>OY728160.1:1110510356-1111760356 GCA_963277665.1 Viscum album
TCAGTGAGCCGCTAAAATGTTTTCCTTTGTATGGACTAATTGATTACTGTCCATGCCTCTTTGACTATTATGAGGGATAGTCCAGGTGAATTGTGATGGAATTTCTCCTAATTGGGTATGAAGTAATAATAGGCAGAGTAGGGTGAAATTAGGTGCAGGAGGATACAAGTTATTCCTTATCAATTGGGTAGTATAACCCTTAGAGAAACATATGCTATGAGCTTTCATTTCCTCTAATTCTAGAGAGGTACAAAGATTATTTTGATGGAGGTGTTCTATGATTACCTACCCATTGATAGTTTTGTTTGGACATACACTTGGGATTTCCCAATATCCATGTTATCATATCATATGAAACTAAACAACTATAAAAGATGAGGGTGCGGTTGGAGGACCTTCAAGAGAAAAGTTTTATCAAAACAAGTGTGTACCCCTAGGAAGATCTAGGTTTTCAAGAAAAGTGTAGATAGAATCATTATTTTTTCATTGATTATAATTTGATAAAAGAGGTAATGATTTTGAACAAGTACCCCGTTTTGAATACAGAAGACCTCTTCAACCTGTTTGGAGGAGCGAGTAGGTTCTTCAATATCAATATTAGGTCCGGAAAACTAATTTTTAGGGTTCATGAGGTTAATATTCCAAATATTTAATTCCAATGTCTCTATGGAAAATATGATTTCTTCATGATTCCTTTTGGTTTGATGAATTCTCCTACAATTTTTATGGCTCTGATGAGCTAGAATTTTCAGCTATACTAGGACATATTTGTTGTTGACTTCATTGATAACATACTCATTTACTATAAATTAGGGGAGGATCCAGAAAAGAATATGACGATGGCCCTAGATGTACTTTGGGAGAACAAAATTATGGTATGCTCTCGATGTTCCAATTTTGGATCGATGGGGTTCACATTCTATGGCATGCCATTTCTAAGCATGTATTTGATGTGGACCTGACAAACATTTATGTGGTTTCTTCTTTCCAGTTACAAAATTCAAGACATAAGTATGGATTTTTTTATATTGGAGGGATAATATAGGTGAATTAGGATATTTTTATCTCGCATTGAATCCCCTTTTACTACCCTAATGAAAATAGGACAACCATTTATCTAGAACAAAAAGTATCAGAGATCATTCAAGGAGTTGAAGTTGAGGATAATCAATTATCCTTTTTAAGTCTAGTGGAGGAGGGGTTGAAGTACATAATGTTTTGTGATTCCTATGAAACTAGGATTGGGTACCTGTTGATGTAGAGGTTGGAAGTGATCTCTTATGGGCCGAGTCAGTTGTGACCCCATTAGAAGAACTACATGACTCACAACCTAGAGTTGGTTGTAGTGGAATTTGATCTATATATGTAGATGCACTATATTACAGGATAGATCTTTGTTATATAGTATTATCATTATAATATTAGGTATATATTTACATAGAGAGATGTTAAACTGTGATATAGGTGTCCGTTGGAGTTACTACATGGCTATGGAATTCTGATAGTCTATACTCAAAGGAAGGATAACATGGTAGAAAATAACCTTAGTAAGAATTATCGTACTCACTTGGTGGAGGAGACATCTGAGAAGTTATATTTGGTTAAACTAAACCTGATGGTGGATAAGGATGTATTTTTTCTTCAATATATGGTGGTTAAACCTTATCTTATTCGGTGTGTTTTAGAGGCTTTGTTGGGAGACATCGATTGTGATGTTCTATGTGATCAGATATCCTCAAGGGATGCACCAGATGGATTCTATGAAAGAGGTGAGAAAGTCATCATTTCCTAGGGATGGATGGTGGTTCCTATCAAGATTAGAGATGATATGATAAGAGAGTTTCACACATGTCCTTTGATGGTACATCTGGGCATGGAAAAAATGTGAAAGGACATTGAGCTTCAATTTGGGTGGGACTACATGAGGCATAGCGTAGCCAAGTTCATCTCCTGGTTTATCAGATGTCAATAGGAAAAGGATGAGTTGTAGGTTCCAGTAGATTTTATACAACCACTTGAGATCCTTGAGTGGAAATGGGATGTCATATCCAAGGACTTTGTGATAGGTCTTCCACAGAATATGAGTGGCCATGATGCCATATGGCTGATAATTGACCAACTTACCAAGTCATTTCACTTCCATTCCTTTAAGAGTATAATTCATTAGAGTTTAGGGAAATTATATTTGTAGGATGCAGGACCCAAGAAAACACTAAGGGGGTAGGGGAGAATCATGTTTTCAAATTTTTCTTTTAATGTCATGGACCATATTCTCATATTGGTAGGAACTTGTTAAACATTTCTGATGGAAATGTGTAGAAATCAAACAATCACATGCAAAGTGACAGCAGACCAATTTTACTTGGTTCACCACTAAGGGATAATACAAAGTGCATATGATGATAGTGCTTCAGTCTTACCAAAATCCACTAATATTTTCCATTTATGGAATATAAAATTTTCGACAGAGTAACTATGTTTCAACAATACTACCTTTACAAGATTTTAGGAATAACAAACTGCCTCCCTCAGAAAACATCCACAGAATCCCCATAGATCATGGATTTGAGAGAATTATTACTCATTTTAACAACTTGAAGGTTTATTACGTATATTTGAATTTATATCTTTGTCCCTAACTAGCATGAGACTCTTCCGGCACTGTAGTTCGAAATTGAGGCACTTGAAAGAACTAATCAAACAAACTAGATATTCAAAACTAGAAAGAAGCATAACATAGAAATTGCATGAAACACCTGTTCTTGCATGAAAAATTAGAGAATTTTCATGAAAGATGTCTTTAGTGAAAAACACCTCATTCATGGAAAGAGACCATAAGTTTCACTTGGTCATGATAAGTGCAAGGAACATTATAAGCATAAGATTTACTATGTGTAAGTCTTCTGTGTGAAACTATTTCACATGGAAGAGACAATAAATCTTTTTTTAGAAATCATTGCTTGGAGTATAGGGGGTTAATACATATTTAATGATCTAGATTACCCTATGTTCAAGTTACTTCCACACCATCCATTGTGTGTATAAACTAGATTTTGATGTCATATTTGGCGCATAATATACTTTCATGAAAATTCCATTTTTTAGGCAGCTCATGCCTTTTTCGTATTTTGATGTGTAAATATTGAAACTCCACTTGTGTTTAAATCCATTTTGATGTCGTATATGGTGCATTATATTCTTCCACACCTTCTTCTTTACTCGTAATACATCCTATGATGCAAACCAACTTTTGTGAAACAGTCAAATATTTAATGTGGTTCCTTCCATTACTGTATTTTAGTGATAGACCCTAAAACATAACATGTGTGAAATAATCAGATTAAACATAAAACATGCACTCAAAGTCTTTTCCATAAAAAAATTTCTCCATTATCTAATTTTTGAATCTAAACATTTGACAAACTTTGGGAAACAATGCCACCTTCAACACTCTAGTCCACTTGCACCATAAGTCCACTTTCCTAGAAAACTCAATGATCAACCCAATTTGGATTGAAAAAAAACTAGAGACCATTTATATCAAGGAAAATCCTTGTTTCCAACAATCTCCCCTTTGGGATTGTTGTTAACCTGTAGATAAATTAAATAAATAATTAGCCACTATCAAAACATAAAATGTCAGAAACAAGTGATCAACACTCTGTGTCTACATGAGAAAATATCCATGTAGAAAACAAGAGAGGAAGAAATAAATAGATCATCATGTTATTTATTTCTTAAATATTTCCAAGATATGATTTGACTATTTCATTATAACACGAAATTCACATCATGTCACAGAAGCATTCCATGGTTTTTCAAAAACTAGCAACCAATAAACCTTTCAAAAATTGAATGCCTCCATTCACCCCTCTTGAAATAAACCCAAATAATATTTATTTGTAATTTTAGAGATAAATGTAGACTCCCATGGATCATATATCCCTCATAAACATACATTAATTCTATAAAAAAATTAAAACAATAAACAAAAATGGGGAGAGGGGAGCACTCATATCTTCCTAATGCACATGGAGGAGGCTTAACATCATGGTTCAACTGATGTTTCTCAAACACATGTGCTTCCAATGGCAATGTGTTAGTTTTAGCTAGTTTTTGATCAGTTCCAATATGATTCAGTTTAATCACACCTAGATCATATTTTTTCCAGATGAAGTGATATTTGATCTCAATATGTTTTGTATGAGAGTGCTAAACTAGATTATTGGTAATTTATATCATGCTCTTGTTCTCCTAGTGAATAACCATATCCTTTTTCTCATTATCACCAATATCAGTTAGTTGTTTCTTTATACACAATAGTTGAGTGTTGGACTTTGTAACAGAGATATATTCTACTCTATTTTTACTTAGAGAAGTGCTTTCTTATTTCATGTGCAACCATCTGATACATTTATTTCCAAAAAATAATTATCCACCACTTGTCGATTTTCTATCCACAACATGTCCAGCCTAGTGAACATAAAAAAATGATGATAACTAACAATATATTATTGATATAAAGTTTAATCCAAAACTGAGAGTATCTTTAATGTACCTCATGATTATTTTAACTATGGTCAAATGCTCTTCCTTTGAATTAATTTTAAAGATGTCCACTTGGAATTTTGCAAAGATGTTATCTGGTCGTGTTGTAGTCAGGTGTAATAAGCTTCCAGTGATTCAATTGTACATGGTAGGATCCACATAAGTCCCATCCTCATGATTTACATATTTTTCCCAACCTCAATCAGAGTCATCATGGGTTTGGAATCATGCATGTTCAGTTTCTTCAGTATCTCTCTTCCATATTTTTCATGATATATAAATGTTTAATCCTTCTTAGAAATCACCTACAACCCCAATAATTATATTACTTCACCAATTATAGAGATTTAAAATCATAATTTTATGTGGTTAGAAAATTCTTCAACTAATCTCTTCCTACCTCTACAAAATGTAATATCACCCATGTACACAAGCACTGTAAATTGATCTTCCTATGAATTATTTACATAGATATTATGATCAAAACCACCTCTTCTGAATTTAATATTCTTAAAATAAGCATCCAGTTCAGAATACCAGGCACACATAACCTACTTTTGACTATAGAGGGCATTAATTAATCTATAATCCTTTACTTCATCATTTTTAATCAGGAATTCAACTTGTTGTTTAATGTATAATTCTTCTTCAAGAACTCCATTTAAGAATGTTATTTTTAAATCCACATGATAAAATTTGTATTCTATTTGGATTTCCACTATAAGGGAAAGCCTTATTGACTATAGTATCACTACTAGAGAATATAATTATTCCAAATTAATACTTTAATTAGTGCATATCATTTACACACTAAGTGTTCTTGAATCTGATTACATTTCCAATCTCATCTATTTTTTAAAGATACAATTTTTCCCAATAACATATTTATTTTTAGGTCTCTTAATAAGATCCAATGTCTTGTTCTTTTCAAAATTATAAAGTTCTTCATTAATGGATTTAACCCATGATTTATCTTTCACTTATTATTTAAATGAGGTTGGTTCCACAATTGATAGGAAAGAGTAATGTTCTTTATTCCTCATTCTCTTTGTTTTTGTGGGTGATTTCAAATCCCAAATGATGTTCCATTCATCATTTTCTTCACTTCCATTTCCCCTATTAGTTATAGATTATGTTTCTTTAGATATGGTTTTCTCTTCTAATTCTTGTACAAAATAAACATCTATTGTGTGCTTTGAATGTTTTTTAAGACTTCCACTATTTCTGCATTTGAATCTATCCCATGTTCATGTTCTTATTTATCTTATATCATATCAGCATATGAGATACTTGAGTTATTTATGGTTTTACCTTCAAAGATATTTTCACCACTACTTTCCACAATTGTTCTAATATGATTATTGTAACATTTGTAGTATTTAGTCTACCTTGAACACCGATGAAATATTCTGTCATGAATCAACCCGACGGGGTTTGGGCTAAAACTCCCTAAGCCTTTCTCAAATAGGCTAGGGTCTAGAAACTATCATTGAGTAGGAATATGACAGAGATGGGAGGAAGTTTCTTTATGTACATAAACATAGGAACCCACAAACACCTTGATGATATGGTAAATGTATTTAAAAAATTTTAAACTACAAATTCATGAATATATTTATTCGAACCAGAGTATAATAGAACTATTGAAAGAAAAAGGGAAAAAACACATGTCTACCAAAGGAAAATATAAAATCATCCAACATTATCAGAATGAGGGGATCACTACAAAATTTAAATATAGGTGAGCTCCTTATCCCATCTCTAATAAATTCCTTGATCAGTCAAACCCACTAATCTCTATCTGCCTCGGGTCATCGAGGGACTCTATCGAAAGGCCTATGGTCTTCAAAAGACCCAACACCAGTGGGAAAAGACCGTGTATGGTTGATTATACAAATACTCAGTAGAAATAAAAAAAATATCAAAAGAAACAGGGGAAACTGAAAGGCAACAGTCTGTATGACCCCGCTAGAGGGAAACCAATCGAGAAAAAAAGTCCATCTTGAACCATCCTCAATTATACAAGAAAAGTCAACTCAGCCCACCATTGGGTGTCAACCCATACACGTGAAAACACTATAAGGAGTCCAAAAAATCACCCTTATATACTCATCTAAGACTTCAAGTTTCATGAGGTTGTCCCCTCATATACAACAACATGATTCTACTCTAGTCTCTAATGGTAACACTAAAGTATGAGAACGAATTCCCTGAGATCAACCATCCCAAATGTCACACATCTAAGAGATATGATCCATCAAGAACAACCGACTAAGTCCATCTATAGTTCCCATCATCAGAGTTCCTATCATCACAACCATTCTCCCTACATAAGCTAGATAACAAAATTAGAAAGGCCCACCCCTCACCATTTTACACATTTTATGGAGCACTACACTATTTTATGCAATTAATGCATCCTCTATAATGATAGAGAATGGATGGCCCACACCTCAACACATCCCTGTGGTTGAGGGGATTATTAGCACCAAAATAATCCGAGAAACCTCTTTCAATCTAGTATGGAGTGGGACACACCGCATTCTATTGAGGGACAACTAACTCCAAAATAGGTATCACACTTAACTAGTTGAGAGGCCCACTATGCATAACATTACTCAAAAACTAAGGGATCACAACTATAATGGAGGACACACTACCCATTATTACAGGGAGATGGGGGAGTTCTACTCTGTATATGAGTACCGACACCCTGAAATGAAGGGGGATTGTAACTAAGTGGATAGAAGACAGAAAACCTAGTCTAATAGGGGAGTACTAATTAACCAGATCAATTACTATGGGAGACCTTCTTCCTAACATGATAGGGGAGTACCAACCTTGGGCTAGAGGACATGATCCCTGGTATGACAATAGAGTACCAACTCTACCATAAAAACACATATGAAGGACCCTCACCCTGAAATGACATGGGAGTTCTGACTCCCAGGATAGAGGACCCACACCCCAACACAACATGGGAGTACTGATTCTATCATTATGCCATGTCTAGAGGACTCATTCCCTTTCTCAGCAGGGGGGTGCCGACTCCACAGATAGAGGATCGTCACAATGACATAATAGGGGAGTACCAACACTATATGGCCAACAAGTTTGGAGGGACCGCACCCTAGCATGATAGGGTAGTATTGTTTACCTATATGAACATCACAGGAAAACCACACCTTAATCTACTAGTGGAGACCCAGCGAAAAAAGTACTACCCAAAGGTAAAATAACATGGGCCCACCACATGGGGAGCCCCATCTCTGCTGAATCAGAGAGGTAAGGGAAACTCGTTCCTTGAATCCATAGGGGAGTACCAGTCCTAACTTCTCTCTAAATGAACCACACCAAACTATCGCATAGGTTAAGTGCCACATCATAAAAATTATAAACAATTCATGCCACATTTTATATCATTGGATGAAATAGAGACCACCATCATGTTCTTTGTGAAAAAATGGCCATGATATGATACTAACAGGCTTGAATCTAAATTCTAGAGAAGGTGATACAAAAGAAAGAAATCTTAAGAATATCCCAAGGAGTACACGACGTGCACTGGGGAACACACAGTGTGTGATCCCACATGATCACCTGGTCATGTATCCTATTGACATGGTTTTAAAACCCATGTAGGGGTACACAACATGTAGAGATGGTACACGCCATGTCCCACTTCACCCAACCCCTAGCCATGCTTCCCTTCCACACGACCCGGCCAAGTATGTCCCTTACACGCCATGTATCCCATACTACATGATGAGTTTAGGAAAAATAACCACCTAACATTGTAGGTTTCCCATGATCATGTACCGGACCCTGTGTCTGTGTACTTTGGTCATGTAATTGTACAGGATAATGCAATTTGACATAACTTCCCAAGACATGTCCTAAGGCCACATGGAATGGGGTCACTGCACTGAGCATAATCCAAGTATAGGGCATGTAGAACCCAAAATTCATCTTCCCCACATAGAAAGGGATATGTGAAATGTCTCTATGTACTACACACTATGTATAAAGAAATTCTAGTTGGTAATTACCTCTACAAACACCTGATTCAACCCGGTTTACCCTAAAACCTACAGATCTACCTAAATGGTATTTACTAAAATTGTGTAAGGGCTCTACAACCTTAAAAAATCATAATGAAGGGGTCATGAATAAAACATAAAACCGCCTACTTCGAGGGAGAAACAGTGAAGATTCAGGAGAAGAATTATACTCGAATCGTACTACTGCTCAATCTGGTGATAATCGGCACCAGAAACCGAGATCAACAACACCTCATTGCTTTTATTTTTGCATGTTTCCATCCATAATCCAAAGAGGGAGAGGATGGGTGGAGGAGGGTTTCCTCCTTGTGTATTGTTCCTAAGTTATAGGGGATGATATTTGGTTTTAATTAATTAAAATCAATTTACTCTCCTTTTAACTCCCCATTACCAAAATGCAAACGAATGAAAACACACACTGATAAGGTTTCTATCACGTCTAGGGTAAAAAAAAAGTTTTGAACTCAACTGTAGTCTTAGAAATATGATCAGAGACTCCTATAAAATGTTATTCACAATTTAAGTGAAACTTCATGTGCGTGATAAAATATATTTAATATTTCTAAAATCACCATGTCGAGGCTGGCTGGGCATCATAATCCGGCACCAAATCAGCACCTAGCTTCAAAAATATTCTCATAACTTTTCCAAAGTCTTACAGATCAAACTTGAGTCACTAAATTCTCCCCACCAAAGATATTGTCATCCCCAAAAAGTAAAATCCTATGAATGAGGTAATAAATTGATATCTCCCCTAGGACTCCCATGCTAGTGATCTCACCAAGGGTTTCTGTGATACCTACAAGTACACACTTAGGAAAAACACCGAAGACAAACCACTCTGAATCTATCTCCAACCAAGAGACATTTCACAACAAATAGGAACACATATCTTTAGCTGAGACAGGTAAAAATCACCAAGCACCATATTCCATATGAAATTATAGGGTCTAGCGGTACTCTACCTCACTAACCTGACAGAGTTACCAACATAACTACACAGTTCACATCCACCCCAAGATGAACTATTTCAGAACCTCCTCAATCTTGTTTCATTTAAGGTTGATGTCAAGCACCTGATGTTAACTTTGAACAAAATAGGTCTTCCCAAGTGTCTACAATGGGTCTTACAAGTCCCTTCATCTATGAAACTCCAGCAGTAACACATCTCACCAAATAAACACTACCACACCCACTAGTGGAATTCCACCTGAGTATGGATGGTAGGAAATCAATCCATACTAAGAAAACATCATAGAGACTAACTATTACACTAAATAATCGTAATAATAAATTCTATCCCTTCCCCATGGGGAATAATCAAAAATCGTTAACCTGAGAAACTATTCTGGCAAGGCCAGGACCTACTCTGACACTCTATCATACAAACCCATCATGAACACACAAGTAGAAGGAAATAATCCACCACACCTTGATAATGTACTCTATAAGGACCCTGCCTTAAACATTATATAATATTGAATTAAACGAATAATTCACATTGAGGATCTTTCCAGGTTTAGAGTTTTAGAGAATTAGGACATACCTATTACATCTCAAAAGTTTACAAGGTAGACACTTCTACACAGTTTCCAGGTTTTTCATATGATAAAAACTCTTGAAAAAAAGAGTCATGTCTAGTTCCATGTTCTAGACAGCAAGACTTTTCTTTGATCCCATCCTTGACCCTATTCATATTTAAGTCCTGTGAAAACACTTCAAAACATGGGATGAGCATAAAAAGCTCAGTAGGGTTATAAAACAAGGAATGAAAAAATTTGTTCATAAATACATACAAAACATGAAATCTTTTACTCACCTCAAGAAATCATAAGATTTATGAAAGACACATAGAACTCATAAATCATTAAGGTAACTTGTGGCATCTATATCATACTTAAATTGTAGCTATCACAGATACATAGGGAGTTACTTTGGAATACCCATATCGGTATATTCCCTAAATCACTTAGGAGAAACATTCGCATTTACCTCCATCACGTTACCCAATGAATTGGATATATATATTGGTCTCACCCGCCCTAGGTTTATCACGGAACCACCCGTATACGTAAATAATTCCCAAGAACAATAACATGATCATAACACATAACATAAGCATAAAGGAAAGATAACATTTCCACATTGCAATAACAAAATATCATTTAAAGATATTGAAATAATAAATCCATTCTATAAATCATTTTCAATACCAAAATACATAAAAATATAATATGATATTTATTTTTTTATTTTAAAAACATTTCGGCTTGTTAAGGAAGCCAAAGATCAAATAATACTCGCAGCGGCGGAAAGGTCGTTGTCACCGCTAACGTAAAAAAACATTCCTTTTTTTCATTTAGTAAAACAATCCATATAAAAATATACCCTTTGAAGAAAATGAAAATTCAAAGGGATTTATACATCGTGTGAAATAAAGTCATGTATAAAACTAAATATGCCTCAATGAAAGGAGATTGAGACGAAGTCTCTTACCTCATGTTCGACTTGACTCGATCGTTCTTTAATATCCTGAATAATAAACTAAAGTTAGTTTATAATTTTTTAAGAACCTTTTTCATGTTTATTATTCCTTTTATATCACTTATTACCATTTTATAAACATTATTCAAACATTTAAGTTAATAACATTCGTTTTGTCCATATTTGGCACTTGAGTCAAAACTGGACTACTTATAATTACATGTTGTAAATGTAGTCAAATATCCATTATCTCCAGAATGATAATAAGGATGTAGATATCATATATATCATATATATCAAGTATATACATGTATTTATAATATTAAAAAACATTTAGAGGTATGAAATTAAGAGCACCATTCATGGAGACGGTAAGCCGTACGTATGCATGAACACAACTTTCATTTATATTTCTTATATTAATGGAAATAAAACATAATGATACATAGGTATATTATAATTAAAGTATAATATCATATATAATATCATTAACTCTCTTCTTTATACATCCCACATAAGGCATTAACGAGTCACATCACTTTGAGGGGGCGGTAGTCTGCACTTCCTCAAATGAGATTATCGTTTTTACCCAATATGTAAACCATTAAGGTTTGATATAATTGGGAAGTACAGAAGCATAAAAAAATCATAAACATAACATATATCATATATAAATACAGTTCCATCATAATTTCCACCATGAGAGGTGGTAAGATGTAATTGAACAATCATCATTTCATGAGGCGTTAGTTTTCTATCCACATAAACATTATGTTTCTTCATCCATTAGATGGAGGTGTGTGTAAGTGTAGTTCGAATCCTTCTCATAACAACATCTTAGTATATTGAGGATACTGGTGTTGTTACAAAATAAAGGAAATAAAAAGAGTTTAGGGGTTGGAGAAGTAAAATAAATGAAAACAATTTAAGAGAAACTGTTACCTTTAATTTGGGTAACTCTCTTTGGTTTGAACCAAAGGACTTCTTGAATTTCATTCTGCCTAAGTTAAGGCTTATAGGAGGATGATAGGGTTGTAGGGATCTTAATTGGGTAGATTCTGGATGAGCCAAATGGTTTGAGAGGTGTGACGAATTGGATAGAAATGGTCTCCTTTTATAAGGGAGAGGAGGGGCTCTTTGGGTAAGTGTGAAAACATTATTTTATTATATAATGATATTCGGTTTCTAATCATCCAAAAATCATTAAGTTCGACGATAATATGACTCATATTCGAAATAAAATCATCCAATCAGAATTGGACATGTGTTGGATAATATTTTAATCATTATAGTCTTATTTATTTTAATCATTTATTAATGAGGTAAATAATGCATCATTATTGTGTCATAAATAATTTAATTTATTCGACGTCTAAAAATTATAAAAAAAATACTATCATGTAGAAAATATTTTTATATTTCCAATGAATATTTACAGTCGAAAATAGGACTTATACAACACCAAAAAAAATAATTACTAAAAGATTTTTGTTTATGTTATTTTTGCCTTTACATTAAATTAATTAATCTAAATTTTCATTATCACTCCCAAGTGGCTCAATGGTGTCCCAAAATTGACCCAAAGATGACTATTGTCGTAAATGACACAACCAATAAGGTTTGGACAAGTGTTAAGGTAATTTTAAATTATAACAATATTTTTTTAACATTGAATTACCCTATTTACCTTTAACCGCGGTAAATAAAAGTCAAAAGTTACTATTCAGCAAAAATTAATTTCATCTTAATGAACCACATTTTACTTCTTGATAGAAACCATGTATGTCGGATTTTCAAAATTCAATTTACAGAAGTGGTAAAATTTAATTTAAATGAAAAAGTCAGTTTTTTAACTACCACTAAGTGGTTTCACTATTCATCAAAAATTGAAGTTTTTCAGAAAAATACAAAAAAATCAGCCTAATCTATATTTGATATTATGAATTCAAAAACGATGTCTATTTTTCCAAATTCAAATAATAGAATTGTCACTAATTAATTTTAAAATTAATTTCCATCATCAAAACAAATAGCGTGTTTTAATAAACAATAACTATCAATAGATTGACACTTGTTTATGTCCAATTTCAATGTGAAATTAATTTCAATGACCAACATTAGATTAAATAGTAAAAATATATTATAATTACAATTTACATCCAATTAAAAATATAATATAAACATATAAATAAATTATATTAAATGAAACTTTTGAAATAAGATACAATATTTTCACTATTCAATAAAAAATGAACTTTATCGGAAAATCCCAAAAATTTACAAAAAGTAAATTATGATGTCCCCATTATAAAGAAATATTTTATTTGGTCATATAGAATGTAATAAATTGAACAAAACTATATTTAAAGAGGGTTCTCCATTAAAAGGATGTAAATCGACCTTTTAATGTAAATTATGCTTAAAATTAGATTCATTCACATGTTATGCCTCTAAATTTTATTGGATAAATGTAAATACATTTAAAAAGAATGTATAATAATATTGTAGTTAGTTTTTTTCATTCCCGCCAATACAACGACTAGGATTTAACTGTCATTTATAATAATAATATTATATTATTACTGTGCAATGTAAGATTTCAAAGAAACTCGTTGTTGCGTATCAGGTACGCTATCAAACATAACAACCCATTTAAAGTAAAATTAATATTTAAGTCACAAATATTAATAAATATGAAAATATCTTATTCTTCATTTACCAAGGATGTCGCATCCTTCCCCCTTTTGGAAATTACGTCCTCGTAATTTTTATTCACTTATCAAAATAAGTGGGGGTATTTATCCATCATTGCATTTTCATATTCCCACGTTGCCTCTTCAATCATATGGGTTTTCCACAAAACCTTTACCTGGTAAATTACCTTATTCCGTAACACTTTCTCTCTACGGTCAATAATCTGGACTGGTTGTTCTTCATAAGAGATATTCTCTTCGAACTGAACTACCTCTGGGCTCAAAACATGAGATGGATCTGGCATATAATTTCTCAACATTGCAACATGAAAAGCATTGTGTACCTTGGATAAAATTGGAGGTAAAGCAACTCTATACGCAACTGATCCAACTTTCTCCAGAATTTCATAAGGCCCAATGAACCTCGGACTCAACTTTCCCTTCTTACCAAAATGCATTACACTTTTCCATGGAGAAACTTTGAGAAAGACATGATCACCTAACCTAAAGGAAAGATCCTTCATCCGATTATCTGCATAACTTTTTTGTCTACTCTGAGCTGTTCTCATGTGCTTCTGAATCAACTGAACTTTCTCTGCCATCTATTCTACCAATTTTGGTCCCATCAGCTTTCTTTCACCTACTTCATCCCAGAATGATGGAGTTCGACAATGCTTTCCATATAATGCCTCAAATAGAGCCATCTGTATACTGGAATGAAAGCTATTATTATAAGAAAATTCAACCAATGAAATATGTTGGTCCTAGCTTCCCCGGTAATCCATTGAGAAAGAACGTAACATATCTTCCAATGTCTGAATTGTACGTTATGACTGCCCATATGACTGAGGATGAAAAGCTGTACTAAAATTTAATTCAGTACCCAATGACTTCGGAAGGCCTTTCCAAAAGTTAGAAGTGAACCTAGGATCACGATCAGATACAATGGAGAGGGGAACTCCATGAAACCTGACTATCTCTTTAACATACAACTGAGAAAGTTGATCTAGAGACAATGTATCTCTAAAAGGAAAGAAATGAGAAGATTTAGTCAATCGGTCAACTATAACCCAGATTGCATTATTAGCTCAAGATGTCTTTGGTAATCCCACAAAAAATTCCATGGATATATTTTCTCATTTCCACTCTAGCACTGGTAAAGGCTGAAGAATCCCTTTTGGTAACTGCCGCTCGGATTTAACCTGCGGACACGTCAAACACTTCACAGTAAAATTAGAAATATCTTTTTTCATTCCATCCCACCAGTAATACTCCCGAAGATCTCTTTACATCTTAGTACTGCCAGGATGAACTGCAAAAATGGAACTATGAGCTTCACATAACAACACATTCTTCAACTATGAATCACAAGGCACAGATAATCTCTTTCCAAATATCAAAACACAATCATTATCAACATTAAAATCAGGAAACTTACCCTTCTGAACCAACACAACCTTTTTCTACAACTCACTGTTTTCCTTCTGCGCTTGCTTAATTCTGTCTGATAGAGATGATTTCACCGACACCTGAAACAAAACAGAAGAATTTACTGAAACAACAACTTCTATGCCAATGTTCATCAAATCAAAAACCAAAGGATCTCATTCCAAACGTAACATAGTTAATGAAGTATTACTTTTTATAATCAAAGCATCAACCACTTTATTTGCTTTCCCCGGATGATAAAGGATCGTTCAATCATAATCCTTAATTAATTCCAACCATCTTTTCTATCCCATGTTCAATTCATTTTGAGTGAATATATACTTCAAACTTTTGTGATCAATATATATTTCACACTTCACTCCATACAAATGATGCCTCCAAATTTTTAAAGAAAAAACAACAACAGCTAATTCCAAATCATGTGTAGGGTAATTTAACTCATGTGGTTTCAACTGACGTAAAGCATAAGCAATTACCTGATCATTTTAAATTCGGACACAACCCAGTCCATTCAATGAAGCATCACTATAGATAAAAAACTCACCATTTCTGGAAGGAAGTGCCAAAACTGGAGAATTCACCAATCGTCTTTTCAATTCATGAAAAAAATCATCACATTATTTTGTCCAGATGAACTTAATACCTTTTAAAGTTAACTTAGTAATTGGACTAGAAAACCATGAAAAATTTTCAACAAACCTCCAGAAATAACCTGCCAAACCAAGAAAACTACAGATCTCAGTTATATTTGTGGTTCTTGGCCTTTATTCAACAACATTTGATTTAGCAGGATCAACAGTTATGCCATTTTTTGAAACAATGTGACCAAGGATAGAAATTTTTTGTAACCAAAACTCACACTTGATAAATTTCCAAAATAGTTTCTTTTATTTTAAGGTTTCCAAGACAACCCTTAAATGAATTTCATGCTCCTCTTTACTTTTATAATAAACCAAAATATCACCAATAATCAGAAACAACATTTATCGCCTGAATCAACTAAGCCATCACTGTAGTAAATTGTTCAATTCTGATTCTGACCATCCCAGGTTGCTGATTTGGAAGATTATTCTCCAATGTAGTCCTTCCCAACATATTTTCCTTGTTTCCACTATGGAAAATCATTCTTAACACAGAAATATCTTAGGAAAAGCAACATGGTAATCTGTAAATTCTATATCATTTCAATCTTAACATAAATTTATTTATAAACATTTATTTAAAAATACCCTAACTGTTAAAGTTATCTAAACCGACCTCTGATACCAACTATAAGGACCCGACCTTAAACATTACATAATATTGAATTAAACGAATAATTCACATTGAGGATCTTTTTAGGTTTAGAGTTTTAGAGAATTAGGACATAACTATTACATCTCAAAAGTTTACAAGGCAGACACTTCTACACAGTTTCCATTTTTTTCATAAGATAAAAACTCTTGAAAAAAAGAGTCATGTCTAGTTCCATGTTTTAAACAACATGACTTTTCCTTGATCCCATCCTTGACCCTATTCATCTTTAAGTCCTGTGAAAACATTTCAAAATGTGGGATGAGCATAAAAAGCATAGTAAGGGTTATAAAACAAGGAATGAAAACATTTTTTCATAAATACATAAAAAATATGAAATCTTTTACTTACCTCATGAAATCATAAGATTTATGAAAGACACATAGAAATCATAAATCATAAAGGTAACTTGTGGCATCCATATCATACTTACATTGTAGCTATCGCAGCTACATAGGGAGTTACTTTGGAATATCCATCACAGTATATTCCCTAAATCTATTAGGAGAAACATTCATGTTTACCTCTGTCACGTTACCCAATGCATTGGAGAGTCATCTCGGGCTCACCCGCCCTAGGTTTATCATAGAACCACTCGTATACGTAAATAATTCCCAAGAACCATAACACGATCATAACACATATCATAAGCATAAAGGAAAGATAATATTTCCACATTGCAATAAAAAAATATAATTTCAAGATATTGAAATAATAAATCCATTCTATAAATCATTTTCAATACCAAAATACATAAAAAGAGTTTATGGTATTTATTTGTTTCTTATAAAAAAATTTCGGCTTGTTAAGTAAGCCAAAGATCAAATAAAACTCGCGGCGGCGGAAAGGTCGTTGTCATCGCTTACGTAAAAAAACATTCATTTTTTTCATTTAGTAAAACACTTCATTTAAAAAGATTCCCTTTGAATAAAATGAAATGTCAAAGGGGGTTATACATCGTATAAAATAAAGTCATGTATAAAACTAAATATGCCTCAAAGAAAGGAGATTGAGATAAAGTCCCTTACCTCATGTCCGAATTGACTCAATCGTTCTTTAATATCCTGAATAATAAACTAAAGTTAATTTCTACTTACATAAGAACCTTTTTCAAGTATATTATTCCTTTTATATCACTTATTACCATGTTATAAACATTATGCAAACATTTAAGTTAATAACGTTCATTTTGTCGATATTTGACACTTGAGTCAAAAATGGACTTCTTATAATTACTTGTTGTAAATATAGTCAAATATCGATTATCTACAGAATTATAATCCTACTGTAGATATCATATATATCATATATATCCAGTATATACATGTATTTATAATAGTACACAACATTTAGAGGTAAGAAATGAAATGCACCATTCATAGAGACGGTAAGCCGTACGTACGCATGAACGCTACTTTAATTTATATTTCTTATTTTAATCAAATTAAAACATAATGATACATAGGTATATTATAATTCCAGTATAATATCATATATAATATCATTAACTCTATCCTTTATACATCCAACATAAGGCATTAACGAGTCACATCACTTTGAGGGGGCTGTAGTCTGCACTTCCTCAAATGAGATTATCGTATTTACCCACTATGGAAACCATAAAGGATTGATATAATTGGGAAGTACAGAAGAATAAAGAAATCATAAAAATAATATATATCATATATAAATACAGTGCCATCATAATGTCCACCATGAGAGGCGGTAATATGTAATTGAACAATCATCATTTCGTGAGGTGTTAGTTTTTCATCCACAAAAACATTATGTTATTCATCCATTAGATGGAGGTGTGTGTATGTGTAGTTAGAATACTTCCCATAACAAAATACTAGTATATTGAGGATACTGGTTTTGTTAAGAAAGAAAGGAAATAAAAAGAGTTTAGGGGTTGGAGAATTAAAATAAAAGAAAACAATTTAAGAGAAACTGTTACCTTTAATTTGCATAACTCTCTTTGGTTTGAACCAAAGGACTTCTTGAAATTCCTTCTGCCTAAGTTAAGGATTTTAGGAGGAGGAGAGGGATGTAGGTAGATTAATTGGGCAGAGTTTGGACGAGCCAAATGGCTTGAGAGGTGTGAGGAATTGGATATAAATGGTCTCCTTTTATAAGGGAGAGGAGGGGCTCTTTATGAAAGTGTGAAAACATTATTTTATTATATAATGATATTCGGTTTCTAATGGTCAAAAAATCATTAAGGTAGAAGATACGATGACTCATAATCGAAATAAAATCATCCAATCATAATTGGTCATGTTTTGGATAATATTTTAATCATTATAATCTTATTTATTTTAATAATTTATTAATAAGGAAAATACTCCATCGTTATTGTGTCATAAATAATTTAATTTATTAGATGTCTAAAAATTATAAAAAAATACTATCATGTAGGAAATATTTTTATATTTTCAATGAATATTTATAGTCTAAAATAGGACTTTTATAACACCATATAAAAATTATTTACTAAAAGATATTTGTTTATGTCATTTTTCCTTTACATTAAATTAATTAATCTAAATTGTCATTATCACTCCCAAGTGGATCAATGGGGTCCCAAAATCGACCCAAAGATACCCATGGTCTTAAATGACTCAGAAAATAAGGTTCGGACTGTTGTTAAGGTAATTTGGTATTATTATAATATTTTTTAACCTTGAATTACCCTATTTACTTTTAACCGCGGTAAATAAAAGTCAAAAGTTACTATTCACCGAAAATTATTTTCATCTTAATGAACCAAATTTTACTTCTTGATAACAACCATGTATGTCTGATTTTCAAAATTCAATTCATAGAAGTGGTAAAATTTTATTTAAATGAAAAAGTCAGTTTTTTTAACTACCACTAAGTGGTTTCCCTATTCCTCAAAAATTGAAGTTTTTCGGAAAAATACCAAAAAATCAGCCTGATCTATATTTGATATTCCAAATTCAAAAATGATTTATATTTTTCCAAATTCAAAAAATAAAAGTGGCATTAATTAATTTTAAAATTAATTCCTGTTATCAAAACAAATATCTTGTTTTAATAAACAATAACTATCAAAAGATTGACACATGTTTATGTCCAATTTCAAAGTGAAATTAATTCCAATGACCAAAATTGGATTAAATGATAAAAATATATTCAAATTAAACGTTAAAACCAATAAAAAATATAATATAACCATATAAATAAATTAGATTAAAAGGCACTTTTGAAATAAAATACAATATTTTCGCTATTCATTAAAAATGAACTTCATCGGAAAAATCCAAAAAATTTACACAATGTAAATTTTGATGTCCTCATTCTAAAGAAGGATTTTATTTGGTCAAATAAAATGTATTAAAGTGAACAAAACTATATTTAAAGAGGTTTCACCATTAAAAGGAGGTAAATTGACCTTTTAATGTAAATTATGCTTAAAATTAGATTCACTCATATTTTAAGCCTCTAACTTTTATTAGATAAATGTAAATACATTTAAAAAGCATGTATAATCATATTGTAGTTAGTTTTTTTTATTCTTTCCAATACAATGACTAGGAGTTAACTGCCATTTATAATAATAATATTATATTATTTGTATGCAACGTAAGATTTCAAAGAAATCTGTTGTTGTGTATCGGGTACGCTATCGAACATAGCAACCCTTTTAAAGTAAAATTAATTTTTAATTCAAAAATATTAATAAATATGAAAATCCCTTATTCTTCATTTACCTGGGATGTTACATCCTTCCCCCCTTTTGGAAATTGCATCCTCGCAATTTTTATTCACTTATCAAAATAAGTGGGGGTATTTATCTCTCATAGAATTTTCATATTCCCACATTGCCTCTTCAATGATATGGTTTTTCCACAAAACCTTTACCTGGTGAATTACCTTATTCCACAACTATTTCTCTCTACGGTCAATAATATGGACTGGTTGTTCATCATAAGAGAGATTCTCTTCCAACTGGACTACCTCTGGGCTCAAAACATGAGATGGATCTGGCATATACATTCTCAACATCGAAACATGAAAAAAAAATTGTACCATAGACAAACTTAGAGGTAAAGCCACTCTATACACAAATGATCCAACTTTCTCTAGAATTTCATAAGGTCCAATGAACCTCGGACTCAACTTTCCCTTCTTACCAAAACACATTACACTTTTCCATAGAAAAACCTTGAGAAAGACATGATCACCTACCTCGAAGGAAAGATCCTTCCTCCGGTTATCTTCATAACTTTTCTATCTGCTCTAAGCTATTCTCATGTGCTTCTGAATCAACTGAAATTTCTCTGCCATATTTTCTACCAATTCTGGTCCCATCAACTTCCTTTCACATACTTCATCCTAGAATTCTGGAGTTCGACAATGCTTTCCATATACTGCCTAATATGGAGCCATTTTTATACTGGAATGAAAGATGTAATTATAAGAAAATTCAACCAAAGAGAGATTTTGGTCCCAGCTTCCCTGGTAATCTATTGAGGAAGCACGTAACATATCTTCCAATGTCTGAATTGTTCGTTATGACTGCCCATCTCACTGAGGATGAAAAGATGTACTAAAATTTAATTCAGTACCCAATGACTTTTGAAGGCCTTTCCAAAAGTTATAAGTGAACCTGAGATCACGATCAGATACAATGGAGATGGGAACTCCATGCAACCTGACTATCTCTTTAGCATACAACTGAGCAAGTTGATCTAGAGATAAAGTATCTCTAATAGGAAGGAAATGAGCAGATTTAGTCAATCGGTCAACTATAACCCAGATTTCATTATTATCTCGAGATGTCTTTGGTAATCCCACAACAAAGTCCATGGATATATTTTCTGATTTCCACTCTGGCACTGTTAGAGGCTGAAGCATCCCTTTTGGTAACTTCCGCTCTGCTTTAACCTACTGACAAGTCAAGCACTTTATAGTAAAATCAGCAATATCTATATTCCTTCCATCCCACCAGTAATACTCCTGAATATCTTTGAACATATTAGTACTGCCAGGATGAACTGAAAACAGAGAACTATGAGCTTCACAGAAAAAGTCATTCTTTAACTATGAATCACAAGGAACACATAATCTCTTTCCAAATCTCATAACACAATCATTATCAACGTTAAAATCAGGAAACTTACCCTTCTGAACCAACACAACATTTTTCTACAACTCACTGTTTTCCTTCCACGCTTGCTTAATTCTGTCTGGTAGAGATGATTTCATAGACACCTGAAACAAAACAGAAGCATTTCCTGCATCAACAACTTCTATTCCAAAGTTCATCAAATCAAAAACCAAAGGATCTCGTTCCAAACGTAACATGGTTAATGAAGTATTACTTTTTCGACTCAAAGAATCATCCACTTTATTTTCTTTCCCCGGATGATAAAGGATTATGCAATCATAATCCTTGATTAATTCCAACCATATCCTCTATCTCATGTTCAATTATTTCTGAGTGAATATATAATTCAAACTTTTGTTATCAGTATATATTTTACACTTCACTCCATACAAATGATGCCTCTAAATTTTTAAAGGAAAAACAACAGCAACTAATTCCAAATCATGTGTAGGGTAATTTAACTCATGTGGTTTCAACTGATGTAAAGCATAAGAAATTACCTGATCATTTTTCATTAGGACAAAAACTCGTCCTTTCAATGAAGCATCACTATAGATAACAAACTCACCATTTCTAGAAGGTAGTTCCAATACTAGATCATTCACAAATTTTCTTTTCAATTCCTGAAAACAATCATCACATTCTTTTGTCCAGATGAACTAAACACCTTTTCGAGTTAACTTAGTCATTGGAATAGATAACCGTGAAAAATTTTCAACACAACTCCGGTAATAACCTTCCAAAAAAAAACCACGGATCTCAGTTATATTTGTGGGTCTTTTCAATTTTTCAACAACTTTTTTTTAGAAGGATCAATAGTTATGCCATTTTAAGAATGAATGTGACCAAGGAAAGAAATTTTTTGTAACCAAAACTCACACTTGCTAAATTTCCCAAATTATTTCTTTTATTTTAAGCTTTTCAAGACAACCCTTAAATGAATTTCATGCTCCTCTTTACTTTTAGAATAAACCAAAATATCACCAATAATCAGAAACACCATTTATCACCTGAATCAACTGATCCATCACTGCAGTAAATCGTTGAATTCTGATTCTGACCATCTCAGGTTGCTGATTTGGAATATTATTCTCCTCTGTATTCCTTCCCAACATAGTTGCCTTTTTTTCACTATAGAAAGCCATTCTTAACACAGAAATATCTTTGGCAAAGAAACATGGTAATCTGTAAAGGCTATATCATTTCAATCTTAACATAATTTAATTTGTGGAAATTTATTTAACAATACCCTAACTCCTAAAGTTATCTAAACCGACCTCTGATACCAACTATAAGGACCCGACCTTAAACATTACATAATATTGAATTAAACTAATAATTCACATTGAGGATATTTTCAGGTTTATTGTTCTATAGAATTAGGACATGACTATTACATCTCAGATGTTTACAGGGTTGACACTTCTACACACTTTAAAATTTTTTCATAAGATAAAAACTCTTGAAAAAAAGAGACATGTCTAGTTCCATGTTTTAAACTGCATGAATTTTTCTTGATCCCATCTTTGACCCTATTCATCTTTAAGTCCGGTGAATTCATTTCAAAACTTGGGATGAGCATAAAAAGCCCAGTAAGGGCTATAAAACAAGGAATGAAAACATTTGTTCATAAAGACATACAAAACATGAAATCTTTTACTTACCTCGTGAAATAATAATATTTATGAAAGACACATAGAAATCATAAATCATAAAGGTAACTTGTGGAATCCATATCATACTTACATTGTAGCTATCACAGCTACATAGGGAGTTACTTTTGAATACCCATCACCGTATATTCCATAAATCTCTTTGGAGAAACATTCACATTTACCTCTATCATTTTACCCAATCCATTGGAGAGCTATCTCTGGCTCACCCACCCTAGGTTTATCATGGAACAACCCGTATACGTAAATAATGACCAAGAACCATAACATGATCAGAACACATAACATAAGCATAAAGGGAAGATAAAGTTTCCACATTGCAAAAAAAATATCATTTCAAGATATTGAGATAATAAATCCATTCTCTAAATAATTTTCAATACCAAAATACATAAAAAGAGTATATGGTATTTATTTATTTTTAAAAACATTTCAGCTTGTTAAGGAATCCAAAGATCAAATAATACTTGCAGCAGCGAAAAGGTCGTTGTCACTGCTAACGTAAAAAAACATTCCTTTTCACCGTTTATTAAAAGGATTCATATTAAAATATTCCCATCGAATAAAATAAAAAGTAAAAGGGGTTTATACATCGTATAAAATAAAGTCATGTATAAAACTGAATATGCCTCAATTAAAGGAGATTGAGATGAAGTCCCTTACCTCGTGTCCGACTTGACTCGATCATTCTTTAATATCCTGAATGATACACAAATGTTAATTTATACTTTCTTAAGAACCTTTTTGAAGTTTATTATTCCTTTTAGATCACTTTTTACCTTTTTATAAACACTATTCAAACATTTAAGTTAATAACGTTCATTTTTTCGATATTTGGAACTTGAGTCAAAAATGGACTTCTTATAATTACATGTTGTAAATGTACTCAAATATCCATTATCTCCAGAATGAGAATTATGATTTAGATATCATATATATCATATATATCCAGTATATACATGTATTTATAATAGTACATAACATTTAGAGGTAATAAATGAAATGCACCGTTCATGGAGACGGTAAGTCGTACGTACGCATGAACACTAATTTCATTTCTATTTCTTATTTTAATTGAATTAAAACATAATGATACATAGGTATATTATAATTCCAGTATAATATCATATATAATATCATTAACTATATCCTTTATACGTCCCACGTAAGGCATTAATGAGTCACATCACTTTGAGGGGGCGGTAGTCCGAACTTCCTCAAATGAGATTATCGTATTTACCCAATATGGAAACCATAAAGGTTTGATATAATTGGGAAGTACAGAAGCATAAAGAAATAATAAACATAATATATATCATATATAAATACAGTTCCATCATAAGGGCCACCATGAGAGGCGGTAAGATGTAATTGGACAATCATCGTTTCGTGAGGCATTAGTTTTCCATCCATAGAAACATTATGTTATTCATCTATTAGATGGAGGTGTGTGTAAGTGTAGTTAGAATAAATATCATAAAAACATCATAGTATATTGAGGATACTATTGTTGTTACAAAATAAAGGAAATAAAAAGAGTTTAGGGGTTGGAGAAGTAAAATAAAAGAAAATAATTTAAGAGAAATGGTTACCTTTAATTTGGGTAACTCTCTTTGGTTTGAACCAAAGGAATTCTTCAAATGCCTTCTGCTTAAGTTAAAGCATCTAGGAGGAGTAGAGAGATGTAGGGAGCTTAATTGTGCAGAGTTTGGACGAGCCAAATGGATTTAAAGGTGTGAGGAATTAGATAGAAATGGTCTTTTTTTATAAGGGAGAGGAGGGGCTCTTTAGAAAAGTGTGAAAACATTATTTTATTATATAATTATATTTGGTTTCTAATGGTCCAAAAATCCTTAAGGTCAAAGATAAGATGACTCATATTCGAAATAAAATCATCCAATCAGAATTGGACATGTTTTTCATAATATTTTAATCATTATAATCTTATTTATTTTAATCATTTATTAATCAGGTAAATACCGCATCATTATTGTGCCATAAATAATTTAATTTATTTGATGTCAAAAAATTATTAAAAAAAATACAATCATGTAGGAAGACTTTTTATATTTTCAATGAATACTTATAGTCGAAAATAGGACTTATATAACACCATATAAAAATTAATTACTAAAATATTTTTGTATATCTCATTTTTGACTTTACATCAAATTAGTTAATCTAAATTGCCATTATCACTCCCAAGTGGCTCAATGGGGTCCCAAAATCGGCTCAAAGATGCACATGGTCGTAAATGACTCAACCAATAAGGTTTGGACATGTGTTAAGGTAATTTGGAATTATTATAATATTCTTTCAACATTGAATTAAACTACTTACCTTTAACCGCGGTAAATAAAAGTCAAAAGTTACTATTCACCAAAAATTATTTTCATCTTAATTAACCACATTTTACTTCTTGATAACAACCATGTATGTCGGATTTTAGAAATTAAATTCACAGAAGTGGTAAAATTTCATTTAAATGAAAAATTCGGTTTTTTTAACTACCACTAAGTGGTTTCACTATTCATCAAAAATTGATGTTTTTCAGAAAAAATACCAAAAATTCAGCCTAAGATATATTTGATATTCCGAATTCAAAAATGATATCTACTTTTCCAAATTAAAAACATATAAGTGTCATTAATTAATTTTAAAATTAATTCCCATTATCAAAACAAATAGTGTGTTTTAATAAACAATAACTATCAAAAGATTGACACTTCTTTATGTCCAATTTCAAATTGAAATTAATTCCAATGACCAAAATTGGATTAAATAGTAAAAATATATTCTAATTAATCTTTAAAACCAATTAAAAATATAATATAACCGTATAAATAAATTTGATTAAAAGGCGCTTTTGAAATAAAATACAATATTTTCGCTAATCATTAAAAAATGAACTTTATCGGAAAAATCCCAAAAATTTACACAAAGTAAATTTTGATGTCCCTATTCTAAAGAAGGATTTTATTTGGTCATATAGAATGTATTAAAGTGACCAAAACTGTATTTTAAGAGGGTTCTCCATTAAAAGGCGGTAAATTGACATTTTAATGTAAATTATGCTTAAAATTAGATTCATTCACATTTTAAGCCTCTAACTTTTATTGGATAAATGTAAATACATTTAAAAATCATGTATAATCATATTTTAGTTAGTTTTGTTAATTCCCACTAATACAATGGCTATGAGTTAACTACCATTTATAATAATAATATTATATTATTAGTGTGCAACGTAAGATTTCAAAGAAACTCGTTGTTGCGTATCAGGTACGCTATCGAACATAGAAACCCATTTAATGAAAAATTAATATTTAATTCACAAATAATAATAAATATGAAAATCTATTATTCTTCATTTACCAGGGATGTTCCATCCTCTTTGTGTGGTACAGGCTCTTCTAAATGGTTTTGATCACATAACTAGAACATGTCTTAGTGGGGAAAACATTCCTCTTCCATGTGAGTCAAATGCTACATCAAACTATGCAATGTCCTCCTCAAGTGTATTGCATAATAAATCGACTCCAAGAACATGGGGTAATAACAAACAAAACGGTCTACTCGAGCACACAAAAGGTCTAACTAGTCCCTTTTAACAAAGCACAAAAAAACCCCAACATAGGGTTACACCGATGCCCCGCCTTACCCTAAACAAACCCTTAGTAAGAAGTAGAAAGAGAATAGTAACATGAAATAGTGTCTATCTATTTCTATTGTAGAAATCATAAAGGAAATTTTTTCACCTCAATTCATCCTCAATGTTTTTGGGACAAGGGCCTCTATGTCCTGTAACTATCCTCACCAACATCCTCCATCTCCATGAGAATGGCATGGACCACCTGGGAGTGGTGGTGGTAATAACTGAAGCTGGCTATCACCTCCTACCACTCTCCTAAATCCCCCTCCATGTTCACCTTCTCATGGAACAAATTTCTCCAAAAGTTTCCTCTGCGAAGGCATTCCTTTGACCTGCTCCCACTTACCAGCACTAGAGGTAGGAAAAGCCTTAGTAGGATGTCCCCAACCTTCACAAGCATAAAATCAACTCTCCTACTATTGACCTGATCTACGGAGCATCTCATGTTCCACATTCCCATGTGCCTGAGTTTGGGAATCAGTGTGTCTCATGTGCTGAGATCCTATCATATGTTGTCTGCTAGCTCTTGAAGATGCCTCAATCTTGAAACCACCACTACAGACCACATCCATCTATCTATCCTTCATGAATCTCTCCATCACTAAGGCCCTCTCAAGCACCTTAGTGTAGGTGGGAATGCAAAACGACACCACTTATTCCCGAATCTCCCACCGCAAGACCTACCTAGAAGGTCCACACTATGAAAAATGGGTCTCATACCATATTTAGGGAGTATCACAGATGGTCTATGAACCTTGATGATAACTCCACCATAGCCATGATTCACTACCAAAGATACATAATATCAAAGATGTGAACTGACCTTAGTGTGGATGGGTAGAACTCTTCCCTAAATAGATTCTCTAGCTCTACCCAAGTGATCATCACCTCATCATGGGACTCCATCACCAAACTCCTCCATCAGCTAAATGGACCATGTAGAAGGCTCACCAATAAGGCCACCATCTGATCCGGAGGTTTCCTCATAAGGAAAAAAAATGTGTTATTGTCTCAAGCTCATCATTAGCAACATGGGGGTTTGGATCACCCTGATACATCAAATTTCACTACCTCTAGAACTCATGCAGCACAATCAGGCTATGCGCATTCTTGTCCTGAACTACAAGCCTTACAAGAATCTCAATGGGTGGTGGAATAACTAGAAGACCAGTTGGAGTAACACATCCAAACCAGTGTCATGTACTGAAGCCTCATCATGGGATGGATTTCAATCACAATCACATAGTTTAACTATATCTTACAGTCATCATGGAGGCATCTAAAAATAAAATCAACATGCACCATGATCAAAGAGTATATCTGGGGAGCTGACTCAAGAAGGATAATGGAGAAACAAAAACCCAATTCTATATGATACCTATACATTATTTATCTATGAATAGTTCCCTAAATTACCATACGAAAAAGTAAGTTTTCAAATTACAAGTGAATTGATATGTCATCCGCCACACCAAAACTTGAACCTCTATCCTAAAAGACCAACACAAAACATCTGAAAACTACCTCTATGGAACCCACAAAAAGATCACGACACTTCAGTACCAAAGTGGGACCTGCTGTGATACAACTCTATCCCAACCTGACCTGATAGGTTCAAGTCTGTAACTCCCTTATCCAGCCTCCAATAGGCCATGGGCTAGCAATTGGTACTGAGTAGTCATATCACACAAATGGGATTAATTTTCCTAATGTACAAGTATGCAGGCACCCAAAAACACCTCAATTAAATAGTTCATAGATATAAAAAGATGTAAAATAAAAATACATGTATAAATATGTCCCAATTAGAGTAAAATATAAGTACTAAAAGAAAAATGGGAAAAAAACACAAACCAAAGAAAACAATAAAATCATCCAACCTGCTCAGGAGGAGGGGATCACTTCCAAATGTTACTCTCAATGATATCCTCAAACTAGCTCTAGTGAACTCCTTGATTGGTAAAACATACTAAGATTTTCCTTCCTCGGGCCCTCTGGGGACTCCGTTGAAATTATTGTGGTATGAAAAAGTCAAAACATGTGTGGGAAAATATCATATAAGGGTGAGAATAAAAATACTCAGTAGGAACCCAAAACACCTCTAATGAAAAGGGAGTAAATGAAAGGAAATATTCTAATTGAATTTTCTATAGGAAACTGAATCAATATAGAAACTACATCTTAAACCATCCTCGACTATACAAGACGTGCCAGCTCAGTCCACCAGGGGGTGTCAATCCATATATGTGACAACACTTTAAGGGCTCTGAAAAATCATATAGATATAATCATATAAGGATCTAAGCCTCTTGAGTTTCTGACCTCATATCTAGAAACATAATTCTACACTAGAATATAATATCAACACTAAACTAGAAGAAGACACTCCATGCGCATATCCATCCCAGATGTCACATGTTCGAGAGATATTCTGCATCGGGAACAACTAACTACGTCTAGATATGGGGCCCAATACGAGAGGTCATGTCATCACAACCTTGCACTCAACACAATCTAAATAAACCCAAGTGGAAAAATAACTCCCCTCACCACTGCACACAGTTGAGGGAGTACTACTCCACACTATGCACAACATGCCTTTTCTCTAACAAGAGGTAATGAAGGGACCCACACCTCACCACTGCCCCTATGATCGAAGGGTGTACTAGATCATAACTGACCCTTGAAACCTATTTTTATCTTGTATGGTGTTTCCCAAACCTCATTACTTCGAGTCATAACTAAATCCAAAATAGGTACCACACATAACTAGTTGAGAGGCCCCCTCCTCTTAAATTTACTAAATAGCCGAGGGATAAAAAACCCAATAAAGGAACAACTTTCTAATGCTATTCAGATATGGGGGAGTGCTACTCCATATATGAGGAACCACAACCTATCATGATAAGGGAGTGAAACTCAGAGGATATAGGACCCACACTTTGGTCTAATAGGGGATTACTTGTCTACCATCTCGATTACTATGGGGGACCTGCGCCATAGCATTATAGGGGAGTACCAACCCCGGGCTAGTGGACAACTCCCTAGTACGACAAGGAAGTAACAACTCTTCTAGAACAACACATAGGGAGGAAATTCAACCTAGAATGAAAGCATATTTATAATTCTAAGGATAGAGGTCCCACTCCCTAACATGATAGGGGAGTACCGAGTCTATTGTTACGTCTTGTTTGGAGGAACCACACCTTATCATGAAAGGGGAGTACTGACTCAACTGATAGAGGACCACACCCTATAATTATAGGGGAGTACCTAATCTATCTGTAAAATGATAATGGATTCCCTGTACCCCTACATGGTAGGGGAGCACTGTCCAACTATATGAACATCATGGGGAACCCACATCCTAATAAAATTGGGGAGAACTAGCTGCAGAAGAACTAAAAAAAGGTAAAAGAACACGCACCCATGAAATGGGGAGTATCATCTCGATGAAAGTAGATAGGTAAGGGAAACTCGTACCTTGATTCCATAAAGATGTGTCAGTCCCATCATCTCTCTGAATGAACCACACTGAAATATTGGACCAGTTATGCACATATTCCCAAGATTTGTACTCAATTGATATGACCTTATACATCATAGTATAAGAAGGGATACCACCATCATGTTCAAATGAAAAAAAGATTAGGATAGGATACTCATAATCCTTAATACGAGTTCCAGAGTAGGTGATATGGAAGTAAAATGATCTCAAGAAGATCCCAAGGATTAGACAGTGGGAATTGGGGAACACACAACATGTGAGCCCGCTCGAGCACCTGGTCATGTATCCTTTCAACACCATTTTCCAAAAATAGTAGGATTACACGGTGTGTAGATATGGTAGACGTCGTGTCCCACTTCACCTAAACCCTAGCCATGTTTTTATTCTACACGACCTTTACCATCATGTCCTTTACACGTCGTGTATCCCATACTAAATGACATGTTAAGGCTAAACAACCACCTAATCATGTAGGTTTCCCATTTCTATGTACCAGACCCCATATCTCTATACTTTGGTCATGTAATTCTACTAATCCCTCTAATTCCACATAGATTCCCAAGCCATGTCCCATGGATACATGGATTTGGGACAATTTCCAGTAGGTAACCCAAGTACATGACGTTTAGACCCCAACATTTAACTTGATCGAATAGGAAGGGGTACACGATGTGTCTCTCTAGACTACATTCTATATAGATAGTAATTATAATATGTAATTACTTCCAAAACCCCTAATTTTCTTCAGTTTACCTCAAAACTTATAGATCTACCTAGAAGGGATATCTAAAAAATTTATAAGGGATCTAAAACCTTAAAAAATCATAACTAAGGGTATTTGGACTAAAATGAAAAACCACCTACATTGAGGGAGAAATTAGGATGCCTTAAGTGATGAATGATGCCCAGATCATTCTGCTCCTTGATATTGCGATGATCATTATGAGAAATAGATATCAATAGGACCTCATCAGTTAAATTTTGGGTCATTTCCATTAGTTGTAGAAAGAGGGAGAGGAGATGAGGGATAGGGTTTCCTCCTTGTGTAGTGTGCCTAAGGGAGGGGGTGAGAATTGATTTTAATAAATTAAAATCACATAAATCCCCTTTTAATGCCCCATTACCAATACCCCCTAGTAGAAAATCTGATTCTAACGAAGTTTATGTTTCAACTATTGTAAAAACGATGTTCTAAACTCAACTGTGGTCTAAGAAATCCTATTAGATAATTTTTTTGAGAGTAATTCAAATTTCAAGAGAAACTACGTGTGGTTGAAAAATATAGTTAATATTTTTAAAATCACTAAAATGAGGCTCACTGGGCCTCATAATACCTCTCCAACTCATCTCCTTGCTTTATAAATATTCTAAAAAATATTTCAATATCTTACAAGCCAATTTGGAGTCACTACATATTTTGTGGTATATAACATCACCATACATTCCTTGATTTCCTTCTTTGTTTCATATGAAAAATTTACTTCCAAAAACAAGAAAATAATTTAGAGAGGGATTACTTCCATACCATAACTCATATGGTGTATTGGTCTCTCCAAAAAATAGCCCTGTTCAATTTTGAGTGTACACAGCTACTTGGAAAACCTATTTCCAGCAATGAAGAGTGATACAACTCTCAATCAATATAGTTTTTTCCATATTGTTCACCAATCAATTTCTATGTTCAACAACTCTATCTGGCTATGGGGATCTCACTATATCCACCCCTTTATTTATTCCATGTTTTTATATGTAATTTTCAAATTCAATGGATGTGTATTCTCTTCCATTTTCAGATCCTAGAACTTTTATTGTGCAGCCAATATCATTCTCATCTATTTCACGATAAATTTTCATGCAAAAAAGAACTTACTATTTCTTCTATATAACCATTAAAAAATCAATTAAACTATATTAATCAATAAAAATAATTAATTACCTCACTCTAAATGTTCCAACCACATTTATTAGATCATATACGTCTATGTGGATATGATCAAGTATATTTGAATACCTTTTTTCACTTCAGTCGATATGAAATTCATACCATCTTTCCTCACATTCTAGGAATACATTTATTTTCTCATTCATGATTATTATTTTGGATACTAATGACTATATTCAACTTGGATATCTTTTTTCATGCATTTTTAATTAATGTGACCGATGTCTTGGTGCCACAAGTTCTTTTTCACTTCAACTATAAAGTAACAAATGTTCTCTTTACTATCGAGCTGGTATAAATTTTAACATATTCTACATACATTCACGAGATAATTACTTGTATTTAATTTTACAGTGCATCACTTTTTAGTAAATTTCACTATTAGACCTAAGTTACAGAGTCGACTCACACATAAGAGATTTTGACGCAATCCATCCACATAGAAAAATTTAGTTTTATTAAGTTCATTATATTCTAGTTATGTACTTCCACTGCCTTTGATATTCAATGAACCATCATCCCCAAACCTCAATACTACATCAACCCTTTTCTTAACAGTATTTAATAAATCTACATTTAATGTCATATGGGATGGGAATCTGCTATTAAGAATCTTGGTTCTAATGTTCTTTGTAGATTTTAGAGCTATTTTTATAAGGTTGGATTTCTCTATTTTCTTTTTTTCCTTCCATGAGATAGTTGATTGAGTGGATGATAAATAGGTCGTTTCCAATATTTTTCCATATTCATTATTTTAACAAACTCATATTATTATTCTATAGGAGAATAACTATTTTCTAGTGTAACTCCTCCTAGTTGGAGGGTATTGTTAGGACCAATAGGGGCCTATATACCCTGAGAGGGTGGGTGAATCAGGGTATGGATATTCTTTTTCAAAGTTCTTCCTGCCCCACTGGATCTTGACCTCTTTATTACAAGGGTCACTTTGTTTGCACTTGTGTGGTTATTATGATCACTTAATTTCTTCTTTGCCTGATGATGATGCTTCAAATGCAATGCAAGGAAGTAAACAAGAAGACACAGAGATTTTTACTTGGTTCACCGCTAAGGGATACGTCCAAGGAGCATACGCCGACAAGTTGCCGGTCGTACCAAATTCCACTAATCTTCACTAGCTCTGGATTACAATGTTCGGGCTAGATCACTTCTATGCCCAGGCTCACTGCCTTTACAATGTTTAGGGTCAGCTCACTGCTTTCCCAAGGGTCACTCCCTGTTTCTCTCTCTCTGGCTCACTGCCGGTGGAGAGGATCACCTTCTTCCTCTTCCTGAGCTCACTGCTCTTGGATGGAATCCTCTCACAGTTTATAGACCTGTAGGTCTCTTCATTTCCATTAAGGAATGCATCTTTCTCTGTATGTAGATGCTCTGTTGATGTTCAACTTTCACTCGTAGATGAATACCTCTTTGCCTCTAAACACTGGGCAATTCACTTTGGAAAGACCTTCGCAAAGCACCCTACAATGCGAGGCTCCCAATTTCGCGAAGCTCAAACAAGCCTTCGCGAAGCTCCTGCCTTTTCGCGAAGCTCACTCGCGAAGCTCCTTCGCGAATCACTCTCGCGATGCTCAAGTCGTCGCAAAGCAACGACCCTCGCGAAGCTAAGTAAGCCAACGCGGAGCTCGCAGGTTTCGCGGAGCTACAATAGCCGCCACGAAGCACCTCTCTCGCGAAGCACACTGGCTCCGCGAACCACCTTCGCAAATCGAGAGCAAAGTATTTTCTCTGAAAATTCTCTCTACTTTGCCTGAAGGGGTCGGCCTCTATTTATAGGCGATTCCACCGACCCTCGTCCCTTCCACGCGAAGTCAACGCCACGTCATCTCAAATCGCGAAGCTCCAAAGTTTCTGTCGGAATTCTGTCCAAATCGCGAAGCTCTACGGCAATCTTCCGTTCGCGGAGCTTGACGTAGTCGCGATGAATCACCGTCAACTTACCTTCGCGGCTCGCACCTTCGCCGCGAAGCTCCCTCGCAAAGCTCTTCTCCGCTGCGATGCGCTTCAGCATCTGCCGTTCGTGAAGCTTGACGTAATCGCGAAGCATCACCGCCTCCATTCTTCTGGTCTTCGCGATTTCCAAACCATGCATCCTATCTTCGCGAAATTCATGCCTTTGCCATATTAAATTATGCTCTTCATTGAAATCCTCTTTTCGCGATGCTCACCAAACTCCAAATTTTGGACCCCAAAAATTTGGCAAACACTGGGAAACGACGCCACCTTGTACTGCTCTTTTTGTACCGCCTCTAGATCGCCTTTTCCTTTGTCATCGTTCTTTGTCAACATGGATTGTCAACAAATTCTCGGGAACTCGACAAATATCCATGAGAACCTGCTTTGTCAACAAACACAATCAACCCAAAAATACTTCAATGTTACCTTGAGGGATTTTTTCCCAACAATCTCCCCCTTTGGGTTTGTTGACAACTCTTCACAATTTTGCTCAGGATGATTTTCTGCACTGTGATACCTCACTGAGTCTTCTTCCAGCTGCTACCACCATTCGCCTCTTGCGATTGTGATAGTGTTCAAGAATTCACTTAACACGTACTCTAAGCCCACATGAGCAATGCTCGGCGTGAGAAACAAGAGTAGTATGTAAAGTTCATCAATGAATCACTTCATGTTAGACCCCAATTGTCGATTCCACCATGATACCAATTCATAAAATTAGTCCAGTTGTTGAACCACACTGATACCAATTGGTGAATTCTTAAGTTGATACCAATTGTTGATAGCTGGACACCGTCTCACACCATTCCAACACCACTGTTCTGCTTTTATCACGATCCTCAGCTGTCTTGATTTCTATGATATGATCGATCACTTCTAGCATCGTCAGATTTACAAATCTCTCCCCCTTTCTCATTGCTCCCCCTTTCTGGCTGCTCCACCTGTCAGCTTCTCCCCGTATCAATTATGATTTATCAAATCTCCGCACTATTTTCTCTCTTGAACTAACACTTTTCTCCCCCTTTGTCAAGCACTTGTCAAGCACTTTTCTCCCCCTTTGTCAACGAACCCAAAGGTCACGCCTTTGTAGTCTGTAACATAGTAGAGAATACATATCAGCGCATTAGGGAAAAACACACCATACCTCGGGGAGAGGGGGGGTGGGGGACCCACATCCACACTATTTCAAGTGCGGGAATCGACTGAACTCCCAGAGCCAGTCGATGCCTCTCAAAAGCTTCCTTGGGTAAGGCCTTTGTCAGAATGTCTGCAACCTGTAGCTCTGTAGGCACGTACTCCAACCTCACGATTCCCTGCTCAACCTTCTCCTTGATAAAATGATACTTAATCTCAATGTGCTTTGTCCTTGAATGATGGACGGGATTTTTGCTATGATTTATAGCACTTGAGTTGTCACACTGGATTCCGATCGGAGACTTCACTTCAACTCGCATATCTTCAAGCTGCTGCTTCATCCACAATAACTGTGTGCATGCTTGAGTGGCCGCAATATACTCAGCTTCTTCGGTGCTTAATGAAATGCAATCCTGCTTCTTGCTTAACCAAGAAATACATAGTCCGCCAAGATAAAATGCACCACCTGACGTTGATTTTCTATCATCTGCTGAACCGGCCCTGTCTGCATCAGTATATCCCAATAATTATGTCTGAGATTTGTCGTTGTAGGTCAAGCCGAAGTCCACCGTGCCCTTGATATACCGAAGTATTCTTTTCACTGCAAGCATGTGACTTTCCTTGGGATTACTCTGATATCTCACTGCTTGGCATGTGGCGAAAACAATATCAGGCCTTGTTGCGGTTAAGTACAACAGACTTCCAATGATTTGCCTGTATTTTGTGATATTAACTGCCCTGCCACTGTCATCTTTTGATGATTTCATCCGGGTAGAAACCGGAGTCTTCATCTCCTTGGAATTTTCCATTCCAAATCATTCCAAAGCATCCTTGGCATACTCGGATTCAGAAATGAATGTTCCATTCCTGCCTTGTGTAACTATGCTTCATCTGATCTTCCAAATATTATGTCTTCTTCCTTGACCAGCCTCACCATCCTTTGATTACTATTGTTGTCGAAATAATGATTGTAATCAAATCCCCCACACTGACAACCAATCTTCTTCAAATACTGATATAGCCTTCAGTACCATTCTCTTGGGGTGTATGCTTTGCACACCAGTCGTGCTTTGTTTCGAATCATTGTGCCATCTTCGTTCATCTTGTCTAAATAGACCCATTTTGTCCTGATGACGTTTTTATCATCTGGCCTCGAAACAATTTCCCAGGTCTGATTCTTCTCAATTCTGACCTATCTCTTCATTCATGGCATGATCCCAGTTTTCATCTTCCGTTGCATCAGCAAAGCATTTCGGCTCATCCGGAGATATAAAAGATACTTTCTGTAGTGATTTCATTCTCCTTGTCTGAGCTAGAGCTAACTAATCACCAAAGATATTCTGCATGTCAATTTCAGCTCAACTCATTGACTGTTGTGCAGATGAGGATTTTTACTTCCTTGTACTCACAAACTAGACACTTTCATTTTCATCATTAGTGTCTTCTTCTGAATCAGCATAAGCCACTTCTGCAGTGGCTTCATTTCTTTCAGCTAAGTTTCTCAAATTTTTATTGAGACGCCTTTGATTTTCTCTTGCAGCTTCTTGGTATCCTGAAAACAGCCAGCTGATACCATATTGTTAGAGGAAATAGATAAGCATGAAATGCATTGTTATTGCTGCTTCTCCCTGTATTTCATTCTTCCCTCAATAGGAAACACCTGAGCCGAGTCATCCAATTATTGCATTGATGGATCTTGAATCTGATTTGGATATAGAATGCTCCCCCTGTGTTATGCAACTCTTCCAGTTGTTAGGCCCAACAGTTTAGACCCATAACACGTCTTTTCCTCCTGCATCATTTGTTCTCATCTTCCACTCATATTTGAGCCATTAACAAAATCTATAAGCCTACGGAGTTGAAACTCGGTTTAGGAAACAAGAGATAAAGTTAATAACACAATCACTTCCTATTGTGCTCTGTTTCTCCCTTTCTTCATCAACTCTAGTACCTGATTTGAATCAATTGAAATTCTAGAGCAAATCACTTCTCCACTTCGCATCCTTAGGTGCCACTACCCCATGGATCGTATCTCCCTAAAACCTGAAACACATGAATTACCAGTTAATAGCATTTATATATGTAGGGAGAGGGGTGTTCTTCTGGAATCCTCAATATGAGGATGATGGTTGATCCTGATGGATCAACCCTTTGATTCTTTCTTGGAGCGCATCACACTCCTTTCTTGCTTCCTCCAACTGCCTAGTCAACTTCAACTGTTCTGGCCATATTACTAGGCATTCTTTGCTCACATTCTGAGCCTTTTTCTGATATGAAGATTCTGCAGACTTGGCCTTTCTCACAATCTGGGGTTTAGACCCACTGGTACACAATTCGGTCTTTGATGTTCTACCGAAATTCCATTTCCCTTGATTGTTTCTCGGTGCAGGAATCTCCTTTCTTATCATCTTCCCTGTCTTCTTTGTCCATTTTAGGGATCTGCCTTTTTCTTCCACTTCTCGTTGCGGGGAGAATTTTGCAATGCATTCTTTGCTTATCTGCCTTTTATCAGATTTATGAGTCGCCACCCTATTTTGCATTGGTGGTGGGTCCTCCACTGAACGTTCATTCTTCTTTATCACAACTGGAGTAGATCTTCCCTTAATCTTCCAGGTTTGTTCACATTCTCTCCTTGAGAGCTGTTGTGAGTACGATAGAGGAGGTGACTGATACACCTTTTATTCAGCTCCATGTGACTTCCCCGAGGCTCTAAGCCAATTATTCTTCTTACCACTTTGTCTCCCAGTACATGCTTCTTTCTTGTACACTTCCTGTGGTGGAGATCTTTTTTCTTGTTCCTTTCCCTTTCCTGCTTTCTTCTTACTGCAATGTCTCGCCATGTGCCCATAGTGAGAACATATAAAACATTTTCCCTCAAAGGCATACCTCATTTCATCATCTCTCTGCTGAGATTTTGATGCACCTTGAGTTCTTCTTTTGATATTGGGCTCCTGAGCTTCCTGACACGTACTCATTGTGTGTCCCATTCTTCCGCAGTAATAGCATCGAACATATGCTTTCCTCTGAGAGACTCTTCTCTCTGATTTGTCATTGTACCTCTTCATGTTCTCAGATTTATTGATATTTCTATTTTCACAGCCTGAGATGTACTCCAGAGCCTCTGTACAGAAGCTTGATGTGTGGCCATGAACTCCGCAGAAGTAGCACATATCATCACTCCTTGAAACTATCCTCATAGGCCTATCTCCAGCACCTATAGGATTTTTCTTACCTTTGAAATTTTTCACTACATTTTTCTTATCGGCCATAGGAGTGGGATTATCATATCCAATTCCATATTTTCCCAAAATGGATGACCTTTGGGAAGATAAAATCCTTTCATGCTTCTCCTCTGATGCAGCATATTTGGACTTCATTTTATCATCACCTGCTGAAGGATAATCAAATAATAGGTGCAAGGCATCCTTCATTCTAGGCTTTCCTTCAGCATTGCCTTTCTCCATTTCCTTCTTCATTGATTTTAGATCCTCTTCCAACTTTGGAATTTTCATATCCCTTGATTCAAGTTTGAAATCATTTTCTTCCTTGAGAAGCTTCCCTCTACTCATCTCATCTTCCAGTTCATGCTTCAACTCATCAACCATGTCATTTTGCTCCTTTACCTTCAATTTTTCTTGAGCAACAGAATCAGAGCAACATGCATTCTCTTGCTGTAGTCTTTGATGCTTCTGAACTAGTTCAGATAGTTTGGTAGCCAAATCAACACTCTTGGCTTTCAGATTCCGAACTTCATCGGACTCTTGATTCTCTTCATAATCACCAGCCTTTTGTTTTCCTTTCATTTTAGACAGCTTTTGTAGTTTCTCACCTTGAGAATCATTCTTCTCCGTTAGGTCAGTAACTATATCAATAAGCCTTTGATTTAAGCCTCTTAGCTTGTTGATCTCAGTTTCCAAATCATGGATTCGAATGCCTTTATATTTAATTTCCTCAGTGGATTTCTGATCCACTTCTTTAGCCCCATGGACAAATTCCACCTTTTTGTTCAGGCCATCGATCTCTCTTTTCTGTTCTTCAACCTTCAGCTTATACTTACTAACTGATTCTGAGTTCTCTGATGTTGATAACTTAAGTTTCTCAATTTCTTCTTCTTCACCGTCAGTGGTTCCAACGTCACTTGGAAAGTCAGGTTCTTCACTCATTCCATCAGCATCATTGACTGAGTAAGTATTTTTGTGGTATGATTTATCCAAATCATTTTTCTGTTCACTGCATGATTCCTTCAGTAAGCTGTTTGATTCTTTTAGTTGAATCACACTTTTTCCAAAAACACTTCCACACTGAGGGATACCACCTGACTTCTGATTCTTCTTTGAAGATTTTCTTTTTCCCATGGTAGACCGAGATAAGCGCAAACAATATCTTCAACTACACAGATCGATACACCAAGTTAAAGCAAACAAATCTGATAAAAGCAACCAGTCCCTCTGATACCAATTGTTAGGACCAATAGGGGCCTATATACTCTGAGAGGGGGGGTGAATCAGGGTATGGATATTCTTTTTCAAAGTTCTTCCTGCCCCACTGGATCTTGACCTCTTTATTACAAGGGTCACTTTGTTTGCACTTGTGTGGTTATTATGATCACTTAATTTCTTCTTTGCCTGATGATGATGCTTCAAATGCAATACAAGGAAGTAAACAAGAAGACACAGAGATTTTTACTTGGTTCACCGCTAAGGGCTACGTCCAAGGAGCATACGCCGACAAGTTTCCGGTCGTACCAAATTCCACTAATCTTCACTTGCTGTGGATTACAATGTTCGGGCTAGATCACTTCTATGCCCAGGCTCACTGCCTTTACAATGTTTAGGGTCAGCTCACTGTTTCCCAAGGGTCACTCCCTGTTTCTCTCTCTCTGGCTCACTGCCGGTGGAGAGGATCACCTTCTTCCTCTTCCTGAGCTCACTGCTCTTGGATGGAATCCTCTCACAGTTTATAGACCTGTAGGTCTCTTCATTTCCATTAAGGAATGCATCTTTCTCTGTATGTAGATGCTCTGTTTATGTTCAACTTTCACTCGTAGATGAATACCTCTTTGCCTCTAAACACTGGGCAATTCACTTTGGAAAGACCTTCGCAAAGCACCCTACAATGCGAGGCTCCCAATTTCGCGAAGCTCAAACAAGCCTTCACGAAGCTCCTGCCTTTTCGCGAAGCTCACTCGCGAAGCTCCTTCGCGAAGCACTCTCGCGATGCTCAAGCTGTCGCAAAGCAACGACCCTCGCGAAGCTAAGTAAGCCAATACGGAGCTCGCAGGTTTCGCGGAGCTACAATAGCCGCCGCGAAGCACCTCTCTCGCGAAGCACACTGGCTCCGCGAACCACCTTCGCAAATCGAGAGCAAAGTATTTTCTCTGAAAATTCTCTCTACTTCGCCTGAAGGGGTCGGCCTCTATTTATAGGCGATTCCACCGACCCTCGTCCCTTCCGCGCAAAGTCAACGCCACGTCATCTCAAATCGCAAAGCTCCAAAGTTTCTGTCGGAATTCTGTCCAAATCGCGAAGCTCTACGGCAATCTTCCGTTCGCGGAGCTTGACGTAGTCGCGATGAATCACCGTCAACTTACCTTCGCGGCTCGCGCCTTCGCCGCGAAGCTCCCTCGCAAAGATCTTCTCCGCTGCGATGCGCTTCAGCATCTGCCGTTCGCGAAGCTTGACGTAATCGCGAAGCATCACCGCCTCCATTCTTCTGGTCTTCGCGATTTCCAAACCATGCATCCTATCTTCGCGAAATTCATGCCTTTGCCATATTAAATTATGCTCTTCATTGAAATCCTCTTTTCGCGATGCTCACCAAACTCCAAATTTTGGACCCCAAAAATTTGGCAAACACTGGGAAACGACGCCACCTTGTACTGCTCTTTTTGTACTGCCTCCAGATCGCCTTTTCCTTTGTCATCGTTCTTTGTCAACATGGATTGTCAACAACTTCTCGGGAACTCGACAAATATCCATGAGAACCTGCTTTTTCAACAAACATAATCAACCCAAAAATACTTCAATGTTACCTTGAGGGATTTTTGCCCAACAGGTATTAATTTTTATCTATGTTCTATTAGTTAAATTCTCACCTTTTCTCTGTCAATAATGAATACATTTATGTCCATGGTTAGAACGGTGAAAAAATTATCCATAAAAACTATTTATTCTAAAAGATTATGGATATAGTTTCATTATCCTTTGTTGAATTCCATGATCTTCCCCATTTAGATGAATTTTTTCCACTTTACAATACGACATGGTATGGCCCAAAAATCCACAGAACTGACATTTCATAAGAGCATGTGTCTTATCACTTTTATTACTCCTCATATTAGCTTATTTTATAAGATTATTTGAATCGAAATAATCTTTTAATACATAAAGATAATTTTCAACTCTCTTTCCAATTTTATTTAAAGATTTCATTGTTAGGACATAAGGTGGCTTTGTGATATGTACAAATTTCTACTTCCCTTTATTTTGGATCATCATGTTTATAGCCTTTTATGTTTCTTCATCACAACCAATTCCACTTTTTTCCACACATGTGGATATTTGATCATTCAAATCCTTTTCTACACCATCATAACCACTGTTAGCTCTTTCTAACCAGTCCATATCTATTAATATTCCAAACTAACATTTCTTCTTTGTTTCCCTTAAATTTTATTCAGTTTCTAGGTTACCCATTAGAGTAAAAAATTATTATTTAAGCCCCTCAAATATCTTATCTTTCTCCTCTAGAATGGATGCATGTTCATTGATGACCTTTCAATTCTCTTCAATACTCATCTTATGTACCAATAAATCATTCATGATTTGAATATTTGTTGAATTATATTTTTCTCCCTCTTCTAGTTGATCAATTTATGCTTCAAGATGATCAACATGATCTGATGAAACTTTCAGAACAAATATCATCTTTCTGTTTCTTTTTCATTGATTTTTAATATTATCAAGAGAATTATAATTTTACAACTTGAGATGAACAAAATCAATAACCTAATTATCTCTATCTTTTTAAGGTTCTAAATTTTCAACTATATCCATCATGGATTCTTCAGTTCTAGATTTAATCTCTAGTTCTTCATCCCCCAAAAGTCATTATCTTCTTGTTATTCAATACAGATGAAGCTATTTCACTGCAGTTTAATTCTTGATTTGATGTCTCCTTGTTGGGGAGACATTCTATAAGTCTTCTTCATGTTTTTAGTTTCACTTTATTCATCATCAACCATCCTTGATAACTGAGAGGTAGTATTCCAAACTCTACAACATCAAATACAAGCCAGATGAAGCATTCCATAAAATATCCCTTTTCCTCTTTTGAATTCATTTGAAAAAAGAGAAATAAGTTCGTATTCCTAAATATATTCATCAAATATATCTCTATAAATCTCATTTTCTTCCATTGATTTGAATTCCATTTCTTTTATTAATTGATTTGGTGCATATTCTGGTTTGACTCTCATTTCATATGCAACCAGACTACATAGAATATCATCCAAAGATTGTTTAGACATGTCCGTTTCATCAAGGGATAAAATACTTGAATTATAAAGAGGTTAAATCCTTCTCAATATTTTCTTCACAATGTCAATGTATTTGATTTATTTACTAACTCCTTGTATTTCTCCTAAAACAATAGTAATTCTAATAAAAAAGGTATCTACATCTTCATCAGGATGCATTTTTATATCATCAAACCTATTTTCCAAAACATGGAGTTTCACCTCCTTGACTTTGTTTTCACCTTCAAATATATTGTATTGTATTTCCCAAATAGGCTTGGTTGAAGTTAAACTCATCACTTTCAGATAGATTTGATTAGATAGAGATTTTTTATGGGAATTTTTTGCTTTGGTTTCTGAATCTATAATTTTCCTATCTATTTTACTCATAGAAAGTCATATTGCATTAATGACCTGAATCCCCTATGCAGTGGAAAAAATAACATCCAGTACAAGAGATATTAGATGATATATATTCATGTTCTTCCCAATATAGAAGTTTCTTCCCTAAAATAGTGGATCTCCCCTATCATTAACAAGATTCTCCATGAATACAATAGAGGATAGATTTAACTCTAACAACATGTATACTCTGATACCACTTATTGTACCCCAAAACACCCTAAGTGGGGAGTGGTGAATCAGGGAGTCAATATTTTCTTTTAATGTAATGAATCATGTTCGTATGGTGGTTGGAACCTGTTAAAACTATATGATGGAAATTTTCAAAAATCAAACAATAACATGAAAATATAAATCACAACAATTATACTTGGTTCGCCACTAAGGGATAGACCAAAAGGAATACACTAATTTTATGTTGGTCATAAAAAAATTCACCAATCATCACTAGCTATAGAATACAAAAGTTGGAACACAATCACTCTCTTCTAGGTACACTATATTTACAAGATTTTAGGAATAACACACTTCCTCCCTCAGAACACTTCTTTCGACTCCCCATAACTAATGGATTTGTTTGAAGTTTTACTTAGTTTAAAATCCTGAAGGTCGCTTTAGTATATTGGAATTCATGTCATTTTACCTAATTAGCGCACAACTCTTCCAACACCATAGTCCCGAATAGATGCACTTGAAATCATTAATCAAACAAACCAGATATTCAAAACCAAAAATAAGTAAAACTCAGCACTTGTGTGCAACACCTGTTCTTGCAACCATATTTTAGGATTGTTGTTAAAAATTTCATTCTTTCAAACCTTATATTTCATGTAAGAAACCATAATTTTCACTTGGTCATGATAGATTAATGGAAAATTCTATGTGTAAGATTTAAAACCCATAAGTTTTATATGTGAAACTTTTTCACATGGAAGACAAACCAAATATTCATCAGAAAATGTTACATGTAATGCAAGGGTTTCCCATATATTTATATACCTGTAAGACCATATAAAAATTTCCTTGTGAGCCTTCCTCCATGCATTAAATACTCATATTGACGTTGTATTTGGTTCATAATATCCTTTATCCAATTTTGACTTTTTCATGTAACTCAATCCTTTTTCGTATTTTGATGTTTTGATCCAGAAACATCACTTGCACAAAACTCCATATTGACATCTTTTTTAATGCATAAAATTATTTCAGACCTTATTTTTGTAAAAAACATCATTTCACATAAACCATCTTTCATGCTAAAAAAATATTTCGATCGGTTCTATGCTTTTCTATATGTTTATGAGAATATCCTAGAACATAACTTCTGCGAAACATTCATATTCACCTTAAAACCCATACACAATTTCCTTTTCCAAAAACCCCTTTTCCAGTTCTCTATTTTTTGGAACGATTTTTTTTGAAAAAAATGGGATGAAAAACCACCTTAAATACTATATTCATCTTAAACTATAAGATCACCTTCCTTGGAAACTTCCTCATCAACCTAGTTCGGATTGATAAAAAACAAAAACTAGATTCTGTTTGCAGCAATAAAAATACTTGTTTCCAACATGGAAGATTTTATGAATCCATGGGGTATGGTTGAATATTATCTCCAACCCTAATGTGTAGTTCAAATAATGATCATGGAGAGGATTATAAGATACATTACAGACCAAGTTGAGGATGAGTACAATATTTTACCCCTAAAGGGATGGGAATCCTGAGTGGACTATCTGGGTATTGGATGATATTTTTAGGTCCTATGTGTGGTATTTTGGTTGGGGATGAGAGGAGTTTCTTCCACTAGTGGAGTTTTATTATAATAAAATATGTCACTCTACTATTAGTATGGAACCATTCGAGGCCCTATATAGGAGACATTTTAGGTCACACTTATTTTGCACTGTGACTAGAGGGAAATGTCTATTGGTGAAAGAGATGGTGCATGCGACAAAAGAAAAGGTTCAAGTGATCCAAGAGTGTATGAGGAAAACCATGAGAAAACATAAATCTTACATAGATTGATATCATAGGCCTAATGTTTTCGAGCAAGAATAGCATGTATTCCTAAGATTCTCCCCATTTTAAGGATTAAAAGGTTTTTTCTAGGAGGAGATCTATCCACGAGGTTTATCATTCCATTAGAGATCCTACTAAGGGTTTATGAGGTTTCTAACTACCTAGACATACTCCTACAGTTCGAACAGTTGCATGATGTATTCCTCATGTCATGGCTGAGGAGGTACATGCATGATACTAAAAACATTATTGACTAGGGTGAGGAAAAAATTTAGTATAGATACACCTATTTGAATTAGTACATAGTGCTTAGGGATTAGTATGAGAGGGTCTTATGTTGATAGAAAATTCCCTTGGTTCATGTGCTATGGAAGCACGAGAGTTGTCAAGAGATCTCCTGTGTGAGAGAGAGAGAGAGTAAAAAATAGGGTTAATACCCCCACCTTTTGTGTATCTTTTTATTTTTGGGTGAAAATACATAAAGGATGGTAGAATGTTATGACATTAAATTGATTGAATTTTCATTTTATTATATCTATTTATATATTTGGATTTTTCCTCATAGTCAACATAGTGTTTCGGTGTATCAGGAAAAAAATTAAAATATTTTATTGAACATATTTGAATCTATTGAGTTATCATATTTTTCCATTATTTAGAACCTCATATGGAAAATCAGAGACCACATTTGATTCCAGAATGTGTGGTTTTCCCAAGTCATTACATATGGTCATTTAGCATTAGATGTCCGGTTTAGGATGCACTTGGTGGTATATTTAATTAAAATAAACAAATTTTTTTATTTTATTATAGATGAAATAAATTAAGAAATTTATAAACATGTCCTTACATTATTTTTTTAGGTTTATACACATATCCCTTGTATATTTTTAGATGATGTTTTAGTGTTCTTCATTGGAGAATCAAGATTAGAAGAAAAATAACGATTAGATCGAACTATATCGAGAGGCCACTTATGTAGTGGATCATCCTCATTAATGGATAATTCATTACTCCCCAAAAATTGAACCATAATTGAGGTATTAATAATTATTTTTGGAATCAAAATGTTGGATTAAAATATTGAACGTGTATTTTCATCTTCTAATATTTATCGATGATTTATTTATTCTTCACATGATCCACCATAATATAATGGTTATTTTTTATTTAATAAATCTTTTTCCCTTTTTAATACCAATAGATATCATTTTTATATAATCATTAACCTATAGATCTTGTAAAATGAATTATTCACTCTGTTTATGTGCATTTCTCCCTACCATTTTTCACATTATTTGATTTTGGAATATGGGGTAGTGGTTCAACATTTTTAGGGTGGGTTAGAGCATGATAAAACCACTATATTCATGGTTCTTGTGTAATAAAGAAATAGTATAGTGATTTTATGATTGATGGGGTTTATTTTTGGGTGATACTTCATGTATCTAGGATAAAAGAACCATTCTTGATGGGAGATGTGCGATACATGTGGTGGCTCATCGACAATTAACCAGATTTCATTTTCTTTCCACTGGAGGTAGAGAATCAATGGTTTGAGATGACCCCAAATGATTTTGGGTGTTAAAATGGTGGTTTCCATGGTAGAAAAGAGAATTCTTATATCCATGTGAAATATAGAGTTTTCTTTAGAAAACACGACTTAAAGGATATTAGTTTGATGAACTCATGCTATGTAGTATATCTGGATGCGCTTCTAGGGTATTTGTGAAGAGAAATATATCACATGACATGTATCCCTAAATTAGTTTCCTTACATGTACTCTAGAATTAAACAGAAATGAGAATAGAAAAAATTACCTGGGAACAACCAAGTACATGTGCATGGCCTGAAGTATGCTAGCATAACCAAATGTACACAAGCATGTACAACTATACACATGCATAACCAGAAGCACCTTGGTAGGCCTTGGGTGGGCAAGACATGTCGTGTAGTGCTACATGGACATCCAAGCCATGTGCAGGCAAGGACATGACTAGGAGGTTGGGTGAGGTCACATGTCATGCGACACCTGGTATTGGCAACATAAATTTCTTGAGAATTTCCACCTTACGTATCTTCTCCATATGAACTTATATTTTGGCCTATGATTATCCTCTGTTGAGAAATTTTCTATATAGAATGAAATTGTATCCTTAATTTTGGATTTCAAGATATGATGTGAGTTTTTATAGCATGATTCTTCTTTAGTTGATGTTAGACCAGTAATAAGGATCCAATGGGATCATTATAGGGTGACCGAGGTTGACAACCACATTGTCACACTTGGTTATGGGTCCCAAAAACTCCTCACATTTGATGATTGGTATCCCTATAACAATATGGCTTAGGTCCTCCATGCATTTATTGGAACACCCTTGGGTACTATGGAACATTTCCTATGTGCTTTGAGTTTCACCCCATAACATATAAGGGTGTGGTCCTTCTATCTATCAACTGTGTAGCATCCCATATCTTTATGGGGTGCGAGTACTCTATTTATTTAGTGAAAACACATTATCATATTATGGTGTGTGTACCCTACTTTGTGATTTTACCCAATGGGATAAGGATCAATGGAGAGTTTTCAGTCATCTACTTGAATTTCTCAGATAGACACGTGATATGCTGGGCATTATTGATGGGCCTTTGGAGCTATAGGAAGACTCATTGTCTTTGGATCGACTACAAAGATAGATATCCCCTTTCTATCTATTCTATTATTCATTATGATAATATATATATGATGGGTTATTTTCCTTCTTATTATGGGTAGAGATGAAATTTTATTCATATTTATATTTCCCCCTATTCAGTTTTTTGGGCCTCCTCACTATTATGTATATACTCACCCTTCCATGGGCACTTCCTATACATGTCATGTAGTATGAAGACAACTGATAATTAGGTAGTGACATTGGTAGAGCATAGTTATTTTTATGTTCATTGACCATGTGAATTGTTTAAACATGGATATTTGGATTTAGGCTCTCTTTGTACATTTTTATTCCTATTGTTTTCTAGTTGGGACTTCATTTTTAGTTTTTCATGTATTATTTACCTTTTACTCTTTTTTTTACATTTTCATAATTTGTTTTATTACATAGAGTTTATTCCATTCATGGATTACACTAAATGTTATAATATTATTATTATTCCTCTTCACTTTTTTTGGATATGGTTGTGTGTATGCATACAAGTTTGTTAGGGTGGGTCCACTCATTATATATTATTCCTTTTCAACACTTGTTTCCATCCCCTACAATATTTAAAGTGGGATTGGTGTTATTATGGCCAGAAATTCCATAGGCTAGGTGTGCCACAATGTGCCACGAAATATAACCCCAACATTCACCATATAAAAATTTGGATCCCTTTACTCTTTATTAATCACATACATTCATTTAAAAATCAATGGGTATTTACAAAAATCTATTTTTATTCACATATAAAAAGGGATAAATTCTAACAAATTTCTCAACCATTTCAAAAGAATTATAACCACCAAAACTGAACCCTTATCACACGTAATCTCCCTCCCCTGTTCTTAGATTCCTTGGACTCCAAAAAATACAATGCTATGGATGTTTAATGTGTTACCCAAGGGAGAACTGTCAAGGGGGGAATGTTCACAACTAAGCACTCTCATTTCTTTTCTTCTTCCACCACCAAAAAATTACTCTATCCATGAATGTATGATTACATAAGTATCATAAATGGTCTGTAATTTTATTATTCTAATAGAGTATCTCATTTCTAATTTCCTCTCTACCATTCATGAAATGAAAATTTCACTGTTTTTTGTATGCAGAATACCCCCTCCATAAGAGACATGTTTTATTTGTCATAACCAATATACATGGACTGTTCAATGGTGTAATATAATGAATAAAAATTATATTTAAAAAATAATAATTTTTATGAAGATATATGAATATTATTTCATTATTCACAATATAAGTATGTGAATGAGTCAACTAGACATGTGTGGGGACTACCTCCTCCATAAAATTGATTTAATAAAATTTTCAACTAGTGGTTTCTTCTTAATAAAACTCTATTAAAATAAGATTCACTACCTTAAAAAATATAATTAATATCATCTGGATTATATGTTATTCCAAAACAATTACTTTCTTAAATGTACTCACCCATATAGTATAGATTATCATTTTTTGGTCACTATAACAACCTACTTGTAAAATACTACAATTATCTATCAAGGATATATATGGAAACATAACAACTGGTCTTATATGAAATTAATGGTAACATATAAATTATTTTTTTTGGAAAATTTAAACCCATAATAATTTTATTATTATTACACCAACATTTTTGTTAATTAGATTTACTAAAACTACCTCAACACCAACTTAATCATAATGAATCAAAACCAAAACACAAATTATATGATATTATAAAATTAGAAATCATTAAAAAATCTTTTTAATTACTTATAATTCAATCAAAATTATGAACAATTATTATATTAATAATAATCGACAACCCATTTAAAAACTTGTATAAAATAAACTATTAAAACTAGTAACATCAGATGATAAATTTATGGTATATCTAACTGATATTTTTGTATTAAATTAATATAACTAATGTTTATAAAAGGATATATACATGAAAAATGTTCTAAAATAGGTTATTAATGTAGATATTTTTTCTGTATACAATTATTGATATTTTTTGACATTCTAAGAATAATGGTAAGGGTTTTCCATGTGTCAACTAATTTTTCCTTGATACATATTGATTCTATATTGAAAACAGTTATTGAAAGATGGGTTTTTAATAATATATGATGATATTAAAATTTTATTTATCCTTATTTTATATGGATTATATTGATTAACGTCTTTCATCATAAAAGTTTATGATATTAATAATTATTACAACTCTTTCTAAATGATATCTTTTTCAACTACATCAATATTTACTCTTCCTACTAATGTTCATCTATTCTTACTTATAAATCAAAGTATTATATTTCAATTGTAATATTTAATTTTATATATAAATATTTTTTAATTAATGATTTATATTTATCTTTATGATGTGTATTTAAAAAGGTTATTTATAAAACAAAAATTATTTCAAATTCATATTTCTTTATCTTCCACTCCATATTTCATATAAAAAATCATTAATTCCTTTTATTGTAACACCTAGAAAATTTAAAAATTGTAAATTGGGAATAATAGAATATATGAAAAAAAACCATGATTATATGAGAATGTGACACATCAATACGTTATGATATAATTCTTTTAAATAAATATAATCTCATTGATGGCATGTGAAACACACAACCATGAGTCTAAATGAACTGTAACATATTATATCATTATTACCATTATATTTAATTAATAAGTTTGAATAGTACTAAATAAACGAATAAAATTATATTTTTTACACTTATATAAAAAATAAATTGGTTATCTATTAATTATAAATAAAATAATAATCATTTGAAATAAAAGAGAAATGTTTTTTGAAAAGCTTATTTTTTTTCTTCTAAAATTCATTTTAGCCATGCTTTTCATACAAAACAAAAAAATAGTTATTAATGAATTCATGAAATTTATTTTAAAGAATCAATTGAAATTTTAAACTAATATTATAAACATTATATTATGGGGAATTTTTTGGATTTTTTCTAAAATGGTTCATTTCTAGATTAATAGTGAAAATTATTGACATTTATTAGAAACTACCTTGGTGTTTAAATAATTTAAAATGATAAATTTAATTTTCAATTAGTTTTTATATAAAATTATTTGAATAATATTAAAATATAACTATTTTTTAATTTTAATCAATTTCATATTTAATTTCGATATTAAAACCTACTACACTTATGACAATTGTCTCCTTGGAAACCTGTCTTTTTGTCGCGTCTATGAGTATAATTTAGATTAGATATACAGATTTTACGTATATTTTTTTTATAATGGATTCTATATTTTTAAAAATAATAAATTATATTTTATAATAAGTTCAAATTTTTTTAACTATAAATTGAAAATAATGTAAAAATTAATTGCCGTGGTTAAGGTAAAAACTCATTTATCGGGTTGGGTTTAAACAAAAAAGGTATGGATTAAAAGGGAAAAAATATTTTTTGAAACCCATTATATATACATATTTATACATTTATATACTAAAAGGGTTGTTAATATAACATTTTCTAGGATTTTGTAATGATATAAATGTGGGTGTAACTGAATATTTTAAAAAATTCTATATGCGTCCACTCTACACTTACAAAAGGCCACCAAATCTCATCCACTTTTCACTCATAGAAATAAATTTTCTTTAGAACAAACATAAAAAATATCCTTCTTAATAAAATTAAAACAACATAGAGTACTTGGATTGATCAGAAAGTGAAACTAGGAAGGATTTGGACATGAACCTAAATATGTTTTCGGAAAAAGAGGTAATGTTCGTAAACATGTTTTTTAATTATGTATCTTATTAATCCTCTTTAATATCTTATTAAACATTGATAATATAATATTTTTAGTATCATGCCTACAATTAATTTCTATTATGTTTTGTCCATGACTAATACCCATCTCTTCTTCCATCAGTTGGGAAATGAAATCGTCGATTGTGTTTATGACAGACTACTGATTCACGAACCGATATAACTCTATTTCTATCAAATGATCTCATGATTATATATAATTATGGATTTAATTTATATATATATATATATATTATTTAAGATAAAATTATACTTCCATTAATATAATGACACATATTCTTTCAGACTTTCCATTCCGTTAAAATTATTAATACGCTGCTCGTGTGTACAATAGACTATCACCTCACAAAGTGATTAGATTCGTTTTTCAGTTACACTTTAAATAGATTTAAATAAGTATATATTTATTAATTACACGTGATATATATGATATTATATTAATTCTATAATGTTATACATCACCCACTTCCTTACACTTTCACCCATTAAGGAAATGATAACATTGCTTGTGCGTATGTACACCCTAACGTCTCCATGAAACAATGTTATCCTTATCCATGTAAAAATATCAATAATGATTCTAAAAAATTATATAATAGAAAAAAATTATTTATAAAATTAATATAATATTTTATATGATTGAACTATATATTATGTTCAATAAAAGGAACATTCGCGACAAAACACACATGAGAAAACATGGCAATTAACACCCAATATAATGAAAATAATAAAACTTTATTTACAAATAGGTGATAAGATGTCATAAGATGATCATATATGATATTATAACAATTCAAATGTGTTTTTAACAAATAAATATCATTATTAAAATAAATATAAAGGTTGTCAACACATTTTTAATCAAAAAAATAACGAGGTAAGGGACTTCATCGCAATTTTCCTTCACTGAGGCATATTGTAATGTTATACAAATAATTTACTTTATATGGTTTCTATAAATCCCTTTTGACATGTAATGTCATTACTAATTTATAATTAATGGTGTCATATCTTTAAATTTGAATTATTTAACCCAAATGGATTTGACATGAATATTTCAACGTGGAAAAGTATTTCATAAGTCAAAATTTTTTCATTATGTTATATTACTTCTTCATTGTCTCTGATATTATACGATTAAGTTTATATTTATTTTTACTAAATTTTGTTTTATATACAATTTCTTTATAAATATTTAAATTAAATACAAAAAATTGATACATTTGTTAATTATCACATTAATATTATGGTCTTTGTAAGACCTTATTTCACAATTTCATTTCAATCTGTATTATTTGTTCTTGAATTTCAAATTAATTAAATTATACAATAGTTGTCTAATAAAACAATTTAATTTAATTATACTATGTTTATTAATTAATTTTCAAGTAATGGTCCACTTTTTCCACTCTTTGGTAGCTAATTTTTTTGATAATTGTTTTATTAAAATCAGACTTCAATTCCCTCTTTATTCGAACTTTTTTTTTCTTTTATTAAAAAAATATTTTCAAAAATGTTATTATAATTTTAAGAATGATTTATTAATATTTTAAATTTAAAAGAAAATCCAATATAGTCATCATGGCTTTTTGCAAACAAGGTTGATTTGGTTTTCCAATAATGTGAAAGGATTGTTTGTTTTAATGTGTAGGAAATCTATAGAATTTACTTCCATCAAGACCAAAAAAATTTTAAAGAATAATTTATATGTTTCAAAAAATATTTTCAAATAAAATTATCTTAACAATATTTTTTGAACATTTTGTTTTTAAAAATTATATTTTTAAAGTTAAATGGATATTTTCATCAAGAATTATTTTTAAGATATTTTTATGTTATTTCTATTCCTGAATCAAAAAAACCTTTATTTTAAATATAATACACTAGGGATATTTTGTATTTTTACTATAAATACTTTTTATATGGATGTTTTATAATCAAATTTTCAAATAAATGTATTGAAATTAAATTTATTGATTCATTTTTTTAATCAATAACTTTCCCTTGAAATATTGACTTTCCTGTGATCATTGGACTTTATAATTCCCCTAAATATCCATATTATCTATCATGGATACGTTTTTATCATAAAACATATATCATTCCATGGTATAGTGTTTTAAATTTAAATTTATTTAATTATTTGGGAAAATATTAATAAATATGCATTCTTTACTAAGTATGGATGTTTTGTGATGATGAACTTAATTCCTGAAATAAATCGATTAATCTATATATGAGAAATGATTAGAAAATTTAATTATGTATAGGGCCTAAAATTATACATACACTTGATGTATTAGTATTATCATGAGAAAAATTAGTATGTTATAATTAAATGGGTTTTTAAAAATAGTTTTAAAATATCATGTGAAAGTTCTTGACAATAGAGGTATCATGAAGCATAAGATCATAACATATAATAATTAAGAATTTCCTTCATTAATAATTCAGTTATTATTATCCATGAAATTTTTTACCATGATATTTTCTCTAAATGTATTTCATTCTAATTTAATGATTATATTTTACATGTTTTTAGTTATTTACCTTTCTATATTTTTTATCCTTTATCTATTCTTGATAGCCAATTAATTTAAATGGTATGTGTGTCTAGTTTTATACCATGTCATATTGATTATTATATATCTAATCATGATAGTAATGTCATTTAAATGGAATATTTGTTCAGTTATTTACCATTCCTCATTTATTATTTCAAACTATTCCTGATTGTCAAGTTATTTAAATGGCATGTGTGGTTAGTTATTTACATTTTCATATTGATTATTCCTTATATTTTTTATGATATTCATGTTATTTGATTGTCATGTTTGGTCAGTTACTAAACATTATATGTTTACTATCAGTTATTTAATAATGATATTAATTTTATTCATTAAATGGAATGCACATTAAAATATTTACCTTGACATATTGATTATTATTTATTTACTCATAATATCTTCCACTTTATATAACTCCTATTGAGAATTTAGGCCAAACCTTATTTTTTTCATTTTCTAGGAATCCATAAAATTTACTATGAATGTTATACAATGATATTGTAGAGGAGATAATGATATTTTTTTTAAAAATTATATTGTCATTTTTATATTAAAATTTAATGTTTGGAATCATGTATGTATCTATATTACAAAGACTGATAAGATATTGAGCCCTCCAGTATACAATTCTTTGTATCTTATCCAATGTAGTAATGTAGACACTAGATTTAGTTTACTAGAGTCAATTTAATTATAGTTGGTATCAAAGGATTCTTATTAGAAATTGTGGTAACAAGATTTAGGAAAAAAAGATCCCTGAACATTACCCTATTATAGAATTTAAGGATAAAAATTGAATAAAATTATAATATTTTGGTCTTGTATAGATTATATGGTTTTTCATGGAAATACGTCCCTTTATGGATACCACAAGTGGATGTGGGTTTGGAAAATAATGCCAAAAAAGGAGTGTCATGCATGACTCGAGCAATACCTGGTACACAACAATGAGCCTTACTAAACACTTGGGTTGACACTCTTGTGAGATATTCATCGGATTATTAATTATTTTTACAATAACTTATGATTTATTTAAATAGATGATTAAAATTAATAACCTAGGTTAAACCTAATGTGTCATATATCAAAAATAAGGTTTCATGATTTTGACATTATATAAAAGATAATATGGTTTTCCCACTATGACTATTGTTTCTCACACTGTGTTTTTTTGGTTTTAGTCAACGGTTGGAACCCAAATAAATCATGTTAAAATTTAATTTGAAGGAAAATGTTGAGAATATTAGCAACCAAATGGGATTATGACTGAGGAGAAACATATCATGATTATTCCTAATCAGTTATCTCGAAATATTATCAACAACTTATACCTTAACCAACTATTTAACTCACTAAAGAAGAGATGAATAGAGTTATCTAAGAGATTTGGGTGATGGATATGATAGTTGAATGGAGTAATGATTTCATTCATGTCAAAACATTTGTATGAGACACTAATAAAAGTGTCTCAACGGAATGATATAATTTTTTAATTTTGGAAAATAAGGTCATAAAGTAATAAATTTCTAAAGATAAATTAAGAGCATGATGTAAGGAAATAAAACTTTTTTTAGTGACCCATTTATAGTTCATTGTCTTTAATATAGGGAACCATGTAATTATCTGAGTTAATTACCTTTTCTAAAGGTTAACAACTATACCAATAAAGAATCTATATTGAAGTAAAATGATTGAATTATTTAAGTATTTGGATTCTAGAATTATATTGTAGAATTAGTTTTTCTAATATTATTTTTATTATAGGAATCATGAAACATATAAGGATTATTTGATATTTTAAACCATAAATGACTTAATTAATATAATACTTAAAGATACCATCACTGGTTTTTGTGTTTAAGACTGATCATATGCTAAAATTCCTAATCACCCCTTTTATGTTTTATATGATGATATTCTACTTATGTTATTGATATTTTCAGAGACATGTATGGAAACAGAAACCAATTGTCTAGTATATATTTATGTGAAAACGTTTTTTAAGGACTAATTACATTACTAATCTGGGAATAAGTTTAATGGTATTGGTATCATCTAGGGTTTATCATATCTTTTATATTGAGGTAATTATGGGTTATTAGACTTTTAGAATGTTATACAAATTTTAATAATAAGGTTTTAGGTGAAGGAAAACTCATATTTAGGGTGACAACCCATTGCATCAAATAAGTGTTTGGGTCTTGATCCCATAACTGAAGGGTGATAAGGTTTTAACACCTACCACTGACCTACAAGATGTTCTGGTTAATATGTCATTGTTTTTACATAAATAATTTGATGAAAAAAGATTAACGATAAAATAGTGGTGTTAAAATTGAGGTTTATATATTAATGAATCATAAAGGATAAATTTTCTAAAACATTTTGATTTTATAAAATATTTAGAGACATACAGAATAGATTTTCACTATTTTATGGATGTTATGATCTGTTAAAAGTGAATTTTAGTGCTTTAGTCATAAAAAATTAATTTTTTTATATGAATTTCTTAATGTATGTGATGAATTGAAATTTTTTCAAGGAACAACCAATGGATTTAATTGTTCTTATTAAATAAAAATATATCAAGTAAGTGCAATTACCTCCATTATTATACATTTAAAGTGTTCCTAAACTTTATGAAAAGGATCATAAAAAATATCCTATTACCTTTAAATATGATGAATCAAATAGAGTTTTAAATAATCAAATATTTATAAATTTTAGGTCAATGAAATTCCATTTATCAATCACATTTTGGTGATAAACGATCACTATCTCTCCCTATAATTTTTTTTGATTTTCTTCCATGTACATATCCTCAATTCTCACTCATGTTCTCTTATATGGAAACACAGTTATCTATTATTCTACATGACCTTATTTTTTACATTTCTCTCAAATAAAGTTTATGTTTTATTATATCTTTTACTATGTGGTTATTTCAACAATGGTATTTTCAAATCCTAAACCCACAATTATCAAGATTGAGTTTAAAATGTGCAGATTAAATTTGTTGAAGGTAGGGAGAATGTAACAACCATAGATTCTAAAAGAATATTAATTTTCTCAATAGTAAATATGATACATATAACCAATCCTAAACTAGAATGTAACAACCCTAGACAATATGATATATTTATTTTAAATAAATTTGATCTCTTTGATAGTATGAGGAACACCCAACCCCAAGTCTAAATGAACTGTAATATAATGTATCATTATAACCTAGCCATTAAATTGGTTGTAATGAATAGTATTTTCTGAATTATTAAATTTATATAGTTTAAAATTTTTTTAAAAAATTAAATGGTTATCTATTTATTATAACTAAAATAAGAATCATTTGAAAGAAAAAATTATTTCTTGAAGAGTTGTATTTTTTTATAAAAGGTGGTTTAGGGGTGCTTTTCTTGCATAAGTTATATCTAATTTTTAACATATATAGATAATTTAAGTTCAAAAATTATCTTCATTTATGAAAAATTAAGATAAAAATTATTGTATGGTTAATTTTTTTTATTTTTTAAATGTTTTCTTTTATCGATGATAAGTGAAAAAATACATTTTTATTTGAAACTGTCTTTTGGTTTAAATAATTTTCATGGAAAAATTAAATTTTAGATTTATTATAAAGTAAAATTATTTTAATTATATTTCAATATAAAAAATATATGCTATTTTACTCAATTTTAAATTGAATTTTTATAATAAAACCTTCTATACTTATTAGAATTTTCCCATTTGATACCCACATTTTCCTCACATATTCATGTATAATTTTACCTTGGATTCAACAACTTATGTGTGTTGAATTTTTAAAAAAACGTATTTAAAAATTTATAAGTATATTAATTTGTATTTTCTAATGAAATCACCTTTTTCTATAACGAATAGTAAAATTTGGAAAAATTAATTATCACTCTTAGTGTAAAAACTAGTTTAATAGGTGGTTAGAGGAAAATGATAATGGTTAAAATGGTTAAATAACAAGGAAATATTTTTATGGAAATATATAGACTTTATAACCACTAAGTTTCAATTATGAACACTTTTTTGAGGATTTTGGAATGATAAAAAAGTGGGTGCAATTAAATAATTTCAAAAATTCTATGTGTGTCCTCTCTCGGACTTATAAAAGGCCTCCCCCTTTCCTCCCATATTCACACTTCCAATGCTTTATAGTTCAGATTATACATGCTCAAATAAATATATACTACCATAAAAACATCCAAGATCCTTTGGATTGATAAAAAAGGAAAATTTGGATGGATTTTGGTAGAAACAAAAAGAAGTTTTCTGAAAAAGAGGTAACATTCTTAAACAAGTTTTTTATTTATTTTTTGTTACACAAACATAAAATCTCATTAAACCAGTATACATTAATATTAAATTATAATAAATATACATTTAGTTTATTATGTTAAGGTAATGACCGATGTCTAAATCCACTTTTATAAAATGGGAAATGAAATCATTGATCGTGTGTATGGCAGAACAACGTCTCACGAACCAATGTATCTCACTTTCCATCAATGCATCACATGATTTTATATAATGATGGATATAATTTATATATATAATAATTATGAAATAAATAATATTCTAAAATTATAATATCATATACAACTTCTTAAATTCCATGCTATTTAAATTACAACAACATTGCTCGTGCGTACGACGAACAACCACCTTGTGAAGCTATGTGTTTCATTTTTCACACACACTTTTTAATGGAAGGTTATAAGGATAAATTTAATGAATATATGTGATATATATGACAAAATAATGATTATATAAAAATAATTTGTCACCTAATTCCTTACTATTTAGTCCATTAATAAATGATAACTTTGCTCGTGTGTATGTATATCCGACCGTCTCCACGAAGCGATGTGATCCATTATCCATGTTCAAATTTCATTAATCGTTAAAAAAATGTATCTAAGGAAAAAAAATTACATTAATAAAATCAATATCATTATATAGATGGTTTAACTCAATATTATGTTCAAGAACTGGATCTTTTATGCCAATACATGCATTATAAAATGAAGAATTTAACCCTTCAAACAATGAAAATAATGAAACATTATTAATGAAAAGGTGATAATATGTTATAAAATAACCATATATGATATTATAAATATTATTATGATTCTATAATAAGTTAAAAAAATTATTTAAACCATTATACATTTGGTTAAGTCATGTTCAATCAAAAATATGCTTTAGGTAATGGACTTCATGTAAATTTCCGTTTATTGAGGCATATTTTCATGTTATGAACCTAATTTATTTTACATGGTGAATATAATACCCCATTAAAATTTATTATCAAGATTAATTAATAACTAATTGAGTTTCTAGATTCAAGTTGAATTATTTCATCTTAGGGGATTAGTCTTGAAAATTAGCAAGTGGAAAATAATTTCATAACTCAATTTCTTTTCATTGGATTAAATTACCATTTCCTTGTCTTTGATATTATTTGATTATGTGCATATTATTTTTTGATTATATTATGTTTTAAATAAAAATTTTTATATGGATATAAATTTGATAAACATAATTTATCCACTGGTTAATTCAAACATTAATGTTATGATCTTGGTAATTGTTAATTTTACAATCTCATTTTAATGAATATGGTTTACGATTGAGTTTCCATTGATGAAAATTATTTGATCACTGTATAATAAAAAAATTCATTTTATTATACTATGGTTAGTAATGATGTTTTCAAGTAATATTAACATTTTCATTCTCTTTAGAATATAAAATGATTGAGAAAATATATTTAATAAAATCTGACATCATTTCATTATTCAATCAAAAATCAATTTTATTCCAAAACAATATTTTCAAAAAATGATTCAATTTTTTTTTAATATTTTAAAAATTATTAATTAAAAAAAAATTTATAATGTCTTTGTTTATTAATTTGTTTTCCAAAATATTATTCATGTTATTTTACAAATAAGGAATATTTCACTTACATTTAAACACATGGAATGAATCATTATTTTATCTAGTACGGTATGTACACAATTTCCTACCATCATGAAAACTGAATGTTTTAAATCATTATTTAAAATTTTCATAGGTTATTCTTCAATAAATGTTTTTAAAAAATATTATTTGATCATTTAGTTTAAAATATATATATATATTCAAATTGAAAAATATATTTTCATGATAAATTTTCTGAATGATATTTTTATGTTATTTTTAATAATCAATGATAAAAAACATTTATTTTAATTATAATCCAATGGGGATATGATATTCTAATTCCATATTTTTTATTTAGATTGATGGTTTATTATCATTTTTCACAAGGATTTATTTTTCATTCACTTTATTTTTGTTATATTCACTAACATTCTATTGAAATATTCACATCCTTGTGATCATTGGACATTAAATTTCTCCTAAATATCCACATTATTTATCATGGATATTTTAATTGCATAAAATGAATACCATTCCAACATATGTTTTTCATGATTGAATGTTATTTTATTTTATGTGGAAATGATGATAAATATATATTATTTACTCAATAGATATTTTCGATGATAAGGAACATTGTTCATTAACTAGATTGATTATTCAATATATGCAGAATGATTTGTAAATGTTTTGATGGGAGGGGTACAAAATTATATAGACCCTCGATGCATCAATATTATCGTGAGGTGAATTAGTAATCTATCATTAAATGGTTTATACCAATGATTTTAATGTGTCTTTTTAATGGTCTTGATAGCGCATCCATCATAATTCCGGAGATCATATTGTATAATAATTAAAATTTTAATTCATTAAGAATTAAATTATTATTATCCATGGTATTTTTTCAATAATAATATATTTTGATGAACTTCATTCTCAATTATTTATAAAATTTAATGTGTTTCTTACATTTTTATACTGATTATGCCTTATCAATTCATTATAGTCATGGTATTTAAATAAAATGCATTTTTAGTTATTTAACTTTCCATGCTAATGATTAATTTTCTATTCATTTTGTTTAAGTTATTTAAATTTCATGAATGTTATTTTATTTAATATTCTATATTGATTACAACATATCTATTTGTGATTGTAATGTTATTTAAATTTCAAGTGTGACGATTTCTTTACCATGCCATATTGATTAGCCCTTATTTAATCAATAGTAAGGTTATTGATGAAAAAACTTGTGTGTTCATATATTTACCTTTTTCATATTGATTATTCATTATTAACATATGATATCTTCCTCTTTACATAAATATTACCAATAATTTTAGATTACCCTTATTTACAATTCCATATTTATTATCCCTTCTCTAATAAAGATATCCAGGTTCATTAAATGGGATTTTTGTTAAGTAATTTAACTTTCCATATTGATTATTAAATATCTATTAATGATAGTCAAGTTATTTAAATGTAATGTGTGTTCAGTTATTTACTTTTCCATATTGATTATACCTAATCAATTCATGATAGTATTGTTTTTTGAATGTCATGTGTTTGAAGATATTTACCATTCCATATTGATTATTATTTATCTATTCATGATAGTGATGTTTTTGAAATGGAATGCATGTTCATATACTAAAATTTGCATATTGATTAGTACTTAACAAATAATTATTTTCAAGTTATTGATTAAATGGAATTTGTGTTTAAATATTCACCTTTCCATATTGAATATACAATATTTATTATTCATTATTTACTCATGATAGATTCCAATTTATGTAACTCTTACTGAGTATTTTACCTCACCCTTATTTTGTTTCCTTTCCCATAAATATAGGTAGTTTACTATAAATGATATGAAAGGGTATTATAGAATGAATTATGATATTCTTGAAAAAAATTATGTTGTAACTTCAATATTCAAATTAAATATTAGAATCTTGCCTGTGTCTTGTTTACCATGACTTATAAACAAGTCTATGCTTTGGTATTTGATTCATTATATCTCATTATAGTGTAATAAGGTAGACATCAGCTCTGGGTTACTATATTTGGGGTCATTATATTTATAGACTCGATAATTTGGATTTCATCTAAAATGGTGTCTTAAAAAGGTTTTTATGAATTTTTTTAATGTGACTCATAATGTCATATTAATATGATGATGTTTTGAAATGGTTTCTAAAAACTATTTTAAAGGTATTACATTGATATCCATATTCAATGATCTAAATCCTATTTAGTAATGTTTTACGAATCACATTATAAATTCATTGAGTAAATATTCTTTCAGGGTGACTGAATTTTTTTATTAACTAATTTAATTTTTCTTATATTTCATGTGATACCATTTTGAAATGACGTGAAACAAAATTTACTCTAGTGGGATTTGATTATATATTTAATGATTTACATCTTATGGAACACATATGTTAGGAGATTATGAGTGTTATTTTATATTACCATCCAATCCATTGATTATTTTTTTATATCTTATGAGAGAATGTATCATGGGTCTTCTTAGGGATTCCCAAAATTTTATGGGTGATACTTATTTGATATTATCAAAAACTATGGTGTGATCTATATTGTATATTCTCATAGTATAATGATAATATCTTCTTATATTTGTTCAAATTTTCATTGATATTCTTTTTCTCAATTCCATGTATCATTTCGATTATATATGCCTATGATTATGCTCCGTCACTTGTATTTATTATATCATGATTCCTCACTCTTTTTCCATGGTATAGTTATATTGGTACATGTACTTATATCATTACTCTCAGAAAAATATTACGTTTCCATATTACTTTAATAAGATATTTTCCAATGATTATGATTTATCTAATTCTTATGATCTACACCTTGATGATATGATGATATATTTTCCTTTACTAACCATTTGAGCTCACACATTTCTTATGTTTCAATATTCAGGGTTATAAAGTTGATAGAACTTATGATAAGTTCATAAGAGAGTGTTGTGTGGCTCAATTATTAATGATTTTCTCATAATAATTTTAAAATAAGTACATTTTATACATTATCCTAAATGAAACTAATTTTTTTTCTTGGGATAGTGAGAGAATTTGGGAATTTTATTTTTTATCTTATGGAAATGTTGAAAAATGAATAATTTTTTATCTTTGGTAATTATGGTTGGTATCATAGAATGAGGTAGTTAATTTCTGTAGGACAATTTCAATTATTTTTTGGGTTATTATAAAAGAACATTAGTGAAAACACTAGCAATTAGTATAAGGGATAATTCAAATTATAGGATAACATCTTCATGTATTGGTAGTGTAGATATTTTGTGGTATCAAAGATATTACATCCTTGTATGGATATTTTCAAGTTGGTATATTTATGTAACATATGATCCTAGTGTTAAAATCCCTTAAAAAGTTTGGTTGAGTGTGTAATCCATCCTCACTCAGTGCATGATTAGTTTTCCTATGACTGCACACCTAGCTAGACACTCTAATAGGATTTTATTTCAATGTTCACATGCTCATAATGAAACCTAATAAAGGATTTTATAGAAATTTATTGAATTTATATAGAAAAAATGGAAAATATACAATTAAAGAAAAAAAATTAGATCCTAGAAATAACTATGTTAGGGTATTCATGTCATTAATAATTTTTCCCTTTTATATAATTAGTTTTACAATTTATAATATGTATTCTTCTATTTAACTTTTTATTATTTATGAAACAGTGAGAGTAAGGAGAAACATGGTTATCAATGGCCGTTATCACTAATAGGATGATTGTAAAAAAGTGAAACCAAATATGATATGAGTATGAGTATCGAAACTTGTTGTGATAATGATGAGAATCCCTCATGATATGAATAGTAATTCAAGGCATGTTGAGTTCCAAAACATATAAATGAATTAGAAACATTCTATTGAGTCATTCATGTGATAATATATAACCTCCTTCAGTGATTCTTCTAATATACATATTACTGATAAATGGATCAATGAAATAGAGATGATATTTATAGTTCTCTAATAGCAAAAATACCAGAAGGAAATGTTGGTTTATTATCATATGGATAGTGAGGGTAACCAATGGTTGACACTCATTATGAATCTAGAAAATAGAGGATGTGTACTTGATGGAATGTGATGAGTTCAAGAAAGTTTTCTTCACCATGTACTTTCCCTATACCCTTCACATAAAGTGGTTGAGAGAATTTTTTGATTTGAAATAAGAATAAAATAATTCCATTGGTACATTCAAAGAAAATTTTAGGAGGGTCACAAGGTATTCCATGGTTTTATCTATGATCCTAAGAGTGAAATTGATAGTTTCATTAGTGGATAAAATCCATGTCTTCCAAATTAATTAGCTATAATATACTTAATAAACCATGAGGAGAATATTTGATGTGATCTGAAACTACATATATAAATCAGAGACTCTAATTACACTATATATGGAAAATGTTATACCGAGTATCATTGAGTCTCTAATGATAAGTCACCAGTGGGAAATAAAGTTCAACATCCTTTCTGTAAAAAACTTGGGATGAATCACATGGGAAACTATATCTATAAAAAAAATATTTCATATGTTGGATGTAGAAATCCAATTTTTGGTTCGTAAGACTTCGAAAAATCCATAGAAATATTACTAGTGCTGGGCCCTGAGACGATGTGCAATTTTGATACCCGGTGTGCCCAGAATTAATTTTATAAAAAATTTAAGAATTTTTATACTATTCACAAGTCAAATACAGTATATCACTTAAATGGTATCTTGGATCAAAAATCCGAGGGCACAATTGAGTTTGGAATGCGCCATTTACCCTTGGTGGGGTATAACTTTTGTCGGCATAGGGCCACTGTGAGAAAATTCAGCAAGGGGAAAATCATCATTTTGGAATAAAGTTAGTGATTTTTATCCCTGACATTCTTTTCAGATAAAATTCGAATGACGGATCAGAATGGAAATATGATACTTTTATTATGTTTGAAATGGATTTTTTTCCTAGGATCCACATAAAATGAGCAGGCACAGAGGTTTCATAAGTCGCGACTGTTGGTGGGGGTTTTCAGTGTATTTATATAAATAAATGGTTGAGAGATTAGAATTAGGGTTAACCCTAATTCTCTCTATATATATACTCCCACCAAGATCTCTCTTACTATCTCCCTATGAATTATTCACCATTATTCATTAGATCGAGGTGAAAACTCCACCGGAACCTTGGCAGATCGAAGTGGAAGTGTTGTAGACACATCACCAACAACAAATAGACAGATCGAGGTAGGAATCTTGTTGTTTCACACACTAATTTTAGATTTCATGTTTTCTTTTATATTCAACTGTCTTTATTGTCGTAAAACCATCGTTAGAACGTCAAGGCAATGACTAAACGAATATGACCATCACCCGATCCCCATTTCGAAGTCCCATTCTCCGTCGTTCTTCATTGTAATTTTTAGACGCATAAAATCATCAACGAATCAACAAGTGGGGACCGATGCTATGAAGATCTAGTCTCAAGGTTCCCAAAACTTCCTTCAGTTTCAAAATAAGACCTCCGGAGAGGACTTGGTGGTTTGTGGAACGGGTCACCAGAGCTTAGCTGGCGGTAGTGGAGCATGAAGACCACGAAGGGTCACGTGGCGGAGTGGCCAGGAGGCACGTGAACGTTGTCAGCTAGGGTCTCATACAGTGGAGTAGGCCAGGGCTAGGAGCGTGGGGCTCAGGAAAGGCCGAGACTATGGGCCTCAGGCGGGGCGAGGAGGTTGGGAGGCGGCAGTCTCCAAGGACGGGGCATCATCAACCAGGATGGTGAAGCTCTGAGGGAAGACGTCAACATGGTGCAGTGGGCAACGATAGATGACAGGCATCGGGTAGTGAGGCACCCGAGTGGTAAAACATGGGGAATATGGTCCTCACAACGGGGTCCTTTGCATTGATGAGGCATAGTTGGGGAGACAGGCCAACTGTCTAGTCGGTGTAAGTGGATCATGTCTGCTATGTGTAGCACGGGTCGGGCCACGGTGGGTGGGCAAGGATGATGCAATAGAACCAGGCTGGCCAGAGTGGGCTATCCTAGATAGAAGGGTCCAAACAGATCAGGTCGTACCATCCCAGTTTGGGCCATTTTGGCCTTTAAAAGGATGTAAATCCTAAACGGCGCATCCGTTTGACTCATCATCTATGGCCATTGTCTCATCTCATAAAGACAATAACTTTTTTAGTTCAGTTCTAGAATTTTAAATTCTGTTTTTTTCTCTGTGACACAAAACAACCAAGTCCAAAAAATAATAAATTAATTATTAATAATTCTAGGTTTTTGTATCAAACAAATATTTTAAATGGGACATCCGATTAACGCGCTGTTGATGACAGCGTGACCCTGAAATTTATGAAGAATTTTTGAGATGCCTTATGATTGTTTTTGTTGATGATAAGGTGTAGGACCCATCGGACCCTATTTGCACATTTTACGGTGAAATTCCACTTTTTAATCTAGAATCTGTTTGGGGATGTTTGAGTACACGTTTACAAGTGTTTCTCTAAGGGGATTGAAATGGAACAATCATCCCACCAAAATTTGAGGCTGAGGCATGGGCCCCATGAGGCAACTTTCAGGTGTTTGCTGCATTCTTAAAACTTATGCTTCCTAAGTCCATTTGAGGAAAATGAATAGCCTACCTTGCATATTTCTATTCGAGGATCACAATGGTGCGATTTGTTCGGAGGTGCAAAGCTTTTTTATTATTAGTGGTGATTGAGTGTCATTCATGCATTTGCGGTGAAAAGCACCTTTGTCACCGGTTGTCCATTTCGGATGAATGAGTAGTCGAATCTACGTGTTTTCCCGCAAAGATCACAAGGGTGTGATCTTTTTGGATGTGTGGAGCCTTATTCATGATCTCATTGAATGTGGAAACATGAAAGGTTAATAATCAGAAGATCTCTCTTCTGTGTTGAAGCGAATCCATGGGTTAGGTTTGCTCCAATGCTTATGAAAGTAGAGAAGATGTGTGAAGATATACAGTCAATGTTCTAGGACCATTCAAGGAGCTGTGTCAGCAAACCTTTGTTTCTGGCCCTTTGGCTTAATGACGAGTGTCCTGATATCATCAGATTCCTAAATAATTTTTAGTGTACTATAAGAGTATGTTGACACTTATATTGGTACTTTTTCACCCTATTGGTACCTAGTAATAGTTAGGTACACATCCAAGTGATAAGAAGGGGTCACACATCGTGTACTCCTCAAACATTCCATGTAGTACTACGTTTTCTCCTTTATCTCGTATTTACTTCTTCTGAACAAGGATTTTGGCATGCGAGTAGCCTATCCTGAGTATTTATCTATATAGGATGTGATGTTTCCCATTGTAGTGGATTTTGAGATGCGATACGAGATTCTCTAGGTGTGACACCTAACTAAGGAAACACCCGATGACTGCAACGACGTTATTCTGAGAGGTGTAGTTTCCATGATTCTTCCCAAGACATACCATCCCAAAAGGCTGGTTAGTGTAGTTTTTGGATTACCCCCATCTAGTCTGGGAAGTGTTCCCTGATGGTAGTGATTACAATGATGTTTCATAATCATTTGGGTAGTGGTGATCATTGGGCTTTAACTCTAGCATGGCTGGGTAGTGGTTATCACCTTATACCATTACAGGGCTTTCCCTACAGTGCAACAAGGTAGTGGTGATCTCAAGGCTTTCCCTCTAGTGCTTCTGGGTGGTGGTGACCGTCGTTTACCTTTATAGGGATTTACCTTCAGCGCACCTGGGCAGTGGTGATCGTTGTTTAACTTTTTAGGGATTTCCCTCCAACAATGTTGGGCAGTAGTGATCGTTATTTACCTTTATAAGTCTTTCCCTCCAGCACACCTGGGTAGTGGTGATCATCATCTACCTTTACAGGGCTATCCCTCTAGCACAGCTGGGCAGTGGTGATCGTTGTTTAACATTATAGGGATTTCCCTCCAGCACAGCTGGGCAGTGTTGATCACCATTTACAGTACTGGGCATACCTCCAACAAGGATGGGTGGTGGTTCCTTGACTTTGGGACACAATCTCTTGCATATAAAGACCTTGTTTGAGGTACCTTTGCACTCCAGATAATTATGGGTGCTTTACCCACCAAGATTCATCATAGTGATGTAATGTAAAATCATGCGGGTGATTCAGTGCCTCCTAGAGTAGGTAATATTAATGTGAGGTGATTTGATTCCCATTTACTCGTAGTTCAAGGAAGACATGTGGGATGCTAGGCATCGTTGGTTACTTTTAGAACTGTTGGTGACTCTTTTCCTTGGATATGCTTTGATATTGAATCCCCTTATTCCTTTTTTGGGTTTCTTTGACTGAACATATATATTGTATTTAGTTACAGTACCCACTCCTTGGGTTTAGTTAGTCTCCTTCTAGGAGAGGAGAAGACGTGAGAGTTATGACACATGCTTTCAATGTCTAGATTATCATGGTTGCGTGAGTCTACTCCCCTACTATAGGTAGAAAAGACTCCATGAGAAGTTCACCTTCTCACCATTTCTAGATCCTTGTGTTTGGCGGAGCTTTCTTTACTGTAGTGGGGTTGATATACACTCCTTTCTAATGTACCTTGTTCTATCTACTGTTGTCTGCTTCTGTTGTCTCTCTTACTGCTCCCATCTCTATTACTTCTCTTACTGCTCCCTTGAGCCTTTGGGGAATCCTATTGAGTTTTTTTATACTCACCCCTACTTGGGATTTTCCCGAACATAGTGTTCCCTTGTAGAAAATAGACATGTTTATCATGATTTCAGCAGAGCTTAGGGAAACGAGAGCTTAAATCGTAAACGGTGTTCATAGCTAGGAATACTAGAGTAGGACTCCCTCAATTGTTTAACTTTTCAGTTACTTCTAGGTAGTTCCACTTTTTTGGTTGGGCATGTTTTTCCCCCATTTAATTTTCAGTGTACTTTACAACATACTTTTCATTTACTGTTTAGAGGTTGAGTCATGTTAGTGGTTTATATATAGTAGCATTTATTCCTTTACATTATTCTCCTCTACACTTTTTCATTGACTTGATTTCATTTCTGTGTATAGGTTCTTAGGAAAAGGACTGCCCGAGTTTTTTGTGCCTTCAACGCTAGTCACCAACCCCTGGCCTATGGAGGTGGGCTTGGAGAAGTTGCGGGTCGAGCCCCGGTAAGGGTAGGGTCCTGAAAAAGTGGTATTATAGGTGATTATTTCCTTGTGATGTTATTCGTACATTCACTAAAAACGAATTGGTTGGGATTAGGGAAAAAATGTCAAAGTGTCTTGAGAGAGGCTCTCAGGCTAGGGATTCCTGTGATGGTATGGGTGGGTGATGTATCCATTCACCAAGACCCTAATAACCCTCTTGTTGACTCGACACACTGAGTCACTTGTTGCAGGAAAAAATTGTATATGCATAACATAGGATTGAGTCTTTAACTGTCCTTCTTGAGTTATCTCCCCTTTTTTGTTGATATAAAAACATATGATCATTTGACTATGGTACTACATGATAATATTAAGGATGTATCCACATTTATAGCCAGCTAGGATACCATCTTTGGTTTATGACGGCGATCCCGTGAGATACAGGGCCTTAGTTCAGGAACCAACATGCGATCCCTTTTCTACAGGTGGGTAGGTAGTAGCACCTCCACCCGGGGAGCGACAAAAATCCCCAGTAGAGTAGGTTGAGGAAGTGCACAGATTGAGTGCACTCTACGAGTTCCAGTGCCAAACACCACTGTGTTTCTACAGTGATCCAGACCCTTTGGTAGTGGTGGTTTGGCTTGAGTCGGTGGTCCACCTCTTTAGGCTAGTACAAATGCTGAAAAATAAGATTGTGTATTTCTTAGCCAACCTTTTTCACAGAGTAGATATGCATTGGTGGAGCTTGGTTACATAGTTACTCGACGAGTCGGCTCTCTCATGGGACGACATCCAACAGTAGTTTCATGAGGAGTTCCACCCCTCCTGCTTACATTTCATTCAACTTCAGGAGATCCTATAGTATCAGCAGGGATGGATGATGGTGAATGAGTACATGACTAGGTTTTCACACCATGCACATTACTCTCTGGACATGACCCGTGATGACTATTTAGAGTACAAAAGATTGAGTAGGGTATCCGCAGAGAGATATGCGCTATCATATTACCATTGTGCATCTACACTTATACTGGGGTTATGGAGCAGGCACCTAAAGTAGAGATCTTTCTGGTAGATAGGTTCTATACAGTTGTATTTTGAAGTGGGTGCAATAGAGTTGAGATTTCTATAGGAACTCGTAGGAATTGGACAATGATATTTTGATGTAGGGGGCCTCCTCATAATTGGTCTTAGGCACGTAGTCGTATGAGGACGGGGAAGTGTAGAGTGCGAGATCAGTTTGGGGGGGTGTTATGCTTGTGAAGGGTGAGGTCACATGGCACAATACTTCCCGACTAGACATGTTGAGAAAGCTAAGTAGGCATCAGTTGGACTTTCATGGCAGAGACAATGCTGTGATCAGGGATCCACCAGGCAGGGATTGGTCAGTCTCTAGAGAGGTGGCGCTGGCAGGGGAGAAAGAGGATTTAGATGTGGTAGACAATGGTATGAGGTTTTTCCACCACCGGATGGTGGAACATGTCAGACTCAGGAAGCTGACAGCTAGGTCCATAGACAACCACAATCTTCAGATGTCCATGATCTTGAAGAGCATGAGAAAATTTGTGGCATGCCTTGTACCATTTATACCTTCTTCAGTAAACATTGTTAGACACTATGGAAAATACTCTTTTCTCATTGGTCCCTGGATGAGGTTTTACCAGAGTGATGCAGAACATCAGTGAACCCTATTTTTGTATTTGTTTGATGTGGCATAGAATGCATGAGAAATATGGTCCTTCCCCTACAGAGACACATTTTTGTGACATGAGTAAAACCATGAGAGAAATTCGGTTCCCCTAAAATCGGATAAAATCGAGGTGTGGTGGATGATTCTTCCTGACATGTGTGTTTATGGTGAGGTTGTAAAATGGAGTGTTAGAGAAAGTGCTGCCATTTTTAGTGGATTTTTTCTGCTTGACCTCCATTTTTTGGGAGTTCCACTAGTGAGTTTGGATTAGTGTATAGTTTGGTAATACTCCCCTTACAAGAGGGAAAAATAAACACCTGTTTTTCTAGGGGAATTCCATTTCTAGCCTCTTGTGGATGGATGAGTTTACTCACTAACCCTTTTCATAGGTACTGTGTGTGCTCAACGCCAAGTCTTGATACTAAAAATGTCGAGCAAATGATAAGGTTATGGATACCCCATGAATGGAAGTACATGAATCATTATGTGGTGCTGGTAATAGTGGTCTCTTCCCCTAGGGATGTGGTGACACTATCTTCTGTGGAGATACATCGACTATTTAATCTTGTGTGACCAGATATCTTTAGGTTTTCACTAAATGGGTTTTCTAAAGGAGGGAATCACGAGACCCTATTCCAGGTACAAGTAGTGATTCCAGTCACATCGTGGGAAGTACAGTTTGGGTCAGGGAAGTAAACTATTTCCCCTTAGTGTCTTCAGGATGTTAGAGACTGTGTAAGGAGAGGGAGAGGTTTTTTACCACCACCCCTACTCCAATAGCTAGAGTGATGGCATGATGTACCCCACGTTTCTCGGATGAGGACGAACTAACCCTTTGGTTTTGTTGTTGTTCCAACCCAATAACATGCAGGTTTTCCCAAGATTGGGAGAGCTAGGTGTGGGCACAATATCCCGAGATTTCTTCCCTATGTTTTCTTTTTAGGTACAAAAATTTTGAATGAGGTAATGATGTAGAGACCCATTTTTTGGCTCGTATGACTTTGGAAATTTTTTAGAAATACTTCCAGTGCTAGGCCCTAAGATGGCGTGAAATTCCAAGACCTAGTGTGCGCAAAATTAATTTTATAAAATGGTTAAGTGTTTTTATACTATCAAAAAGTCAAAAATGGGGTATATCATAAAAGGTATCTCAGATTTTAAATTTGAAAGCACAGTTGATTCCAGAACGTGCCATTTACCCTAGGTGGGGTATAACTTTTTTCCGCATAGGGATGCTATGAGAAAAGTCACCTATGGGAAAATTTCCATTTTGGAATAACCATATAATTATTTTTAACCCTGGAGTTCTTAAAATAAAAACATTTAAATAAAAACATCAAATGGAAATATGATACTTATATTGATTTTGAAATGGATAATTTTTCCAAGGCGTAACACAAAATAAATGGGCATAGAGGTTTCAGAAGACATGACCGTTGGCGGGGGTTTTTAGTGTTTTTATATAAATAAATGCTTGCAAGATTAGAATTAGGGTTAAACCTAATTATCTCTCTATATACACCCTCCAAGATATATATCTCTCTCTCTAGGCATTCTTCACCATTCTTCACTAGATTGAGGAGAAAACTCCACTAGAAACTTGGTTGATCTAAGCGTAAGCATCATGGATGCATCACCACTGGAAAATGGATGGATCACGGTAGAATTATTGTTGTTTCACATCCTAATAATATATTTCATGTTTTATTTTAGATTCTAATCTTGTTTTTTCCATAACAACTTAATTTTAACATCGAGGTGAATGCCAAAAGAACAAAACCATCGCCCAATCCCCATTTCAAAGTAGCATTCTTTGCCGTTATTCATTTCAATTTTCAAACGCATTAAATCCTAGAAAAATCAACTATAGGGGATTTGAGATATGAGGATCCGGTTGTAAGGTTCTGAGAACAACCTTAGGTTTCAAAATCGGACCTCTGGAGAGGTTGTGGTGGTCTGCTGAACAGATCATCGGAGCTAAGCCGACAGGAGAGGAGCGCAACGGTCGTGGAGGGTCACGCAGTGGAGTGGCCAGGAGGCCTAGAGGAAGATATCAGTGTCGGTATAAGACGGTGGAGTAGGCTAGGGGCAGGAGAACGAGGATCAGGAAAGGCTCAGAGCACGGGCCTCAAGTAGGTGGAGGAGTCTGGGAGGTGGCAGTCTTTGAGGATGGGGCGGTGTTGACTGGGACATTGGAACTCAGAGGGATGGCATCGGCACGGTGCTGTGGGCAGCGGTGGATGATGGGAGTTAAGAGGTGAGGTACCATTGGTGGAGACCTTTGGAAACAAGACCCTCATATTGTGGATCCTTTGTGTTGATGTGGCATAGGCGGGGAGACCGACCAACTGGACGACCGATGTAGGAGGATCAGACTATGGGAAGCAGGCCAGGTTTGTGTAACATGGGCTAGGCCACGGTGGGTGGGCTAGGTCAATGTAGTAGAACTAGGTCAGATGTAGTTTGCTAGCCTAGGTGGAGGGTCTGGAAAAATCGGGTTGGACATGCCCAATTTGGGGGAATTTTTTACTTTAAAAGGCTCTAACTTCTAAATGGTGCGTTTGTTTGACGTGCTGTTTGCGGCCATAGGCTTGTCTTATTGAGTCAGACCTTTTTAGGTTAGTTCTAGAATTATTTCTTTTGTTTCCTAAAAACACAAAATGACCAAGTCTAATAATAATATATTAATTATTATTATTTTAGGGTTTTTTGTATCAGACATATCTTTCAAATGGGACATCCAATTGATGTGCCATCAGCGAAAACACAACCATGAAATTTGTGTGAACGTTTTGAGATGCCTTTTGAGTTTTTATGTTGAAGGCTAGGTTTGGGAAACACAGGGTCTGATTCAGATGTTTTATAGTGAAATGCCACTTTCTCATCTGGCATCTGTTTGGGGTGTTTGACTACTCATTTTCAAGTGTTTTTCTGAGGAGATTGCAATGACGCAATCCACCCGCCTAAATTCAGTGCTGAGGTGTGGGCCCCATGAGACTGCTATCGGTCATATGCTGAATTTTTAGGACTTATGATTTAGAAGTTTTATCTAAGAAAATGATTAGCCTACCTTTCATCTTCCTCTATAAGAATCACAATGGTGCAATCCGTTCGGAAGTGCAATGCCTTTTTGTGATCGGTAGTGATCGAGAGTCATTAGGATGTTTGTAGTGAAATGAACCTTTTTCCCCAATTGTCTATTTCGGATGAATGAGTAGTAAACTCTGTGTTTTTTTCCACAAGGATCATAATTTTGTGATCCATTTGAATGTGAAGATCCTTATTTTTTATCTCCTTAAATATGGAAACACAAATGGTTAATCAGTAGAAGATATCTCGGCCATGTTGAAGAGAATCCATTGCATAAGTCAACTCCAAATCTTTTGAGAGTGGAGATGATGTATGATGATATATAGTCAATTTTCTTGGACAGTTCAAGGAGACCTGTCAGTAAACCTAGGTTTGTGACCCTTCGGCTTAATGAACAACGTCGTGAGCTATTCGGATTCCTGAGTAAAGTGAAGTGTACTCTGAGAGTACCTTGAGACTTATTGTGGTACTTATTCACCCAGTTGGTACCCAGTATTGGTTAGGTACATGACCATATGATGAGGAGGGGTCAAAAATCTTGTGGGACCCACACACACTTCTTACCACTACATTTTCTCCTTTCTCTCATATCTTCTTTTTATGAACTCAGATTTTGGTGTTTGAGTAGCCTATCCTAAGTGTTTCTTCGCGTACAATGTGATGGTTCCCTTCATAGTGTCTTTCAAGATGCGATGAATGATTCTATGGGTGTGACACCAAACTGAGGAAACTATCAATGACTAAAACAATGTTCTTCCGAGATGTATAGTTTCCAGGATGCTGCCTGAGACATAGCATTCAATAAAGATGGTCTGCGTAGTTTTGTGTTTACCTCCAGCTGGGATGGGAAGTGGTCCCCAATAGAGGGGATGACAGTGATGTCTCTTAATCACCAGGGTATTGGTTATCTCCTGACGTTTCCTCCAACGAGGTTGGGTAATGGTGACTACCATTTACATTTACATGGATTTCCCTCCAGTGCAGCTGGGTAGTGGTGATCTTCGGGCTTTCCCTCTAGCTTTTCCGGGCAGTGACGATCACCGTATACCATTACAGGGATTTCCCTCCATTGCACCTAGGTAGTGGTAATCACCATTTACATTTATAGGGAATTCCCTCTAGCATTGCTGGGTAGTGGTTATAACCATTTACCTTTACATGGGTTTCACTCCAACGCAGTTGGGATATAGTGATCATTATTTACCATTATAGGGATTTCCCTCCAATGCAGCTGGGCAGTGGTGATTTACATTTAGAGTACCAAGAATACCTCTAGTGGAGCTAAGCAGTGGGACCTCAAATTTGAGACATGATCTCTTGTGTATGCATACCTTGTTTGGCATACCTTTGGACTCTTGAGAAATAGGGGCGCGTCCCCCCCCCCCCAAGAACCATCCTAGTGATGCGATCTAAAACCATGCGGGCAAGTCAGTTCCTCCCAGAGTAGATAGTATTTGGGTGAGGTGATTTGAGATCCTTTGACTCGTAGTTCAGGGTTTACGTGTGGGATTATAGGCATCTTTGGTTACTTATGGAACTATAGGTGACTCTTTTCCTGGGATGTGATTTGAGATTGAGATCCCCTTACTTATTCGTTGAGTTTCTTTAACTAAACATATATATTGTATCTTGTTATAGTACCCACTCCTTGGGTACAGTTAATCTCCTTTTAGGAGAGGTAAATATGTGTGGGGTATGCCGCATGCTTTCCATGTCTATCTTATCATGGTTAGGTGAGTCTACTCACATATTATAGGTTGTGAAGACTCAATTATATGTTCATATTCTCACAATTTCTAGCTCATTGTGTTGGGAAGTGCTTTCTTTACTCTAATTGGGTTGAGCTAAAATCCTTTCTACTATAACTTGTTCTTTCTATTGATACATGCTTCTATTGTATCTCTTACTGCTCCACTCTTCATCAATTCTATTGCTGCTCCCTTAAGCCATTGGGACATCCTACTAAGTATTTTTATACTCACCCCTACTTGAGATTTGCCCAAACATGGTGTGCCCATGCAGACGTTGAACAAGTTGATTGTCATTTCAGCGGAGCATAGGGACATGGGATATTAGACTGTATATGGTGGTTATAGTATGGGACACTAGAGCAGGAATCCCTTAGTTGTTTTACTATTTAGTTTCTACCAAGTAGTGAAATATTCATGGTTGGGCATGTATTTTTACCAATTTTCCTTTTTTATTGTACTTTACCACACCCTTTTCTTATACTGTTTAGAGGTCGATGCATGTTTGTGGTTTATATATAGTAGCTTTTTTTCGTTTAATTTATTTTCCTCTACAATTTTTCATTGAGTTGATTGTGTCTGTGTACTGGTTTTTAGGAAAAGTCCTCATGATGTTCGGTATGACTTCAGTAATAGTCGCCAACCCCTAGCCAATGGAGGCAGGCTTGGGGTAGTTGATGATTGAGCCCCTGTATGAGTTAGGCCGTGACTTGGGTAGGTTTTCTATAAGGTTATTTTTTAAAGGGGATGAATATTTTAGTCAATGAGACAGAGTAAAATAATGTCCCAACTAATGCGCTAGCTACACATTGAGGATTCAAATGCATGGATTTTTCGAATTATGAAAATCTATGACCTAACCCTAGAGTTAAAGAAGATAACAGTCTCCAAAAACCTCCCAATCCAAGTGATTAAGAATGGTTGTATGATATCAATACATACAAGGTGGATCATGATAATGAAGTAACACAAGGTATAGTAATGATTAATTGTAGAGCTGTGAATTCATTATTTGTTTCCTGTTATTCATGATAATTTGTATTATAAATGTTGAATAGGAATATTGATTCACCATCATAGTTATTGGATAATGAAATATATTTGAAAATAACTGGTGGAACAATGATCGCATCTAAGATATATAACTATTTTACATTAGAAATTTTAGGAAAGTCACTTCATGCAAACCACGTTCTTCAATACTCAGTTGAATTTGACACAATATTGGGTATTGATTATCTTTCAATAAATTAACAAAATGTCAATGGTTAAGATAAATGTATCCCATATCAAATATCAAATCATATGATTGTAAAATTTTAATGCATGGATGGTCATGAACTCCCTTTGTAAGAAAATTTAGTTATATGTATCACTATAACATGTAATAGCGGAATTCAAGCACAAATAATCTCGGTGGAAGAGAACATTAGTGACATTCCTATTGTATAAGAATATATTGATGTACTTCATATGAAATTCATGGTATTACCCCCAAATCATGAGGATTATTATTCAAGTTTACTCATACCTATATTCATGCCATCTAAAATAATCCCTATAGAATATTTGCAGTTGACTTGGAATAATTAATGAAATTTCTACAAGAGAATTTGGATATTGTTTTTATACACCCTAGTTCTTCAATGTGGGGAGAACCATTCCTCCCCATCATAAAATTCTTGGTAGTTGAAATGTTTTGTTGATTATCTTGAGAAAAATTATTTCATGATCAAGAACATGTATCCTCTACCCTGTATAGATGATTTGTTTTAGAATATCATAGGAGATCAATACAAATCAACAATTGACCTAAAATTAATATTTCATTAAATAAGGGTTAATACATAGGATACCTCTATGATAAGTTTATGTATTAGTAATTTACACTATGAATTTATAGTGATTCAATTTGGACATACTGATACTCGCACTATCATCATGTATAAAAATAATTGATTCTTTCAAGACTGCCTTGATCGGTTCTTCATTTTAATTATAGATGACACTATTAAATATTCAATGATATAGGAAGACCATGAAGATAATTTTGTGTCTCTATTAATGACATTACGAATGGATAAAATGTATGCTATGTTTAGAAAATTTAAATTATCACTGAATAAATTATCATTATTAGGACATGTTATATCATGAAAGAGAAAATATATAAATGCTTAATTGATGCCTATTATTGAACAATGGACTAAAAAGACTACACTTTCTAAGATTCAAAGTTTTCCAAGGTTAGATGGATATTATCAATTACCTTTCAGAAATTTATAAGGTCTATAACATCTATTAATCATATTAATATTATAGGGATTGAGGTTCCCCTATAAAGAAGAATTTGGCAAAAGATTCAAGGAATAAAGGAATAGGTTAGTCACTACACCTATAAATACATTCACCTACTATGGGGAATGTAATTTAATATATATTTATTCTTCATTTTATTTTTTGGGTTTCATCCTTAGGTTTAATGATTTCAAAATTTATTATGACCAGATAAAATTAAAAACTCATGAGAAAAATAACATGAATCAAAATTTGGAGCTAGAAACAATGATCAATTCATTAATTATTTGGTGAAATTATCACCTTAGTGGAATGTGTGATATATATACTGACCCCATGATATTGAAATATATATTCATGCTGATGGAATGTAATATTTTTTAAAGGCGATGGTTTTAATTGATAAAATATTATGAATCCTTAATATGTTATCACCCAGTGAAGTCATATCATGTGGCAGATGCTTTGAGAAGAAAATATCATGCTACATTGTCCATAAAGATGATTAAAAAAGACCTAATACTCATGGATTTATATATTACAAATCTTGAATTCATAGGGGAAAGTGGAAAATAAAATCATTTTAAAATATCTACTGAACCATAATTCTATTTAATGATACATGAATCCTAGAATGATTATTTGGAGATATAGAAAAAGGTAATGACTTTTCCAGAGTTCAACATTAATAAAGGAGTTATACTATTTGGAATATGGATATGTGACCCATTGAAACTAGAATGGTTGAAAATACTTTTAGACAGTGGTCATAGATCAACATTCTATATTCATCCAGGAATAAAAAATTTGTATAGAGATCAACAATAAAACATCTAGTGGGATAACATGGATAGAGATATTTTAGAATACATTGATCAATTTTTTTATAGGAAATACAATTATGGATAGACCATTGGAGTATAAGGGGATGATGAAACCACTACCCATATGATTATGGAAGTGACAAAACATCACCATGGATTTTTTTCATATGACTGCTAAGGACATCTAAATTACATTATTCCATTTGGGTTGTAATCCATTTCTTTACCAAGCCAAAAATTTTATTTCAATCAACAAATATTTATCTCTTGAAAAAATTGCCTTGATATACATATGGGAGGTGGTAAGGCTACGTTGTGTACCACTGATTGTTGTATGTAATCAATATCGAATGATTACATAGAGTTTCAACAAATTTATTCAGAAAGATTTAGGAACAAAGTTGAGTTTTAGAAATTCATATCACCCTCAGAATGATGATCAGTCTGAGAGGACCATTTAATATATTGTGGGTATGATGGGTTCTAGTTAAATGGACATAAAAGGATATTTTAATCCACTCTATCCTCTAATAGATTTCATATATATAAAATTTAAATTTTGGAATTAAGATAAAACCATATGATTTTATTTATGGTAAGGTATGTAGGACTGAAACTTGATGGTATGAAGTTATAGAGAGGATCTTGATACTAACTGACCAAATTTAAGAAATGATGGACTAGATTTAAAGAATTTATTGGAATATGGGGGATTCAGAAATTAAAAAAAAGAGTTATCTTAATAATCATCAATTATATATGGAGTTTGAATTTAGTGATAGGGTTCCCATCTAGATATCTCCTTGGAATAAGGTTATATTATTTGGGAAGAAAAGGATGTTTATCTATAGGTATATCAGTCCCTTTGCGATGCTCATTTGATTATGAGTTATAAATTATCACTTATCACTCCTTCCCGACCTCTATTATTTACATGATATGTTTAATGTATTTATTTTGAGGAAGTACATGAGATTTAATTTAAATTTAATGAACCAAGAATATATATAATTTTTAAATGACCTTGAATATGAGGAGAAACCATTGCAGATTTTGGATTGAAGAGGAACTTTGTTGTGGAATAAGAGCACTAATCTTGTTAATGTTGCATGAAGGAATCATAAATTTGAAGAATCTACATAGAAAACTAAGTAAGTAAGGGTAAAAACGTGACATCATTTTTTTCATCCTAGTAATTAATTTCAAGGATTAATTATTTAGGGAATTATAATTTAGTAACCCAATATTTTTGTGAATTAATTTAAATAAAACATGTTGGGTAGATTGTCCTATATACAACAAAAAAATAGAATTAAAACCATGACACATTAAAATATAAAATTAAAAAATAATACTATTATATTATATTATAAGATTTGATGGTATCTATAAAAATTAACCACCTTGAGGAAAAATGTAAAAATGTATACTAAAACAAGGGTCATTTTAGGATTGAAAATATAATTGTTCTAAAAAAATGGTTTCTAAAGATTAAGCATTCTAATTGAAAAAATAATTTTTATCACCAATAGAATATCTATTTGGTAAAATGGATTTAATATTCTGAATCAATATATATAAATTATATAAAGTTTAATATTTATTTTTTAGGTATATTAATAAGATAACTAGGATTTAAGTTAACTAATGAGATAAGGGTAACATTATTATTTTCAAAGAACTATTTTTATGACATTGTGTAATTTTTATATAACAACATTATTTAATATATTTTTAAAAATAACTCTAATATAATTTTTAACCTATGTATAATTATATTAACACCCAATCAATGGGAAATGAATACTAAAAAAATATAAATAACAGTTAATAGTAAAAACAAAATTTCTCAATAGAATATTTATATATATGTTAAATTGGTTAATTTAATAATTAAATTTTAAATAATTAAATATTAAATTATATTATATAAAGATTTAATTTAGGTTCATAATATAAAAATTTGAAAAAAATTACTATATATATTTGATAAAATATAGATTACATTGTTTAAAAACCAGTTATAAATGTAAAAACCATAATATAAATTGTTGATACATGTATTTAAATGAATTGTAGAGGCCTTATTAAACTTATATAATTTTAAAGATAATTATTTCCTAATTTTGACCCATTTATTTTCGTATAGTTTCATGCCATCATTGAAAAAATAATTGGAATTTAGTAAAATTTCATTTTCATCAGTAATAAATGGGGATCACTTCCACCAAATTTATATAATGTTTTCAAAGAATTAGCTTTAGTAAAACTAATCCACAGTCACTAATAAACAATATCCCCAATAATGGGAAATTGTGGTCTTTCTAACATACTAATTTAAGGAGCCTTAATGTTTCACACAAGGGAGGACATCCAAAGGGGGAGGTAATGTTATCCTCTGAGCTCTCTCATTTCATTCCTTCATTCACCTCCAAAAACCGACTATATACAGGAATTCATTCAATAATATATATAACTAATAAAAATTATTTTTATTATATGTATGTAATATTCATTTTCTACCATCATCTCAACCATCTGACAAATGAGAAGGCCACTTTTATTACGTGCGCACTACTGCCTCTTTATGTGACATGGAATGTTTCTAAAAACTAGCTTACATGGATGATTTTAAGAAGGTATCTAGAAAATAAATATGGTACTTACAATATTTTTAGTAACATTAAAATAAAATATAATTTCTACATCTGTTACATTATATGAAAATGAACATGTCTCCTATTTGTACGTGCGTACTATGGCCACCACGAAAGTGACATATTTCATTTTACAACTAGTATTTTATTATTAATCATATAATCCTAAAACATAAATTACCATGTAAAAAAACATCTATATAAAATCAATATATTTCTCTAATAATTATATTATTCCAATAGAATCACTTTCTAAACCATACTCACCTATAGATTATAATTTCTCCTTATTTGGGTCGATTTGACCACCTACTTGAATTTTTTTAATTTTCTATCATGGATAGATATTAAAAAATATATAATTTATTGATTGTGAATTAATTATAAAAATTTATCTAGTTTATGGTTTGGAAACGTTTATAACATTATTAAAAATTATAATTATTATACCGCCTTTTTGTTTGTTAAAATTACTGAAACAAGCTCATCATCAACTTCATCATCATGAATCAAAACCAAAATACACATGGAATGAAATTTTAAAATTATAGATAATTATATGTCATATATTACTGTACCTATAAGGATTTCCAAATTATTAAATTCAAATATGTAAATAATAATCAACAACATCGTTATAGTGCTTGTACAAAACAATTTATGAAAATGAATAACATCTACTAAGAAAAATAGTGCATGACTAACTAATATTTTTGAGAAAATGGACTATAAACTATGTTTATAAAAGGTTATAGATTCAAATAATGTTTTAATATTTCGTTTTAATATATTTAGATATTTTATACATGAGTATATGGAACATTCAACTATGTAGGAATAAATGTTACAATTATTCTAAACTCAACATGTTTTACTCGAGTTATAATGATTCCATTTTACTATTGTTATCGTAAGATGGTTTTACATTGATCTATAATGAAATTATGATTAATATTATCCTAAATTTTAAGATAATTAACTTTATGAACTTATATATTGTTAAAATAAAATTATGTTAAGAATAATTCTTATTCATTACAAATGAACTCATTTTCTTCCATATCAATATTCAAACTTACCAATAAAGTTCTACTATTCTTTTATTGAAATATAATTATGATATAATTATGATATTAATTGATTTTATCGTTAAATATTTTAAATTTAATGATTTATCACAATATCAATGATTTGGGTTTCAATAAACAATTTTCAATATATTTAAATGTATTTCCCATTCCATTTTGTATCATTTTCATCCACTCCAAATTTTCTGTGTAAAATTTTTAGGTCCATTTTATGACTCTATAATATGGAATTATTTTAAAGTGGTGTTTTAAAAATTATTCATGAAAATTATTTATGAAAGTGATTATAATATTATCCTTATAAAATAATGATAATAAATATTTTTTAGAATGTTATTTTTTGTTATTTTCTATTGTTTTCCTCTTTAATGATCTGACTCTTATAGAGTAAGGTATTATGAATCCACTTCTAAATTACATGGTGAAATTATCATTTTTTCTAATTGAAATTTTATTATCCTACAATCATCATTTTATATTAAGTTATGTGACACTATTTATAAATGGTATGAAGACTTTTTTATTTCTATTGGTTTTCATGATATATTTAAGGGATGATATATTATGGGATACATTTATTTGGATGATGACATGTAGGGTCCTATATCCCCCTTCATTGATTTTTTAACTGATTTTATATCAAAAGAGATAATATAACATGATAGTTCCTAAACATTATCAAAATTTAAATTGTGATCCTACTTGATTATTCTCACAAACAAAATGGTGGGCCATCTTGGATATTCTCATATTATGATGAAACCATATTCCTATATTGGATCCAATGTTTATTTCTGTGAAATTATTTGATGGAATGTTTCATTTCCATGTCACATGCTAATATTTATACTCCATGAATAATTTGTTATCTCATGATTCTGCACTCTTTTTCCATGGTATATGTTTGTTCTTATATGACCACCTATCATGACTCAAGGAAATATGTTATGGTTCATTTTTTTTAATATGATATTTATCCCCTTATAATGATTCATACTATTCTCTTAACCAAACCTGTGATTTCATGATGATATGTTTCCCTTAGTGAGAATTTGAGGTCACCCATTTCTTATATTTCCATTCTCAATTATATGAACCTTATTATAACTTATTATATATATAAAGGACAGACAATAGAGGAATTATAAAAATTGTTTTAAAACAAGTTTCTTATATATCTAGTTGATAAAAACACTAATCCTTTTATTCAATAGATTATTAGATATTCATAGAGGAGATTTGGAAAAAAATAGGGTGGTTGGGGGGATATTTTTTGGCTATGGGTATGGGGTAGTTGAAGTAAACATTTTTAAAATATTTACCATTTCAATAAATTTATAATAATCATATAAAAAAATGTTATGGACCACTTTATCATGATCCCTGGTGTATTTCCCTAACAGAGGCACCTTGAATCCATATATAGTGATTGAAAAATTACCCTAACAAACATAGTTCAATACCTCAGTTGTAATGTTACTTTTCTAAATTACAAAAAAGAAACCCATCAAAGCACACACCTTGTCACAATGCTTCCTGTTGGGGAATGATTTTATACTTTTAGTATAATTTCATCCTATAGTGGGACCAAATCTTCTATATTGACCCCCCAACTTCCAAGAGCTATGCTATTTTTGAAAACCACTAAAAAGGACATGGACCATCAAAATTTAATCAAAATGAATATTAAAATTTTAGGATTATAAAAAACACCCCCTCTAAGGGATTCTTATCCTTTATAATCACCTCTTATGATAATCAATCCAAAACTCTAACCACTAGTATAACTTATTACACTTTTTCTCCATTGCGTCCTACTTAACAGATCCATTATTTCCTAACACATCCACAATAGGTGTTATATTCCATCATATAACCCTCTTACTTCAGTCAATGATACACACTGAGTTTTTTTCAATATTTAATCATTTCAATAACTCAATATCATCACTATAATTCATGTGTTATGGGTTAAACTAATACATCAAGAGATATGGAACAAGAAGCACAACATGAAAATAGTGATTTCTTGTAGGAATATACAATTTATAAGTTATATTACTAGACCTCTCTACTATCTTAAATAAACTGAAACACTATGGCATAATCTTCTACTATATCCTAAAATAATAATGAACTAAACTGTGAAATACCTATAATTCTACCTTCTCAAACATGAAAAAAAGAGTCTGGTGCATATAGATTATATACGAGAATTAACTTCTTAGATAAGTGAAAAATTAATTCTTGATCAACTGCACCCACTGTTTGGCCTCACATACTAGAATCTACTGAAAACCCATTGAATCGCCCACCTTACACCACTATAGTAGTGGGGGCATGGAAAATCATTTATGTACCCATAAAGAACCATCAATATCAATTATGATAATATTTTTTTACAAAAAATATTTGGACTTCAAAGAGTCATCTCATACTCCATAAAAATATATAAGGGAATCCTCTTCCACATCCATGAGTGTAACACCCCAAGATTTCATAGTAAATTATTTTATTTAAATTAAATAGCTTGCGCTACATGCAACACCGAGTTCGAGTGCACCACGACTTACTAGACTAGCTATTCAAAAGTGGTTATGAATAGTATTAACTAGATTTTTCATTTTATATACTCCATATAATTTTAACTTATTTATTATGTGTTTTTAGACATATTATAAGAACAAATTCAATTTTTCAAATAAAAAATGTATTTTTCAAAAAAAAATCAATTTTACCACCTTTTAATGGAGAACCCTTTTTAAATTAATATTTGACCATTTTACATATTAATTTTAAGAAAATAAAATTCTTCTTTAGAATCGGGATATCAAAATTCACTTTGGATGAAATTTTGTTATTTTTCTAATAATATTCATTTTTTAATAAATAGTGAGAAATAATGTATTTTAATTAAAAACGACACTTTAATCTAATCTATTTATATGGTTAGATTATATTTTAAAATATTTTTGTAGTGTAATTATATTATATTTTTACCCTTTAATCTAATGTTGGTCATTGGAATTAATTTCACTTTGAAATTATACATAAACAAGTGTCAGTCTTTTGATAGTCATTATCTCTTAAAAACACGCTATTTGTTTTGACAACGACAATTAATTTTAAAATAACTAATATAGCTTATATGTTTTTAATTTGGTAAAATAGAAATAATTTTTGAATTCATAATATCAAATATATCTTAGGCTGAAGTTTTGGTATTTTTCTGAAAAACTTTAATTTTTGATGAATAGTGAAACCACTAAGTAGTAGTTAAAAATCTGACTTTTTCATTTAAATGAAATTTTACCACTTCTGTGAATTGAATTTCAAAACTCCGAGATACATGGTTGTTATTAGTAAGTAAAATGTGGTACAATAAGATGAAAATAATATTTGATGAATTGTAACTTTTGACTTTTATTTACCGCGGTTAAAGGTAAATAAGGTAATTAAAGGTAAAAAGAATATTATAATAATAAAAAATTATCTTAACACGTGTCCTAACCTTATTGGATGAGTGATGGCCTACCATGGTCATCCTTTAGTTTATTTTAAAACCCCATGGAGCCACTTAATAATGATAATTATACTTTATTTTAATTAACTTAAAGTAAATACAAAAATGACATTAACAAATATATTTTATTATATCAATTTTAACATGGGGTTATATAAGATATATTTTCAACTATAAATAATCATTGTAAAAATAACAATATTTCCTACATTATGGTAATTTAATTATAATTTTTAAAAATCAAATAAATTAAATTATTTATGACACAATAATGATGTAGTATTTACCTCATTAATAAATGATTTATATAAATATGATTATTAATATTAAAATAATATCCAAAACCTATCCAATTCTTATTGTAAGATTTTATTTGGACCATGAGTCATCATATAATTGACTTTAATTAGTTTTGGACTTTAATAAACGGAATATATCTATATAATAAAATAATATTTTCACACTTTCCAAAAGAGCCCCTCCTCCCCCTTATAAATGGACACCACCTTTAACCCATTACACACACCTCTCAAGCCCCTTGGATCATCCAAAACCTGCCAAAATAATCTCTCAAGATCCCCCTATTCCTCCTAGAAGCCTTACCTTAGGAAAAAGTCACTTCAAGGAGTACTTTTTGGTCAAACCGAAGGAAGTTACCCAAATTAAAGGTAACGCTTTCTATTAAATTATTTTGTTTTGTTTTGTTTTATTTTACTTCTCTAACCCCCTAAACACTTTTTATTACATTATTTTATAAAAAAAAATAGTATCCTCAAAATAATAGGATTTTTTATGAGAATTATTCGGACTAAACTTACACAAACCTGCATCTAATGGGTGAAGAACATATTGTTTATGTTGATGGCAAACTAACGCCTCACGAAATGATGATTGTTCGATTATCTCGTATTGTCTTTCATGGTGGCCATTAAGATGGCACTGTTTTCATATATGATATATATATATATATCCTTTTTATTTTTTTTATGACTCTATATTTTCCATTTATATCATTATTTTATGGTTTCCATTACGGGTAAAACGTGATAATTTCATTTGAGGAAGTGCGGACTACCGCCCCCACAAAATGATGTGAATCATTAATTTCTTATTTGGGATGTATAAAAGATGATATTAATGAAATTATATATGATATTATACTATAATTATAATATAACTATGTATCATTATGTTTTAATTCCATTAAAATACAAAATAGAAATGAAAGTAGCGTTCATGCGTATGTATGACTTACCGTCTCCCTGAACGATACATTTCATATATTTTCTCCAAATGTTATGTACTGTTATAAATAGATATATATATATATACAGAATATATAAAAAATATATTATATCTAAATCATGTATATCATTCTGGAGATAATGGACTTTTGACCACATGAAAAATTGTAATTATAACAAGTTCATTTTTGACTCAATTTCTGAACATCGATAAAATATCCAATATGAACTCAAATAATTAACTAATTGTTATAGAAAGGTAATAAGTTATATAAAAGGTATAATAAACGTGAAATGTTTCTTAATCAAGTATAAATTAACTTAATTTTATTACTCAGGAATAACAGGGAACATACAAGACATGTCAGACTTGAGGTAAGGGGTTTCTTATCTCACTTTTAATTCCTTGAGATTTACCTTGTTCGCCACATATTTATTTCATGTGGTGTATTGTGTACTGTCATTTGATTTATATTATCATTATTATCTTTATATTCATGGTATTCTATGATTCATTTGGTGGTTATTAACTTTTTTTCATACAACTCAATTGATTTCAACGAAGTAAGGGGATTTCATCTCACTTTTATTCCCGTGAGATTCATGCTATATTGGCCACTATTTCATTTTTTGTGGAGTATGTACTACCCCTGATTGTATTATTTTTGTAATATAACTTAATTTATGGGTATTTACATCTTCATTTTATGATACTTCTTTCATGGGGTGTATGTTTCATAAGTTACCAAATTAGTAAGGGAATTTCAATTTTCAATTTCCACTCATTGGGCCTTATACATACCACATTGATTATTTTAATCCATGATTATGTGTGGAATCACTATTTATTATTTGTGTAGTAATTTCCACTCAACTTTGTCTGGATATACTTTTTATACACATAATCACTCCATTGATAATTTCTCAAGTCATTGATATAAACGTGATTTTAACTCAATTTCCATTCATTGAGTTAAACATCCAAGTCATTGGTGTCGTTTTTACAAGAATATGTTTGAATGTCCTCTGATTGATTTACACTGAATATTATATCATATTGAGTGTATTTATATTTTTCACACATAATTATGTCATTTATTTATCCTTTACCTTAGTATACTGTCTTTATGATGGATTTAATCTCAATTTACATTCCTTTGAGACTTCTTTGTTGTTATGAACCAATTAACTTTTATATTGTGTATATAATGTCCTTTGATGTAGTATTTAATGCAATCCTTTATTCTCAAGATATTATAATGTTTTGATTACCTCAATTCAAGCGACTCTCATTTGGTTAGGAACTTTAACTAAAATATCATTTTAAATTATATAAAAATTTATTCTTCTAAATCTTTCTCATTAATGTCCATGTTTTAAAAATGGGATTAAGGATTTATTTATATGGAAATTAATGTTTTAAAATTAAAATTACTCTTAAAAGATTGAAAGTGGTATGGGACACTTTGATTCAAAAATCTATTTTTAAAGGGATTCTTGACAAATAGTTTGACTTTTGAATGTTTTCAAGAAAAAGGGGGATATTTCTCTCGAATAGTTTTGATGATTATTTTAATCTATGTCAATATCCTTCATGATTCTCGATTGAGGTTAATCTGTTATAATAAAATCTTCCATATTGTATTGAATAAGTTATGTTTGACTGTGGATGTGTTATTATTATACCATTCATGGTTTGTGGTTAAATTATTGAATTTTAGTATACTAGTTTTAATAAGAATGTTTTTGTTATGTTTCAAACTATTCATATGAGGAGTGAATTAGACTTAGTAAGTGACCGGTGGAGCCCGCTATAGCTCCTCAATGCATCGGTAGTTCTCATGAGAAAAACTAGTGTCTTGGCACAAGGCCTTGACAAAATCTTATTGTAGTCTTGGAACAATGCCTGGAATATGTGGTTATGATGTCCGGAATTATCCATTACATCATTATGAGATTAGATATTGATATTTCATGTGGTTATTCGACTAGTAGAATACCAATTACTATGTTTTATTATGGAATTATTTACTCAGCTCATTTTCCAGCCATAAAGTGTTCATGTTTATTATTTGTAAAGTCATGTGTTTTCAATTATTCACCAATCCTAATGTTTATGTTATCTTCCGCTATATTTATTAATCTTACTGAGCATTTGAGATCAACACTCTCTCATATTTCATTTTCCTTGGATATGAAGAAGTTAGTTATGAGTGACTTGCAGGCATAATATTGGAAGCTTGGATGTTTCAAATAGAATAAATTAGTGTTGTTTTTATTTTCATGTTTTAGTATTGAACTTATTTATGTATATTGTTTCCAAGACTACTAAACTGATCGGTCCTTCGGGACTTGATTCCTTGCAATCATTCAAATGTATTAAAATAATACACTGACTCTTGGATTCTGGGGTCGGCGCGTTACATTTGGTATCAGAGGAAGTTCAGTACAAACCTTGGAAACTAGATTTAGATAAAATTTTATTAGAGCACATTACCCTAAGATAGAATTTGAGGATTAGTATAATATAATCCTAGAATCTTGGTAATTTAGAGATTTTGTGTATTTTACAAGCAGTACATCCCTATCTGGATATGATCAGGTAGAGGCGGATCTGGCACAGATGTACCTAGGAGTGAAAAATCTGACAAGGAGTTTCGGGCTTGACCTGGGGTATCCTGGTACATGACAACATGCCATGTTGTACTCTTGGTTGCGACACTACCAGGGGATATGCTTAGGATAATTTACATTATCTTTACAAACTAATTTGAAAGATTTTAATATAAGATGATAAAATGACCTTGGTTAGTCCAAAGGTGTTTTAAATTGAAAATAAGGTGTCATGATATTCTCTAAATGATTTTATGAATATTATTACTCACACAATGCTTTCTAGTTTTAGTCAATGGCTGGATTCCTAGGAAGTTATAGTAAATTTGAGCATCATGTAAAATGTTTGAGCAGTAGAGGAAATGAGAAAAAAATGAAATGATGACAGGAATAAAATATATCATGTTCATGCCGAATCAGTTTTCAAAAAATATGATCAACAACATGTTTATTAACCATCTCCCGGACTCAAAAAGGAAGAGAAAAGTGGTGAATGATAAGAGCTCCAGTAGTGAAGACCATGGAGAAACGAAAGCTCATTTTCCATCCTGTAGGAAATGTGGAAGGATACACCTTGGAAGGTGTCTTAATGGAACAAATAAATTCTTTATGTGTGGGAAAGAAGGATATAAAGTAAAAAAATTTATGAGTAAAAATGAAGAGTACTATGGAAGAAAATAAAAATGATCCTAAGAATCCATTTACAGTCATTTCTAAAAATTTAGGGGACCTGGCCATTACTTGAGTGAATTCCCTCTTGGTCAAGGAAGAAGATATGTTGAAATAATTGGATGTAGAAATAATTAAAAATTACTAGTTCTCTTTGTTGATGGGATTACTTTGGAATACTTTTCTCTTATATTTGTAACCCTGCGGTTTTTCATGTGAAAATCATATTTGAGGAAGAATTATATTTTATCTTATGGATGTAGTTATAAATAACAATTTAGTTTTATATGATCATTGAGTTTGAGGAAATTACAAGTTATTAGATTTTGGAATGAAAATGCGAGGTATGAGATAACATTTGTGATGAAATTATGTTATCATTATTTTGAGGAATCTATCTCATTTTTGGGAATATTATAAAATTATATAGTTTTTTTAAAAGTAAAACACGTAGACTGTGTGACAACCCATCGCGTTGGACAAAGCTTTGAGAATTGAACCCACAACCATAGTGCGATTGGGATTTATCGCCTACCCCTGGACTATGTGAAGTCCCTGGTTAGTGTGACTAATTATTTTTAGTTAAATGATTTTATTGATCACTAATAAGTTGATTTGGGATCTTATGTCTTATTAAATGGATATCCTTAGTATAGGAAAATTATTTGGTGATTAAGTGAAAAATGTTATATTAGAAGACGTTCGCTCTGTTGGGAATACTATATGCCTAAAGAAAATTGAATACTATGGGATTTCATTTGAAGAGTGAAGGTGTTTTTTACCTATGTTTTTATTGTGGATTTATAGAGATTTGGGATATTTATGGAAATAATTAACCTGTCATAGAGATTATTTGATTAGGTTAATTACTTTTAAGTATGTGACTTTAAGAGTAGTCGATATTTTTTGGAGATACAATTTAACGTGGAAAACTAAGTAAGAAAATTCTTCTGAGTTTTTGGTTTCTATTTTATTTTGGATTATACTAAAATATTTTATGGAAATTTTTTTATTGAATGGTATTAATTGAAATTTGGGTATTGTTGGTTTAATTTTTGAAATTAAGATTATTATTTCATTCTCTAAAGTATTATCCTTCTTGCGGATCATCTTATATTTTACTAACAATTTTGGTTTTTTTAATCTCTAAAGAAAAGGGAAATATATATTTTACCCATTGTGGATTATGTGATTCTCTATAAGTTGATTCTAGCACTTCATGTGTGACCAAGTCATCTTTAATACTCATCATTTGGAGTGAAAGATGAGTTTGTGGTAAGAATTAGATAAAAGATGAAACTCTACTTGTCAAGTATATTTTTGTTTTCTTATTCTATAAATAAATAAATTATTAATCTTTAGGGAAGGGATCTTAAAACCAAAAATGTGTTATCCTAATGCTTTATGTTTTGTTGAACCGATGATATTTTATATCATTAAAGATTGGTGGATTTGGGGCCCTCAATTTTACACTTGTTTTTGATTTATGACCTCAATCACTCCCTAGATATATTTTCGTTTGTACTTCAATTATGTGTCTCTAATTGCCACCAATGTTCTCCTAATCGAGATCATAATTTAGTGGTGACTTTTTCATCTCCTTTTCCCTCTTATTAAGACTAAAATTTATTAACCCAATTTCCGATCGGGGTTTTCCACAAAGGTATTTTTCTATTTTTAACCTTTTATTTTAGAAGAAAAATTTAAAATTTCAAGCATGAAATTTATTTAAGGAGGGGAGAATGTAACACCGCAAGATTTCATCATAAATTATTTTATTTAAAATCAATAGCTTGCGATATATGCAACACCGAGTTCGAGCGCACCACGACTTACCAAACTAGCCGTTAAAAGGCGTTTATGAATAATATTAACTGGATTTTTAATTTTATATACTCCACAAAATTTTAACTTTTGTATTATGTGTTTCTTAGATATATTATAAGAACAAATTCAAATTTTTAGATAAAAAACTGTATTTTTTTTAAAAAAAATCAATTTAAAACCCTTTTAATGGAGAACCCTTTTTAAATCAAATATTTGAGCCTTTTACATATTCAGTTTTACAAAATAAAATTTTCTTTAGAATCAAGACATGAAAATTTACATTGGATGAAATTTTGGTATATTTCTGATAATATTCATTTTTATGAATAGTGAGAAATAATGTATTTAAATTCAAAACTGCCTTTTAATGTAATTTATTTATATGGTTAGATTATATTTTAAATTTGTTTTGAAGTGTAATTATATTTTATTTTTACCCTTTAATCCAATGTTAGTCATTGGAATTAATTTCACTTTGAAATTATACATAAAAAAGTGTCAATCTTTTGAGAGTTATTGTTTCTTAAAAACACGCTATTTGTTTTGATAATAGGAATTAATTTTAAATTAAATAATCCAAATTCCATGTTTTGAATTTAGTAAAATAGACATCATTTTTTAATTTGTAATATCAAATATAGATTAGTCTGAATTTTTGGTATTTTTCTAAAAAACTTCAATTTTGATGAATAGTGAAACAACTAAGTAGTAGTTAAAAATCCGACCTTTCATTTAAATGAAATTTTAACACTTCTGTGAATTGAATTTTGAAAATCCATGATACATGGTTTTTATTAATAATCAAAATTTGGTTCAATAAGATAAAATAATTTTTGGTGAATAGTAACTTTTGACTTTTATTTACCGCGGTTAAAGGTAAATAGAGTAATTAAAGGTAAAAAGAATATTATAATAATAAACATATACATTAACACTTGTCCTAAACTTATTAAATGATTAATGACCAACCATGGGCATCCTTGGGTCGATTTTGGGACCCCATGGAGCCACTTAAGAATGATAATGACACTTTATTTTAATTAACTTAAAGTAAAGACAAAAATGACATTAACAAATATCTTTTAGTAAATAAATTTTTACATGAGTTTATATAAGTCATAATTTTTAATATAAATAATAATTGGAATGATAATAAGATTTCCTACATTATGGTAAATTTTTTATAATTTTTAGACATCAAATAAATAAAATTATTTATGACACAATAATGATGTAGTATTTACCTCATTGATAAATGATTTAAATAAATATGATTATTAATATTAAAATAATATCCAAACCTATCCAATTATTATTTCATGACTTTATTTAGACCATGAGTCATCTTATCTTTAGCTTTAATTAGTTTTGGACCTTTATAATCCGAATATCACTATATAATAAAATAATATTTTCACTTTTTCCTAAAGAGCCCATCCTCCCCCTTATAAAAGGACACCACTTCTAACCCATTCCACACACCTCTCAAGCCCCTTCGTTCATCCAACCCCTACCAAAATAATCTCTCAATATCCCCCTCTTATTCCAAGAATCCTTACCTTAGGCAGAAGGCACTTCAAGAAGTCCTTTGGGTTCAAACCAAAGGAAGTTGCCCAAATTAAAGGTAACACTTTCTCTTAAATTATTTTGCTTTATTTTGTTTTATTTTTCTTCTCCAACCCCCTAAAAACTTTTTATTAATTTATATTATAACAAAACTAGTATCCTCAATATTATAGGGTGTTTTTATGAGAAGTATTCGAACTACACTTACAGACACCTTCATCTAATGGGTGAAGAACATATTCTTTCTGTGGATGGAAATCTAACGCCTCACGAAACGATGATTGTTCTATTATCTCCTAATGCCTCCCATGGTGTCCATTAAGATGGAACTTTATTTATATATGATATATATATTATGTTTATGTTTTCTTTATGCCTCTTTATTTTCTATTTATATCATTATTTTATGGTTTCCATTATGGATAAAACATGATAATTTCTTTTGAGGAAGTGCAGTCTACCGCCCCCTCAAAATAATATGACACGGTAATGCCTTATTTGGGACATATATAGGATGTAATTAATGATATTATATATTATATTATAATTTAATTATAATATACCTATGTATAATTTTTTTAATTCCATTAAAATACAAAATAGAAATGAAAGTAGCGTTCATGCGTACGTACGGCTTACCATCCCCATGAACGGTACATTTCATTTCTTTTCTTCAAATGTTATGTATTGTTTTAAATAGATATATAAACTAGATATATAATATATATTTGATATATAAATCATTTATATCATTCTAGAGGTAATGGACTTTTGACCACATGGAAAAGTTGTAATTATAACTAGTTCATTTTTTACTCAAGTTCCGAACATCGATAAAATATCCAATATGAAATCAAATAATTAACTAATTATTATAGAAAGGTAATAAGTGATATAAAAGGAATAATATAATTTAAAAAATTTCATAATCACGTATAAATTAACTTATGTTTATTATTCAGGAAGAACAAGGAACATAGAAGACAAGTTGGACTTGAGGTAAGGGGTTTCTTATCTCACTTTTAATTCTGTGAGATTTCCATTGTTCGCCACATATTTTTTTTCATGTGGTGTATTGTGTACTGCCATTTGATATATATTATCATGATTCCCTTTATATTCATGGTATTCTGTTATTAATTTGGTGTTTATTAATTTTTTTTCATACGACTCGATTGATTACAACTAAGTAAGGGTTTTTCATCTCACTTTTATTACCGTGAGATTCATGTTATGTTGGCCACTATTCCCTTTTGTGTGGAGTATGTAATGCCCCTGATTGTATTCTTTTTGTAATATACATTAACATATGTGTATTTAAATCTTCATTTTATGAAACTTATTTCATGGGGTGTATGTTTCATAAGTTACCAAATCGGTAAGAGAATTTCAAATTTTAATTTCCACTCATTGGGATTTACGCATACTTCATTGATTATTTTACTCCATGATTACATTTGGAATCACTCTTTATTATTTGTGTAGTAATTTACACTCCCTTCTATGTGGATATAATTTTGATACACATAATCACTGTGTTGACCATTTCTCAAGTCATTGATATAAACATGATCTTAACTCAATTTCCATTCATTGACTTAAACATCCATATCATTGGTATTGTTTTTACAAGAATATGTGTGAATGTTCTCTGAATGATTTAAACTGAATATCCAATCATATTTATTGTATTTATATTTGTCACACATAATTATGTAATTGATTTATCCTTTTCCTACGGATACTATCTTTATAATGGATTTCATCTTAATTTACATTCCTTTGAGACTTTTTTGTTGTTATGCACCAATTCACTTTTATATGGTGTATATACTGTCCTTTGACAAAGTATATAATGAAATCCTTTATTCTCAAGATATTATAAATTTTTTATTACCTTAATTTAAGCTTCTCTCATTTTTTTAGGATCTCTAACTAAAATATCATTTTAAATGTTTTAAAAATTTATTCATCTAAATCTTTCTCAATAATGTTCATGTTTTAAAAATGGGTTTAAGGATTTATTTATATGGACATTAATGTTTTAAAATTAAAATTCCTCTTAAAAGACTCAAAGTGGTATGGGACACTTTTATTCAAAAATCTATTTTAAATGGTTTCTTGACAAATAGTGTGAATTCTGAATGTTTTTAAGAAAAGGGGGATATTTCTCTCAAATAGTTTTGATGATTATTTTCATCCATGTCAATATCATTCATTATTCTATATCGAGGTTAATCTGTTATAATAAAATCTTCCATATTGTGTTGAATGAGTTATGTTTGACTGTGGATGTGCTATTTTTATAACATTCATGCTTTGTGGATAAATTATTGAAATTTTGTATGCTAGTTTTAATAGGAATGTTTATGTTATGTTTCAATATTTTCATATGAGGAATGCATTGGACTTAGTAAGTGATGGGTGGAGCCCGCTATAGCTCCTCTATGCATCGGTAGGTCTCATGAGACAAACTTGTGTCTTGGCACAAGGCCTTGAGAAAATCTTATTTTTAGTCTTGTTAGAAGGCCTTGACTATGTGGTTATGATGTCCGACATTATGCATTCCATCATTATGAGATTAGATATTGATATTTCGTGTGTTTATTCTAATAGTAGAATATCCATGACTATGTTTTTTTATGGAATTATTTTCTCAGCTCATATTCCTTCCATAGAGTGTTCATGTTTATTATTTGTGAAGTCATGTGTTTTCAATTATTCACCATGCCTAATGTTTATGTTATCGTCCGCTGTATTGATTACTCTTACTGAGAATTTGATCTCACCCCTCTCTCATGGTTCATTTTCCCAGGATATGAGGAAGTTAGTTTTGAGTGGCTTGCAAGAATAATCTTAGAAGCTTGAATGTTTCAAATGGAATAAATTAGTGTTTATTTTCTTTTCATATTGTATTGTTGAACTTATGTATGCATATTGTTTCCAAGACTACTAAATTGATCGTCCTTTGGGACTTGATTCCATGTAATCATTCCAATGTATTAAAATAATCCCCCGACTCCTAGATTCTGGGGTCGGGGCGTTACATTGAGTATCTTGATTATCCTATAATACAACTCATATGTCTATGCAGGATAACACATGGAAATATTTAGTTAAATCCCAAAATAATTTACAAAAAATTAACGAATATATATTTAAAATGATAATATCTATATAACCTAATGCTCATTTGAATATAAAGAAGTTGTACTATCTCATGGAAGTAAAACTTTTCCATCTCATTGACTGACTATGTTTCTCTTGTATGAAAGAAATGAAATACCTATGTCAATAAATCTACCATAAAAAATATAGAAACATGGAACTTAAGCACTAATGGAATACCAGTGAAAATGTTCATGGTCACCCCTTCTCACGTCCAAGTAGGAAGTGGGAGTGGTAGAAGTTACCCACCAGATCGTTGATTTTCTTTCATCTCCCTATGGCTATGAAAAAATGATCTATATACCAGATGATGTCTATCAATATACTAGACCACAAAAACCAATATCGAATATCATGGTAATTCTTTTTCATCCAATGGTATAATTCACATCATGTGGTATCGAATCCCCTAATCCAATCCACCCATATAGTAGTGGAAAACACCACAATTACATAATTACATAACTTCCCATACTAATATTGAGACCATCATTAATTATGTTATTCAAAGAAAATCATTTCCCAAAAAAATAAAAAATAAAAAAAATTCCATGATAGGTTCACCATATCAAATATTGTGTGATTAATGTCTATATGTAGAAAAAATAATGGTCTCTAACTCCTATATCACATCCAAATTCCATTTTATGGAAACGAAAATTTAACTATATTCAGCACTCAATTACCAGACCACATTCTTCTAATTCGTCCAAATAAGTTCATATGTCACACCATTAAATTTTATTATGAAATATTGTATCACCCCACATTTTTATTAATTTATTTATTTTATAATAATTTAAATTTCTATGATAGCTTTCATTACAAACAATATTGAGTTTTAATGAACCTTGAAAAAAAATTAAATTTTTTATTTAAACAATACAATTATTAACTATAATTTAAACATAAATACATTAATAGAGATATATATAATTTAAATATTAAGTATAATGGTTTTATATAAAGATAACATAGTGATAAAAAGTTCATTGTTTTCTGTAATATCTTTATATGTTTTTTAAACACTATATTCTTGAAAATTTTATTTTTAAAAAAATAAAATTATTTTTTTGCACTTTCATAAAATTAATTTGATAAAATAAAGTTCTTTTTTAATTCATAATGTCAAAATTACACTAGGATGAATTTTTTCAATTATTATACAAAGATTAAATTTCAGTTAAATAATGAAAAATACAAGTTTTTATTGAAAACAACCTTTTCATTTAAATAATTTGAATGGTTTCACTTTTTTAAACAGGTTTAAAAATAATATTAGTTAACTTATATATTATTTAATCAAATTTATTTAAATTTAATCATTTTTATATTGTTTTTTTAAAAAACTTTATAAACTTTTGATCACTTTCTATTTTGAAAACTACTTTCCCATCGCGCTTGTGGGTTTAATTTTAAATTATATTTTTCCAATTATATGATTGGAATATAGGAAAATAGATTAAATATTTGGAATAATAATAATTTATAATATATAATAAGGTTAACATAAATTTTTACCACTATTAATAGTTAAAATGTTAAAAATTATTTACCACAGTTAAGGTGTAAATGTTTTTACTATGGGTTAAACTAATAGGATTAGGGATAAAAAAGACCCAAAAATTGACCAGAATGCACTGGATGGAAATATTTAGGCATTATATATTATATTTTAAATAATGTTCCATTTTTTATCCTTTTGAGAATATATTGATGTGGGAATACATTTTTCTTTTAAAAAATTATACGTGTGACACTCACATCACATAAAAGTCCACCCCTTCTCATATACTATTCACACTTACAAAACCATTTGGTTTATAAAATACCTATCCAAATTAAACCTTATATCTCTCTTATCATACTAGATGCCTTATTTTTTTAATAATTCAGACCTAGGATTAATTTGAGGGAAAATCAAATCATGTTGTCTCAAGAAGAGGTAACTTCCATAATAAATAATTTTATTTTATTTCTCCCCACACCTACAAAAATTGTTATTAAGCAATGATTATATAATAAAAATGGAATTTTACATATAATTATATGTTTTAAAGTTATTTTTATGACCTAAAACCATCTCCCCTCCCTAAAAAATGGGATATGAAATCATTATTCATGTGTATGACGAATTACCACCTCAAGAACTGATGTTATTCTTTTTTCCATCACCACCACTCATGAATGTATATAATGAATTATTAAATTTTATATAAATTATATAAATTAAATTATTATACATATAAAATTATATATGTTATATTATTATACATATAAAATTATTATATTATGTATAAATTTTTAGAATACAGTTTATGGGAATACGAAAACGTTGATTGTGAGTAAATTAGACTACGCATTGCAGAGCAATGCGATTCATTCACGATTTTTGATGGAAACAGAAATGGATATTTTTAATGAAAATATATGATATATATATGAAATTAAAAATTATTTTTTACTATTAATATATTATTTAACTTCTTTTTTCAATCCTTTATAGAAATGGAAACAACGTTCAAGCGTATGTATGACCTACCATCTCCATGAACTGTGTATTTTATTTTCTATCTATAACTATTAATGATTTATATAAATAAAAATATAATAAATGTATATGATATTTATATCATGGATAACATTTATAGATATTATAGAACTATGGTCAAATTAAGAGGATACAAAATCAAAAAAATCAAAACATACACAAAAAACAATGCAATTATTACACAAAATGTAACGTTAACATGGAATTGTTAATAAATGTGTCACAAAAATGATTTATTTTGAGGTATTTTTACAATTAATTTTTTTTCTAGATTTTTTCCTTAGGTTTTACTTTGATGTTTTGGAGAAAAATTAGAAAATTTGGGTAAATAGTAGGTGGCGCCCGGTTGACGCATATTTTGTCAAACTGTGAGCTCTATCCCAAGTAACAGTATGACCGAAATATGTTTTTTGAAATAGGATTATCACACAAATATAGAATGCTTTGTAAATAGTGCAGTCTAACTATAAAGATTTTCTCATTTGGATAGTAATGGGAGCATGATAACCGCACTGTTTGGAAAACTGTGTGGGAAAACCGCGTGGCCTGTCTAAGTCATTAAAATTTGGGTTTACATTTTTCACTATCCCTAATATTGTCCCTAACCCCTGAAAGTCACCAAAAAATTTTGATTTATAACCCCAGGTGTGCCTCCCCCTTCCTCCATCCTCCCTCGGGATCCAATTTGGTGGGTGTTTTTTCTTGTATTCTTCAAATAAACTAAAAATAAGTGTCTTCTTTCTCATTTTCTCCCACTTTTATGGGGTTTACTTCTTTCTTCTTGGGGTTTAAGATGTCTAATTGGATGATTGACCTATCTAGGTTTGTATATTTTATGTTAGTGTAAGATATTGATGTTTAATTTTTGATATTGACTTTATAGGATTTTATTGAGGTTCTGTTGTAGTTTTCCACTAATTTCCAGAAGTTTCTTCACTTGAGGTTGGTGGTTTCATTCATTAAAAGTATTTTTAAAAAACAGTTTCTCATTTTTGAGTATTTATATGGGTTAAATAATAAATATGCATGGTAAGAAAATATTTTTTAAAATAATTTGATATTCATATAACTTAATTTTTTTCTATAATAAATTAGGTGTATTTCTTGTGTAAACCCCTGTTGTGGTTCATGAAACTTTTTTATAAATTGTGTTAATGGTGTATTGAATTTGGAATGTTGTGAAAAACTTCATTCAAGATGTTTTTGGGGTGCATTTGGTCACAAAGATGGTTTTGGGTGTGGAAACTGTGGTTTATTTTGTTTGTTATGGTGATTGGGGTTTTTATTATAAAAATGATGTGTTATGTGATATGTGGAACATGATTAAGCACAATGGAAAACCAGGGTAACTATGTAGGTAGACTAGGACTAGTATGCAAGATGAATAGGAAGTGGTTCATCCCAGATTTTTCTAGAAGGATTGATGATACAACCTCAAATAAATGATATTGATAATTGGAGACCACTGGGCCCATGGGATTTCCCCTCCAAGTGGCTCATTCATGAAAACACTATTATTCATGGCTACAATACAACCTTTTCACTGAGATATGATGTTCTTAGTGTTCCACTGAGTTTGTTCCTAGAGGATTTTCCGTGACATAGTTCTCTTTTGTGATATTTCTCTTACCATCGGTAAATGCTGCACTTGGTTGGTTATTTCAAACAGAAATCATGTTTCCCATTAAATTGTTTTGCACAAAAATGAATCTAGTTTTTGTTTTTAAAAAAATCATATTTATTTGTATTATAATGTTTATATCATTGAATATATTTATTCGGTGGCACTCTACTGGGCTTTGGATCAAAACCTACCTACTCCTTTGGATGTAAGTAGGCTTGGTTATGTTTGAAATATGTAAAAGAAAGATGTACCATGATGATTGTTCAAGATTCTATTGGAATCCCTTTGTAGGTGTTGTGGCAGTTGCTTAATGATGATGATCCTCTTGTTGCATGTTGGTTTTTGGGATTCCCTTTTATTTCTCATTTATTTTATCCTCTTTTTGTTTGGCCTAAACATATTAATCATTGAATATGAAAATTAGTATTTCTTGTTTGGTTTCATTATTTAGTTTTGGTTTATTTATTATTGTTGATTTTTTATGTTTATGAAAATGGGTGAAATTATTCCATTGATGTATTATTGATACCCTGGATATTTTTTCCAGCATACAGGGATCGAAAACGCCCTTTAGTCTATACCACAGGCCAGGTCTGGGGTTGGGTCGAATGACATCCCATCTTGGTTCATGAGAAAATGGTATTAGAGAAGGAAATATCTTTTTGGTTCAAGTTATTTGGGAAGATTATGGATAGGAGAAAGTTAGGATTGTCGGGACATGATGTTCTGGTTGTGAGTATGGTGTCTTGCTAGCACACATCATGATAGAACTCAAGTCTCCATGGGATGTTGGGATTTATTATTAACATTTATTATAGGTGTGATGTATAGGATGTAGACTATATGTGGACACTAAGAGGAGGTGGAGTAGTGTAGTTGTCATGTTATTGTGATGGGTTTTATTTTTTTGGATTTATTGCATGTTGGGGAATTTTGTTATTCATGAAAATATTCAGAATAATCATATTGATGGTTTTATTTATGATTTTCTATTGTTATCGAAAAATGCCTATCTTGAGACTTCATTTTCATCCACAGAAAGAGTATAAAGAGATTTCTCCCTCAGGAATTCATTAGAGACTAGTGTAAGTTATAGTTTGGGATATTCAGGACTAGGACATGGAGTGGTTCTGAGTCTTTCTCCAGTTAGAGATGTTGTGGAAAAATCCTAGTAGTTCTTTAAGAACATGACTCTTTCTTTCCAAGGTAGGAGGGAACCTTAGGAAGCATATGACTGGATTGAGAATATAGAGAGAAATTTTGAATTTCAAGACACTCATAAGGTTGTCTGGGTGAAATGAGCCTCGTGCATGTAAGCATTTCCTAGTTGGAGGTGGTGTGACTCAGTGGTTCAAGCTGGGAAGAATGAGCAGACGAACTATATAGACATTAAGTCCGTATTCAATGACCAATACTGTCCTGAGGTCTAGGACTATGCCAGATCCTGGGATTTTATGGATCTTGTCTAGTGGGATCTTGGACTAATCAGAGCCATCCCGGATAGTATGATCTGGGTTAGGTGGTCATGACAATAGGATTAGTTCATCCAATGGTCAGACATTGTTCAAAAAAGAGATGTTAGTCAGTGGTCATGTTGATACTCATGCATATATGGGGAATCTTCATGTTTTAGACCAAGAACCAGCGGAACCAGATTCATGAACTTTGATAGTTGATGGTACCATTTTTATTATATCATCTATAGTTGTTATTTTGTTCCATACTGGTGGTTCTATGTCATTTATCTATTCCCTATATGTGAACATGTTGAGTTTTTCGACCGAGCTCATGCCATATGTGATGGAGTTGGTAACGCCTCTTGGTAAGAAGCGAGAAAAGGGTCTCATATGTCCATATTACACACTCACCATGTCATGGGTCGAGCTGGAATGAGATTTCCTAGTCTAGGATATATACCTCTTTTATATAATCCTTAACATGGATTAGATGGTGCGATTTCAGGAACATATCTACTACTATAGGCGGTGGGTGAGTTTCGTGGAACTTGATGGAAGTTCCCATGATTTTCATGGAGAATGGGATTTGTAGTTAGGTTGTGCTAGACCAACACCCTCGAAATTGGGTAACCATGCTTTTCAGTTATCATCGATCATATTGGTGGATGGTGGTGGCTCACCTGAGGGTAGATTACCTCTAGTGGTGGATGAATTTCTAGAATTTTTTCTCGAGGACTTTTGGATTCTACCTCTGGAGTGGGACATGGAGTTCTCCATTGATTTGGTGTTGGAAACACAATGTATAACTCTTCCCTCTTATCATATTCCCCCATAGAGTTTAGTTAATTATAGTTAGAATTGTAAGATTTGGAATCCAAAGGATTCATTCTCCTGAGTGTCACTCCTTGGGCTTCCGTTGTCTATTTTGTGAAGAAGGCCAAAGTATCTCTCCATTAATTTATTTATTACCTGATGCTGAATAAGGTAACCATCAAGAACAAGTATCCTTTTCCATTAATTGACGAATTTTTAATCAGATGAAGGGGTAAAGGTGATTCTCCAAGAGAGGCCTACGATCCATCTATCACCATGTCAGGGTGAAAGAGTCAAATGTCCCAAAAAAAAAATCGAAGTAGATATGACCATTTTGAGTACTTAGTAATGCATTTTGGGTTAAAAAATGCTCTAGAGGTCCTTATGGAACTTATTAATGGAGTGTTTCACCAATACCTCGACTAATTTTTCATGGTATTCATGGATGAAATCCTAGTTTATTCTGGATCTAAGGAGGACCATGAGCATCATTGGGATACTATTTTGGGAACTCTTCAGGATCACCATATCAATTCCAAATTCTAAAAGTGAACCTTCTATAATAAAGAATAAAAGTTTAAATGACATGTTATTTTAGAACAAGGGGTTTTAGTGGACCCTGAAAAGATCAGTGCAGTTATGTCATGGGAGCATAAAAAAATTTCCTTGAGATCAGGATCTTTTGGGCCTAACTAGTTATTATAGGCAGTTTTTTCAAGACTTCTACCAACCATATTCATCCATGAATGTTCTCACCTGGAAAGTGGTAATGATTTATTGGAGCCTAATGTTTCAGGCATCCTTGAAGGTGATAAATCAATAGTTGACTACTGTTCTTTTGTAGATGTTTCTAGAATATAGAAATGGATTTATATTTTATTGCAATGCTTTAGGTAAGGGTCTTAGATGTGTGTTTATGTAAGACTTCCATGTGGCGTCGTATGTTTATCTCTAATTATGACCACATGAAAATAATTACCTAACCAATGACTTGGATTTATTAGGGGTGATTCAGGCCCTAATGACATGAAACCATTATATTTTTGGAGAAAAATTTGTCATCTATTCTGATTATAAGAGCCTGAACTACATTTTCCCCCAAAGGATTTATATTTGAGGAAGTGCCATTGGGTTGGGTATATGTAGGTGGTTTGATATTGATATAGTCTATACCTTAGGAAATGGTAATGTTGTGGTAGATTCTATGAGAATAAAATTGTTGGTGGATGAATTTAAAGAGTCTAGTGATGAGTGGACGTTAATGGTTCTTTTTTCCCAGTTGCATCTGGGGACCAAGGATCATAGTGGAGGTGATTTATTGGCTAGTGTTTACCTAACTCATTCCCTTATCAAATTGATTCAGTAGGATTATCCCAGAAATGATCTGTGCTAGTAGTCTATGGGGTCTCTTCCTGGTGTGGAGACACCATGTGATTGGTCATTGTCCCCTGAGGGAATCTTGTTCTTTCTAGGCCGTTTTTTGGTACTGTTTTCATTGAGAAAGGTGGTTATGTAGGATAGTAAACCATATCCTTGGGATATTCATCCTAGTTCTAATAAGAGGTACTCTGATGCTCGTCAGTATTTATGGTGGCCAGTAATGAGGTGGGATATAGTTGAATTCGTTTCGAGGTGATACACTAGTCAATAAGTGAAATCTAATCACCAAAGGCCCTATGGATTTATTAAAACACTACCCATTACTAAAATTATGTGGGATTAAATAGACATATATTTTATTATTATCTTACCTTATACAACTTGGGGGAGGAATTCCATTGGGGTTGTAATTAATCGTCTAACAAAATCATCCCATTTCATTCTGATAATAGATTCATATAATGTAGATGAGCTGGGACAATTTTATGTTCATGAGATAGTGAGGCTTCATGGTGTTCCACAAGTAATAGTTTCTAATAGAGACCCACATATTAACTATCGTTTTTTAGAAATCCTTTAAAAGGAATTGGGTTCGTAGGCAAAATTGAGCAGGGCAAACCATCCTAAAATGGAAGTTCAGATGGAGCGGGAGAATCAAATTTTAGAGGGCATGCTTAGGGAATGCATGTTACATTTCAAAGGTTTGTGGGATAGATATTTGGGGCCAGTCGAGTTTTCATATAATAATAGATACCATTATTCTATTAATAGGGATTCTTTTGAAGAACACTATGTTCAGCTGTGTTGGTCACCATTTTGTTGTGCTAAGGTGGGTGAAACATCATAGTTGGGACTGAGCATAGTGCAAGAGACATATGAGAAAGAAAAATAATTAGGAAGTGATTGTTAAAATCATAAAGTCACCATAAATACTATACTGATCAGATTCACCATGATCATGAATTTTTGTGGGTGACTAGGTGTTCTTGATAGTGACACCTCACATGAGTCCTCCCCATTTCAGTAAACAAGGGAAGCTAACGCTGAGGCATGTATGAAATTTTAAGATCATTGAGCGGGTTAGTAAGGTGGCATAGAAGTTGGATTTTCCTTCAAATTTGACATCAATTTATTATTTGTTTATTTTTTCCTAACTGAAAATATATAACCCAGACCTATCTCATGTTTTGAATTGGGATGAGTTACAGTTGGAGCCTGATTTATTAGTGTTTGAGCGGCCAGTACGGATTATAGACTCTCAAGATAATGTGTTTTTTGGGAAGTCTATGTTTTTGGTTCATCTTCATTGGAAGCATGTTAATTATGTACATGATACCTAGACGTTGATGTTGGGGGTTGAGCAATAGTATCCATTCTTATTCTATGATCATGATTCGAGTGGACATTCTGGGAACAAAAGTATTTATTGTGGGGAGAATTTTCACACCCATGATTTATTTTGAGTTTTTTTTCTTATTTATTTATTTTTTTGATTTTAAAATTGGAAATCCTTTGTGTTTGTGGAGAAATGTGATTTTTTTTGGGAAATTATAGGTTGCGCATGGTTGGTGCATGGTTTGTCAAACCATGCACCCTAGCCCAGGAAACCATGCAGCCAAGTGATGTTTTTAGATTAAATATTAACACACAATAAACACACGGTTAGTAAAACATGAATGATAACCAATGAAACATGTCTTAATTGGATAGTAAGGGGAGCACTATTACCGTATGGTTTGGAAAACAGTGGGGGGAAAACATACGGACTTTCCACGTCATTAAAATGTGGGGTTTCCTTTATTTTCTCTCCCCGATTATAGCCCCAAAACACCCAAACTCACCCCCACATGGGATTTAGAACCCTAGGTGCACCTCACCCTTCCTCAAACATCCCTTGGGATCCATTTTTGGGTGTTTTGCCTTATATTTTTCAAAGAAACCCCAAGTAAGTTCTTTATTTATTGTTTTCTCCCTCTTTTCTAGTGATACTTTCATTCTTCATGGGGTTTCATATTTCCAATAGGTTAGTGACCTATATATGGTGTGATCTTATTTTATAGGGTTATATATTGATGTTTTATGTTAATTCATGTCTTTATAGGTTGATTGAGGTGCTATTATAGTTTTTCACTAATTTATTTAAGTTTCTCAACTCGAGGTAGGGGATACATGCTTAAACACTATTTGAAAAAAGAAATTAGGCATTCTTGAGTATTTAGATTTGTTCTATGACTTATTTGTGTAGTGAGAAATTATTTTTAGAAGAATTTGGTATTCATTTGGCTTAAAAATTATTTTTCCAGAAGAAATTGGGTGTATTTCGTGTGTAAATCCTTGTTGTGCTTGATGAAGGTATTTTATAAATGATATAAATGGTTTAATTAATTGGGAAAGTGGTAAAAACTTGTTTTAAGATGGTTTTGAAGAGAATTTGGTCATAAATAATGTTTTGGGTGTGCAAATGGTGGTTTAATATGTGTGTTATGGTGATTGGATTGTGTATTGTTAAAATTATGTGTTATGTGATATATGGAACATGATTGATCATAAAGGGAAACCTACGTAACTAGGTGGGGAGACTAGGACAAGTATGATAGATGAAACAGAAGTGGTTTCTCTCAGATTCTTTTGGGTGGATAAACAATAAAACACTATCAAAATGATATTGATTATTGGAGACCATTGGGCCAATGTGGTGTCCCCTATTAGTGGCTTGTGTATAAGAACACTATTAGTCGATGTTGCTATGCCACATTTACATTGAGATATGATGTACCTAGTATCCCATTGAGCTATTACTTAGAGGGTTTTACCATGGAATTGTGATCTTTTTTTTATATTTATCTTACAGTAGGTATACGGGGCACTTGGTTGGTTATTTCAAAATCAAAGAATGTTTTCCTTTAAAATGTTTTCCAAAAAAATGTTTCTAGATTTTATTTTGTAAAACATGCATGTTTATTTATCTTATAATGTTTATAGCATGGAATTTTTAATTGGATGACATTATATAAGTTTTTGGTTCACACCCTACTTACACATTTGAATGTAAGTAGACTTGGTTTGGTTTGACACAGGTAAAGGAAATATGTTCCATGATGGTGGTTTAGGATGCTAGCGGTCTCCCTTTGTAGGTGTTGTGATGGGTGATTGAGGAAGATGATTCTATTATCGCATGGTGGTATTTGGTATGCTGTATTTTTTCTTTATTTTTTGTAGCCCCTTTGGTTTTTTCTAAATGTTTTAAACATTGAATTTGAAAATTAGAATGAAAAGATTGGTTATGATTGTTCAATTTTGGTTTTTTTGTTATTGTGCATTATTTATGTTTATGAAACTAGCTGAAATAATTACCATGATATATTATTAATACCCGGGAACATTTATCCAACCAGTGGGGATTGGGAACACCCTTTGGATTGTGCCATGGGCCGGGTCAGGAGCCAGGTGGGGTTCCGGGTTGGATGACATTCTAGATTGGTTCGTGAAAAAATGGGTAAGCAAATTTAATAAGTAAATCATATATAGTATGATATATATCAGTATTATTTTTTAATATATTGTTATCAATATTATATTTATTATATTGGTGGTTTCAACTTAAATGAAGAAATTTGCGACATATGATAAGATATTTTTATCTCAATTTTCCTTCATTGAGACATATGTTATGTTATGAGTATATATTATTTGATGAGGTGTATAGAAATCCTCTTTGAAAAGTTAAATCATCAATGCAATTCATTTATTTATATTTAATGTCTCATTTTTTGTTAATTTTTAATAGTACTTATGATTCAAAATATAAATTATTTTTACCTATTTTATGTTAAAATCTCATCAATTATCAAGATTTTTTTTATTGTTATTGAAATATTATGATCCAACTCTCATGAAATACATGAATTTTCTTATCCTATTTCTATTTTTATTGAATAAACTTTTCCATCCATTTTTATCTCGTTATGTACACAAGATATCAATTTTTTTAATAAAAATAATCTTTATTTCTCTCTTTGGTAGAAACCCCTTTTCATCCAATACGATGTTTTCTAAAAAAATTTATAAATGTTTTAACATTCAATTAATTATTTATTAATCAAATGGGTATCTATTTTTTACTTTATTAATTTTTTTTAAAGGAATATGAATTTTATTTTCCAAAACAAGTCTCATAAGGATTTTATCGAAAATATACAAGGAATCTTTGTTCTAATGTGTACGAAATGACCAAAACTTCATGGAATTCTAAACATTATTTACATTGATTATTAAATTTACTTATTTCAATATTATATGCTATGAAAAGTATTTTGAAGATGTTTTATGTTATTAAAAGAGTTTTTCAAAGCATAAAGGATACTTTCCTCAATGAACGTTCCAATTGATTTTTATTTCAAAATAAATTTCAATCTAAGATGACATCCTTTGATGATAGAAATTTTTTATTTTGGATATGATCCAAGGAAACCATTCTTATTATTTATTTGAACAAATTATGCTTATAATGAAATGATTTTTATAAAACCCATTTTCAATGGGTTATGCCATGAAAATATACATATTAAACCCACTTCGTTTTCCATAGGTTGTGATTTGATTAAATGATGAAATGATTATGAAACATTTTTATTTCTTATATATTGTGATGAATTGTTTATTAATACCATTTCGTTTCATGGGAACTTATATGATGAGTGTTTTTGAATATTGCGGAACACATATGTATGTTTTTCATTACGTTATGGGAAGGACATGTACCTTCGTCCAATGAATTGGTTAAATATTTAAATCTCCTGATATAAATAAGGCTAGAATAGGGAGTGAACTGAGTTCATTAAGGGAATATATCCTATATGATAGTCTTAGGATTGATCCCTGAATACTAGATGATTTTATCTGTGAACTGATTCCCCTATTGTAGTCTTGGAAATGTTTCTCGAACTACTAAGGAAATGAATTTCTATGCTTATCTAAATACCAATTTTTTTTTGAATTATGCCAATGTTATATTCTCATTGATCATGTTATTTGATTCCATTATGATTCATTTATTTTTTAACTGGAAAGATTAATTCCATGACTCATGTATATGATCTATGATGTCAATGGTATGGGTTTCAAATGTTACTATCATGTTCTCATAACCTTATACACATAATATGTTGATATCTCCCTTGTTTACCCTTACTAGGATTCTGAGCTCACCCTTTCATATGTTTCCTTCCCTAGGTTATGAGGAAAGGAAATATGTATGATATTTCTGATAAGTGTGCCAATTATGAAGAAAATAGTTGGGGATGTTTTATCTCACTTATGGACCAATAATTTATGTGTCAAAGTTTCTAATGTTAGTAGAGCAAAATGGCCATAAGGTGTGTGTTTTTGTAATGTAATGAATGTTCATTAGAAAAAGATAATATATATATGTGTGTGTGTGTGTGTGTGTGTATACATAATAGTTCACTAATGTTGTTATTATAGCAAGGTTTAGATGCTGTTTTCAAACTAGCATGATAAAACATTAGTATGGAATATGATGATAAGTCCATGGATGAATCAAAATATAGGAATCTATCCTAGATTTTTTGAAAAGGATACCCTAAGTAGATTCTAAGAAATTAAATCCATGTCTAGATACTACAAGTTGATTTATATATATAAAAAGGTAATTAAGGGAAATAACTATAAAAATGGTGCATTGAGGTAGAGTCAATCATCACCTGGTGCATGGCAATGGCCTATGATGTACACCAGGTTTGAAACTCATTGGAGTATATTCATTGGAAATTGAAAAACTCTATGAAATTTTATGATGAATTTAAATAGAAGATGACTATTAATGACCTAGTATTAACCCAATGTGTCATATATTAAATTTAATTTGTAATTATTTAGATATCATATTATTATTTTTTCCTCATCGCATGGTTCCCAACTACGATTAGTATTGATATATTATGATTTTTTGTTTTAGTCAATTTATAAAACTCTAAGGAAACATGTTAATTCTTAGTGTGATAAAAAATGAAATTATTTTCCTCATGAGAAGCCAAAAATTATAGTAACATGAATGAAATATCTAATTTCTATGATCAGAAAACATTCTCAAGACATGAATAATGTTGAATTTTGAAATGAGCATAGGAGTTAACTATGTTATTTGGTGTCATTCATGAGTCAATGTACACCTTCCATTAGTGGATATATTGATATGATAGTTACTAAGAAATGGATTAGTACCAAAGAAAATATATTTTATGTTTTTCAGTGCTTGGAACACGAAAATGTAATTTTTCATATCTATATTTTTGAAGGAGAAGTAGATCAATGGTGGAATCTCATCAAAAATACATGGGAATATTATAAATTTGACTCCATGGAGTGGTATTAGTTTAATAGATTATTTTGAAAAATTAAATACCTAAAATATTTCTTACTAAAATGGAGAAGGAATTCCTTGAGATAATGCATAAGAATAACGAATTTGTTTGTGTATATGAGGTAAAATTTTGCAAGACACGCAATGTATGATTAAGTAATTATCATCAAAACAAGTAGTAAAGTTGATCAATTATTTCGTTGATTAAACCATGTAATTGAATGGATTTTCCATAAGGGAATTCTATAACTATGAATAAATTGTTTTATGTGCTACCAAGGTGTAAATGGAGTTTTATTTACCCACCAAATCTCATGGTTTTGAAAAGGTAATGGACACGGAGTTCAAAGAAAACCCTATAAACCATGGAGAGAAGAAGAAAATATTTATTTCATGCTCGAATTGTGGAATGAAATATCTATTAAATTATCTTAAGTGGACTAGTAAATGTTTTATGTGTGGTAAATAAAGTCATTGGGAAATTTATTTTTGATGTTATGGGAAGAAGTCTGATAATTATGAGAATAGAAAGCTAGATAATCAAAATATACCACACACACTCTAGTGTTTGAAATTCATGGATTATGGGAACTATGCTAAATAGTGAAAAAATGTTTAATGATTATGATTGACATCAATAACCTCTTAATCTAAGGTACAAGGGTAAATATCATGTGCTCACTATTTCTGACAAGGGATGTGACAAATACGTGGTGAAATGTTCTCTTACCATCCAATATAGTATAGATAATGCCTTATAAAACTATAAATCTACCAATTATTTTATATTTTATTAATATTATAAGGGTATAAAGATTCCAGCCAAATAATATGATATTGAAGTAGTAGTTAAACCCCATAATGGTATGCTGATTTCATCTCAATTATATACTTCCTCTGCAGTTGATGTTTGTGGGAATGTGTATCCTGAAAATCTTTTCATTCTTCGTCGCATTGAATTTTTTTATCCTTGACATGGGTTGGATTTATCTAAATAAATGCCACATCAATTCTTGGGGAAGAATTTTCATGTTTGATATTCCAAACCAAAAACATATCATAAATAAATGTGATGATAAGTTTAAATATTTTACGTAGTTCAAATCCATTGTATTTGTTTGGATTCCCATTAAGAAGGGGTGTTTATCTCATATATAAAGAGAGAAAATAAAAATCAATCATATGTATATTTTTTTGGGAATTTGATGATATCTTTCCAAACAAGTTTCATAGTCTTCCAATAAATCTTGAAGTGATGTTTTTAGTAGAACTCCAACCGGTCACTACACCACTTTCAAAGTATCCCTAGAGAATATCACTCATTGAGTTGCATTAAATAAAGAAGAAACTATAGGACAACATTGAAAAGGGATTCATTAATCCAAGTGTGTAACCATGGGGTTTAGATATTCTTGTTTTTAAAAAAAATATGGCATGACATTACTCAACATTGATTTTTGAGAGTTAAATAAAATCTTGATCAAGAAAAGTATCATTTACCACATATTGATGACCTATTCGATCAAAATCAAATAAGTAAATAATTTTTGCAGAATTAACATCACTCTAGATATTATAAAATAAAGGTCAAGAAGAAGGATATATGAAAGAAAACATTCTTAATAAGGTGTGGGAACTAAGAATATATTTTGATTCAACTTTGTCTTACTAATTCCCCATCTATCATCAAAGATTTATTGAATAGAGTATTTAGAGATGTCTCTGATCAATTTGTGGTTATAGTAATAAAATATATTATAATCTATTCAATGATAAAGGTATAGAATGAAGATCACTTGATAACTGTACAAAAGACACGAAAGAATGTTATATTACATGAAATATTAAAAAATAGTGAATATTGGATGCAAAAGGATTAATTTTTGGGTCATATAATCTCAAGGATGGGTATATAGGTAGATCCATAAAATATGGAGGATATTTAATGTTGAAGTGGACAAACCACGATGACTATGATATGTAGTTTTATTGGTTCAGATAGATATTCATGATGGTTTTGGTGAATTTATCATTACTATATAATCTAATGACTGTAATTACATGGAATGGATCCCTGTATGTCTAGATAGATGAATTTGAGGAAACTTTCAAGGAATTGAAGAGAATATTAGTTAGTGAACACGTTCTTACATTATTATACAATAGAGAAGTGTTTGTAATATATGGTGATACATTAAAGAGGGGTTTTTGAAGGGTTATAATGCAGTATAAAATTGTTATAACTTATGCATCATGAAAATTGAATGTTCATGAAAAAAATTACCCAACTCATGATTTGGAGTTGGCTTCAATAATCATCAATTTAATGAAATGAAACGTTATCTTTATAGAGAAAAGTGCGATATGTAAAATGATCAAAAAAAATTAAAGTATATATTCAAAAATAATAATTTTAATATGCACCATAAAGATGGTTAGATCTAATTAAATATTTGTAATGATGAATACATTAAAACATGAAGAATTAGAACAAGGTGGATGATGCTTTGAGTTGAAAGGATCATTCTAGCTTATCTATGATGATGACCAAAAAATATCCAATATTTATGGATTTTAATATTATGGATCTAGAACTCTTAAAGGAAGGGGGAAATATTATCTTTATCAATTAAATATTCAACTATATATACAAATGAATATAAAATAGGATCATAAATACTATGTAGACACAAAAATAAAGGATTCAAATGTTCATGAGTTTAAAATTGATCATGATGGAATGATAAGGTTTATAAACTTCATATGTGTTCCATCCATACCTAATTCAAAGAAGGTGGTGCTAAATGGGGCTCATAGTTTTTCATTCTCTACTCATCCTATAATTACAATGATGTATAGATATTCGAAATAATAATTCTAGAGGGATTGAATAAAGAGATATATCGTAGAGTTTGAATATCATTACTTAGTATATCAGAAAGTTATGTCAGAGAGAAAAAACTCAATATGTATGTTACATCCTTTAGCCATACAAAAATGTAAATGGGAGAACATCACCATATATTTCATTGTTGGACTCCCCAAAAAGTATAAAGGGCATAATTACATATGGGTGGTAGTCGATCCCCTTACAAATTTAGCACACATCATCACTATTAGATAATATTTATCACTAGATCATCATTCTAGGATCTATATTATGAATGTAGTAAGGTTTTATAGAGCACCACGTTCATTTTTTTCTAATCATGATCCAAGTTATACCTCAATGTTCTGGTGAATTATTCAGAAATCACGTGATATGGAGTTGAGTTTCAGCCCTAAATATCATCCTCAGATAGATGGTATGTCCAATATCAAAATCCAAACCCTAGAGGATATATTGAGAACTTTTTCATTGGATTTCAATGTTGTTTGGGATCAAGAAATCTTTCTAGTTGAGTTTTCATAAAATAATAACTTTCAGATGAGTATTCATAGATCTCATCTTGAAGACCTCTATGGAAATAAGTGAAGAATTAAAATGTATTGCAATTAAGTTGTCGAAAGAAAGATCTTGGGACTTGAGATAGCTACAAAAGGAATATAAGGTTATAGAAATTCATCAACACATAAAGTAAGATTAGAGTCGGCAGAAAGGTTAGGATGAAAATCACCAGAGTCATTTGTAATTTGAAGTTAGTTATAAGGTATTTCTATGATTTCATCCATGAAATAAGGTTATGATATTTTTTAAATAAGGGTAAAATAAGCCTTATTTATTGTGGTACATTTGAAATTAATAATAATATTGCGCTGATTGTCTATTGGTTGGTGACTCCAGAAAAAATATTTCATGTCCATGATGTGTTTCATGTATCTTTCATGAGGAAGTATATACCTAACCATTAAAAATTTATAAAATAATAGACATTAATACTGGAGCATTATCATAATTATATGGATCAACCAATATAGATTATGGATTGTATAGAGAAATTTCTATGAAATAACACCACTCATCTGGACAACGTTTTTGCGAAAAAAAACTACCTGTTTGTGTAAACTACATAGTAACATGAAGATTTAATGGGTTAAAAGTATCCATAGTTGTTTGTATGATGGTGAGGAAAATTTGAGGGAAAATTTATTTTTTATGTGGGGTATTATGTAACACCCTATGTTATTAAAAATTTATTTATTCCGAATAAATTGAAGTTCTTTCAAAGCTTTTGTTACATGCAACACCTTGTTTTAATAAACGATGATAAACTATTGATATTATTATTTAAAAATGAATTTCATTACCTAGAAATTAAACTTTGTGAAAGGAATAGTAATAACCGCATTTTAAATATTATGTATAATGGTTTTATATAATGATACAATACTGATAAAAATTAAAAAAAATTATATATTTTGAAAAAATTGTTTTATAATTTTTTAAAAATATTTTGATTAATTTTTTACACTTTTTTATAATTAATTTTAAAAAAGAAACGTAATTTTAAAAATAATTATGTCAAAATCATCTTAGAATGATTTTTTTAATTTTTTTAAAATGACTAATTTTTCGTTGGATAGTAAAAATACATATTTTTATTGAAAACTACATTTTCCATTAAAGAATTTATACGTTAAATTTATTAAAATAATTTGGATTAAAAAAAATTGATCAATTAAATATCAGCTAATAAAATTTAGGTCAGTTTAATACTTTCTATTTTGAATTATTATATAAAATATTTTTCATTTTTAGAATATTTTCACTTAAGAAACTGCTTTCCAACCGAGTCTATGGGTTTAATTTTCAACTAACTTTTTTTTCTTCTATTAAAGTAATTTTGAAAAAAGTATTCCATATTTGGAAGCATTAAAATTTATATTAAATAATAATGTAAACTTAATTTTTGAACATAATGAATGGTAAAAATAGTAAAAATAATTTACCCTGGTTAAAGTAATAAATGGTTTATTGAGGGTTAATCATAAAATATAACATTTAAAAATGGAAAAAACTTTTAAAATAAACATTTCTTGAACTTTTTCAAAACAAAATTCTTCTTAGTTCATGAATTGTATATTATTGAGTCATGTGGCTTGAGAAGAACGTGGGTACACCCTTTTTATTTCAACAGTTTCTAGTGTGCCACTCACTTCACTTATAAAAAATATCCCCTTGTCCTCTCTTATTAACATATAAAAAACCATTTCATTTAGAAAATATATGACATAATATCATATCTAATTATCTAATCTCATTCCATAAGCCTTAGTTTTTTCGAAAAGCCTCCCTAGGATGTTTTTCAGTACAAACAAAAAGTAATCTGAAGATGAGGTAACATCCCTAACCGAGCATTATATTTTATTTCTTCCTCCACATATTTAAATTATAATTAAAAAAATCTGAAAAAATACCACTAAATTCCATATAATTATATTTTTTTATGTTAAGGGAAATGATTACAACCATCTTTAAATCCAAAAATTGAGATACTGGATAATCATTTATGTGTACTTACAGGCTCACAAACAGATGTTATTATTTTTCCATCACCACCTCTCAATGAAGGATATAATGATGGAATAAAGGTTTATATATTATATTTATTGTATTAATATACATATGAAATTATTATATCATATATACTATTTTAGTTTTTGTTATGTGAGAATATAATAATGTTGCTCGTGTGTACGTAGTATTACCTCCCCATGAAGCAATGCGATTATTTCAAGATTTACATGGAAAGTAATTTAGATGGTTTTAACGAAAAATTTGTGATATATATGAAATAAATATTATTATATAATATTAATATATTATTTACCCCTATTTCACTTAATCTTTTAATAAAATGGAAGCAACATTCATGTGTACGTACAACCTGTCGCCTCCATGAATTGTGTTTTTAATTTTCTATCTATAACTATTATGGATAACTCTAAATACATATATAAATATATAAAATATATATGGTATTAATATCATGTTTACATTTTGGATATTATGTAATTATAATCAAATTAAATTGAAAAAATAACAAATCAAAACATTCACAAAAAAAGAAGCTATAGGCCGAAACATGCCATTAACCTGGTATTGCTACTAAAATTGTAATAAAAGGTCCTAATTAAAATATATCTGGTAATATATAAATAATTATTTTTCATTAATATATTTCTAATAAATATATATTTATTATAAATTAGGTTTTAACATATACAATGGGTGTCGAGGTTAAGGAAAAGTATTTTTTTTTTCTCAATTTTCCTTCTTTGAGATATGTGTTATGTTATCAAGCATTCTTCTCTTATGAGGTGTATGTACAACCAATTTTTAATGTTATATCATGAATATCCTTATTTTCAAGATATTTATTTTTTTATTTGATATTAATCACTAATGTTACTTATGATTAAAATGATATCAAAATTTTAATGATTTAATGTTACAATTTCATAGATTATCATGATTGTTTACGGTTGTGATTATCATTTTGAAATATTTATTAATTATATCATGAAAGTCATTAATTGTATTATTATCTGATTATTTCATGGAAATAAATTTATTTCATTCATTTTTAACTTCATTATGTCACTAATAGACCAAAATTGTTTTTCAAGAAAAATCATCTTTATTTCTCTCTTTATTCGGAAAAACTTTTTCTTCAAAAACATTTTTTTCTAAAAATTATTTCCAAAATGATTTTAAGATTATGTAAAGGATCTATTAAATAAAATTATACAATTTTTTTATTTTTTACAATTTTTTTATATAAACAACCATATATATTCCCAGAATAATGCCCATTTGAATTTTATCGAAAATGTTAAATGAATATTTGTTTTAACATGTATGATGTGAATAAAATTTTCTGACATCTTGATCATTATTTTCATTGTAGCTTCCTTCATAAATTTTCAAATTTATTTTATGATAATGGATTTTGAAATTCATTTATGTTTTTAAAAATTGTTTTTCTAATTTTAATGTATATTTTTATCATGAAACATTCCGTTTGATTTTTCTTTCAAAATCAGTTACATCAATAATGAAATCTGTTGATATTAGAAACTATTTACAAGGATATAATCAAAGGATTACATTTTTTATTCTTTCTATGATTGGATTAGGATTATGATATGTTGGTTATGAATCCCACTTATTTTTTTATGAGTTATAACATGATAAAATTTATATGAACCCCATATCTTTTTCTATAGGATATGATTTTATGAAATGATGAAATGGTTATGAAACCTATTTCTTTCCTCTAGGATATGTAATGATGAATTGTTTATGAAACCCAATTCTTTTAATGGGGTTTTTATATGATTAATGTATTATGATAATATGTTAAAAATATATATTATTTTCATTATGTGATTGGTGGTACTTATATCTACCTAATATTCATTGGGTAAATATTAATATATCATTAGATAAAAATGAATACAATGGGGAGTGAAACCAATTTTATAAGGGACTTTGTACACTAGGATTGTCTTGGGAGTGAACCTTTACTGCTATGATGGTTTGTGGAGGGAACCCTTTTTAGTATAATATTATTTCCAATGATCTTTGAACTGGTACATAATTGATTATCTATTCTTATATGTACACCACAAATCTAGTTCATATACTAATGTTATGTTCTAAGGGAGCATGTTATTTGAATCCATTGTGATTCATGTAATATGATCTTCCAATATTTATTCCATGATTCATGTTTATGATCTATGATATACATTGTATCGTTTTTAAATTTTATTCTAATGTTCTCATACCCTAATACTCATGATATGTTGATATCTCCCCTTTTTACCCTTATGGAGCATCTGGTCTAAGGCTTTCTTATGATTCCTTTACCCAGTTTATGATGAATGATATTATGTTTGATATATTTATGAAGTTTTATAGTTACAAAGAACATAGTGGGTGATTTCATAGCTCACTTATGAATTAGTTTTTTATGTGTCAAAATTTACAAAGGAACTTTAACTAAATGGTTTTAGTTTTTATCATTAGGTTATGCATTGAATATTCATCAAATATGATGTAATATTTTTGAATGTGAAGTTTAGGTCTTTATAAACAAGCCGTCAAAAAATAAAATGTTGGGAGATACAAAATCCCAAACGTCTTCCATATGTTTAATACTCACATGGATTAGATTTATTATCATATTCTTTAACCTATATGAAAACAAAATATTTAAAAAATATATGGTGATGGAAATACATTAGGTAATGGACCATTGTGGCTAACACCATACAATGTTTTTCATAGTTCAACTTGTATGGTAAAATCTAATGAGACCATAAGAAACTAATATATCATAATGCAATATGATATCTCCCAATAAAACCATATAAGAATCATAGAACACAACATAACTTTTTCCTTACTCAAGAATAATCAAAACCATAGAATACATCAATCTTCATTCAATGTTGAAAAAAGAGGTTTGACACTGGTATATCCTCTAAATATTCACTATTTTAAGGATTATAGACACTATGGATAATACTAATAATGATAAGTATCAAATGAATCTTTTGTAATACAAAGTCAAACTATGGTAAATCCTAATCCTAAATTCATTTTTTGGTTTATCAAAAAATTTCATAGACACTAATTTCTATGGGATAATATATTTTATAACCTCTAAATTCATATAACCATGAAAGAACATATCTTGAATATATAAGTGAAACATCCAGAACTTCTCATATATCTTATTTCCACAAGGTGTATCTAATCCAGTCTCGTGTAACCTGACATGAAATTCTATATACTAATAAAAAACTGGGATTTTATTGATCAATGAAACAAATAAGGATTAAAGGTTGGGTTGAGTAATATGACTCATTACTTCAATGAAAACTTATTAGGAATTCATTAGAATATATTAAAGAACCAATAATTCACATAAACCATTTATCCATTAACTAGAAATCGTCAGTATATCATATATTCAGAAATTTAATTAATGATTTCTAGATAATAATTATTAAATAAATCTTAGAGAACAATTGGGCTACCCACAACTAATCAAATAGATTATCTATATGAGGAAATGGATACACGTTTGTTATCATAACATAATTTTTCTTTTTATAAAACATGCATAACCATAATAGTTTTTCAAAAGTTTTGATTAACCGGGAAATCTAACCTTAAGGAGAGACACTTGGAAGAATAAAATCCTTAACCATGTGATAAATGAGTTGTACTGTAATAATTATCAACTCACCTGGTGTCATGCTATATAAAGGCATAGATATATGTTTATAACTCAACAAAATAGCTCTAAATATATAAATCTACCACTCAATGAGATATAAAACATAGAATGGAAATGACCAAACCACACACACTCATAACGAAAAATCAAGGATCCTCTTTTGTATGGAATTAAGGTACATGTAACTTTTCTCAAACTACCTCTCATCGACCAAGATCAGATCATCTACTATAGTTTTCATACCACTAGAATATGAACCATCAATCAGATCACTTAAGTAAAGAGGGATCTTGTTTAAATTTCCTACATTAGGATCAAATAAGTAGTAGGAGTCTTAAAAAATCTATGAATATGATATCTTGTTAAAGGTCCCAACTCAATTCCTCAAATATTGAAAAAATCCAATATTGAATCTATGGATTTTCTTTGAATCATTTCTTGGAAATAATGTAGAAAAACATGATAGATTAATTAATTGGGTAGTATAATCCATCAATAATAGTGATCCCTAAAGGAGCTCCATAATATATTGATCATTATCCAACTTTTGGGATTTATGAAAAAATTCATTGAAGAAGTAGTCCTTAATGGTATCATATTATTACCCCTTATCACTTTTATCCTATTCCATCTCAACTCAACATCTCATGGAAGGTCTATAAATAATAAAATCTAATATAATCAATAGATTCTCATAAAGCATATTAACTAGATCAAGGATACCATTAGTGATCCCAATCCAGTCCACAATATCATGATCACTCCCAGTGCTCTGGAAAACTAGAGGACACTACATCTGGAAGTATGATTAATAATTTACCATATAAGCACTTCCATAATGTTCACAGTCACCCCTAACTGGTAGTATATTACACAACCCTTCCAAATGAATATTTTCTACATAATATATAGGAATAACATCAATTTCATAGTCATATTTTCCGTCTCGATCATGTGGTGGAATCATAGGACCATTCTAGACCTCTTGAACATTCTAAACCAAGTCCCTTTGAAGATTCATGAGATTCCATAAAATAATTTTTTCAAAAAATACATAAAAATATTAAAAATTACATTTAAAATATTAAATATAAATATAATTTATCCATGATCAGAGAAACATGAAGACAAAACCATTCCCAAATTTCATGGATACCTTAAGAAAACTACTAACCCTAGGAGACATACCTTTTAGGATCACTCTAGTATACACTATAATATCATAACCCATAACATATATTTTACTTAATCTCACATTACATTAATGTTTAAAATAATAAAAATATTATCAAGATGGAGAATATAGAAAATTTATATATTTTTTAAATAATTATATTCCATCAAGAATATATTTAGTAAAATAGAGAATAGATTATTACTGTAATTTAATTTGATTATAAATACCTTTTAAAAGTCATTTTACAAACACATATAAATAAATACATTATTTAACTAATGAGTATATGAGGATTATTACATGATGCTTTTAAATGGATATAAACTATAGAAAGGTATATTTATATTTAATGAATCAAGATAAAAGGAAAATAAAGAATGAAATGGGTATTTTTTACCTACAAAGAAACTACCGTTGAAATTTTCCTTAGTTATAGTATATTTGGAAATGATCATTGATGGAAAAAAAATTTATCTTTAAATTTATATAGATGATACACTCAACTACTATCCTCATTAACAATTAGAGGATACCAAACCCACAAAAAGGGTTTCTATAGCATAATTTTGATGAAAAATGGTATATTTGGCAAGAAGTTATTAGAGTATTTTCCACTAATTTAATGCTACAAGGAATAAAAACTGATGGACCACATCACTGGCATAGTCATACTCAACACTCATTATTTAATGAAGACCATCATCCATATTAGTTATATCTAGTTCCATCACATAGAAAACATACAATTCTTCTAATTAGATATAATCAAAAAAATTAATAAATCTATGGATATCCTTTAATAAACCAATCTCATTGATTTATTATTGATGAAATCATGTGTTAATAGTGGTGCATCCAATGAAAAGTATTTCACAGAAAACAAATATGGCATTATATAAGCATAAAAACATCTAAAGTTTTTTTATGATAATATCCAATAATAAGTTGTGACATGCATCATTTGAATGCTGGTCCATGTTATATCGAATAATATTAAGCTGTGATATGGATCTCAGGAATCTTATTATTTATGATTCAATGAATATCATAAACTATGAAACTACTTTGTTTATTTCGTAACTATCCATCAACCACATACAATAAAACTCATAAGGTGTTGATTGAAATCATCACAAACAAATTCGAATCCATTGAAAATACTTTTGGGCTTAGTTTATCAAACTCTCTTTATTTTAGAACAAAAATTCTATTCCAATTCAAATCCTTATCCAAAGTCAATAATCTATGACCCTAATGATATTTTTTAGATTGAAAAATATATAAAATCCCAATTTATATATATGTAATAAAAGAGATTCCTTTAATAAATAATTAGTGTTCCTCAATGTACTATGGTTACTATTGTGATCTATATCAAAAATTATTATATATCATATAAACATTTCCTCAAGAAGATGTAACTTATAAATATTATATATACCTATATAATCGTTTTTTCATGTTATAAAGTGAATGATAGTTATGGAAAATTTTAAATCTAGTATAATCTTATATATTATTTTTTAATTCTAAAAAAATGATGAGCCTAATCGAAGAATGAATCACATTTAATTCATATAGTGGTTATGTATAACAAATTACCTCATCTATGTTTTGGAAAACATAATATGTTAGCCAAAAAGTTTGTACATAAATTCAATATGTTTAACATAATAAGGATATACAAATATTATCTTTTATGTGACTCGGAAAATCCAATCTTTATTGAGATCCAACAAATTTATTATTTAGAAATATACCGAACCACCCTTGATTAAATGAGCCTTAATGGATTTTATAAGAAGCATATCAAATTATGAAGGTTCAATTTTTTTGTTTATCATTAACACCATGTAAAATTACTAATTATATGCAAAAAAACTGATGTGTAATAAAGACTATTTTAAATTTAATGGGATATACATAGAAGGCCAGTACAATAATAAGTTTGTACTTATTATCTCATGATTTCAATACTCATGATAATCACGAAATCTTATCAAAATCCATAATAATCTATGATAATATTTTATTATGTATTTCTAGAAGTCATAATTTCAGGAGATTGAATCATTCCAATATTCATGTAAAATAAATTACTATTTAGAAAAATGAATGAAAATTTTATATTCCCTTTATTAGAAAATCGTGATGCATTACGAAGTTGTTACATCAATATCTTAAGTAACATATTCCAATATATTACACATGACTCTCATGCTTCTAATTAACTGATGGTTTCATTAATTCATTTTCTATATTTCCTTTAGTATCCACCAAAAATATCCTAACATTTCCCCATTCAATGATATATTATATTAGATGGTACTTTCAATCGGTGTGTTTGGTCTTTTTTGGAGATTCGGATTGCATAGAACCCAAAAGGTGACCATTATTGTCATAGTAAATATTGATTACTCCATTAAGGCTAGTGACCACCTATAGTTTAGAAATTCAATTTTGAACACAAAAAACTTCCTTTATAGCATTGAATGCGTCAATATACCTGGCATCAATTATTGAGTCCTCCATGATGGCTTTTTTCAAACACTGCCGACTAATTTATCCACCATTCAGGATAAACATGAAATAAAATTGATATTTTAAATCAAATCTATCATATATGTTCAAATATTTATCCTTTTAAAAAATATTATCCTATACTATTAAAACCATGATCATATATCCCATTCCTATCTAGTGACATTTGTAAATATCCCTTTTGGAGGTCTCTATGATCATATATATTCCCTTTCAATAAATACACTAGTTTAATCCACCAAAACATTTAGTTCAGTCACATTTTTTAAGTAATATCTCATAGTTTCCTTATAATATCAATCAAATAATAATTAATATAAAAAAGGGCCTATCTTATCAAAATAAAATCATCGTAAAAATTTGTAGAAACAAAAAATATTAAATAAATAGATTTTTTGAAAATTTATTAACATATATCTCATATTAATTACTTATGACTACTTTAAATGGAATGTGGTTTAATAGGATTGAAAAATTATTAAATGATTATCCTGATAATAAAATAGGATGGTCACACTAATTCATCCTTCATTAAACTATGTATAATGATTTCTGTTTCATCCTATAATACACATAATTCAACTAGGTTATTCTAGGAGGAATTTTGTTTATAAAAATTCTTTAGTCACTCAGATTCTTAGTGAATTCCAAGATCAATTTTTCACTACCCCAATCCAATCTGATAATATTAATTCTTTTTCTAGGGTAATTTTTTACTTCATTTTAAAACGTATTGAAATTTTCAAAAAGTTTGTGATTGTTCTTAATACTATATTCATTAGTAAATATAATGATACACCTAAAACAACCAAATTCCTATGTACTTATTAGTCCACAAATATAACATTATTTGAGATCCAGGAGTCCACAAGAACATTCAATATATTAAATGAATGGTGTTTTAGTTGTTTTTCCAAATAAACAAGATTCCCATTTGTCAAAAGATTCATAGTCAAATGGTTTAAATATAATATCTCTATCTACTCTTTTGATGTTTTTATCATTTAAATTCCTTAGGTGATAATTACAAACATAGGTGGGATTATATCAACTGTTGACTTCTTATTCTAAATGTAAGATATTGTATTATCAATATTGATAAATTGTATACAATTTTCTATATTTCCAATGAAATAAAACAATTCATTTTTATATATAAAAAACCAGTACCTAGTAATTAATGAACATAACATTTTTTCCAAAAATTATATATAAATTATAATTTTTTGGTGAAAAAAGTAACATTTATCTAACATTTCTTGGTAAAGTCAGTTCATATGTGTTAAATTCTAATGAAAAAATATTTCTCATTTGAAAAAATGAATATATACTAATTTTTTTTAAAAAAATTATATCTTTGGGTAAATCATTATCACCAAAACTCTGTGATGAAAACTCGGTATCCAATACCCATGAGTTAGAGTTAGTGAAATTTTACTTTATAGAATTCGAATTAAAATGCTCAGAATGCATGTTTTTGAGAACAATACTAAACCATAAATAAAAGTTTCTGATGGTTTTATTATTTGTTTCTATAAGGGATCTATAAATCATTATTATAATATAATCCATAATATCTGACAATTACACATCTACACATTATTATAATATTTTATATTCTTTCATCAATAAATTTTTTTGAATGTGCACTCATAAAAATTATAATCTCAAACATCATATCCATTTTGTGAGACAAGATCCATATTTTACTATGTTTTTTATTTAAATATTATTTCTCTCACCACTATGTTATTTTAGAGTTCTAACTTTTATAATCACAATAGTTATTAATATTGAATATTTGAGTGGATAAATCCTTATAGAAATATATCATTTGGAATAATTGATATATATTCCTCTAGTAACCTAATCATAAAATGTTTTCACAAATAGTGTAATCTAAGGAAAATTCAATGAATATTTGTCTAATTACTTTAGGGTCACCAATAACTTTTCTTAATTACATAATATAATCCTAGGGTATACTAAATTAACAAGACCTACAATGATGAATAATTATAGTCTAGGAAAGAATTTGTTTGATGGAATCTAACATTAGGTATTTAAAATGGTTTAATTTTTAATAGGATCACTAATTTAAAATACATAAAATTTATATTAAACCCATTTCATCTTACGCAATCATTATTTTATCATTGTTTATCCCATTGTGTGAGCATGCTTCTAACGATGTTGTTTTTAAATCCCTATTACATTTACAAAAATAATGTTTCCATACCACATAAATGTGTAACACTTCACATAACCCAAAATTTTGTGTTACTCACCCAAAATTAGATGTCATTAATATTCATGTAAATCAAAATGCATCACATGAATAAGGTATATGTACTATTCATATAAAGTCTTAGATTTATATGAGATTAAAAATCACTATATGAGTAATGTTGGAGAGATTAATAGAAAACCCATCACCTTTATAGAACAAAGAAAACTCTTCTAGGACCATGGGTTTTCCAACCCGAAGTCCCACTCCTTAGGGAATAATTAATCAATAGAGAATTCAGTTCACAATAACAATAAAACCTAATATTTACAAACTATACTCAACAACTATTTTCATGATCTTAAATTTAATAAAACCCCATGTTAATGTATATGAAAACTGGAATATTAATGTCATACCAAACATGTAATGAAGTTATCTATTTTCTTGAAAACATTTATGAATTAAATAAATCATTCACAAGATTTACATTTTATATTGAATTTATAAACAATTATATTTTAATGGATGTTAAAAATAGGCATATAATTTATTTTATTTTCCAAAATAAAAGACACCAATATGAAAATTTCATATTTTTTTATGCATGAGAAAAAAATTATTCATGAGAACAAAAATAAAATTTATAAAAAATATTAAATATAAGTAAATACTTAAAAATATATATTTCTACCATTTTTGGGTATATAAAATTTTATGACTGATAATCCTACTATCAGTTTAAAAATTTGATTGATATTAATGCCTGAAGTTTATGAATGGAATATTTCCTATGATATTACTCTAAATTAAACTCTATAATTCCCATATATGTTTATGATAAATGGGTATTTTATAAAAGTTATTATATTGAAAAATATAACAGATGTCATAAATTTGATATGGTACACTATTTTATAAAAACTCAGACCGAAAAATATTTTATGATATACTCATATCATAATATAAGACACACATAAAATTTTATGAATATATATATATATAAACTTATAATATATATTATATTCATCCTACATAAAATCAAATTAGATAATTTTATTCAAATATTATGTTAATATATTGGTATAAAAACATTTTGATATCAAATTATTGGGAAAAAATATCGGTTAATATTTTGAATAATTAATGAATAAGTATCCAATACTATTGATGGATTAAAAGGGATTTTCACATGATCATTTTATTTTGGTGAAACCCAGAAAATGGATTATCTAGCTTCAAAAAATCATGGTACATAGAAAAATAAAAAAGAAATCGGTGTCATGTACCTGAAACGTGACCGTATCCATCTTCATCCATGGACGAACTACGATTAATGAAGATTAATGATTTAAAAAATTTGAGATTTATAACACCGTATAAGATACACTATCCCTAGATCCTCATTCATAATGATAGGATCCTAAACCTACTAAAGGGATTTTGGAACCTTCTTACGAATATAAAAGGAAATTAGGGTCTGAAGAGAATAGAGTATCAGTGTATTATTTCATCAAATTTGGTACACCAATTAGAGGAAACAAATCTATTATATCATAATAAACAATGATATTAATTTAATGAAGGGATTATATCATATAATTAGTGTTAGGTCCCATCACATGGAACAAATAATTTACTTCCCATTGAATTTAATCATTAACCACTTCAATTAATTTATCATTTTTTGGTAATAATACAAATAATTTGATTTATTATTGATGAAACTATAAGGTTGATGGTGTTATTTCACATACACACCATAAAATCATACCAAAAGTTAATAATATTTTATTATATAGGAACAAAAAATATTCTATGTTATTTTATAATAATATCCAATCATAAGTTGAGGCTTTCATTATATGAATGTCAATGAAAACGGTACAGATTGATCATAAACTAGGATAATACTTCCATTAAAATCATGATTTATGATTCAAGGGATATCATGAGCTAATATATTACTAGGCTTAGTAAATAACCTACACTAATACAACTTGTTTGAAGTATTTACTGATTTTATTTTACCTTTTTAGGATATAATGAGTGTGGGGTATGATTCAGAAGATTTCAGATAGTTTTTAGGGGACTTATAGGGTTATTGAAGAGTGTGTGGTTAGGGTTAACCATTATCAATTACCAATTAATCCATATATGAAAAGGCATCTTTCATAATTTCCTAAGGATGGTGATATGATCATTAAGCTATCAAAAATAAAATTTATAAAACCTATTACGAAATAAATAGTGGTATTTAAGGTCAAACTCAATAAAAGGGATATTATATGTCCTAAAGAAAAAAATAAACCATTAAAACAATAAGAATACATTTCATAAGAAGTTAATAATAGTTATTTTAATGTGAATAGTGATAGAAATTGAAGAAAAGAATGTGGAAAGTACATGAGGTGTGTTAAAGTAGCTGAAAAGATGATATAAAAATGTGTTGATTAATAAATGGATTTAGGAAGGTGAAAAATTATGATTTTATAAATGATATTTATATTCACATATAAAAATTCATCAATATTGTTAAAAATTTTATGTGGAAAATGATTCAAAAAACCTCATTGTCTCTTGGAAAACAAAAAAAATTATTAACTCACTCTAAAGTGTGATTTTTCAAACACAACTCATATAATAGATGATTATACTAAGAGAATATAAATAATAACCTTTTCAAGATTAAGTATATTTGTTATTACTTTAAGGGATAGTTATCCACTGTTCATCACAGTTTGTTAAATAGAAGACTGTAGAAAATATTCTCAAGAAGAATGAAAATTAAAAAATAGATTGAAAAGAATCAAACTGTCACTCTTTAAATAAAATCCACCATAATGTGTCAATTTATTAGTGAATAATTAATAAATAAATCACTTCTAAAAATTCTAATAAATATTTTCATCAATATATTTATCATTAGAGATATGTAAGAGTATTATGAAGTGAAGACCAATGAAAGGAGATAGAAAAAAATTAAAAACATAGAAATATTTGTAAATGATTTCAATTAATCTCAATTAGAATACCCTAAATTATGTTTTCATACAATTTTTGATAAAATAAACCCAAATATACAAATAATCCATCAAAAAATAGATCACTAATTTTGGAGGAAATAGAATAGAATGATCAACACTCTCTATCGAGATTAGTATTATCTTCAACACTAACTCCCTCAAAATCATTTATCTTAAGTATTTAATCACATTAATCTATGTGAATCCCATATAATTTATATAAAAAACTTTATTTATGAGTGAATATATCGAGTTTAATCCCCTAAAATGAATTCATTGCACAAATTACAAGGATCTCACATCACATTCCTCATGGTCAGGACTCGTCACCATGCCTCGTAGCTTTACATGTTGTAGCTTTGAATGTTGAAAGTCTCATAAATAAGAATTGAGTATATAAACCCAAAATAATTAATTCCCTTACATTAATCATGCTTCATATCCATGTAATAATAAATTAGATCTATTTATGATATAGGTTCAGTCTTCAAAGACTTACATGAAACACTCCATAAGCATCATAGAATCTCATAAAATTGAGATCAGAACTCCCCTTACCTTAATTTAAAACTGTGAAACAGGGGAAAAAATTTCATTATTTACAATTGTGTCATCATATAACAATTGAATTTATGAAATTTTAAAATTAAAATATTTCATGAATTACCGCCACTAGAACAAAATATCTTACATACTGCTCAAAATTATAATAAACTCCTACAAATAATGTAATAACTAGACGCTTAGAGAATATGTATTTTATTTCTCTAAAAACATAAATATAAGTGAATTAATTAATTTTAAAATATGATAAAAACTAATGTAAATCCATCCCTTAAAAAATATGTAACAAAACTCTTTTTTGGATTTTTGAAAATGGAAAATGTTATGTTTATGCCTTCACTGGGAGAAATTATTTTATGTATAGATCTCTTCAAAATTTAATAATGTGTAAAATTTTACATATCAAGAATACTTTTAAGATATATATTATGTATAAAAGAAAAATCTATATTTCCAACCTTTTTTATATTTATCAATGAAAAATGAAAAATTAATGATTTAAACCTAGAAATTTGGAAATATTAAACCGTAAAACAAAAAACATTAAAAAATAAAACAAAAAATTATTTTATTGAAATATACATGAATATAATCCAAACTATTTGATCTAAATGAATATTAAATGAAAACAAAAAAATGTATAGATCAATTTGGAGCGCTAAATTTAAATTTTCAAAAATATTTAAAGAATAATTATTTCAATTCAAAATTATCAAGAATAAAAAGATATCCAATTAACAAACATTAAAACCAAAATAACATGATAATTTAATTAGAATGATATAAAAAACATGTATTAAATAAATAAATTATAAATTTAAACACATTTAATAGATTTATTATCCTTAAGAAATAAATTCTCCATATCTCATGAATATTGTATATCTAAAAAATGAATTTATTGTAACACTAAAAAAGAGGTGGTTTTAAAATATTTTTTCTTCAATGGACTCTAACAAGTAATTTTTTTCTTTATATAATAAAATAATAATGATTTTGGTAAGAATTTTGTTTATTGTTTTTTCAAACATTATCAAATTTGAAAATTTGGAATGGACATCGGCCAACCTACTTTTTTATTTAATTATTCATAGAATATTTTCTTTTTATCCATTGTAAAAAACATGACTTATTCACCTCAATAACATAATTTGATATAACTATTTGTATGGTTGAGTGTAATGAACCAAACTCTAACCACAGATCGAATTCTACACATCCCAATGTGTATTCATGATTTCCATATGTTGCTAATAATAAACAGTCCTAATCAGAAATCTCTTTAAAATGGTTTCATCCTTGGTAAACTAGAATGGAACATCCATGAAATAAGATATAAAAAAACAGTATAATCAGTGTAAATTCCATAAAGGGAAACCTATAGAGTAAATAATATATACTAATAAGTTGATATAAGAAATAATAATACATCAAATACAAAATATACCATATCAGGTCATGTACATGTTATCTCAAGTCAAAATAAAAAAATTAAATAAGTGCATAAACTACAAAACAAGGCCTACAAAAATTTCCCAAATAATTCAAATTCCCAAAAGAAATTTTTATGAGATTACTCTATTAGACTAAATCTCCTCCATTAAATAACAGATGACTATAATAATGAAAACCCACCCAATTACATGGTTCTATGGCTTTTACCAATGTGATATAAAATTAAATCTACATAATCCAAATGGATAATGTTGGGGGGGGGTGGGATGAAAAAGTCTTAATATGATTCCAGCATGAATCTATTTAAGGCATTAACCCATGTAAACTAACAAACTATTTTGAAATAACTTTTCAAAACTAATTTTTTTTATAAAATAAAATTTTGAAATAAAAATTTCAGATCCCATTCATTTACCATTTAAATCAAAATATTGTTTTCCAAAAAAACCTAAACATTTCATCAATAGGTAAATAAGGCCTCAATTCACTACATGATCAATGTATCCAATAAGTCATAAAAAATTGTGATAATTAAATCCCCATCATATAACCATTTATACAATAACATGGGCATAACAAATCACACGTGATCGACCATGGAATTAATAATATTCCTAAATAATATAAATCAACTCTTTGTAAGTTATCTGCTTATATGGATTTAACCCCATCTGTTTAATGTGGGTGAGTCAAACTAAATTATGCTAGCTGGATATGAAAACTGAAATCTCTTATAGTCTTCTCTAAGCCCAACTCCAAGTGATCTAATGGATACATGGTAACTAAATGGAAGAACTCATTGTATTGTTACCCAAATTCTCTCTCATCCACTTGGAATCCAAAATGAAATCTTACGTTGACTTCCTCATCAAAGGATCTCACAGTTCCTTAGATGGACCCTAATTCAATTATTTATTATCCCCTGTTCTATTCTATTCCCACCCAATCACAAAAAAGTATGATACATGAAAATTCATTTAACACTCCAGTTTAACAAGACAAAATACACATTTTATAACAAAACATCCCATATGTAAAAAATCATTTCTAAATTCACTTTATAAATCCATTTAAAATCATAAAACCTATGTAATATATTTCATAAAATTGTTAGGGTTTATACAAGACACACCTATTTGGAAAAACTTCTTTAATCCCTAAAATTTCCAAAAAAAAAACCACGAATCGAATTATAAATTTAATACACATAAAACATAAATAATTTCAATGGTCATTTAGATATCACAAACTGAAGATGAATAGAACAGTAAAGGTAATCCTTGAAAAACACCACTAAATAGAGACACACTCCTCTAAATTGGTCCCAACCATGTCACCTTTGTCAAAAACCAAATTGGATAGGTATATAAATTTCTAAACATTTAATACATATGTAACTCCCCATTATAAATATTTTTCTATCTATCCCCACTAGAAATAGATATATACATCAATGAAAAAGGAAGAAAAGGGAAATTTATGGGGATAGGAGAATGAAACAAGGAATATTTAGACCTACCAAAATGAAAATCACCTCAAATCCAAGGGAAATAAACCATGGATGGAGAGGAGAAGAAACCACACCAAGGAGGAGGGGTTTCATATAATTGGGACTAAAGGCATCTAAAACAACGTGGGAAAATGGTAAAATACCATTTTTAACTAACATAGAATGTTTTCAAAATTTGGATAAATTGTGAACCAACTATATGGGGCTACTATATCTCTAAAATATTATCCAAACAGTTATCCCTATGAGATATAATGTTTGGAAAACCATTCTCAAACCTTGTAAAATCCCATTATCCTAACCAGCAACACCCTTTTATGGTAATATGTAAAGTTAAAAAAGTTAATCCCTAACCATGTGAAAGGTATGTTTCCCCCAAAAACTCCCATTTTCAACCGTCATCATTTATTAAATACATAAACAATACAAATTCAAAATAAAACTCCATATTTTTTTACCAATGACCTGAAGGTTTTTACAAAATCCCAACCGTGAAACTTACAATCCCTAGAATGTTTACAATATTACTTAAAAAACATGTGATATAAATACTGCCTAAATAAATAATCCCACTACCATGTATCAAAGGTATTGTATCCATTATTCTAAGGAACATGAACCAATGAGATCAACATTTCATGAATCACGTTGTTCTAAAAATACAAAACACAAATGAGAATCTCCATGACAATAGAATTAGGCTCAAAATCAAAATAAAATTGTCAATAATTATTACTAGTATATTTCCTCTAGAAACTATAAAATTGAACATCTCAAATATATAGGGGTTTTAGGTACTATACCTTCATCAACTCCATGATGGGAAGAATATTATTTGAATTATTCTAATGATAAACAACCACCATCATAGGGCCATCAAGAATTTGTGTATGAGGTATCCCCATTATAAAATCCATAGATATATCATCCCACTATCACATTATAATGGGAAGTGATTGCAAAAAACTCGACTGGTCTATGGTGCTCAGCATTGATCTTCAGGACAGTCAAGCACCTAGAAACGAAATCTGAAACTACACATCTCTTCTTGGGCCACCATTATTGACCTATTATGGTGTAGATGATATTATTCACTCCAAAGTGAATGAACAAAATTTAATGATTCACCTCACACATCATCTCATGTATCAAGCTCAACAAACCACTATATTATTTCATAAAATGAACGAACTGTAAGGATACTAGGAATATTCACCCATGGTCACTACATTATTTAGGAATATGATAGGATAGATGAATACTCACTCCTAAATTTATCAATAAGATATTGTGAAACAAAAATGATGTCTAATATCACCAACTATTAATACTCTTTCACCAACATATTTAAATCAACAATCATACTAATTAGGTCCACTCATATACTTATTCTTGAATGACCTGCACTGTAAGCTTCCTACTCAAAGAATCAGGGACCAAATTCCCCTTCATAAGTGTATATGAAATATAAAATTCAAATGTCTAAATATATTCCACTCAACATCTCTATCTATGGTTCAAAGACGTATAGGTGGAAAAACACATAAAGATTTTATTATCCAAGAAAAATATAAAATCATCCATGAAGAGGAAATATTGTCACATCTAAAATGTGTGCATTGTTAATTAAAAATAAAGGATGTGGGTGGGGTAATTATTTACATATGATCATAGATTACATAATACATAGTACACACATGGTTATCTAGTATCAGCATATAACCAAAACCAACACCTGAAGCATGAAAATACAATTCTTAATTCATCAAAAGATCTAGATGAAACAAACTTGGTGTAGATGTCGAATAGGTCTCTAAATACTTAATAGAAATCTGGAACGTCTGTGTCCATTGGAAATTTTAAATCAGAAATCATGTGTCCCAGAAACCACACTTCCTTGATCCAAATCACAACCATAGATAGCTTGGAATAGACATTTCTCTCTCAAATACCTAAAAAATCCAAATACTCATCATGATCCTACCTCACCTTGAATTAAACCAAGATTTCATCCACAAATATGAATATTAAAGAGTCTAAAATGTGGTGTATGATATATTTCATCAATCCCATAAGGATTATTGGATCATTGGTATCTTAAAAAGGAATGAACAAATACTCAAAATGTACATACCATCTTTGAAATGTGGTATTTGGAAAATCAATTTCATGGACCTCAAATGGTGGTACTCGATATTCATTTCGATCTTTGAAAAACAACGATCAACTTGGAGATGATCAAAGGGATCATCAATTTTGTCCAATGATTATTTATTCATCATGGTCAGCTTATTAATATTATGATAGTCTATAGAAATTTAGATACCTATATCATCATTCTTTTCATATAGGACTCATGTATCCCATAGGGATAATCTAGGGAGAAGAAATATACTTTCCTCAATATCCTATAACTAGACATTTAACCGTTTCATTAATGTTCGAGCCATCTGATATGACAACATAAAGATCTAGCTCATCTCGGGGAGCATATCGATAGTAAACATAACCTATCACTCGGGAAAAAATCTATACAAATCATCCATAAACACATTTGGGTACCCATCTACATACAATGGAAGTTCATCCACTGAGCCCTATATAGATGTATCTAGAAACAACATAGACAACTAGTATAAATTTAACCCAAATTCTATTGAAATGTATTTTTCCACCCTAATAGTAGATTCCACTCTTCCTAAAAAATTTGAGTTCTCCCATCATGAGTAAGTAAATGGGCCCTATAACAATAACATTCAACTAAAACCTTGAAGCTGGTCAACCAATCCTAGCTAATAATAACAACGTAAATTTCCTTGTCAAAAACAAGGATGTCCTAGTAAACATATATACCAAATTCCAAAACAAGGCACTCAAGGTATATAAAACCTTTATCCTTATTCCTCCCAATGGGGTTATCAAATCCAGAACATATGGTATCAAATTATCTTGCATACCCAAATATTCAACCAATTTCATTTAAATTAATGTTTTAGATATTTCATTATCAAATAAATCTGATTACATGGATGAAGCAAAAAAAATTTGTGCCTATCATGGTGGTTAGCCAAAAGTCCCAGTAATTTGGTATATACTCTATACATTTAGACAACATGGCCCATACCCTCCATATGTCTTCATTACATGGTTATAATCAGCCTTACCATGAGGGAGGGATCCACCACCCATAGAAGACATTGATTACACCTAATAAACACTCAAAAAATTAACCCCACTCCACTCCCTCATGAAGGAAATTGATAGAATCACTAAAGATAATCAAGACATTAACACTATTGCAATTCCCTCAAAGTGTCTTGAAAATTAGGCCTGGTGTGTCCACTATTTCCTCATTGGTAATTGAAGACTGGAAAATGACCAAAATAATCCATAGATGTTAATCCTAAACACATCTTGGCACTCTACAACTACCCCAATTAGGCTTATCCGGATTCCAGTTATACTCTAATAAAAACCGATGGATTTTACCCATAAAAAGGACACCACCAAGACCTGTCATTCAATAAAAATCATCTTATTCCATATCCACCTTATCAATTAACTCTTAATAAGTTAGTATAATAACAAGAATGATCTCAGATCTAATTTATAACCTCAATCCATTATCTAAACCCTATGCCTTGAGGTAATCCTCAACAATTATATCCAAAGAGACATGTCCCAACTTAGTAAAATGGACAGAATAATCCATCCCTAAATGATAAGGTTACTACAACATCATGAAAACATGGAAACTCTCATATATTAAGGTATTAATGTAGAACTATCATTTAAAAGACACCCTAAAGTCTTTCCATGTAGAATCCTCATGCCTTCGTGAGGGAACCATCGACTCTCACAACTTTCCCCCCAAGTCCTTCTAGTAGATACATTTTGCAGGACAACATTGAAGTCTCAGTGGTCTTTAAGAACATGAATATTTTTTTAATTTGATCCAACCACTCCTTGGTCTTATTAGGTACCCTCTCATCATAGAACACTAGTGATAAATTTCATCATAAACTCTTTATAATGGCTGACTATCCATTCCTACCATCGACCACCCACATAACCTAAGCATTGGTTCTTACAAGTCACGAACTCCACCAATGATAGATCAAGAGGAGGGTTCATATGTGGGGTGTTCTCTATAGCACCCTATCTATGCCTAGATAAGATTATTCTAAGAGGCATTTTCTAAAAGAAAAAAATAGAAGCTTCATCCAGTATAATTAAAGTACAAACATCATCAAAAAAAACCAAAACGAATTCATTTAATGGGCCTCAAAAGTAGCATGGGCATAAAAAGAAACTCTAAATGAAAAGGGAGAAAAACACACAAAACTTCAAGTATTTCACACTTTGAATGGTTGGGACACACAATTATTGAAACCACACTCTAACCATGTGGGGTTTAATAGAATTGGTAAGTAAGGCCATGTGGGTATCACATTAAGTACTACTAACCATCTACACTAACCGTGAACCACCTCTAAACCACCCAAATTCACCCCAAAACTAAAAACAACCCACGTGTATTCCAGAAGTCTAAAAAATAGATAAATACCAAAAATCCTCATAAAACAACCCATAACTAGGTTCCAAACTTAACAAAAATACAAGAACACCCTTAGAGACTCGTAGTTCAACACAAAGGAGAGCTAGTTGGCACTCCAATGTTCATACCTCATAAGTATCTAAGGTATTATCTATAGTCTAACACAAAATTTCAAATAAAAAAATTATCTAATATCATTTTTTAATGAACCGACCTTTCACCTGGGGCCTCCCACCACATGGCTCAACGAACATTCCTAGTCAGCACGAACGGTAACAAGAACATGGACTAACAAAAAATATCTTGGAAAACATTTCACCTAGGGTAAAAAATAATATCAAATCCATGGAACAAGATTACTGCACCAATATCTTCAGATTCAATGGAATAAAATTAAAATCTAGTTTACACAATAAGGAAAATTCATATACTATACACAACAACAATAAATCATTTAAAAAATATTCCATATTCGAACATATACATGGTATCATATGTCACAACCCATAATTATAAGTAAATTTTATAAGAATAAACAAGTCCAATACATATGTCCCAAGGGATAAAAAATCCCAAAAAACTCATCATGAGACAATTTCATGACACGATATCTCCTACATCAAACAATGGGTGATGGTAATCATTAAGAGACTCCCAAGTACATGGATACCTTGCCTTTACCTATTTCCTACAAAAATAAATCTAGATATTCAAAGAGGCATATGTAGGTAGTGAAGAAAAAATCGTGGTTTGAAACCAACATGAATCTATTTAATGCATTTACCCAATAAAAATAATAAACTATTTTGAAAAAACCCATTAGGAAAACCACATTCAAACATATCATATTCAAATAATCCATTGAAATCCCTTTAGTTTTCCATTTAAAAAAATAGATTTCTAAAACAAAACCTAAACATGGGTCAAATAGGAATAAAAGGCCACATGGAATAGCAAGATCAATGTATCCAACAAGGAATAATAATGGGTGGGTATAATATCAACATCTTATAATCATTTGAATGGAAAAATGGAATAACACATTACATCGCATCAAATGTGGAAATAATAAGATTCAAAATGAACATAAATCAACTCTACATGAGTAATGAACACCTAGGGATCTACCATAAAGATTATAATGTGATTGAGTTTAAACAAATTTATTCTAGCGGGCTAAGAAGAGAGAAATATCTCATGGTCTTCCCTAGGCTGAACTCCATGATCTCTTACAGTCTCTCGAAAACCAAATGGAATCTCCCTCAGTTTACCTACCCAAAGCCCATATCAATCCCTTGGAATCAATAATGGAATCTATAATGGTATTTTATCCCAAAGGATATCATGGTCCCTCAAAACCGCCCATCCCTCACACACTACTTATACCATGTGAAACTCCATGCTAACCCAATCGCAAAAAAAAACCTTATAAGAAAATATTTTTCAGAATTCAATTTCAAAATAAAACATGATAATTTTATAAAAAACATTCCCACAAGTATCTGTTTTATGAAAACATTTTATAAATCCATTCAAATCATAAAACAAGTTAGATACATGCCATCACAAAATTAGAGTGCATAAAATCCCCACTCATTTGGGAAATATTATTTAAACATTCAAATTGGATAAGTAATCCTTAAATCACATAAAACATAGAATTCACATCAAACATAAATAATTTAACTTTCAATTTAAACAACACAAACAAATAGAGATATGAAATATAATGTTATTCCTTGGAAAACTCCCTTAAATAGATAAATCTACTTCAAAATTGGTACTAATCACATCTACTTTAATGAAAACCACCCAAAATTGGTAGATCATGGCCTCATACACCTAGCTGATAAGAATATAAACTGAATTCCCAATTAGAAACATTTTTTTGGCCATATCCATTAACTAGGGTTACACACTTCAATTAAAATAGATGAAAATATAAAAGGAAGTAGAGTGGAAGAATATACCATTATGATTTGAAATTAATTAAATCAAAATCAATAATAATGCAAGAGAAATACACCCTGGATGTAATGAATAAGCATGCATGCTAAGAAGGATGAGTTGTACACGAGGGGGAAGGAACATGATTGCTAATATCATTAAAATGAAAGGGAAAATAGAAAAATAACATTTTTATGTGACCAAGAGAGGCCACACAGTTTGGCCACATGGTCAGAAAAACCATGCAATAATAGTAGAAGGAAAATGTCTCCGAAAAATCAAAGCCACATGGTTATACCTGGGAGCTATGTTGTCGGGAAAACCATTCTCAAATTGTGAAAAATTCCATTGTACTAACTAGTTATACTCTCACACGGTTATCTGGATCATTAAAAATCAGGCACCAACCACGCACCTAGTTTCCCTCTATCAAAAACTCCCATGAATGACCCCCAGTATATGGGATCTCCAAATATGAAAAAGGTAAATAAAACACAAAATTTTATATAAGAGTGACCGAAATGTGTCACAATGAGTATAATAATTAACAACACAACTTAATTAATGTGATATAATTATTTTAACAATAAAATTTTCACGTGTATTTGAACCTTTTTCTAATCATTTGAATCCAATGTTTATTTGTATCATTCCAAAGTTGAAATTAAAATTAAAATAAAAATTTTAAACATACATCATGAAATTCACCGAAAACTATTTTTTTATAGATAAAAATGAAAATATGATAGCCCAGTGTAGGAATAGATAAATGAAAATGATTACCCACATAAAAGTATAAAAATGATCTCAAATATAAATAAATATTTTCAACTAAAAAAATGTGACAACTGGGTCCCGGTGACAGCACAACCACCCAACCTTAACATGGCCATCAGGTCCTGGCCCACCAAGTACCACCAATTGCCCCACAGACACGTGGTACTTGGGGGCCAGGACCCCATGTCCATGTTAAGGTGGGGTGGCTATGCTGTCACTGGGACCCACTTGTCACATTTGGTATCAGAGGTAGTACCCAGCCTTAAGTGCGGTGGACTGCCTGGGTTGAGATGTAGGGTCCACAATGAGGGTGTTGTGCTCTGGGGGGTGATTGTAACACCCCCGAATGATAAAGGGTTAAATGACTAAATGATATGACTCATTTCAACATGGTGCACCTTCCTTTTCAGAATCACGTCTGATTAGAACTCCACAATTAAGAGTGCTTGGCCTAGAGTAGTAATCAGGACGGGTGACCTTCTGGGAAGTTTCACAGGGTGTGTGTGAGTGAGGATAATGCACACATGAAAGGACATGTGTTGTCCTATGGGGACAATCATTAGTCAGATGACACGTTCAGGCATGTGGGTGGACCCTAGGGTGGGCCCCACATGTATGCGAGGCAACCGGTGGTACCTGGTGGGCCAGTACCCGACAACCGTGTAAAGGCGGGGTGTCTGTGCTGTCACTAGGTCCTGGTTGCCTCATTTAATGTAACACCCCTGAATGATAAAGGGTTAAATGACTAAATGATATGACTAATGTCAACAAGGTGCACCTTCTTTTTCTAGAGCCGTGAGGACAAAGCACACTGCACACTAGAAAGGAAATGTGTTGGACTGTGGGGAAAATCATTAGTCAGATGATTCGTTCAGGCATGTTGGTGGACTCTAGGGTGGGCCCCACATGTCTACGGGGAAACTGGTGGTACTTGGAAGGCCGGGACCCGACGACCGTGTAAAGGTGTTGTGTTTGTGCTATCACCGGGACCAGGTTGTCACATTTGAAATCATTTTATTTTAAAGATATTATAATAACAAATGTGGTTTATAATTATTATGTGGAAAATATTGTGAAGTTTTTCAGGGAAACTGGTGGTACTTGGCAGGTCGGGACCTGACGACCGTGTAAAGGCGTTGTGTTTGTGCTATCACCGGGACCTGATTGTCACATTTGGAATCATTTTATTTTGAAGATATTATTTTAACAAATGTGGTTTCTAATTATTCTGAGGAAAATATTGTGAATTTTTCCATGGTGTGTGTGAGTGAGGACAAAGCACACTGCACACTGGAAAAGACACGTGTTGGCCTGTGGGGAAAATCATTAGTTTGATGACCCATTCAGGCATGTGGGTGGACCCGGGGGTGGGCCCCACGTGTCTTCCGGGAAACTGGTGGTACCAGGAAGGCCCGGACCCAACGACCGTGTAAAGGCAGGGTGTTTGTGCTATCACCGAGACCCAGTTGTCACATTTGGTATAGTTTTATTTTGAAGATATTATAATATCGAATGTGGTTTACAATTATTTTGAGGAAAATATTGTGAACATATTTATTAACATAAAATGATAATTTGGAATTTTCTCAAGGAGTTTGGAACTATTATCGCATGTGATAATCAAAATGATAATTTGGAAATTATCCAAGAGAGATAAAATATTATCTCATTTAATATTTCAATCAATAATTTGTAATTATCCATGAGAGAGAAAATGTAACCGCATGTAATATTTTATTTTCTTGTGAAATAAAATAGATGTTTAGGTCCCGGGACCCCTTGACGAACATCAAACTTTGACGTGTCGACGTTTTTATTATTAGTGTCATGAGAAAGTGTATTGAACCACACATAGTGGTTTATCTTTGTCACTGTCATCAACAACCTTGAGGTAGGTGGTTCCGTTCCAATTTTCCAAATTTATTATCCTTATATTCCTTGATTTATTTCAATTGCTGATTTAAATTTTATTGCACAAATTTTCTTTCAATTAAATTTATAAAACCCAGATTCCAGTGAATCAAGATATTTGACATGGTTCTGGCATAAAAATTTCGAAAACCCCGAATTCTATTGAATTGGTTGTGTTTATAGAAATTGGGTGGTTTAAATTGTTTAATTTAAATTGTGGATTTGATGGAATTGATTTGAATTAAATTTATTAATTTAATGATGGAAATAAAATTTTGTGATGATGGAATTAGTTTTGATTGGATTTTAAACTGGTGAAAATGGCTTAAAATGATTTGAAAGAAACCCATTGGTTTAATTTTGTGAAAAGGCATGTTTTTGAATAAAACTTGTTTTGGTTTTAAATGGAAATAAATTGGAACATTTGAAATGGAATAATGAGATTGATCGTATTTTTAAGAATTTTTAAAATAGTTCTCCCATCAAGTAAGAGTGCATGCAAGACTTAGGTAGTTAGTGAGTTATTTGGATACACTCTACGATATGACAACGTTCTCAAACATACTTGTAGTGGGTTACATCCCCGACGGATTGGTGACGAGTCTCCTTTGGCCAGTTTCATAGGGACATGTGTATACACATTTTTTTGATTTCACATAGAGAGTGTGGAATACTATAACGGGTTAATACTATCGTACCTTTTGGTAGATGACCATGTTTCTCTCTTGTTTACTTATATTTGAGATATAAAAGTATGTTAATGATTTTGAACTACTTTACATGCCTACCTAATTTATATAAACTATTTCATATAAAAGTTTTATTTAAGCCACTGTTTTAGAAATATTCCATCATTTGTAAAATCATTGATTAAAATATTTATTTCCATCATTTGAAAATTTATATCATGTTTTGTTTAAATATGATTTTAGATTTCCAAACCTGTTTACTTTAAAATTGTAATATTTTCTTTAGATAATCTATGTTTGGCATCTATTATGGAATCTTTGGTGGTATCCTACTGGGCTAAGGCTCACACCATACTTTTTCCTTCGGGTGTTTGTAGACTTTCTTCTAGGTTTGAGAAAAGGGAAGGGATCTCTTGGAGGTGGATCCAGAAGTTGAGATTTGGTCTTGGTGAGTTGTGTCCATTAGAACCTTGGGGTTGTTTTTTTCTTTTTTAGTTCTTGGGTTGTAGTAATTTGGACATTTTATGCCTCTTTATATTCTTTTACATTACACCTAGTGGAGTATCTTTTGTTAGGCATACTGTCTTGTTTCATTTCTTCTATATTGTTGGTTTCAAAATCGTTCCCACTTGAAGGTTATGTGATGCCAGGTGCTAGTCACCAACCTGTGGGGATCGGGAGTGCCCTTCGGGCGATGTTAGGGCCAGCTTAGTTATCGGGTTACCAGGGTACCTGGGTTGGTTCGTGAAAAAATGGTATCAATGGGAGGTTAAACATCTTGCCTTGATGACATTATCAATTTGAGTATTCTTGTCGGGACTTAGGAGGTAGTTGCAATTTAGTGCCTAGCCATCTCTCACCGTAATGAACCATAAGTCACCAGGGGTGGTTAGGGAAAGGCTACATGTAGATTAGTTCTAGTTTTTTTACCTAATTTTATTTGGATAGAGTGGAATACAAATCTTGTTTATCCGTTCTATTAAGAATAGTTTTCCTCATTACTCAGTTTGAGTGATTATCTAATGTCTTCCTTATTATTTGTTGATGTTTTGTAACATCATGCCTCTAATAAGACATGTGAATCAAATCTAGGAAGGGGATACTGCTAAGCCTCAGTGAGTGAATCCTCCTCTGGACCCAGGCCTAGTTGCGGTGATTGTGCACACTGTCCACACGCTAGGATAGGAACCACATCTAATCCCTGTTTAGGCTCCATCTATAGAAAATTGGGGGGGGGGGATACTCTTTGAATTTATTCTCAATAGTTATTTCACTAAAGAAACCCCCAGTTTTAAAAGGCTTCACTAATCCTCAACATGCTATGGAATGGTTGGGTAGGATTGAACGTCTTTTTGAGTTATTGGATACATCATGTGAGATCATGGTGAAGTGTGACACCTTTGTGTTAGAGGGACCAAGTAGGAGATGGTGGGATACAAAAGTTACAGAAAGGAAACATGGGAGATTAGAGTGGATGGACTTCGTGGTTTTTTTCCACTGTTCACTTCTGTCCAGAGTCAATGGTGTTGGCCAAGGTTGTGTAGTTTTTCAAGATTGAGTGGTCTGATAGAACTATGGCCCCTACAGATGTTTTGGGAACTTGCAGACGTTCTGACACAACTATTCCCACTCCATGCAGCTGCAAAAGATCATCAACACCTTCAAAAACTGTGGGGAAATCAAATGCTTTACATATAAAAGGGTTCTAGCCACAGACATCTGGAACGAATCTTCTTCACGCAGTGGAAGAGTCTCCAGAGGAAGCTGATATAGGTCCAACGACCGTGATATGTATCATTAATATAGATCCATCTTTAGTGACTACTCTATTCGATATGGGTGCATCTCACATGTTTATTTCAATCCATATCCTTAATCTTTTTAATCATCCAATTGATATTTTATCTTGTGAAGTGGATGTTACTCCGCCCCTTGGTGCGAAGAGAGAGCATGGTCTCTGTAGTCATACTTGTTTCTTCACTCTATCAGATACTGATTTTTCTTCGATTTTTATCGTACTCAACATGGAACCTCATGACGTCACATTTATGATGGATTGGATCATTACAAATAAATCCTGATTTGATTGTTATCTTTGATAGGTCTATATTACTACACCCAGTGGTGTACCTCTTGTCCTTCAAGAAGAATGTTACCTAAGGTCATGTAGAGTTGGAAATATTTATCTAGAGTCTGTGAAAGTGATATCAGTGGTTACTTTTGATATCGGGTGAGATTCTTTGGGTGGTGATCTTCCTCCAGCTGTTGTCGAGTTTTCCCATCATGTTTCCTTCTGTTTCTTTTTTCTGGTTTACTAAAATTAATAGAGGTTCAGTTATCTATTGAATTAATTTCTGGGACTCAACCAGTTTGTTTTCCCTCTTACCAAATGGTTCTATTTGAACTGAAAGAACTAAATACCCAATTGGACGATCCTTTTGAGAAATCCTTTATTCACCCAAGTGTGTCACCTTGGGCGGCATTAGTTCTATCCACCATGAAATTTGATGGTTCTCTGATATATTCTCTTCAAGAGATGATTCTTCATGAACATAAACTTGTTGACGAATTCTGTGATCATTAGAGACTCTATTTATGGTGGGGAGACTGATGCCCAGTGGTTGTTCTCTAAAGACAGTGTTCTGTGTTATCGGAACCGTTATGATGCCCTATTAGCAACAAGGAAGGCTATATTTTGGGATTTCCATATATTCCATTGGGTTGAGAACCCAGGAAGAACTAACACATTCTACGACTTGATGAAATAGTTTTGGTGACCATGTTTTCATGAAGATTTCACCCTGATTGGGTAATCGACAGCTTGGGAGGCAATGAAAGTTTTCTCCTTATTTTGTGGGATGTTTTAAGGTTTTTGATTTAGAGGGGAAAGTTGTTTACCATTTATCCCTACCACTTCAACTAATATCGACACATAATGTGTTTCATGTATCTCAACTTTGAAAGTTTTTATCTGATCCATCTCATATTTTTAGTTGAAGTGATCTTGAAGTGGAACCTGTTTTATCAGTGATTGAACGATCGGTCATGGTTGTTGATTCTGAGACCAAGGTACTTAATGGAAGGACGATACCTATGGTCCGTGTGATAAAGAATCAAAGTTCTAATTCTCATAAGACATGAGAGATGGAGGCACTGATGAGAGAACAATGACTTTGTCTTTTTGAGGTGGAGGTTTCTTCATAGAATTTTTAGGGATAGAAAGTTCCTTTGGTGGGGAGGTTGTAACACCACGTTACTGTTTTAGGAATTCCTAGACCTTCTTATGTTAAATTATTATTATGTTAGTTTGGTAAAATGTTTTATTATTAATAAGTAGCATATTTGATAAAACCCATCCCAGAATGGTAAAACACCCAATTAATGGTCCAAAATATTCAATTGAATATTTTTTCTGTAAAAAATTGGGTAAGTATAAGTTTCTGAAGTCTGAAATGTCTTGCGGGGGATGGAATAAAAATATTAAATATATTATTTTAAGTACGGGTAATTTATTCAATATAATTGAATAACTCTAAAATAGTCCATCGTATGAGAAATTTGAGACATCATTTATGTCTGAAATATATTGTTTACCCTATGAGGGGTATAACATTAGAAGGCGCTAGACATTTAGATATTTCACTCATGAGATAAATTTAATAAAAAATAATTAATATATTATTTATTAAAGATAATAAAATATCATTCAAACGGTGCGACGTATAGGAAATTTGAGACCACCGATGGGTCCGAAATGAGGGGTTTACCCTAGGTGAGGTATAACGTTTATTCGCATCGGGCGTTTGAACGCCTCGCTCGAAAAAATAACACTTTTTATTTTAATTAATTAATTATTCCGATTTTTAATTAATTAATAATTAATATCTTTTAAACGGTGGGTCTTATGGGAAATCTGAGACCACCGATTGGTCTGAAACGTGGTGTTTACCCTAGAAAAGGTATAACATTTGTTCGCATCAGGCGTTTGGACACCTCGCTCCAAAAAATAACACTTTATTTTCATTAAATATTAATTCTAATTTTAATTAATAAATCATTAATAACTCTTAAACAGTGCATCCTATGAGAAATATAAGACCACAATTGAGTCCGAAACGAAGTATTTACTCTTTCCATGATATAACTTTTATGTGAAATAGACGTTTGTCGTTATTTAATATTTATGTTAATTAAGAAATTTTATTAATTCAATTAAATTAATAAAACCTAAAACTATTCATCTTCTCTGTGCATAACTCATAAAACACCATTAATTCATCATGTTGAATCCCAAAACCCCCAAATCGAACCATTTTGATCCATTTAAAATTTGTAAAGCCTTAATGGGGTAAAATTAAAGACTCTGTTGTTATGTTTTGACTGAAATGCTTGATAAAATGGGAGATTGAGATTTGGGTTTTGGTTAAAGGAATATATATGTGTATCAGGTTATACATACCAAAAATAATAACCTTTCAGCATGGATGGATCCCATTGAGTCAGAGCAACCTCGAAACCTTTTTCGGCGTGATCTATCAACTGTCCGCCGAACCGCATCTTGGATCTGCCTGCCATATTTTGGTTTGAGCTGCTGCGAACTTTTTATATCCATGTTATGTTTTTATTTTATTTTATTTTATTTACTTATTTTCTTCAAACCTTCTAATTTCAATAATTTCTATGTTACTAATCAGAATTACACACCATTTGTTTTTTTGGACTCCTATCAACAATAAGAATCTAAATCATACATTTGTTTTTAAGGCAACAAGGTTTTGATTAATATTCTTTTTCAAATTTTAAATGAGTTGTTTTAAATAAATAATTTTGTGTATTATCAAAAGGGAATTATTGAAATAATTGAAAAATATAATCACATGAATTTATCTAACGATAATTTAAAAAATTGTAGTAAAAATAATTCTTTTGAATTATTAAAAGCAAAATTACACATCTTTTTTAAAATAATTATGAAAAAAACTATTAATGTATAATAATGTGGTAATTATCATGTGACATTGATTATTGAAATTATCCTGGGATAATTTTTAATAGATAATTTCCTCTTTTTTTGAAATGATAATTATAAATAAATATCAAATGATAATCGCAATGAATAATTCTGAGATAATCGTGAGATTTCCAAATGATAATTATTGGAATAATTTATCGAAGTATAATTATTTAAGTTATATATGAATAATTATAATGGAATATCACATGTGTTATCGTTTTATTTTGAATATATTATAATATCGAATGTGGTTTATAATTATTCTTAGGAGAATATTTTGAACATATTTGTTGACATAAAATGATAATTTGGAATTTTATCAAGGAGTTTGGAACTATTATCACATGTTATAATCAAAATGATAATTTGGAAATTATCCAAAAGAGATAAAATATTATCGCATTTAATATTTTAATCAATAATTTGTAATTATCAATGAGAGAGAAAATGTAATCGCATGTAATATTTTTGTTGTTGTAAATAATATAGATGTTTTGGTCCCAGGACCCCTTGACGAACATTGAACTTTGACGTGTCGACGTTTTTATTATTAAGGTCGTGAGAAGGTGTATTGAACCACACATAGTGATTTATCTTTGTCGCTGCCATAAAAAACATTGAGGTAGATAGTTCTGTTCCGATTAGCCAAATTGATTATCCTTGTATTGCTTGATTTATTTCAATTGCCAATTTAAATTCAATTGCTCAAATTTTCTTTCAATTAAATTGATAAAACCCTGATTCCCGTGAATCAAGATATTTGACATGTTTTTGGCATGGAAATTTGGAAAACCCAAAATTATATTGAATTGAGTGTGTTTATGGAAATTTGGGTGATTTAAATTGTTTAATTTAAATTGTGGATTTGATTGAATTTATTTCAATTAAATTGTAGAATTTAATTGTGAAAATAAAATTGTGTAATGATGGAATTAGTTTTTATTAGATTTTAAACTGGTGAAAATGGCTTAAAATGATTTGATATAAACCCATTGGTTAAATATTGTAAAAGGCATGTTTTTGAATAAAGCCTGTTTCGGTTTTAAATGGAACGAAATTGGTACATTTGAAACCGAAGAATGGGATTGATCATATTTTTAAGCATAATAAAAATAGTTTTCCCATCATGTAAGAGCGTATGAAAGCCTTAGGTAGTTAGTGAGTTATTTGGATACACTCTACGCTACGATAATGTTCTCAAACATACTTGTGTATGGTCACATCCCCGACGGGTTGGTGACGAGTCTCCTTTGGCTAGCGTCATTGGGACGTGTGTATACACATTTTCTTGAGTTCACATAAAGAGTTTAGAATCTTATAACTGGTTAATAAATTCATATCTTTTGGGAGATGACCATGTTTCTCTCTTCTTAATTAATATTTGAGATATAAATGTATGCCAATTATTTTGAACTAATATACATGCCTGCTGAATTTATTAAACTGTTATATATAAATGGTTTATTTAATCCATTGTTTTAGAAATATTCTATCATTTGTAAAATCATTCCTTAAAATATTTATTTCCATCGTTTGAAAATGTATATCATGTTATGTTTAAATATGATTTTAGATTCCCAAACCCGTTTACTTTAAAATTGAAATATTTTCTTTGGATAATCTATGTTTGGAATCTGTTATGGAATCTTTGGTCGTATCATATTGGGATTATACTCACACCCTACTTTTGCCTTCAGGTTTTTTTAGACTTTCTTCCAGGTTCGGGCAAAGGGAAGGGATCTCTTGTAGGTGGATCCAGATGTTGTGCTTTGGTCTTGATGATTTGTGTCCTTAGGAACCTTGGGGTTATTTTTTCACATTTTAGTAATTGGGTTGTAGTACTTTGGGCTTTTTATGCCTCTTTGTATTCTGGTACATTACACCCGGTGGAGTTTCTTTTGTTATGCATACTGTCTTGTTTCTTTTCTTCCACATTGATGGAGGAAAAATAATTCCTGATTGCATGTTATGTGATTCCAGGTGCTAGTCGCCGACCCTGGGGATCGGTAACTCCCTTCGGGCTATGTCAGGGCCAGCTTGGTTATCGGGTTACCAGGGTAGCCGGATTAGTTTGTGACAAAAAATATTTAAACTGATTCTCAAATTAGAATATTTTGAAAAAATTTAATAGATTTCCTTTTAATGATTTCAGAAAATTCGTGTTCAAAATATTAAAATTCACCTTCCCTAAACATATAAAAACATTATATATAATGTTGATCATTAAGGTGTGAAAAGAATTAAATTATTTTATGTTAAAAATAATCCTTCAAATCACAACATCAAAAAAATGTACCATAGTTAAAATAAAGATCAATGAATCATAATTCTATAACATATTAATCATGGAATCATTTTTAGACAACATTAGGATTCAATATAAACTATAAATAAGAAAAAATAATTTATTGTACAGCTTTACCCCCAGATATGATTTAATATTTAATGGATTTAAAAAAAAAATCTACAATAACCATTTCATCTAATTGCTTTTATACAATCAATGAAACATGTAGTAAAATTCAACAATTTTGATTTCGATAAAAAAATAAAACTAGTGAAAATACTCCCCTGATAGAGGCCACATTATTCCTTTAAGATCAACCAATTATAACAAACTTGTACAAAATGTTAATATCTACTTTATTTCTCACATTTAAGAACATAAAATAGTATAACAAGTCATCCCTTGAATCCAATCCTTTAAAAAAATTTGGCCGTGTAAAAATGTGAGAGAATATGGAAATGAAGCTCTGATCAACTAAAGAAATAGGTGAATGTGTTCTTTGGGAATAGGTTAGTAGGTGTCGAAAAGTAATTATTTATCTAATATGTGATATGGGAAAAACATAGTGGTGGTGTATTTTTATTTCATAGGAAATTAAACAATCATTGAATTATTAAACAATTAGTTATCTATAATGTAGTCTTAGAAATAACTATACAAATAAAACTTCCTCCTAGGAATTTTAATTATGATCTATAAGAATTATTTTTATCTAATTAAGTGTTAATTCACTATTATATATGGAAACATCCTCACAATCTCATAGAATCTCTAAGACACTAGCATCATGTAAATAATTCCTAGAATCCTTTATGAATGTAGGACTAAGTCGTATGTATTACTTTTCTTATATACCTACATCCTCACAAAATTGGCCAAGGAGATATCAAATAATCCAATTAACATCACTTAGATGAGAATCAACATCATCAATGTGTTACCTCACACTTGTGGAACTGAACATCACAAGGGAAGGTGGAAAATAATATGAAATTACTCACTATTTGTACAAGAATGACTCTTCTATATTATTTCATTATTAAAATAATAATTATTATCCTTAGGTTCACACAGTAATTAATAAATTTCAATAAGTAAAAAATATACTTATAAATAAATTTTTTTATATTAGAAATAAATATAAATTCCTCATCGATAAGTTTTTCCAAATTCATAAATTTATTTTATCTTTTCTGAAATAGATTATTAGTGATTTTCCAACTCCTCAGTCTTCATGATAGAGAAATAACTATAATATTATTTATCAACAATGGTGTAGTGGTAATGTTTGAGACTATTAATTAATGTTTCCATTAAAGGTCAAGATAAAGATACTAATTTGGATACATCCTAAGAATATCTATAAATAAAACCCATGTTTCATTAAATAAATCACCCTTAACATAGAAATGTTTTCTGATTTTACACTTCACTATAGAATTAATATTTAGAGGATAAAATTTTATTGAAAATGATATTAAAACATGGTCCCATGATTCAAATATTTTATCATCTAGTTACCAGTTTTAGTTAATAGAATTTCCTTTCAAACAAAATGGAGAGACCCTTAATATTACAACTTCTTCAATCAACCGATGTAATTAAATATAATAAAAAACACTATAATATTTACAAATTAACTCCAATGTGTTATTATTAGTAAGAAATTATATTATGGAATCCTGGAGAGATAAGAATGTTTCAACTCATAATTCCATGACCTATGATATAATCAAAAATATGATGGGTTACTTGAAATAGTATGTGGCTAAAAATTATTAGCAAGGGATCATAATAATTCATCTCCCAAATTTAGAAAGAATTATGTTAGTATATTTATACATATATCTCTCATTATAAAAATTCCATATTTTAGTTTTATTTTTCCTTTTTAGGGAACAATATTTTTTTCCTATTTCATTAAAAAGTTCCAAAATGAACAGTATTGAAACTCTTATTGGGTATGAATATAAAATGAAACAAGATTAAATAAAACACAAAAATAGAAGTATTTTTCAAAGATTTTTTAAATATAATTGTTCTATTTTTTGTAATATTTATTTTTTTCTTGGACACATAATACATTCCCCAAATAACTATTCAATATTTTTATAATATCATTGACATTTTTATAAGACAATTAAAATTAGGACAATTTAATTTTTAGTCAAACAGAATGGAAAGAATATTGTTTGTTTCAGTGAAAAAAGTTAACTAAAATAAAAAATTGAGCATAATAAGTTTAGAAACTAAATTTAAATATTAATATTCTGAAACAATTATGAATATAAATTAAATTCATTATGATGTGTGCGAATTAATCTAAAAGTATGAGATGTTAAAGGGTTGAGTAATTGAAGAATTAGTGAAACTAGACTCATCACAATTGATAAAAGATATTATTTATTATATAATGATTTATCAAAATTGAATACAATGTTCTACATAACATTAATTTCAAATCCAAATTGTCACATGGATAAAAAGAGTTCTATGAACTCAATCAAAATAGTGATTTTACAAAAAATATGTTTATAATAGTTTATTATTCTTTTAGAAGATAAATTAAAACATTTTCCAAAATATTTAAATTAGTTAATAAATTTAGGTAAAAATATCTATTTTTAATTTTATTTTTTATAAAAAAGGATTATCAAATTTTCATCCTTGATATCTAATATATATTGGAAAATAAACCCATTGAAAAATGTTGGAAGGAAATGAAAATCATGATGATGAATATTAATGAATTTCAACTAATCTATATCCAAATCTCCTAAATAATGTTTTTCTACACATGTTCTTAATAGAAACAAAAATATAAAAAGTATCTACAATAATAAAATAATCTAAAAAGTTTTAAAGAGAATAAAAATATAAATATTTTCTATTAATATCATTTCTCCCTCTAGCTCGATCTACCTATGAATACCTACTCTCGACCATTTCCCCTATCCTCTATGTGACTCCATGCTAATATGTATCAGCCTCTCCATTCATTAAGTAATTTATCAATTTTAATCCCCTATTATGATGTTTCTAAATGAAATAGAAGTGTCCTTGGCTCTATCATTACTACCACAAATAATCACCTCATATCCTAGATTCCCACCTGATATCCTTTAATGTCCACCATCTTCTTCATGTCACTTGTGTAGAAATACCTAATTGAAATTGCTCACCCATGTGAATCAAGATTGTGTTTCATAAAATAATAACATAGATTTAACTTTTAGTCATATTAAATAATCATAAGTTCACTTTAATCACTCTAGAAGATTCCCAATAACTCTTCTCATTAGGATTATACCTCCCGTTAATTTAGTTTCAAAATATTAATATTGTCAATGAATGGAATTAATTAGATAACAGTCTTCATGGATATGTATGATTAATGACTTTAAAAAGTATAATATATTCTATATCACCACCACAAGGAGAAATAATCCTTTATATCAATTTGTATTTCATTAAATCTTATAATGTTATATAATAACCCAATATCAAAAATTGTGTTATATACTACTAAAAAAACCAAGGTAGAGACTTCATAGTTTTTCCCCATTTATAAAAACATACGTCACCATAACTCCTTTAACAATATTTTATGTATCACCTTTTTTGGATATCAGCGGTAGAAAAATGTTACACATTGGCCTTCAAGGAGGGAAAATATATTACATATTCCACTCTTATAAATTTTTAAAAGGGTAAAATGTGACATATAAACATGTCTTCCAAAATTTAGATTAAGTATGACCATACAATACATATATCAACAAAATTTTAAATATATCAACTCAAAATGTAAAAATATACTCCAAAAAAGAATAAATAATAACATCTAAACATCAAATAATAATTAAAATTCACTCTAACAAATGATTTATATATATAACTATGGATCATTTGAATAATTAAATATTGAAAACCAAAAAAATATTGTTAAAAACAAATAAAATTATTACAGTGAAGTATCCAAAAACACCAAATTAATTGACACAAAATTAAATAAAAATTAAAACAATAATCAATCGATCAATTTAGCAACAAAAATTTATATTTTTAAACATATTTTTAATGATTTAAAAAATCAAATCAAAATGATCAGGATTAAAAAAGTTAATGTAACACACAATTATACAAATATGAAAATTAATTTAATAATAAATATGTGGAAATAATGTATTAAAATAAATTTACATTGTCAAAAAATAGGTAATATATCACATTGTTTGTATTTTTTCAAGGAGAAACTATTGTGTAAGATTCTTCCTGAAGAAAACAATATTACATAATGTAAGGACTGACCATTATCATTAAATAATATTTACTATTTTGGATAGAAATTAATATTATTAAATTGAAGGATCTTAATGGTTTAAATATTTATAGAGTTTTTCCATCACACATACATAAATAAATATTGCATCAAAATGTGAATATTTTCACTTAGTATCCATTTTCCCACAAAATAAAAAATTTATGCAATAAAATTTTTTATTTTCATGATAAATGTTTACAATTTTTATCTTGACCTCATCCTTGTCCTTAATAATCCTTAGAAAACATTTAATAACATTTTAAATTTTTTTATTAGTAGTATAATATCAGTAATCATACCATATAAAGAAATTTAAAAACCTATTAGTTCATGACTATTTATAAAATATTTATTAATTTCAAAATAAAAAATTTGGATTAAAATTTTCATTTTATTACCTAAGAGTTCATATGTTTTCCAAATATTTTCATTAATAATTTCCAAATAAATATTTATGGAAAAAATTCATAATATTTATTTTCTAATCATGAATAAATATATGAAAAAAATTTCAACAAAATTTATACATTTCACCCTTATAAAGTAGTATATAATTTCCTTTATACATAAGATCATGGGTAATCCCCTAAGAAAATAAAATAAATAATAGTGTATTATAATATCATGGAAATGTTGAAGAAACAAAATACATGATATATGAATAAGTCATGGTAAACTTCCAAGACAACATCACCTAGTTGATAGAGTCCCATAGTGGATAAGTTTTACTACCTAGTCCCAAACATAACATCTCATGAGAAAAAAGATTTAAACATAAATTAGAATTATATCTAGAAACACCCATCATAACGAGTTCATGATTTATGTGTTACAAAAAATTTAAATCAATCAAATGTAAGAAAAAAATAATTACCCATAGGAATAAAATCGGTTGTGAAATCATTCCTGATATCATAATTAAAAATTCATAATTAGGGAATTTGAGAAATGAGATTATTGTATGAATTACATTATCAATAGAAGGGATAATTATCTAGGTATATATGTGATAGAAATTTATATAGAATTTAAAAATCATTCCATATATTTAAATAGAGGGATAAAGTGAGTGAGAGAGAGAACAATCATAACCCTAAGAAAAGGGTGGTGTAGAGAGATCTCTTACCTTGAGTCTAACTAATCACATATGTTATTTATCATATTGAATAATAAAAATATATTATTTATTTCATTTATTAATAACCGTTTTCAATTATATTGTTCATTTTATTTCACTTTTAATATTTTATATACAATTATGTAATTAATTATGTTCATGTCGGATGATTTGACGATATTCATCTCATATGTCAAAATTATTTTGGTTGGTTAACTATGATCAAAGGGATAAAAATTCCACAATATTTTGAATAATAATCAGGAAATTATTATCATTTTTAAACTTTAATTATACTTTTTAAAAACCATGATCTATGGTTATTAAAAATTAACTACGTTACAATCATGGAGACTTTAATCTATACATGTGCATGTGTAACGTTTCTATTTTTCAATAATCATTATGAAAAGAGGGTAAGTATTATTTTATATTTCCAAAATGATAATAATATCATAAGTAGTACATTAATTAGTTAATTATACGTACATATATCATCCATGTTAAGTGGTGATGAAGATTTAATTATAACAATTCGTGGAGGAGGTAGACCTCACGTTTACTCGAATGTCTTTATCATTTTTAGTGACTAAAAAGAAATCAAAGTAAATAATATATTAGATTATCATAATGATATATATTTTCAAATATTTATATATATTTAAACTATAATCATTATCATCTATGATAAGTGATTATTGAAAACAAATTACAACAGTTCAGCAGGAGGTAGTCCACCATACACACGAATCATAGTTTCATTTTCAATTTGATTGATGAGGATATGTATGTAGGAAATCCCATTAACAATATAAAACCTATTATATGTTATATACTAATTAAATTATACCATCATTTTTAAATAATACTTGAATGATCTGGTAGATGAAAGAAAAAAATCATTCAGTTAAGAATGATAAATCTTCGTCGGAAAACCTCTTTAGGTTTTCACCAAAACCCATATAATGTGGAGTTTATAATCAAAACAAGGATAGTAGTACATGGGAAAGAAATTAAGGGATGTATTTGGGAAGGTATTGGATGATCGGAATGAATTTGGAAGCATAAAAAGGTGGGTATGCGGTCCCCTTTTATAAAATAGGGTAGGGACACTCTTGGAATTTCATAAAGTATTAAATTAAATTAAATTAAATAACATATTAAAAATGGATATAAATTTATAAATTTCTAGTAAAAATGATGTGGATTTGAAATCCATTAAAATAATAAAATTGTTAAAATATTAGGTTATTTTCCGACACATATCAGTTTGTTTTAACCACTTTAAAAAAAATTTCAATTACCATGTTAATAATGACTTTAGTCATAAAGGGAAAATAAGATTCCTATAAAAGTAAAACCATGCCATAAATATAACATGAATGATATTAAAAATAATTTCCCATTACCATATATGAATATATTTGTTTTAGGAATTTTATATCATTTAGTAATAAATTATCAATTATAAAATATCATTAATGTCTATTTTGTCTATATTCATTAATTTGATTAAAAAACATCAAAATAGTGATTGAATTAAAAAAAATCATTTCAAACATTTCCAATGATTTTTAATTATTTAAAAAACCTTTCTGAAATAAAGAGTTCATTCAAATTATATTACCTTTTATATTTCGAGTTCATTTATTTTATTTCCTTTTATTTAAATAATTACTACATTATCATTGCATAACTACTTAAGTTAATTATATAATTACTATAAATTATTTAAAAATTATCATAATGATAATAATTTCCTTAATCTGAAAAAAAAATTATTCCCTTACCATATTAATTTTTCTCTTGATTAACATACAAGATATATTAGAAAGCAAGAGTGTGACTATTTAAGTTTTTATGGTAACTTTTTATTCCTTATCATAATATGTTTAACCATAAATACTAGATTTACACGTACAGTGGTGAAAAATATTCCTGGGTTTACTGTTAATAACTGAAAAAATAAAAGTGGCATTTTTACAATATAGAAAAAAATGAATTGAAATTATTTATTAAATTTTTAAATATTAAAAACACATAAGTTAATGAATTTAATTTAATATTAATATTGAAAAATATGTTGAAAAGTGATTTTTTATTTCAAAAAAATCATTTTCAAGAAATATATGGTCTTATATTAACACTATGATTTCCAGTTGTAATTATATGAATTAAAATTAACATAATAGATATATAATATATACATATCATTTAAATATTTATTTATTATAAGATATTTTAATTAATTAAAATATATAACATTTATACACTTAAAAACTATTTTTTAATAATATTTTTTTAAGCATAAAAATAAATTTATTCCAAAACATTGAAAATTGTAACCCTATTTAAATTAGATACCTTATTATAAATAAAATAAATTATTTTTTCACATTAAGAAAAAATATATTTATTTTATATATTTAATTAATTAATGAAAAAAATTTACAATTTTATAAAAATGTTATTTTTAAATAATCACTGAAAAAACAATAATTTAATAAAAATACAAAAATATCAACCAAATTTATTTTTTAAATATTGATTTAAAAAATAATTTAATATTTTTCCACCACATTTTATAAAATTTATATAAATTAACTATAATATTTTATCAGAAATGGAAATGAAAATGATTTTTGAAAAAAAATTTATTTTTGAAGAAAAAAAAACTAAAAGTTGAGTGATAATTAACTAAGAATTTAACAATTCATTTATATTTAGTAGGAACTATATATATGTATATTACACGATTAAGTTAAAATGATTCATACCCAGTAATTTAATGGTTAGATTTTGAAACTCATATTTAAATAATAATATTTCATGATTCGTTTAGGCTTGGTGGTGCATGTTTTATATGCTATAAAATATAAAAGTCCCTTTTAAAAAATATTATTAGGGATTATACCCCTTAAAATAAATATCATTCTATTTATTTAAAGATGATATTCATAATCAAGGATTTTCAATTTTAAAATACAATTCATTAATTCCCACATCATAAAAAGGTTTAATAAATCTTCCTCTTGATAAGAGATAAAGGAAAAAAACAAAGGTCATCTAGAATAAAAAATAACAGGTTTCCAATTAGGAAACCAATGGTGGGAAGTGAAAATGTAATCACTAAAGAAAATATTAATTCCCAAATAACTATAGAGAGCTAAAAATATCATTCATCATAATAAATTGAATGATCACGTGAAATGTAATGACCAATAAACCATAAACCAAAAAGGTGTGAAAAAGGTCATCGATACATCAGAAATGAAGGTTATAGTATAAAAAATTTGTTTAAAAGTATTTTTTATGATTTATGAATTCTTTACCATCTAGACTGAGAACATAATAAATATATACTTACATGAAATGTATAATTTCATCTACTAATCAATTTATATCATAATCTCCTCTCTTTCTCCTAATGATGACTATTCAATAGGAATATGTTTTTATACCTAAATCACTAAAATACACATCTAATAGAGAACATAATTATACTTAAGGATAGAAATATATTCCATACATATTTATATATTATCCAAAACCCAAATAGCTATCATATGAGAATTTTAATAATGAATAAACCATCATATGAAGAAATACGACATTAACCATTCAAAGAGTCAATAATTTCACCCAAATTTTATGATATACCATTCAAAAAATGACATAACTAAAAATTATTCAAAACATTATAGACATAGGTTGAAACCCACATATTAAATGTTTTTCATCACATATACATCCAATGAAAATTTAAAACGTATCATCAAATGACATGAATCACTATTAAAGTGCCAAAACCAAAATGTGTTTTCCATAATCATATAATATCCATGATATAATTATCATTTTCGTAAATAAACTAAATAACCTTAATGATACATTAAAATAACATATTCTTCAAAAATATAAATAAACCACTTAATCATCAAACAATATACGAACAATTAAAACATAAAAAGAGGTGTCTATGTATTTTATATTATTATCAACCTCACTCTTATAAACTCATGATGGAATCCAAAACATTATGTTTACCTCAAAAGAAAAATCATAATCTATAAAGTTATATAAACAATTAATTTGATACCAAATATATAGACCCGGCCATAAACATTTCATAATCACCTGTTTTATGTCAGGATTGAATGTTTATCCAATTTTATGATCGGTAAAGTTTAAATTTTTAGAGAATTTGGTCATCGGCCTTACAAAAATAAATATTACACCTCAATGTTGAAACTTCAACTTAGTATCCATTTTTCATATAAATCAAATAATTTATGATATAAAATATTTTATTTTCATAACAGATCTTCAACATTTTTATCTTCACCTTATAGATATCCTTACTCAACTATAAAACCAAATGATGAACATTTTAAAACATGGAATTATAAAAAAATACCAGTAAGGGTCACATAAAATAAAATAAAGTATCATGATTGTTCATGACAACATATATATTAATTTATTATTTTATAATTAAAAATTGGGTTCAAAATAATAATTTTATTATCCAAGAAATAATTTTTTCACAAATAATTTCTTTTAAAATTTCATAGGAAACATTGATGTTAAAATAAAACAGATAATGTTTCATTGAAATCATGGAGAAACAAATGAAATAATTTAATAAAAATACATTTAAACCTTATAATATAGATTATAATTTATTTTAAACATAATCTCATGAGTAATCACAAGGGATAAAAATATAAGGATCATCTAAACATAAGATCGCGTGTATAGAGGAAATGTAGTTGCAAAAAATAACATGATATAATCATAAGTCAAGGATATATTCTAATACAACATCATAAGGTGGACACGTTACCATAGTGGATTAGGAATACATCATTATCCCATATAAAACATCCCATTAGAAAAAATATTTACGCAATGCATGGGAGTGATATCTAGGTGCACACATCATAACATGTTCATGATTTATTTGTTCGAGAAAAAAATAAATCAATCATAATTCATAAACATAATAATTACCCATGGAATGAAAATTGGTTGCATAAATATTCCTCATATTATAATCAAAGGAAATTTCAAAAGAAAGGAATTAGAGAAATGAATATAAGGGATTTATTACCCCATAAAAGAAATGGAGAAAAAGATAAGTATATTTTTAAGATACATATATAGTGAATTTAGATGCATTTCATAAAATTAAAGTGAGATATAATATATTTTAGAGAGAGAATAACCATAACTTGATGAAAGAGGAGGCTTAGATAAATCCCTTACCTCCAATCAGAATAGTCATGTTTGTTCTTTATATTAATAAATAATAAATTTATATAAACTATTTAATTACCTAAGAACTTTTCCCATTTTTATTATTCATATTATTTCAATTATTACCATGTTATAAACAATTTCTTAATTAATTATGTTTGTGATGGTTGTTTTTAAATATATTCAACTAATATGTCAAAAATGAACTAGGTAGGTTTGATATGGTCAAATAATTCATTATTATATCATATAAATATTACTAATTTTGAAATAATTATAATTTTTTTATATAAAATATACTTTTTCACCAACAGTGATGTATGGTTATGAAAAATGTACTATGTTATAATCGTGGAGACGGAATATCGTACATACGCATGGATAATGTTTCAATTTCTAAATGATAATTATGGAAAGGTGGTAAGTATTATTTTATCTTTATAGAATTTTCATAATGTAATAAATACGATATTATTTTTTAAAATATTCTTAAATATATTATGCATGTGATGTGGTGAGGATGAACGAATCACATAGCTTGATAGAGGTGGTAGTCCACATGTACAGCCGAACAACGTTAACATTTTTCATTTAATTGAAATTTAAGAAATTAAATCATATATTAGAGTTTAAAAATGATAGATATCTTATGAATATAAAATATATATAAAAAATTAATCATAATAAACTGTCGTGACAAACAATGATGGAAAATGAATTACATCGGTTTGCGAGACAATAGGCCATTGTACACACTAATGATTGTTTTGCTTCCCGTTTTATATAAGATCATATATATGTAGGTTATTCCATTAAACTAATAAAATATCAGAATATGAGAGATATTTGTTTTAATATATCATTATGTTTGAATTAAATTTTATAGAGTTGAAAGAAGAAATAAAACAAAATGCTTAGTTAAGAATGATAACTCTTCTTCGGACAACATCAATAGGATTTCCCCAAAATCAATCCTAGGAGGATTTTATAACAAAATAAATCCCTATATAACATGGAAATTAAATTAAGGTACGTATTTGGGTAGTATTTTATATAAAAAAATGGATTTTGAAGTGTGAATAAGAGTGGATAAGAGGTTCTCTTTTATAAGAGAGGGGAGGGGTAATCTTGGAATTTATTAAATTATTAAATTAATATAAATTAATTCTCATTGTAAAATAGATTCAAATCAATTATTTTTAATAAAAATATGTTTTTTGTCAAAAATAATATCATCCAATAAAAATTAGATAATTTTCGAGGATGTTTTCACCCTTCTGATATTGTTTTCACCTATGTTATCACTTTTTCACAATTCACATGGCTATAATGTTTTTAAATTTTAGTGGCTATAAAACTTCATATAAAATATAAAATCTTTAATAAATGGGTATAGGTTGATATTATCATCCATTTCCCCCGTTCTTGGATGATCTTATGATTTTTAGAAATTTTAAATAATTATTTGTTATAAAATATCATTAATGCCAATTTTGACACTATTAATTTAATTTAAATTTTAAATAATCAGGAAAATGGTGGAATTAAAATATAAATATTTCACTATTTCCAAAAAATTAATAATTTTTTAAAAAATTCATGGAAAAAATTAATACATTCGAACTAAATTAATTTTAATGTTTTTAAATAAATTACGTTCTTTTCTTTTTATTTAAATAATTATTGTGTCGGCGTTGCATAAGAATTTTTTCAGATTATATAATTACTAAAAATTATAAATAAATAACTGTAAATAAAAATAATTCAATTATTATCAAAATAAATATTTATATTCTTCGAGCACATTATTTTTTCCTTTGTAAAACACATAAGAGATATTAAAAAAGAGTGTTACATTTGGTACATTTCTCTTCTTAAATTGTTATGTAGGTCACATTCATGGAATAATATCCAAAAAAAATTAAAATAGAGCCTAAGGGGATAATGGTAGAAATTTATTGGTCCAATAAAATCAGGTCATTTGTATTTTTCATTTTTTAGATGATATAATATTATTTTACATTTTAATTTCCTGATTTACCCTTATAATGGTGAAAAATATTTATTGAGGTTACTATTTTTAATAACCAAAAATAAAAGAGTGATATTTATGAAATTCAAGCATAGTTATTAAAAATATTTAACCCATTTTGTAGGATTAAAAAATTCATGAATTTTATCATTTAATATAATATTAAATCAACAAAAAGTGACGAAAACATGTTTTCAGAAAAATCATTTTTTTCATGAAATAAATGATTTTTATTAACACTATTACAGTCAATAATGATTATATTAATTTAAATTCATATAAATATATATTTGAAATCAATTAGGGGTTATTTTAATTAATTAATATGAAAAAACATTATGATCATAAAAATAGTTTTATGAAAAAACATGTTTTTAAGCATAAAAATAAAATTATTCCAAAACAATGAAAACACCTAATTACAAAAAAATTATTATTCTAAATAAAATAGAACACATTTTAATTTTAGAAAAAATATATAACATAATTCGACTTTAAGTTATTTTATTTAATGAAATGAAATTATATTTTTTAGAAAATCTACACTTTTTCATAATTCAGTTGACAAAAAATAATTTCAACGAATTCCAAAAAATTTAACCTAAATAATTTTTTATGTAAATTTTCAAAAATAATTTTTATTTTATAATATAAATTTTTTAAAATTTCAAAAAAATTATAATATTTTTTCACAAAAATAAAATAAAAAATTGTAGAAAAAGTTTTTTTGATGAATAAAATGATCAACAAAATTTGGGTGATTAATTAATAGGAATTTTTCCATAAATTTATTTTTATTATGAAATATATATATATATATATATATATATATATATATATATATTAAACAGATGTTTATCCTATTCATAACCACCAATTTAATGGACACGTTACAGGGGTCATATTTAAATAATAATATTTCATGGTTCGTTTACGATCCGTGATGCATATCACATATGCTATCAAACATAGTTTTCTTTAAAAAATCATAGTGTTTCACATAAAGGCCTCTCTTCCATATTTTCCAAAGTTTATAATCTTTTATATCTTAATTTATTCAATAATAGATCTTTCAATTTCTCATACAGGTCTCGTTTCAATAATTTATGTGATTTAATAATAAAAAATAAAAAATTAAACTTCAAAAAATAGGCAATGAATTACATATATCAAGAGAAGATTAAAAATGTTTTTGAAAGAATCATATCAATGATATGAATTTCTAACATTGGAAAAAATCAACCCCAAACACATAAATTATTTTAATCATACTTTATGAAATTAGTTCAATGAATGTTCTAACAAAATCTACTAATGTTTTTATCTTAAATTATATAAAATTAAACGAAATGAATGAATTGATTAATATTTCCCCAATAATTCATATTTTCTAATAAATATTCATTGAATAGTAATTTCAACTTAAAATTATTGAGATTCATAAAATCTAATTGGAAAATATTATATCCCAAAAAACACAATAATTTAATAATAGAGTAGTGGAAAACATGTATGAAAATAATGCCACAATAGTTAGTGAATAGTTAGGCTAAACTTTCTGACCAAAATACATAACCAATATGGGTATATTGGGGCTTGGAAGATGGTTGGTTAATTATTGTTTTAAACTATGTTTCCAAACCTTACAACCATGGAAATTTCCGTGCATTTTAACTCATATGGTTAGAACATAGTTCAAAAAACTATAAATCAAAAATAATTGTGGTTTTAGAAAGACCCAAAAATTAGAGTTTTGACCTGAACAATCTGCCTAAACCCTCATTTCTCCTCACAATGTATAGTATATTGAAAATTAGATCTCTCTCAATGACCCTCTTCAATCATGAGCTTTTTTTCAGAAAATTTTGATATTTTTATGTAAGGGATAAAATTTATGTCTTTTTTATTCCATTCACCTCCGATATATTTTTGTTTTCTCTTAGAAGAAACCCTATTCTGGGTCCCATAGGCTTAAAACCCTAGGTTAGGGTTGTTTTTATATGGATTTTTTAATGAACCAATGTATTATATTTTTAAGAACAATAATCCATGAGGATGTCACTTAGTTTCATTTCAAAGACATTTTTTCGGATCGGTGGAATCTCATTCACTGTACATTTTTTATGAACATGAAATTATATTGTTTTAAAAGTTAAATTATTATTATTTTTATATGTTAAATGTTTTTAAAAAATCTATGTTGAATTTTATATTTGGTTAAAATTATTTTTGACATCAGATGTGGGTGACACCCAAAACATGTCGGATAAAATTCCCATTTAGGGATTTTATATAAAAATAATTATTTTGGATTGGAAAAATCATGCCTTAGTGATGGTGTTTGTACGAGTTTTGTGTGTTTTCATGATTCATTTTTAATGGGACTTGTTTTTATGGATATGGTTTCATGTTTAATTTAGATGGGAACATGGTTTTGGAATAATGGTAAAATTTTATTGTCATTTGTTGGAGTAGTTTTATGATGCATATGCATAAGGATCCAAGATCCCACTATGTATTTTCCTTAAATAAATGTAATGTTTGTGGAATATTTAACACACAAAACCAAACTAAAATTAAATAGTGATACATTAAAATAAAATTTAAATATTATTATATATCTGTTAAATTAGCGAGTTCAAAATTATGTAATTATTCAATGAAATATATGAAGATAAATATGTGAAATGACACTGAGTAGTGAAATTCTCCCTTATAAAAATCATTTTTCCAATATTGTAAAGGATGAAGATTAACTTGATTTTTCCTAGACCAAGGCCAATTTAAACTCAAACAATTATTATATAAATTAAATCCAATGTAACTTAGGTTCATCCTCTAAGAAATTTCCAGAATATCCCTGCTAGCAGAATCACTACCCTCAACTATAATAAAAGCTTAACAATTTCTTAGATCATATTTATACATATTATTGGGTCATTTTACTATAATTTTGATGATATAGACATGTAATTTTTAAGGTAATAGATTATCTATCACTTCTAATTTCTAAATTTCACCTTTATTACTTTCCAATAAAAATAATGTATATTTACTAATGTATTTATAAAATTAATTGGATCATTTTACTCTTAAAATTGATTTTTCCTAAAATTATCTTCTTATATGATATAGTTTTTGAATATAAATAAATAACAGACAAGATATATCAATGACATGAATACTATATTAAAAAAAACCAAATTAGTATATGATTTGAAATATTAATAATAAATGATAAATTTTAAATAATTTATTTTCCTACTAAAAATTATTTCATTTTATTTCTATTTAAAAGTTACATTATACCATTTTAAAAGATAATTATTTATAAATTAATATTTTCTTTCATATTTATATAACTAATTTTATCTTTTAATTAATTTTTTTGGATTATTCGAAAAAGATTTATTTTTAGCTGAATAATGAAAAATATAGGTTTTACAAATACCATGAATTTTATGAAATTATTATTATATAAGAATGAAATAAAAAATTATGAACCCCTATTATATAAAAAATAATTATTTTATAAGTAAAATTATAAGATTATAAATAATGATTTTATATTACAAACATGTGTTTGATAATTCTTAATGTATGTTACATTATTCTCTAAAACTATTTTAATACACTATATATTTATTATTTTAAAAATTATTTTTTATTTTTTTATGAAATTTTATATAAAAGATAAATTTAATTCCTAGAATTATATGCTCTGTATTATATATGATGGACTATTTTTTAGGAATAAGAAATTAATAAATTTTGTAAAAACTAGTTATATTTACCAAATCCAAAAGCGTAAAAAAGGTTAACAAAAGAGATCAAAGTAAAAAACTGATAAGTTTTTTATAATTAAATGATTGAGATTTTTTAGGACCAATCCTAATATCCACTCAATTAATTTTTATTTTGGATTCTTTTATGCCTCTGAGAGAACATATATCTTTATATTATGAGAAAATAAATATAAAAAAAAATTCTTACAAATTACAGAAGGGGCCTCTCACCACCCCATATAATATAAAATAATATTTTGTTTCTTCAATTTAAATATGAAAATTTTCTTCCCATATATCCATTTTATTCCTATGTTTTTTCTATCCACTAGATGTTGGCATAATCCCTCCATTTACAAGGAGTCCTCTTATGTAAAACTTCATTTCACATTGTGAGATCTAATCTTTCACTATTTTTTCACTTCCCTATAATTAATCCTAATATTATTTTATCATTCTTATAAAATTAAATTTTTACCCTATTTATAATTAATATTATTATTCTAATGGAATAGTCATCAACCTCTTTTCCATTTTTCCATTAAGAAAAATGAAATCATCATTCTTGTGTTTGTGTGGACTAACACATCCATGGTGCAATGTGTTTGGTATTATTTCATCTCCATAAACAAAATATAAAAATAATGAAATTAAAAAGTAAACATTATATCTATAACATGTTTTATATTTTTAAATGACAATTAAAATGATATATTACTCACATTATATGAAAAATAAAACTATTATCCCTGTGTAATTGTGGGCTACCACCTCCATAGAATGATTTTTTTTCCATTTCACATCATCGCCTTTAATGGTTGGTCATGAGAATATGTTTTAGGAATAAAAATGATGTTTTTGAAAATTATTTAGAATATATGGAGATAATTAGAAAAATTAATAACAATATTAATAACAAACTATCATTGTAAATTCAACAGTAGAAAACTAGAAAACTAAGAGAAAAAACAATTCATTAATAGTTTGTAATATTTTAGTATCCATTACCTCTTCTTATATAGTTTGTAAATTTATTTTTATCACTTTTATGAAACCAAAAAAATATCATCATTCTTATACAAAAATTTTACTACAACTAAATCACTTTACAATCATCCATCAATTATTGTATATTCATGTTTGGATTAGTCTAATCACCTTCATGAATAATGATAAAAAATAATTTCATGGATGGATAAGAAAACTTATTTAATGATAATTTAAGATATAATTACATAAATAATTTTTTTTAAATTTTTTTTGATGGTAACAGTAATATTATAATCCATAATTAAGATACCCATCTATGCTTATTTTAAATCGTAGAAACATGCATGTCACTAATTTCATCTTTAAGGATCACAATTAATAATCCCATATAATTAATTTATAACATTTTAAAAAATTAAAAAAAAATACCTATAAATATCATAGTTTTTTAACAGTGAAATTTGTAATAATAATGAATAACAACCCTATTATTATGAATCTAACATTAAATGATCCTGATTACTTATAACTAATATTGTAAATATAAAATATATAAAAAGTATAAATGTAGATAATAATTATTAATAATGTTTAAAAAATGTTATAAAAGGGTTATGGTTATGATATAGGTGATTATGAATTAATTGTTTTGTTATAAAATAGATTCAAGAGCTTCAGTTGAAGTATGAAAATTATATAAAAGTTTTATTATGTCATTTTAAAATCCATGTGACCTTTTTTATTTTTTGAATAATTATATTTTTTTAGTTAACTCAATTACCATTTGTGATTTATTATAATTAATTATTAATTATTATTGTTCTTTTATGTTCAATCTCGTGTAACAAATTTAAACATGCTCCAAATTTTTTTTACTCAATCAGTAAGGGTTTCGATGAAAATGTTATTTTTAAATTGGTATTTTTTTAATGATATTACAAGTAGTGAATTTTTATTATTTATAAAACTAATCACCATTTTATTTGGTTATTTACGTGGTTTTACATTTCCCTTAATAGTTTAATTTCACATTATCTTATATTTTAGATCTAGTGTTTCATGGAAGTGAAATTAACCCCATATATTCTTCTTATTCAATAACCTAACTTTTTCATGTTTGTATTAATTAGATTCACATGATAATTTCCTTATCTATACCAAAATAGTTGATTTAGATCATTTTAAACTATGACTAATTTCAACAAAAAAATTCAATGAAGCTTTTAATGATCTTTTTTTCACAGTAATAAAATTTTGAAAGGAATATATTTATAATATTATCAGTGTGATAACCTAATTTCATGATATTTGTATTTATATAATAACCATTCATTAAAATTTTTCATGGTTTCTAAAAAATATAGTATTATATTATTTTTATAAAGTATTTCTATAATTTTTTTAAAAAGATTATGGATATTTATTTTTTATATTTTTTTAAATATCGTGAAATGATTTTTCATCTATGAAAAAAATATTTTGACATATTTTATGGATTATCATGAATATTATTAAAAATATAAATTCCAAATAATTCTATTTTATGGAATATAAAATGTTTTTTTCATAAAAATGGTCTATCACTACCTTTGTATTGCATTATCATTGAATGTTTATAAACCTAATATTTGTTCCAATTATTTTACACTATAAATATTCTATATTTAATTCCACTAATCAATTTTTGTTCTCCAAGATTCCATAAATCAATTTATTAGAAAAATTATTGACAAAACTTTATGTTCTCAATTTATATTTTTTAAATACCATATGAATCATTAAAATGTATTTATATAGAAAGTAACTCGATATTATTTTAAATCCATTTATTTCAAAAAAATTCATCCTGTTATGATTATTTATGGAATTATGAATGATATACTTCTCTGAATCCATTTGAAATAGATATACGATGATTATATTTTTTCAATAAATTTATTATGATTTTAATTGATTATTTTTGTAATTAAGGAAATTATCTTAGGATTTATTTTCATTTATTTTCGTGAGAATTCATATGAGGATTTATTGATGAGTTAAGGTGATGTAACTAAAAATTCATGATTCATCCAATGAATATAAGGTCATTATAACATCCCATAACCCACACTCCAAGATCATGTACTGAAATCCAACACATTACATTCCCAAATTTCATCCCCATAATTGTTACATAAATGTTTCCTATAAACCTTACAATATCAGAAGGAAAACATGGATCACTTACATTATAGAAAATATTTTAGGTTTAGAGTTTTATAGAATATGAAAAAACTCATACATAAACTATTCACATGACTTTAAATGAGCATTTCTCCCACTTAACCCAGTTTTTATTTTTCACAATATAAATTATCATCATCTATATAAAATCCCTTCTAGAAATAACCTATTAAACATCATTAATTAAAACCTCGGGAAAAAGAAACATAAGAAGGGTAATATCAGATGCTTAGTAAGGTTAAACATAATAATTAAAAATTAAATACCATCAATAAGAATAATGGTGCATAAGGGTATAATGATATAATAAAAGTGCATGATTGATTCATAAAATAATTCATACACATCAATACCTGGATCATCATATATGAAAACATAGAAAAGATAAGAGTATTAATAATTAAAAATCAAATTCCAGATAATATCATTATTGATTTTTATAAACATTATAAACTAATGGAATGTATATAAAACGCATAAAGGTATCTTGGGACATTATTATACTTTTAAATTTTATAAATGGAATTTTCAGGGCTTCGACTTCCATGCATGTCTCTCTTACAAAGGGAATATCCTTGTGGCCTACTTATATACCCAATTCATTGGAAGGATATTGCATACCCACCAATAATTGGACTATAAAAAAACCACATGTTATTTTTTTTAACGTAACCATCCTTCATTGGTTTATCATGTAACAACGAGTAAAATGTTTTATTATAATTACATAATAGATAAACGCTTTTATTTAATCATAAAATCATAGGAAAAACAATTATCCCTTAAATAATATAATCAAAACATGGAAGAGAAATGGGTTTCTTGTCAATATCATTGAAACATGATTAACCCCTGAAAATGAAATGGGTTCAACAAAAATTTCTTCTAAATATGATTAACCAATGGGAATGAAATGAGTTTAATAAAATTCTCTTTGAAACACGATGAACCTATGAAAAATAAAAGGGTTTAACAAAATCTATTTGAAACCTGAATATCCCATGGAAAAAATGGTCCTAATAACAATACCATTAAAAAATGATTAACCCATTGAAAAGAAATGGGTTTAATAATAATCTCTTCAAAAAATTATTAACCTATGGAAAAGAAATGGGTCAGATAACAATATATTTCAAACCTGATTATACCATGGAAAATATATTGGTTCAATAATTTTTTTTGAAACAATATTAACACATGTAAAATAAATGGATTCCATAACAATCTATTTATAATATGATTAACCATTATAAAAGAAATGATTTCAAAAAAAATATCATTGAAACATGATTAACCAATGTAAAATAAATGGGTTCCATAAATATTTCATCAAAAAATTAGTAACCCATAGAAAAGAAATGGGTTATATTATAATCCATTTATAAAAAGATTAATCCTTGTAAAATAAATTGGCTTCATAATAATCTCTTTGAAACAAGATTAACCCATGAGAAAAAATGTCTTCTATAACAGTCTCTTTGAAATAAGATTAAACCATAGAAAATAAATATGTTCCTTTAATATATCACTGAATCAACAATAATCCTTCAAAAAAAACAATGAGTATTGTATAAATAAAAATTATCCCCAATTGTGGATAATTAACAATGATGTTTTTTATGTCGATGAATGAAAATTCCATTAGAATATTATAATAATCATTCTTGAGGAAAATAATCTTCCAACATTAAAAAGTGTCCCAAACCACTTTGAAACTTTTAAATCATTAACCACATGAATAGAATAACATTAAGTGAAACTTATAATATCATGATAATAGGGATATTAGTGATATAACATGTTAATGGTGTAGTATATAAACCTTATAAAAATAATTAGTTGTGTAAAAAATGATAAGTCTCAATGGAATCGAAATTGAAATGAAACCCCTTACAACTATGGTAACATCTAAATAAGACACCAAAAAAGTAATAATCATCAAATTAAACATTTAAATATCATGAAGATAAAATAATTCATTATATAATATATCAAAATTGTCAATAGATACATCACACAAAAGAAGCGAGTGGTGAATGTGAGATAAGTCTAATAAAAATAATGGTGAGACTAGATTTCCACATAAAAAGATCATATCATTAGAGTTAGAATAAATGAATGATGTAATTATGTGTGACATATGTAAATAAACACATTAAAATATTAATTACTATATAAAACAATCAGAGGAAAATTAACACATATTCATAGAATAACATAACTAATGGCATTGAAGTGTAACCCAATGAATTGAAATCGAGTTAAGAATTCCCTTACTACATGAGATAATTTTGAATCATGAGATCCATGAAAGAATATCATAAATTGAAAAATTGAATATTATGAAATAAATGAATCTAATGATATAATAGTCATAGGTTTGTATATACACCATGAAAATTTAACTTGTTGAATAATAACAAATAAGTCTCAATGGAATGTAAATTGAGACAAAACCCCTTACCTTGACTCTGATTTATTGTTATTGTCCTCTATATTCCTACATAATAGAATTATTTCAATTATTTAATTTATTTAGAACATTTTAAATGATTATTATTACTTTTATTTCACTTATAGACAAGTTATATTCAATAACATAATCAATGATGTTAAAGTTGGATGTTTTGGTCATATTCGTCTTATGTGTCAAAACAGACTTTGATTGGTCGACTATGGTCAATGATAATTTTTTTAAAACATATCCAAGATAATAATAATGAATTAATTATCACATTTTTACATAAATTGTACTTTAAAAAACATACAATAAATATGGTTATGAAAAATGAATCAAGGTTATGATCTTGGAGATGGTAAGCCGAACATACGCATGAGTGGCGTTCTCGTTTATCAAAGATAATCATAGAAAGAAGGTAAGTAAATTTTATCATTATAGATTGAAACTTATATCATAAATAAAAAATTATTTAATTATATATAATTATATATATCATTATTGTGATGTGAAGATGAAAAATGATGAATCACATCTCTTCCATGAGGTGGTAATCCACACGTCCACGAATGACATTATCACCTTTTCAGTGTGATAAATGGAAAAAAATGATATATTATATTTAAATATAGATAATAATGTAATTAATATTATTAATATGTCATTAATATCATATATTTTTATTAAACACGTCCTTAATAAATTCAATTAAAAGGTTGAATATATCACTTCGCTTTGAGGAGGCGGTAGTCCACACAACCACAAACGATGTTATCATATTCACAAAAAATGGAAAGCATGAAGGTATGACACATATAATCATACATAAGTATGTTATAATTTTTAATATTTTATATTTAATATAAAACTATTATGTAGATTATAATTCCCAACCATAAGAGGTGATAATGGAAAAAAATGAACGACGTCGTTTCATGAGGTCGTAATTGTCCGCACACAAGAACAGTGATTTCATTACCCATTTGATATAAGTGTGTGTAGGTGTAGGTAAAAAAATTAAAAAAATATTATATTGAGTATATTAAGGTTATTATATAATTATGGAATATTAATAAATGAATAAGATGGATAATGAAATAATAAACTGATTATTGATGAATGTTTCCTCTTTTTCGAGTAACTCCTTTTAGTTTTTACCAACTGACTTCCATGGTTCAATTTGTACACAAAGTGAGGATTATCGAATAAGAGGTGGTATTTTGGGAGATTATTTGGGAAATATTTTGATGTGATAGATGGATTTATAGGTGTTACAGGAGGAGGGTGAATGAAAGCCTTTTATAAGTGGGGGAAAACGACACAGTGGTCACTCTTGAAAAGATTTTATTCCTGATGATGTTTTTATTTCCCAAAAGGATATAAAATGGACTAGTAGAGGTAAATAAAGGTTTAATGGTATACATATTTCTATATAATAGTTTTTAGACATGTTTAGGGTCGTTTTTAGAACTTATATTCTATGTTTAATCATTAATTAATCTCGATTTTACCTTAATGACTGCAATTACTTTTATTTACATTCACTAATATTTTTAGTTAATAACTAATTTTTCATTAATATAAATTATAAATTAGGAATATTACAAATATTAAAACCAATTTTAAAAATTAAAATAACATAACTTGTAGAAATTTTTTTTAAAATAAATCCCATAGATATGACAAGAAAACGAGTTTTCAAGAGAAAAGTTCAAAATATTGAAATGTTTTTATATCCAATTTCTATGTGAAATTAAAAAAATTAACTAAATTGTTTTAAATGATATAAAATTTATCTGATGATCATTTATTTAAAAATTAATAACATAATTTAGAACTATATATTATTTGGAATACAAAAGTTATTTTCAATTAAAAATAAATGATATTCAATATTCATTAAAATATAAATGTTCTCACAAAAATTTCAAAAATTAACCCAAAATAAATTTTGATATTATGATTTATAAAATGAATCTTATTCTGTAAAATAAAAAATTCAAAAATATCAAAATTTAGTTTTAAAACAAGTCTTCCATAAAAAGGTGGTAAAATTGCCTTTTAAAATAATTACGCTTTTTATGCCTCAAATTGGATTTATTCTTATCTTAAACCTAAAAAAACATATTAGATGAATTTAAATTTTTTTTATTAAATATATAATAAATAAATTTCATTAATATATTTCAGTAATAATGATTAATTTAATTTATTAACATAAAACTCCATTCTTCTCCAAAAAAATAGTTATAATAAAAACACATCATTTTATATTCAATTTGTATTTATTTTCAATTGTAATTAATTTTTAACCACTAGATTATGTTTATAAACATGTTTAAACTATTATTTAATAGTTTGGGAGTCATATTCATTCCCTCTATTCCAATAGCTTGGTGATAACTATTTTGTTATGTAAATATTATTAAATGTATATTGTTTTCTAGTATAACTCGGCCTTGAATGTAACAAAAGCCATAAAGGGAATAGATGTTTTAAGAAACAAAATATAAAAATGGAGTTTCATGTGATGCAACCTAAACAATGTATTCTATTTAACACAATCTATTAAATAATTTAAATTTATTTGAATGAATATATTTCAAAAAATCTTGAGATGTTACATCCTACCCATTTAAAATGATTTTCTAACTTGAAAATCGTCTTGGTTATCATAAGATTTACATTTCAATAATTCTGTTATTGAATTCCAAATCTTAAAAAGGGCAAATAAAACATCATAATTAAATGGGAAAGTAGGAAATATAATGTTCATTGGATGTTGTGTATAACTTGGATTACACAAAGAGAGAAAATTTGTGGGAAATTAAAAGATGGATTTGGAAGGGAAACTAGTTCCAGTGGACTAATATTGAGTGATAGAGAACATGGTCAAGAGGAATTGAATGATGAAAAAACACAAGAAAAATTATCGTGGAAAAGGCCATTGATATCATCATAAAATGTTGTACTATAATAACATTTCATTTAAAAATCTGTTTACTAATGTTAAATAATTACCTTACTATAAAGACCAAGTGAGAAAAAAATAAATATAATTAACTGATGTGTATAATTTCATCATTTAGTCAATTTCCACCAAAATATTATCTTTTTCTACAAATAATGAGTATTCAAGATGTTTTTTTAATTCTTGAATCACTAAAAGAAACTTTTGATGACCACATAACCAAAATGGGATAGTTATGCTATTACACCTATATTTAAACATTAACCAAAACCAAAATGTTTAAAAAAAATTAATATAATTCCCAAAATTATTAAACCTTCATTTGAAAAATTAATGTTCTAATATAATACCTATAGAGGCCCTGACCTTAGTCTCTTAGAGTCGATGTCATACTTCATTACACTGGAATAATAAATAAGAAAGTCATATCCTGAAGGACTTGATAGTTTATTATTTTTGTAAAACTAGATAAAGACATAAGTTTTAATTTACCAATTTAATGAAAAAAATATATAAATTCCACTTGAAACATCCATAGCTCCAAGATTATCCCCATAATTCATTAATAATATTCATCATTACAACATGGGAAAAAATAAAACATAATAAGTGGGTGACTTATGATGCTTAACAAGGGTATGTAATATTGTAGAAGCTAATATAAATAATGAGGCATGGTGAATGGGTGAATGATTTCCATTAGACCATAAACATGAGCATAATATGGAATAAATAAAATCTGAATAAATAATTCCATAAAAATAATTAATGATAATAAATATTAACAATGGATATTTCACTCATCAAATATTCACATGGATTATCAATTACTAATATCATAATGTGGGAATTAATAATTTTGGACATTTAAACATATCATCGAGGCCTTGAACAATACATATGAATATAAATGGTTAAGGCCTTAGCCAAAACCATATATGAAAATGGGAAAGGCCTTAGTCAAGTCAATATTTTTTTTGTCTCATGAGACCTACTGATGTATCGAAGGGATATAGTGGTCCTGACCTGTCACTTCCTATGTCCAATGAATTCCTCATATGGATGGTGTTAAACCTAACCAACATATACATATTAATTTTAAACAACTTTTCCCAATCTATAAACATAATCACTAACTATTCTTAGTAGTATGGTGAATGGTATCATTATAGCACATGCAAATTCAAACTAATTGTAAACCATTTAATAAAACATAGTATACGATAATCATAATATATCTATCTAAATATACAACAATAATCAACATAGGTGTTGAAATAGATGAAAATACACAAATAAAATCACTGAGGAAATTTTAACATAATTACCCTTTTTTACTTTGCAATGAAAAGTTGTTTTGTAAAATCCATTTGTATTTGTCATGATTGATGTTATAAAACAATAAATGAACAAATATAGTTTTTCATGATTTTTTTTATTTTAGAAAAATATTGGTGTATTAAAATATAGTATGGATGGTATAGAAAAATGGGCAAGAACTTTAGATTTTCCGTTTAATTGGGAATACGTATCGGGAATAATTGAGAAGTCAACCTTGTAAAACATGTAATCCGCATAAAATAAAGTTGAAATGAGATATAAACATAATTTTGGAGTGTATTAATAGTATTTAAAATAAGTATATAAAAATAATTAAGAATTACATTGGCGTATATATGAAAAAATCCTAACCTGAAAAAAATAAGGTTTTGGGAAGAAAAACCATACTTTATATCAAAATGTGTTCTAAACATAACCTTATTATATTTGATAATAAAATTAAATCAATTAATTTATTATTTCAATAAATTTTATAAAATATTTTTCGCAATTATAGTTTTATTAAGTTTATTTGTGGATTTATTTATGAGTTATATAGTTTAGTTTCATCATTAGGGAGAATTTGTTTTCTTAGTTTGCATGATCGGTTCGCTTTTTTATAAGAAATGAAATTCATGGAAAGTTTGTATAATTCTACAGAATTGGAATTACATGTTATAAATGTACATACAGAAGTTTTATTTTGTTTTATCATTTAGTATTTTGTAAATATATTAATTCTATAACATAAAAGTTGTTTTAATATAAATTACACAATATATTTCATCCATTAAAATGTTTTTGTGGAAATATTAGAATATAGGGAGGGAAAATGAAAACTTTTTATCTTTGAGGGTGATGAAACAACACCTCATTGATGAAGTTTTCATTTTTATAATAAAAGGGATAGGAGAAGGGGATTGATGATATATTATTATATTAAAATGATATAATTAGATTATATAAATTATATTGGAGTTATCATGTCTATTTGGACAATGAGTTTGATAGTAGAATAATAAAATTAAAGAAATTCAAAATAAAATAAAATAAAAGAAAAAATATTTTCACCTATGGAATTATATTTCTTGAGAACCTTATAAAGGGGGTTGGTTTTGGAATTTTGAGGAAACTAAAAGATAAAAGACTAAGGGGAGGTTCTTGGGAAGTGTATTAGGCAGAAGTTTTATAAGGCTCAATGTTTGGAATGTGTGAGGAGAAGGGGTGGAGATGGGTGGTGTTTATTGTGGAGGAGAGGGGTGTTTTTTGACTATATATTTTTTTCATTTATTTAATATTTTGGCTCAAAAATGTGAATAGTTTGAGCCTTATCAACAAATATATTAAAATAATTTATTATATTTCAATGTTATGGGATTACATCAGTCATACATCACTTATGAATCTATAATTCATGTATTTATCATCTATCATAAATTATCAGAAATTTATTATCCACAAAAAAATCAAAGTATTTTAGAAAAATAAATAAAAATCAACCTAACCAGTTTTTTATGTTTAGAAAAAAAATAAACTCTATTTTATGAATACAATTTTTAAAATGTGAGAAATTTAATTTTTAATTAAAACCACCATTTAGTTAAAAAATAAAAAATTTAAAATTATAACTGATTTTATAAGACTCTGAAAAATTCACTAAGGCCTCATAAAATTAGCCTAAAATGTTTGGAAAAAAAATATAATTTATGAATACATTTTTTGAAAATAAAATTTCTTTTAAATAAAATTTTTAATTATAAAATTTTAATTAAATATTTATGACTTATAAAAATAATAAAACATAGTTAATAATTTCTAAAATATTTATTTAGTTATAATTTAACATAGTTATATCATAGTTTCATTTATAATATGAATAAATTTTATTTATACTTTCATGGGTGAGAATGATATTCATTTAGCATATTTACTATTCATAAGAGTTATATCACAATTCCTAAGGTCAAGTTGCTATTTCATCGGTATAGGTTCCTTAACTTCTAAAAATAACCCTAATTTCATTCATTCTTCATTTATAAAGTTTATATTATGTTGTATAAGTGATTTTTTGTGATTTATACTATTTGAAATAATCATAAGAAGGAAAATTTTATTAATATTGTTCTAGGAAGTTACATTCCCCCCTATAAAAAATTTCAACCACATAATTTCCGGAATGTTAGATAATAAAAATATTTTCATAGTTATTCATCATATGTTCCTCAAGATCCCTCATCACCTGTTCAATTTTATGATCTCCCAAAGTACCTTTTCCATCCTAGTCATTTGATTACTCAACACATGTTCTTTAGTTTCCAGACATCAGATTGTCTGTTCATTATAAGATATGTCAAGTTCCAATTCTATTCCTTCATAAGTGAGTACATGTGATGGGATTGCAATGTACTTCCTTAACAATGATATGGGAAACACATTGTGTACTTTTGAATGACTCGACGGAATTTGCAAATGATAAGGCACAACTACAAATCTCTCTATAAGCACAAAAGGACAAATGTACCTGTAGATACCCGAAGCTTGACCTACATAGATATTACATTACTTTTACGGAATACTTAATAAATAACAAAAAACAGACACACAAGGACCGTAATAGTTTAGTGTCTTTGGAAACATGGAACGTAATCTTCTAATCGTGGTGAAAGATCTTCAACATCTCCCATAAAGATCTTCCACTTTTTGTTTCCTTACCTAAAACCTTTCTTTTAATCTTGGGGGAAAATAAAACATAAAAAGGGTGAGCTCAAATGCTCAGTAAGGGTAATCATGGATAAAATAAAACATACCATATACATTTGAACATAAAAACATGAACATAATGTTTAAACATCAAAATCTTGAGCAAAGACATAAACCGTGGAAGTACATAAGGCATAGATCATAATGGAACATAAATCATGATAAAATAGCATGGGAATAAAACATGTAATTGTGGCATCCATTAAGCACGTGTAATGATTTCCATAGTAGCCAAGGCATTGCTGCCAATACCATCTTAGTGGACAAAGTCCCTTTCTGAATCGAGTTCACTCCTCATTCCAGTCCTGTAATACTGAACTGGATTAACTTACCATTCCAGCCATGTCTATCTCATGAGATATATATCTTTACCCAATGCATTGGAGGGAGATATAGGTCCCACCCATCTCATAATGAAATTATTCTTACTTGTTCCACAAAATAAACTTATAACATTCATCATAACCCAAAGAATAAAATGGGTTTCATAAACATCATCCCATCATTTCATAATACATATAAAACAAATAGACATTTCATCATAAGAAAAGTGAAACCATGTAAATCATAGAGACATGATACTTGAAACATACACATGTGAAATAATGTCATCTTAGATGAAAATGGTTTTGATAAAACACTTGAAACGAATTCTTGAGGAAAATATCCTTTTTTCTTCAAAATCATTTTCTTTTCACAAAATGTCATGTAATTTTAAAAGAAAAGGGTTTTTTTTAAATAGTTATGAAATATTTTGGAGGAAGCTTCATGAAAATAAGGCTTTATAAAACCGTAAAAATCCTTTCATGCCGTATATGTTTAAAAAACATTCTTCTCGTACTTTTGTCGGAAAAGTCAAAAAGTACCTCGTAACGTAAACAAAAGAAAGATTCCTTACATAACATGTAGTAAAAGTCAAAAATGGGTAAAAAGGACTTTAAACATACATGAATACACTTTTATAAAACATGGACATGGATGATATCAATAACCCCAGTAAATACTTATGAATAAGCAATCTCGGATAAAAATGAGATTTGAAAAATTATCCCTTAACTTAGGTCCGATATGCTTCGTACATATCCAAAACTCCTATATAATGATTTAAATAATGTCATTTACTTATTACAGAATCATATTCATTGTTATTATATCATATATGGTTCACTTATGACTTTATATTACCCGTTCTTTTGTAAATTCATGTTAAAGTAGCGTTTTGGGTAAATTCATTTCATTTGTCGTTCGTGTTTTAACTTGTAATTATTCATATGACTACTTAGATCATGATTAATTACATCCAGAATGTAAAACATGATTTATATATAATATATATTCAGAATATATATATAATGGATCGATAAATGGAAAGAAATACACCGTTCATGGAGACGGTAGGTTGTACGTACGCATGAACGCTGTTTTCGTTTCCTTATTGAATTGAATGGAATTAAGTAGATGACATAAATATATATATACATAAATCCAATAGAATTATTATTTCATATATTTCATGATTACTTATTATATATACTTTATAATCATTCTTGAATGGTTATCATGGAGAGTGAATCTCATCGTGTCATGGAGACGGTATTCCGTACGTACGCGCGAGCGATGATATCATTCCCATGATCGTGGAATTGTATTAAAGTGTATGTATAATATTACAGAATCAATATCAATTTACAATAATAATATATATTCATTACTTTCACCATTATACCCATCCATGTAAGGTGGTGGTGGAAAATAGATTACCCAACGGCGTAGAGACGGTATTCCGTACGTATGCACGCACGGTGATTTCATTTTCCATAGGATGGATATATGGTGAAATAGGGTTATTTCATACTTATAATATCATATCAGTATATGAGTGATACTGATGTTATTACTTCATAATGATACAACTAATGAAGAAGAAGTGGAAGAAGAAATAAAGTTGAAAGAATCGGTAACGGACATTACCTCTTCTTTAAAGCGCCACATTGAAACCTACTCTTTGGGAACTAAAATTGGTATTTGAAGAAGACCAGGACCTCTAGGATGTTTCTAGGGAAGTGGAGAACATAATTTGTCAGGGTTTGGCCGAGATTTAAGGCTCAATGTGGTGTGAGGAAGAGAGGGAGGAGGTGCCCTTTTATAAGGGAGGAGAGGGGCACCTTTGGAAATCTTAAAAATATTAATTTATAATAAATCTATCCCCACTTTAAAACATCCACAAATGACTCATATTCGAATATTAGATTATATAGGGTTGTAATCTCATCAACCAATAAAATTTAGACATGTTAGGAATTTATTTTAAACATTATCACCTTGATTTATACTTATTTAATCAATTTAATTTTATTTGTGGTAATAATATTCTAAATTTTAAATTATAATAAATAATTACTTATTTGTTGTGAATTTTATATAATTAGATACTTTATAAAATTTTAGACCATATAAATTTAAATTTATAATTTTTTATATTTTTGTGATTTTAATCAATTTTATAATATGTTATTTTTATAAAATAACAATAGTGTCAATTTTGATACTATTCATTTATTTGAATTTAAATAAAATATATACAGAAGATATGTAAGAAATAAAAGCTTTAATAGATTTATAAAAGGTCATATGTATCTAGAAAATTTGTGAAGCACATTAAATAGTTCATATAATATTTATTTTAATATTTTTAAAACCATTTATTTGATATTTCTATTAATAAATTAATTTCAACATCACTATTATGTCACCTTTAATGATAATTATTTAATCCCTAAAAATTCTAAATAAATTAATATGATGTAGATAATTTTTTATCTTTTTGGAGAATACTTATATCCTAAGTTTCATGAAGTTTATCACAAAACTAAAATTATTATACTTACAATATTTAAGAAAGTGACATGTTGTCACTTTCTTTGGTTTTAATGATAATTAAATTATTTACATGGACAAAAGTCTATTAAATGAATCTAATCCGACCCTTAGGTGATATGTGTCGACATTTAGTCATCCAATTGGATTTTATCAGGTGTTAGGGTAATTTTATAATCTTATATTTACCCTTAATTACCCGATTTATCTTTAAATGTGGTAAATAAAATTTACCGTAGTTACTATTCATAATTTCCAAAAATAAAAAGTAGTCTATTAACATAATTTGGACCCACTGATTCCAAATATGGAATCCATTTTTCAAAATTCATTACAAAAAGTTGCATAAATTAAATTAAAATTAATCCCATTGTTGAAAGAAAACGGGTTTTTGTTTAAAACATTGCAAAAGATTGAATTGATTTAACCTACGAATTCAAGGTAAAATCAATTCTAATGACATAAATTATATTAAATAGTAAAAATATATTTTATTTATACTTTAAAACCATTCAATATTATAATTTAACCATATAAATTATTTCAATGAAAAAATTTGTTTTTAATTAAAATATTGCGTGTTTTTACTATTCATTAAAATATGAAAGTTATCAGAAAAATATCAAAACTGTATCCAATGTAAATTTTTATATCCTGATTCAAAAGAAGAAGTTTATTTTGTAAAACTGAACTTATAAACATGTCAAAAACTAGATTTAATTTGGGTGTGCCGTCAAAAGGCGACAAAAATGCATTTTTTGAAAAATACTTATTTTACCCAAAAAATTTATTTTGTTCACATACAATGTTCTATAAAATGTGTAAGATGAAATAATAATGTTATAACATTCAAAATTTAGTTAATAATATTCATAGAGGCTAGTTCGTAATAATATTATAACCATATATCATTATTTAGTGAAACATGATATTGCGTACAACACACGCTATCGAGGAAGGTCGTGATTGCGTGTAATGCAAGTGAAGTCAGGGTTGCGTGTAGTACAAGACTCCTTTGTTGTTGTGTATAACAAAATCCAACTATATTTCATTTATACATTGAATATATATATATATACACTCAATGTTTCATAGAATAACTTCTATCAAATGAACTTGAAATTGTGTATAACACGATCCGAGAATTGTGTTGCGTATATTGCAAGCTAATATGGTGTTGCGTATAGCACAAGATAATATTGGTGTAGCATAAAACACATGAAATCAAATAAATTAAAAAGAATACTTATCATAAAATCTCGGGGTGTTATAGTACCTGGGGCTTAGTTTCTATTTATTTTTAAATCTTATTACTCCATTCCATGGAGATACTTCAAGAAAAAACGACCACAAACTTAAAATTCCAATCCCTTATTTCGATTATCATCATTGCTCTTTTTCTTATATTGAGCTACTTTGATATAAGTTTGAATAGTCTTTACCTTTTCTGTTGTTTCTCCCACAATATCCTGGCCTACAAGATTCGTTTCACCAACTTCATCCCAACAAGTTGGAGTATGAAATATCATTCTATACAATGCTTCATATGGTTCTATTTAAATACAATAATAGAAACTATTACTATTGGAAAACTGAACCAAAGGTAAATACTAATCCCACATACCTTGAAAGTCAAGTGATTATGATCACAAAATTCCTTCTAAATTTTGGATTATCTATTCTGAATGCTCTTCAGTTTGAGAGTGATGATCCTTACTCAAATGAAGCTTAGAATCCAATACTTTTAAATGATTTTCATGAATTTCAATATAAAATTTGGATCATGATCAGACGCAATAGATAGTTATTCCACATGAAGTCTTCCAAAATTATTAATATAGGGTCATGTAAGGAACCATAGTGTAAAATCCTCCTTTATAATGAGGATATGTGCAGATTTGGTAAGTCGATCAACAATCACCCATATTTTCTCATTATTTCTTAAGGTTTTTGTTAATCTAGTGAAAAATTACTAGTGATATCCTCCAATTTCCAATTAGAAATAGGTAGAGGTTTAACAAATCCTCTAGATTATTTTCTTTCATCCTTCACTTGTTGATAAACAAAATATCGGGATACATAATCAGAAATTTATCATATCATGTCATTCCACCATAAATGTTCCTTCAAATAGACATATTAGTGCTACTAGGGGGTATAGAAAAATTATAACTATAGGAATCATCCAATAAATCCCTTTTTAGCTTGAGTATAAAGGGAATACTAATCCTCTTATCAAATTTTATAATTGCATCCACACAAATGAAGTCTTCTAACTTTCCATAATTCATATATTTAATTTTCATTTGAATACTCTCATCATTAGATGGAGACATTTTAATCCTTTCTAATAAAGATGGTTGGGAAAATAATAGAAAAAGTAATGATGTTTCACCTTCCTTGATAATTTCCATATCTATCTTTTCTAGATCAATGTACATAAGTTCCTTATAAATCCTTTTGATTTTTAAAAGTCCATGATCCTTCCTGATCAATGCATATGCTAACATATTCCATTACCTTGGGTTTTAGTGTATTGAATAATCATAATCCTTGAGTAGCTAGATCCATTTCCATTTCCTCATAATGATTTCTTTCTGTGAGTAGATATATTTTAAGCTCTTATGATCTATATATATCCCATATCTTTCACCATAGAGAAAGTGCCACCATATATTTTGAGATTATATTACAACTAAAAACTTAGTATCATGATTTGGATAGTTTTTTTTATGAGTTTTTATCTTCCATATTTCATAATTAATAAATATATTATTCTACATAAGTACACAACCATGTCCTTTATTTGATGCATCACTACAAATCATAAAGCCACCATTTTCAGATTGTAGAGTCTAGATTGGAGCATTCACCAATCACTTAATTAATTGTTTAATTTTTTTTATATCTTCCCTAACAACTATAAATGAATGTTCAATATAAATTTTTCACTAATGAAAAAATTTTAATGAATAACATGGTCCTAAATTCATTCTTCAAACATTTAAATATTTACAGAACCAATACCTTTAGCACATTTTAAGATTGAATAATTATTTCAAAATTTTAACTTGATTAATTCCACAAGTAGTTAATCTTAGGACTCATCTAAAACATCTCTATCCACAATCTAGGATAAAAAATTTAGAAGGAATGTCAATAAATTTCTATAATATTTCCTCAGATAATATAGATATTATTGTCACATAAAACATATATGAATACCTTAGTATCCTTTAAACACGAAAGCATCCAAGGGTAAAATACCAGGTTGTTGAATACATTCCATAAATCCAAATATGTTATAACCCTTGCAAAGACAACATAAACCATAAAACCGCTAACCAATTTCTTGGTCTCCAATACATTCCTATAAAAATCCCTTTATAATTATCATCTCATCATTAGGAACACTATAATGGTTATCTTTCCCTCAATCATGTATTTTCCAAAATTTTATACTTGCTACTGAATCACTTATTTTATTATCATTCAACATAGTATTTAAAATACTTTAAGAAGAAATAGTTTAGCAAAATACTTATATATTTCTTGATTCTAATAACCATAACATCATAAAAAAATATTGAAAAAAAACAAAGTTATATTAATCATTTATCTTTTTCTAAGGTATTATCATAAGTTTGGCCATGATCTATTATCATCTTTTAGGGTATATTGCTTTTACACTTGATACATTGATTTTTGTAGTGTCTAATCACCATGCGGTTCAATCATTTCCCATTTGAAACCTTTTTATTACCCTTAAAATCAAAATCATAGTGCAATTTCTATCCAATCTTGTAGAAAAATCATATTTCTTTTATACATATATCATGGTGTTTCCTTCCACAATTATCACATTTAGGAAAATACTTCTTCTCCTTATTCCATTTATCTATCTTTTTAACGGTCTTCCTCTTGTTCTCTTTCTTAATTCTGAATCCATAATATTTATAAAACTCTTTCTCTTTCTTGTTATAACAAGATACCATATCCTCATAAGAGGAGAACATTTGAGAGAATAGTTCCTTTCGAAATATTGGCGTATGAACATAAAATATATGATCTTTTTATTGTTTGATTCATGTGAATTGACGAACTTCTCATTCTTTCCACATGGAACCATTTATAAATGGAAACATACACTAGATTATATCATAAAATTATAATGAAAATATGAATTATCCTAAGTATATCCCCCCTGAGTTTCAAATAATGTTTGAAGTAAGGCCCATTTTCATATACCAGGCTACACCGAGTCAGGCCTGAGACACCATGTCAGATTTGTCACTCTTAGGTACATCTAGGCCAGAACCACATTAACATAAAGTATCTAGACATGGATTTATTTCTAAGAAGACCCACATAATCACTTCTTTACCAAAATTATACGATGCTATTCTATTCTCCTCCACAATTTTTATCTTAGGTTAATTTTTCTAAATATATGATTTCTAAATATTGTTTCCAAGGTTTCTTCTAAACATCCTTTTATACTAACTATAGAGACCCCGACCCCAGTTTACCAAAGCTGGTGACTTATATAATTACATTGGCATAATAATCGAAGAAGTTTCATCCCGAATGACCAAATAGTTTAGTAGTTTTTGAATACCAGATAAAAAAATTAGTTTTAAATCACATTATTAAAAGAAAAAAAATATCGGAATTCAATTTGATACATAAATAACACCTAGATTATCCAAGCAAGTCATTTATAATATTCATCTTCCTTACAAGGGTTAAAATAAAACATAAGAAATGGGTGGGATCTGATGCTTAGTAAGGGAATGAAATAAATCATATGATAATATAAAAAGTGAGACATGGTGAATGATTGAAAACATATTCCATATTAACCTAAACATGAGCATAATTTGAAAAAAATAAAAGTTGAATAAATAATTCCATAAAAACAATTGCATGACAATGAATCATAACAGTTGATATTATAAAAGTAAAATATTCACATGGATTATCAATTAATAATATCATAATGTGGTAACACATAATTCTAGAAATATGAAATAGAATAATGAGGCCTCAGTGAAGCCATTTGAAAATAAATGGTTAAGACTTCGGCCACAACCATATATGAAAATGGGAAAGGCTTCAGCTGAGTCCATATCTGTTTTATCTCCTGATACCTACCGATACATTGAGGGAATATAAAAGGCCCCAGCTCTCACTTTATAAGTCTAATGAATTCCTAATATTAATCAGGTTAAACATAAACAAAATAAACATATGAAATGTAAATAACTATCTCCAATCTGTAAACATAATCACTTACCATTCTGAGTAGTATAGTAAATGGTATCAAGATAGCACATCCACAGTGAAACTAATCATAAACATTTAATAAAATCTAGTATATGATAATCAAAAGATATCAATATCAATATTTCATATGATACAGTATAGGTTTTGAAATAGATGAAAATACTCTAATAAAATCATCAAGGAATTCTTGAGAGAATTTCACATCTTTAATTTTTAAAAAAGATTTCTTTTGAAAAATTCATTTGTATTTTCCATGATTGTTTGTTTAAAACAAGAAATTAAAATATATAGTTTTTTATGAAAATGTAATGATTTTAGAAAAATAATTATTTCTTAAAAAAATTATGGATGGTACTTGAAGACGAGTAATAAATTTCGATGTTCCCTTTAATTGGGCCTACATATCGAGAAGAATTAAGAAGGGAACATTGTAAAACATGTAATTACCATAAAAGAAAGATGAAATGATGTCAATAAATAATTTTGGATTCTCTATGTAGAATTTATAAGATTTATATAAAAATAATGAAGGATTATATTGGTTTATAGGGAAAAAAGCATAACTAGGATGAAAATAAATGTTCGGGAAGAAAACCCATACCTTATGTAAAAATTCGTTCTACACTTGACCTTAATGAAAACAATAATCAAATTAAATTAATTATTTAATTTATTCAAAACCTTTAATACATTTATTTGATTCATTATGTTATTATAAAGATCATTTATAGTAATATTTTGGAGTTATGGAGCTTAATTTCATTGTTTGAGAGAATTTGTTTTCTTTGTTTTCAGGATTTTCCCCTTGTTTATATGTAATAAAATTCAGTTCAAGTGGGTATAATTATCTTTAATTGTAAATATATGTTATTAATGAACATCCTGATGTGTAATTGTTTTTATATTTTTTTATTAGATATGAGGATGAATCATTCGTTCACATGTTAATGATAATCATTTAGATTAATTTTAGTGATTTTAGTTCACAATGAACTCGTTTGGTTTTATCATTTAGTATTCTATAGATATGTTACTTACAAAACATAAAAATAATTTTAATTAAATTTTAAAATAAATTTGAATCTTTAAAATGTTTTTATGAATAAAAATAATTACTGTGAAGGAAAATGAAAACTCATCATCCTTGAAGGCGAGGAAACAATGCCTCATGGACGACTATTCCATTTTTTGAATAAAAGGGAGAGGAGAAGGGGAAAGATTATGGATTATTCCATTAACCTGATATAATTATTATATATAAATGATACTATAGATATCATGTCTCTTTGTATTGGGAAGGTGAGAGGAGAATAAGAAGAAAAGAAATTGAAAAGAAATTAAATGAAAAAAGAGGATTTTTACCTCTTCAATTCTCCTTCTTGAGAAAATACTTAAGGGGATTGCTTTTTCTATTTTGATGAGGCCAAAATCTCATAGATATTCGAAGAGGGTATTTAGGGGTGTATTGGGATGAAATTTTACAAGGCTCAATGCATGGAAGTAGTGAGGAGAAGGGGTGGCGAGGGGTGGTATTTATAGTGGATGAGATGGGTGTTTTTTAAAATTTTATTAATTTAAAAATAAAAAATAATGAATGATATTTATAGATTATGAGTATTTTGGATCAAGAATATGACCAAATCTTTAAAAAATTGATTGAGATTTATTATAAATGTTAATTTTGGGGTGTTTTTTTGGTCTTTAGATCAAGACTATGAATAATATGATAAATATGACCAGATAATTTAAAATAATGAATGATATTTATAGATCATGGTCTTAAATTATCCATCAATTACTTATTAATCAATAATTCTTATATTTAACATTTATAGAACATTATCGTATTTCACTTTTCATAAAAAAATATTATATTTTAGAAAAATACCCAAAATTTTCCCAGAAATGTTTTCAAAATTTAGAATCCAAAAAGATTTACGATTTTAAGAAATTCATTTTCAAAATATGAGAAATTAAATTTTTAATTAAAAACATCAATTACCAAAAAAAATACAGATTTAAAATTTATAACTGATTTTATAACATTGTAAAAAATAAACTATGGTCTCATATATTTATACTAAAATTATATGAAAAGAAAATGTTAATTTATGAATAAATTTTGTGAAAATAAATTTTCTTTTAAATCATTTTATTAATTATAAGATTGTAATTAAATATTTATGACATACAAAAATACAAACACTTAATTTTAATTTATCAACTATTAAATTTACTAATACTATGATATAATTACATCCTACTTTGATCTATAAGATTCTAAAGATTTATTTATACTTTCATGGGTAAGGTTACTTTTCATTTGGTGGATTTACTATTTATATGGTTAATATCACTATTCCTAAGGCCAAGTTACTATTTCATTAGTATAGGATCCTTATCTTCTAGAAATACGTCTATTTTCATTCATTATTCATTTATGAAGTTTTTATATTGTTCTCCAAGTGATTTTATGTGATTTTTAATATATGAAATATCCATAATAAGAGAAATTTCATTGATAGAGTTTTGGGTCATTACAATACACAAAGTTAAAACTAAATTTTTTCGTAAATGACGATCCTTTCAAACATTTCATAACTATTTTTGAAACCCATGGATTACAAGTATCTGATCATATATTCTTCCAAAATAATTCAAAAATTATTAATCAAATAAAATATCAAATTTTTTTATAACAAACATAATAATTTCTTGTAAAAAAAATTCATATTTACCCAAACATCATGTATGCTAGTGGAAGTGCATGAAAACCTTATTTTATTTCAGTCATGGGTTCAAGCCACAACTCCTAAATGGATGTGATGGGTTTTTAACCAAAATTTGGGTTTCCCATTCTATTCATTAATAAAAAAATCATCTCCTAATAACATCATGTTGATCCTAGGGGTTAAAAATAACCAAAAATAAAAAACGTCTCTAAAAATGTCATTAATAAACTCAGAACTTGTACTACATAAAAACCTAAAATGGGATGTATATTATATTGAAATTATTATTAAAATTAATATTATATTCCTATTATTGTATCCATAACTCTTATGATAACATAATGTGAAAATAACATAATCGCTAAATTTATCTAAACCAGCCACTGATACAATCTATAACATCCTAGAACCCACACTTCTGGATCCTTTATAGAAATAATAACATTTCATTACCATATATTATTCTGATAGTTATGACCCAAAATTTTAATCTAAACCATACAAAATCAATAGAAAAACATGGATAACATAAATTTTGGAGAACCTTTTTGGTTTATATTTTTAGAGAATTATAACAAACTCCTACCACATGTCTTCAAATGAGAATTTATCCTGATTAACCCATAATTTATTTTTCACATTATACATCATTATCAACCATATTAAGTCCATTATATACATAAATTTTTCAACATCATTCATTAAAACCTAGGGAAAATGAAACATAAGAAGGGAAGGCTTAAATAACCTGTAAGGGTAAACATAAACATTAACAATTGAATTTCATCGAGAAGTGTAAGGGTAAAAAAGGTTATGATTTCATAATCAAAATTCATGTGTTAGTCATGAAAGAACTCACACCCATATATAACAGGACTATCAATCATAAAAACATAGAAAAATAACGAGTCACTAGAATAAATAATCAAAATTAATGTGATATCATTCTTGATCATTTGAAACATTATATACTCATAGAAAACACTTATAAACAATAATTGTATCTTGGGAAATTATTATAATTTTCAATATTATAAATTAATAACCATGAGGCTAACATAAATTAAATTCATTGTTAAAAATTTATTATCCATACGACGGAGTTCCACATCCAGTACATTAGAGGGATATCACAAACCTTCCCATAATTAGTTTACCATGAAACCACCCATCATTGATTTATCATGGAACCACCCATCATTGGTTTATCATGTAACCACCCATCATTGTTTTATCATGTATCCGCAATTCAAATGTCAAATAAAAATTACATAACACATAAAAAAATTCATTTTATCATAAGCGCAATGGAAAAACCATTACGAGTTTTATAACCTAATCGACCCATGGAAAAGAAATGTGTTTCTTGTCAATATCTTTAAAACATGATTAACCGATGGAAAAAAATGGGATTAATAACATTCTCTTGCAAACATTATTAACCCATGGAAAATAAATTGTTTTAATAATAATATTTTATGAAACATGATTAACCCGTTGAAAAGAAATGTGTTCAATAAAAATATCTTCAAAACATGATTAACCCATGGAAAAGAATTGGGTTCAATATAAATATATTTGAAACATGATTAACCCATAGAAAATAAATTGTTTCAGTTAAAATATCTTTTAAATAAGATTAACCCATGAAAAAGAAATGTGTTCCATAACAATCTCTTTAGAATATGATTAACACATGGAAAAGAAAATGTTCAAAACAAATATCATTGAAGCATGATTAACCCATGGAAAATAAATGTTCTCCACATAAATCTATTAAAAACATGGGTAACCTATGGAAAAGAAATGGGTTACATAAAAATATCATTGAAAAAATAATAACCCATGGAAAATAAATGTGTTCCATAACAATCACTTTGAAACATGATTAACCCATGGACCTGAAATGAGTTCCATAAAAATCTCTTTAAAACAAGATTTACCTATGGAAAAGAAACATGTTCCTTAAACATATCATTAAAAAAAGTAAACTATCCTATGAAATAATGAGTATGGTATCAATAAAAAATATTCACAGTAGAGGATATGTAACAATAAAGGTTGTTGATATTTCTGAATGAAAATTCCATTAAAAGATCATTATAAGCATTCTTAAGGAAAATAACCATTAAACATTCCAAAGTGTCCAATACCACTTTGCAACATTTAAATAATGAACCAATTGAATGAAATAAAATTAAATTAAAATTATAATATAATTATAATGACTATATTATTGAATTAATATGTCAATGGAGAAGTATATATACCTTTTTTAAAATAATAAGGATAATAAAAACATTTAAGTCTCAATGGAATGTAAATTAAGATGAAACCCCTTACAATTGTGGTACCATCGGAATCAGAATCCATAAAAGTAATAATAATCAAATGATTTTTTTAATATCATAAATATAATAAAATTTATGATATAATATATCAAAATTGGAATATTATACACCACAAAAAAGTAGAGAGTGGTGAATTTGTGATATGTCTCATAGAAATAAAAGTGAGGCAAAAAATACCCTTACAATATTAATGGAGTGAGAATAAATAAATGAAGTAATTATGTGTAAAAAATTTATATCCACACAAGAATAATGTAAATATAGTATATAACAATGATATGTAATTTCACACATATTCTTTTCATTACATAACCAATGACACAGATGTTAAACCCAATGAATGGAAATCGAGTTAAGAAATCTCATACTACTTGAGTAACATTTGAATCATGGGATCTGTGAAGGAATAACATCAATTGAAACACTTAATATAATTTAATAAATTCAAATCATGATATAAGAAGATATAAGTAAGTATATAAACCATAAAAAAGTAACATAGGTGTGTAGTAACAAATAAGTCTCCTTGGAATGTAAATTAAGAGAAAACCCACTAACTTGAGTATGATTTTTTTGATTGCACTCTATCCTCATGAAAAATAAACTATATTAATTATTTAAATTCATCATAAAATTTTAAAAGTTTATCATTAAATTTATTTCACTTATGTACAAGTTTTATACAATTACTTAATCCATAATTTTGTAGTCAGATATTTTGACCATATTCAGCTCTGGTGTTAAAATTGACATTGATAGGTTGACTATGGTCAATGAGGTCATTATTAAAACATATATAGAATAATAATACTGAAATAATTATCCAAATTTTCATCAATTTTAATTTTAAGATCATAAATTAATGACGGTTAGTATAAATGATCCATCATTACGATCATAGAGACGGTATGTTGTATGTATGCATGAGTAACATTCTCATTTTTCAATGAAAATTATGGAAAGACGGTAAATAACATTTAAAATTAAATATTGAACATTATATCATAAATACCATATTTTTTAATTATATATAACTATATAAATCATTAATGTGATTTTGTGATGAAAAATGAATAATCACATCGCTTCGAGGAAGCAGTAGTCCACATGCCCATGAATGATGTTATCAATTTTTCTCTGTATGAAATGGAAGGAATAAAATGATATATTATATTAACAGATAGACAATTATTTCATTAATATCATAAATATGTCATTTATATAATGTATTACTATTAAATCCATCCTTAATACATTCCATGTAAAGGGTGAACATATCACATCACATAGAGGAGTCAGTAATCCACAGGTCCAAAAATGATGTTATCGTATTCCCCAAAAATGGAAAGTGTAATATTATGTGTAATATAATAATTTAATAAGTATTAATAAGTTATAAATATAATATATATTAAATAAAAATAGTATTTATATCATAATTACCCACCATAAACATTGGTAATGAAATAAATAACAACATCGTTTCGTGAGGCCGTAGTTCGCTGTACACAAGAATGGTGATTTCATTACCCATTTGATGGAAGTGTGTGTAAGATTAGATATGAACCTAAATATAAAAATATATTTTTATATTATTTATAACAATTTTATCATATAATCATGTAATAATAATACTTTACGAGGGTGGAGAAATAAAAAAAAATTGATCATTGATGAATGTTACCTCCTTTTTGGGTAACTCCATTTGGTTTTCACAATGTGACTTCCAAGGATTACATTATACACAACATGTTGATTATATTATTATAGGAGTAATGTAGTGAGATTATTTTAGAAGGTTTTTCAGTGTAAAATTAATTGAGAGGTGCGATGGTAGGAGGAGTAGAGGAGGCCTTTAATATATGGGGAAAAGGACACATTGGGTTTTGTTAAAACTATTTGAGTGATCCTCACATTTTAATTGTCCCTCAAGGTTCAAAAATATAACATTGTAGATCATTATAAGATCAATTCCAAAATTATATCTATTAATAAATTTTTAGACAAGTGTAGGGTAATTTTTACACCTTATATTCTATGTTTAATCATTATTTATGCTGGTTTTACCTTAATCAATCTAAGGAATGTTAATTACATTCACTAATTATTTTGATCATAAAATAAATTTTATTTATTAAAAATTATAAATATTTATTATTACAAATATGGAATCTATTTTTTCAAATTTTAATCATTGAAGTAGCATAAATTATTTAAAATTTAATCACGCAAACGGGATCTGACAGCCGGGTTTTCAAGCGAAAAGTTCAAAATATTGAAATGTTTTTATATCCAATTTGAATGGTTAATTGATTTAAATGACCTAAATTGTACTAAATGATATAAAATTGATATAATAATAATTTTAAACAAATTAATAATATAATTTAACAGTACAAATTATTTAAATTTAAAAAGTAGTTTTCAATTAAAATTTATTGTCATTCGCAATTCATCAAAATATGAAATTTCTCTGGAAAATAACAAAAAATAACCCAAAGAGAATTTTGATATTCCAATTTAAAAAATGAATTTTATTCTATAAAATAATAATTATAAAATTTTCATAATATTATTTCTAAACAAGTCTTCCGTTAAAAGGAGGTAAAACTGCCTTTAAAAAATATACATATTTTTTTTCATAAAAAGGGATTTATTTTATCACATTACTATCAAAATTATTGGATGAATTTTAAAAAAATTATTAAATATATTACATATAAATTTCATTAATATCTTTCCATAATAGTGAATAATTTCAATTATTCAGATAAAATACCATTCTAGTCATAAAAATAGTTTTTTCAAAAAAACACATCCTTTATTTTCAATTGGTCACTATTTTCAGTTCTAATTAATTGTTAAACAATGAAATAATTTTATAAACACGTGTAAACTATTAATTCATAATTTAGTGAATCATTTTCATTCCAACCATTCCAATTAATTGGTGATAACTATAATGTTAAATAAATAATATTAATATTATGTTGTTGTCTGGTAAGACTCGACTTTGTGTGTAACATAAGTCGTCAAAGGGAGTTAATGATTCATGCAACAAAAGATAAACATTGTGTTCCATGTAGTGTAATATAAACTATGTATTGTTTGTAAAAATATATATTAAATAATTTAAATTAATTTGAAATAGTATATTTTATAATATCTCAGGATATTACAATCACCACGTGAACATGTTGGGATAGATATCCATAATAATTCTTATTGAACCATCAAGTCATGAAAGGATATATTAGGTCATGATAGTTTAACTAGATAAATTTTTGGAGAAGAGGTCATCAGTTCATAATGGGAAACATCAAGTCATGTTATGAACCTGAGTAAACATCATGTTCTAATTTTGAGATTTTCTAAATATTTTGAGGATCACTTATTGACTAGATTTACGATATTCATGCACAATTGAGATGAATTAAATGGGATAGTTTCTTTATAGTGACCCCGGTTCTTTATAGATAAATATTACAATTTCTAAGATCAATTTTCAATTCCTTTGAAAAGTAAATTCCCCAAGGCCATAAAGTATTAGTGTCTTCAGAGAATAGATTAATAATTGATATATTTCAAGAAATATCTTCATCATATCACACAAAAGATCCCTATTTTTTACTCTTTATATACATACCCTACATAAAACATTTCATTATGACATATGGAAAGGAAGCATAGGAATGGGTAATCTCAGAAGCCTAGTAAGGGTAAACATAGGTGATATAAAGTGACTATTATATGAATTAATTATATATTTATAGGGGTATATGATAATGAGCATAAAAAATCTAATTCCCAAACTATTAAAGACCATAAACATGAGTCACAGAATAAGGATTTATCATTTCAAAATTTCGAAAAGGTTCAGGAGGGAGGAGAACCTGCTCCTAAGAAATTTTATTAAAAATATAATGTGCCAAAAAAGAAATTATAAAGAAGATTTAAAAATATGGGTATGTAAGTCACCATGATAGCCTACTCTAACCAGTCCAGAAGAATAATTTGGTAACACGAAGGACCAACTTGAATTGACCTCCATAATTTCTCTCTTAAAAACAGCAACATCAAAATAATTTGAATATCTATTGAAATGAGTCACATCAATAGAAATAGAGTTTTCAATGTGAAATCCAAGATGTCATTATATTCCATGCAACATTCCTATAGTGGCCTTTAATAATTTTCAAAACCATAGATGTATTAGATTCCAACTATAAATCATGCCTAACATGGTGGAAAGCATACCTGATAGCATTTAACATATCCCACAGATCATCTTAAAATGTATATACATTCCCAATGAAGTGAAAGATATAATCCATAATGACACCCCGATGGGTATCTAAGATGCCACCACAACTAAAGGGCCCTGGAGAATCTAAATCGTCCCTATAAACATTTACTTTTAACCACCCTGAGATTTGAGGTATCCATATGATGGATTTGACCACTATGGTTTCTTCACCCAACCATGGACACCAAGTGATCTCAAAATAACTAATCAGAAAAATCATTATTCAGTGTCCTATTTTGTATTTTAGATGCAAGAATGATCCCACAATGAATTGTAGAAACATCGTCATGAAAATAAGGTTCATGATTATTGAGAACTAGATCATTCCTTTCTCTCCAAGTATATGAGATTACACAAATTACAGATGCCAACATGAGAGACTGTACCTATTCACTATAGGACATTGATTCTATGTAAATAATTAGTTCTTGAATAATATGAAGATTAAGACTATATATAAATCTCTCCTACACATAACTCCATAATATGAGAGTAAATCTACAACACACAAATAAAGGAAACATTGACTCCCTAACATTCATATAAAAGAAAGTGGTAGATGCAAGATGCATTACTATATACTGGATAAAACACATAACAAGAAATCATTGCTTCCATTTTTTACATAAGAGTAACATGTCAGTAATAAAAATTAGAGGTTTTATAAATTCTGATATCCAAACCAATAAACCAATTGAGGCACCACACTGAAACCCATGACAATCCTTGGTATTAAAGATACCATCCAGATTAGGCACCCAAATCAATGTATCAAAATAAGAGTAAGAATGCTTGGATACCTCCATAGTGAGAAGAGTGGGCAGTAGATCACACTTTTTTAAATTACTCTATAACACAAAAATATTTACACTCTTCAGAGATATTGTAATGTCAACATCAATAATGATCGGTCTAGAAAACCAAGGAGTTCTCTAGCAATTAAATTGTGAATGTCTATAAACCACCCATTTAGAAGAGTCCATAATCTCACAATAGGGATGCTTAATAGTTGAAAAAATGGATGAGGGAATATACATGGCATATCCATTATGTAGTTTGTTGAAAATTTTGGTAGAAAGATATTCTAATGAGGAATTAGAATTGGAAATGATCCTCCATGTGACTTTTTTTAACAATGTATCATTACATATCCTGAGATCATTTACTCCCATTCCCCTAATATTCATAGGATTGATACATTCTTTTGAGGAAACCATGTCTAAAATACCTTATGAATTGATCCATTCAAAATAAAATTGAGAATCATTATTTGCAAATCCATAATGAGGACATTAGGACATATGTAAAATGAGAAAGAATATAAAAACATTGAGGCGATAACATAATTGACCAAAAAAATTGTACATTCCTAAGTTATATTTTTACCCTACCATGTTTCCAACTGATTTACAATTTTCAGGGAGATATTATCCATTTATCATTTATTCACCCTACCCCAAAAAAGGGAAACTCCAAGATAAAAAATAGTAATGGATTATTTCTTCACACTAAGATTTTTTGTCACAAACTGAATACGGTTTCCATGAAAAGCATCACCAAACCAAGCTTGTGACAAGGCCTAAAGGGTGTTCTGTATCCCCATGGGTTGGCCCACGTGCCTAGGTATCATAGATTTTTCTTTGGGCATGATTTACCCAAGTATGGATACATAAAACATAAAAAACAATCGATATACCGAATTTAAAAATTCATTCCAAACACGCTTTAAACAACATCAAAAAAATGAATATATAGGTTTGAAAATAAAATAATAGGTCCAAAGACACATAAATTTAGCATCAAAACATCTCTAAGGACTCCACACAACAAGGGGCCATCACCCACAAGTCGTCTCTGCAACACCGCACTATGGAAGGGAATTAACAACCCAAACTGCCATCACCCAAGGCCTTGCCTTTACCTATGTCAAAAATGATCAAGTCAACTTACAACCAAGGGGTTTAAGTAGGGTGTGAACCTAATACCAATAGGGTTCCACCAAGATATTCCATGGAGTAAGCAATACAATATAAAAAACATACTAGTTTTGATAAGAAAGAAGTGGTGGAAATATTTTCTAAAGAATGAAACTTTTAAATGTAAATAGTTTTGAAAGGGAATTTTCCATGAGTAAGAACATTTCAATATAAAAATTTAAGATAAATTATTTTCCATAAAAAACAACCATATTCTAAAGAGAAATATAAAATAGTCAATCAGCACTAATCTCGAGAACAACCCTAGGCACAAGTTAGTCACGAGCCACTTGTACATCGTATATTGGTGTAAAGTAAACATAGAAAAATAATTTTTCATGCATGAACCACTAGTAATGAATATACCCATAAACTATTGGTCCCTAAACATCATCATTTTAGTTTATTAGTATTTTTTTTATCCATTTTGATCAGTGAAATAGGGATAAAACCGCTCCGGATCACTATTGTACTAGTACATATCCGCCCTCCTAAATACCCGGGTTTTCCCTTTTGTGATCAAACCATTTTAACTTGTTACCAAAAGAAATTATCACATAAAACCATCATTTATAGTCATAATAAACTCAAAATATTATTTACATATTTTTTCACCACTTACATCACTCAAAAAAATCATTAGAATTTCAATAAAATTACTTCAAAAAATTTAACGATGTTTTGCACACAAAATCCATTAAAAACCCCACATTGAACACTATGTGCATACCCATATTCACTAAATCATAATTTTCAGTACTATAAGTTTTATTATAAATCCATTAAATGAGTTATAAAACAACCCCAATTGGAATAAAATAGAATAGACATGTAAAACACCCAATTTAACACAAAATTGTTACCTAAAAATCACTTTCATAACAAACGTCACAAAAACCAATTTTTTGAAACAAGTAAAATGAAGGATATGTGTTATAAAAATTAAAATCAAGCAAATATAACTCATTTAGAAGTTATTACACATGGAATCACCTACTAGAAGTGTCAAAACACTTGAATCTTTGTGCAAATGTTCAACCGCACCACCGCCACACCACAAGAGACTTAGACCAAGACTAAAAACACAATATTAAACCCAGAAACACAAGATCAAACCCTAGGTTCTAATTCCAACTTTCTAGAAATTAGGAACATCAAGAAGAAATGGAAGAAACCCTAAGAAAATGGAATTAACTCTTAGAAAATGGGAGGAAGAAGGAATGAGACCCACTTACATGAGGGATCTTGAGAAAATCTCCCCAAATACACCAGTATATGAATTTCCAAACAGCCAAAAATTAATGTGACATTTTAATAAGGATGATAAAATTATGTGATAACTGAAATGGGGGAAAAGAGTACAAAATGAATGAGTTATGAAGGAAACAATTTTCCTCATCAAATATGGACGATTTGAAAAGGCCTAACAAGTTTTGCCCTAATTAGGAATGCATATGAGCTCTAAAAATGGGGGGAAAGAGCATGGGGTGCACCTAGGTTCAGTGGGCTCGAGTGATAGTAAGAATAACCAGAAAATCATAAAAATTGAATAAGATATTAAATAATAATTTAAAAAAAAAACTGGAAATGTGATTACGAGATGGCCCAATTCCTTATATAAAAACCCTAATACAAAATTATTATCAATTAATAAAGAGTCAAAATTGATATGGTGGTGTTAATAGGTTAGGGAAGTCTATTTTGGAAGTGGAAAGGGTTCAAAATGTGGAATGAATAAAGAGTTATAAAAGAGAAAAATTTGTTTTTATATGTGGAAATGGGCTCACGGTTTGGTCCAAATCATGAAAACTCACCCTTTCCTCCAAAAATGCATGGGAAACCCGAAAAACAAATCAATAATGGAAATTAAATGGAATGTAGCATTTAAATAAGTCATTTATGTGAATTTTTTCCACCCTATTCTGCTTATAAGTAATCTCTCCCTTTCCAAACATGGTAGAATGCTTGTTCCGACTAATTACCTAACCCGAAACTTCTTCATAATGTGAAAAAATACAATTGATATAGGAAATGGTAACTCTGTCAACTTGTCCAAAAATAAAAATATTATCTCCATATAAAAAATTAAGCGGGTAATTAAATCCCTCCCAACCCTCATCCATTGATAAAGACCGAAATTTACAATATTAGTAAGGCCCCATCTCATATAATCCTTCGCTATAGAAAATAGAATCCTAGATAAAGGATCTCCCTGTCTGACACCTCTTGATCCCTAAAAGAAACCCCTTGAGGAACCATTAACATGAATAGAGATCCTAGAACTTTTAAAAATAGAACAATTAAATCTAATAAATCTCTTTTAAAATCCATTCATTATCATGATAGAAAAATGAAGCTCCATTTTATTATGTCAAAGGCTTTCTATATATCAATATTTAAGGCCATGTTACCATTATTTACCTTTTTATTCATGATATTCACACATTTAGAAGTAGTGTAATGGTGTTTATGAATGTTATTCCCTAGAAAAACCCCAAACAGATTGAGAGAAATGAACCCCTTAGAAATATCACCGAGCCTGTGTTTCATGATTTTGAAAATGACCTTTCGTATAGAATTTCTAATAACAAAAGGCCTAAAGTCATTTATATCTAGAGTATCATATTTCTCTAGAATTAATTCAATAAAATTTTATTTCACACAATATTTCATTAATGAATGAATGAATAATTCCCTTATATCATTTATTACCTAAGGATGAACAATGTATAAATAGAAATTGAATAATTTGTTGGTGAAAAAATCAGGACCAGCAACACAATCAATATTTAAAGTGAAGAGAGAAGCATTAATCTCCTTTACACTGGGAGCCTCAACAAGCCTTTTTTTATTATAAAGAATGCTAGGTTCAATTTATTTTATTTTATTTTCAGTTTTTTCTTCCCCATTATCCTAGTAGAGATCCTCAAGGTAAAATGTCACAACATTCAAAATTTCATTCTTTAAAATAAACAATGAACCATCAATTTTGGGGGAAGTAAGACTTATTCTGGAATTTTTCTCCCTGTTCATGCAAAGAAACAATCATAAGTTCCTAACCACCACTTGTAACAATATAAAATTGAATTAATTAAGGGAAATGAAATCCTTAAGATTCAGGAGACTATCATGTTTGGAAAAGTATTTTATATCCTCCTGAGAGGGAACATCTTGAGACATGTTATTTTTCAAGCAAAGAACCTGATGTTATTTAGACTCCTTAAAATCACGTTCAGGATTAGAAACGAATGATTTAATTCATTATTTATGTATTGACTTCACATTCTTTAACTTTCTAGCTAGTGATTGTAGGGGGATGTGAAAACATACAATATACCAGGAATCGAGAACGATTTCTCTACATCTTAGCACTACAAGACAAGAATTATTAAACATAAAAGGTAAGGGGGATGAACATGATTTATTAACACAAAGATCAATCAATATAGGATTATGATAAGAATGTAGTATTGGAAGAGTGGTTCCAAATATATCCAGTGAAAAATTCCTCTTGTCCACATACACAAAAAATCTGTCACATTTACTTATTGGTCTCCCATTTAAAGTATTCCTACACCATGTATAATCTTTTATAAGAATGGGGTCCTCATCCAAACCACATTTATCAGTATAAAAATAGAATTCATTGGCTGAAATTATATAGGTGTTTCTTACAATTTTTTCATTTGGCCTCAAAACAACATTAAAATCACCAAGAAAATCTAACTATTACACATATTCTATAAGATGGATGCTATATTTCTCCAAATATGTATTTGTATTATATATAAAACGAAATCATAGAAAATTATCACATAATTAATAGTGTAATTGATACTACAAGAAATCTAAATAGACTGATAGTTATTAGAGAATGAATTAATAATGACAGTATCATGCTTAAGAACCCAAAAGGTCTCTTTGGAAGCCTTAACATGATTATTATCTACAAATGAGTAACCTCAGGAACTGAAATTGAATGGCATCGAATTCTAAAACTACATTATTTTCTCAATAAGAATAGTAAGTAGTGTTTTTTTGTCATAATAAAGTGCCTAAGGGTTTGGACTATGGGAGAATTCCAAATCCCCTAGGAATTCAGAAGAGGACCTTCATTTATTAATAGATATGAGCCTAGTACTAGACCCATAATGGATTTGTATATTTTCTTTACCAAGGGAAACTAATTCCATGACCTTGTAACCTTCTTCTACTACAACATAAACAATGGATGGATCAACCAAGCCATTCCAATTTGGGGAAAAATCCTTATCACCTTCACCAGAAGATTCAACACATAAAAAATTTATACTATTGGCCTATTCAACTGGGGTATTCATGCTTTTAGGAAATTTTCTCCTTGCCGCATTGGATGATGGAACCTATGAAAAATATCTAGTGTGTTGAGAATATGAATAAATCATCACTTCACTTTAAAATGATAAATACAAAGATGTAATAGGATATAGGGACAGATCATCTTCTAGTAATCCTAGTAGAGAATGATCCTGCGTAGATGGAGAACAATCCTTAGTGTGAGATGAACCAGAGTCCAAGGCATTACCCTAGACGAGAACCTATATGGGTCCTATTTTATAGATAGGATTATCAACCTACTATAGTAATGAAGTAGTTACCTTCTCAGGTTCCAGATCATAGATAGGATTGGAAACCTACTCTGGTATTGAATCGATGACCTGATCAATGGAAAATGAATCTTGACTCAAAAACATTCCATGAGATTTATAAGCAACCTTCATATGGCCAGAATTGAAAAGGTCATCAGAATTATGGGTAGCAGCTAAACATAAAGATGGAAATATATCATCATCAGATGGATTCCACACATTTATATCCTTGGAAACATGTAGATGTGCATATATATGATCAATTGCACCATTCAAATTATCATTGTGTCCACCCACAAGATAGGAAACAACCTTATCCTCGGGTGAAACTGATTAAAATATCTTACCACTAGAGGATAGGACCAAGACCTTGTCATTGTTACTCTTGTAGTTGGAGGTGTCATGTACCCTAATCATAAAAAAGTTACACAGTTTATTACTATTACATTTTGAGACCATACAGACAAAGAAAAGGAAATTCAAACATAATTTTCGATTTATCTCATAGAATATTTAAAGATTAGTACTATCATATCTTGTGGTTAAAAAAACTTTTTCAATAAGAGTTTTATACATATCATCCCCAAAAAGAATCCTTGCATAATGGACGAAACATTGATAATCGGTTTGCCTGTCCAAATATATATGATTTCTAATAGAAGAGGTGATATCCCAAAGAAAATGTGGGTGCCAAGAATCAAAATCAGTTTGTAGACTTAGATATGAACATAAGCATGATAATCATTAACATTTCTAGAACCAAATATTTATTCACATTCATGGATATGGATAAATCTACGTTTTAGGGAAACTGAGCCTAAACTCTAGGCATGCCTTTTGCATTTATCCAAAGGGAGAACAATGTTATAAATACTATAAAATATTACCATTACATTCTAGTCATCAATTTTCCAAATCACAATGGTCCAATGGACGAGATCATTACATTTCTATGGTTTTCCACTTTTGGAATCAAAACACATACAAAAATTGAAAATTTCTCAAGATTCTCATGATCCTCCTTCACATTTAGGTTTTGTGACACATAAAAAATTCTACCCTTTTTAAAAATTCTTCCCGGGGAGGAAAATCCAAATACAAGAAGAAAATATTACCCATAGTCTTAACGATATCCACAAAATCCTTCTTGAATCAAGATCCAACACAATTGACATGATTTGATCTAATTACTTTATTTTTCATACAAAGACGAAATAGATCTTCGTGACCAATAAGTTCAAGATGCTCATCAGCGAAATATTCCTCAATTGTCTTCCCTTGATCATCAATATCCAAATAAGGAACCTATTCTCATGATCTTGGGTTATCACCCATCTTCCCACCTTGATCCTCCATCTCATTTCAAAATATGTGAATCATAAGAGTGAGAAATCATCATAAATGAATCAAGATCTATAAGGTGATGTCATAATAGTGTGGAACTATCATAAATAAAAAAATTAATTTTTCATGGGTTAATATAAAGACCATAAAATGAAGGCATATGAGGCATCCCCATATGTACAAAATATCTTAAAAAATAAGGCATAACAATCTGAATCCCCTAGTGGATCAAGAAAATTGACATGTTTTATATAGTATATCAAGAGAATCAACATGTGTACCATAATTATCTCTTGAGATATAATACAAAAACAAATGAATTTTATTTATATATAATAATGGACCTTCTCTATGCATAAATGAAACCACAAATATGTGGTCCAAAATATCATAAAACATTCATCAAATCATATCTCAAAAAAGTGGGTTTCCAAAATTTTTATTATGACATAACTCATTAAAAAGAAATATGTTTTATAAAAAAATTATCATTATAATGATAAATCATCCAGAAAAAATAAGGATGGTATCCATTGATCATATCAATAGTATAGAATAAATAAATTCAAGAGTTTTTTTATTGATGAATACAAATATCATTAAAACTCCATTAGAACATTCTCATGAAAAATAACATTTCCACATTATAAATAAATTCATGAAACTAAAAAATCACAAAATATTTTGAAAATCTATTTTAATTGAAAATAAATTAGGAATATTATAAAGGAGTCATGAAACCATTGTGCATTCATTTCATCGTAAAATTTAGTACGTCCCATATTTGTTAAAAATAAATGTTCCTTTCACATTTTTTTGGAAAAATTAAAATGTACCTGATTCAAAAAATAAAAATATGATTCCATTTAAATAATATTTTAAAAATTAAAAAATTAGTAAAATCAAGTTTAAATAATCATTAGTGTGTATTAAAACCATTATTTAAAAAAAATAGAAAAACATAGACATGGATGATAATGGATTTTTGACTGAAGAGAGAAAAAAAGTTGAATCTCCTTAAAAAATTATTCTGGTATCAATAGTTCCTAAATAATGGAGAATGATAGGAAAAAATGTTTTATCTAGAAATATCAATAGAAGAATAAATTTCTTGATATTATTGATAATTATATGGTAATATTCTATCATCATAAACATAATTATAAACAATCTCGAGAGACAATGAGATCATAACATAAATCATTAACATCAAGTGTTGAATTTCATCACACACATTCGAAACTCAGGTATAATTAATATATAATTTTCAAAAAAATATTATAAAATCAATTTTATAAATATAATACAATATATTAGTTTATTATAAACTTTTATAACCCAATTATTAACAACTCATTATTAAAATCAACATTCTGAGTGATAAGTGCTTTAATTTTCATGTATATTTTGGTTTATTAGTTTTGATCCTTGTACTTATATTACGTTTAAACCATATATAAAATGTTAATCTTGATTAAAATATAATATATGTTCAATATAAATATATTTATAGTCATCCAATAAAATTATTTATTGAATAATTAATTGTAATGTTCAGGGAGATGGTATGTTACATGTATGCATAAATGCTATTTTCATATTTTGATGGATGGAAAGAATGAATTTTAAATAATACTTCACCATTGAAAATTAATTATTAAATCATACACATTATATATATTTATAAAATCAATTCTTATTACCATTTGTGTAATTTGAAATGAAAAATGAATCACATTGCTTCATGGAGATAATAGTCCACACGTACGCATGAGCGACATTATCCATTTCCAAAAAATTAGAAGGAAAGATGTTATGTAATATATTGTAATTATATAAGTATAATAATTTCATTAATATAATATATATTTATAGGTTAATTCCATCATTAAATCCATCCATGGGAGGTGGTGATGGGAAAAAATACATCGATTCATGAGGTGTTAGTATGCCGTACAAATGATTAATAGTTCCACTTCCCAATTGATGGAAGAGAATATGAATATAGGGTATTAGATTAAAAAAAATTAAAATATCAGATTATTAATGATACTGATGTATTTATTTCATAATTTATATAAAATATTTTAAGGAGGTAGAAGAATAACTAAAAGGAAAACTCTTGGTTAAGAATAATATTAGTTCTTCAGACAACCCTAATTGTTTTATACCTAATTTCATATTAGGTTGGATTTATGTTAAATCCATGGACACTAGGTATGTTTAAGGGATATATAAAATTTATTTGGGTAGATATTCAAGAATAAAAAGGCTATTAATATGTCTAGAGAAGATTAGAGGGGTGTCCTATTATAATTTAGGAGAGTGGTACACATGTAATTTAACAAGGTTTTAATGTAATTTCAAGAATTCTTTTAGGAAAATAGAATATATTAATATCTAAAATGGATATGCTATAAATTAAACTAACCAATAAGGTTTTATAACCTGTTTATTTCATTTAAACCCTTATCTATTTAGTTTAACCGCCCACTAAACCACTTTTAACATTCGCCATGGTAACAAATTTCCCACTATTATTAATACTCATTATAAATAAAAATTAAGTTGTACTAACTAATTAATATTAATTAAAATGGATAAAACTATTGTATAAATTTTATAAAATAAATTTTAGATCAATGGAAGAAAATAATTTAATATGAAACTAGAAAACCCATCAAAAGGTGGGTTTCCAAAGAAAATGTTACTTGAGAATAAATTTTTTATATCCAAATTAAAGATAAATTTAAATAAAATGATCTATATTTGATTAATCATAACATAATTCAACTAATTTAAATGTTAAAATCAATTTAAAAAATGAATCTTTGTACATTCATTAAATGAAAAGTCATTTTTAATATAAATCATGGGTTTTCACTATTCATGTTAAAATTAATCCTTACATAAAATTCTTTAAAATAAATATTAAGATATTTTTGACATGTTGATTTTAAAATTGAAAATAATTTTTTCAAAATCATTTTCTAAAAGTGTAAAAAATAATTCTAAAATATGTTTGGACAACATGATGAATTATATTTTTTGAAAAAAATACATTTTTTGCATAACTCCAGATTTATTCTTTTTCACACATGGAAAAAATAATTGAAAAAAGTTAGAAAATTTTATTAAGAATATAATTTCATTAAAATAATTTTGAAATATTGGCCCATTTAATTTATTATGATAAATACACATTGTGTGCCTGAAATATTTTTTAAAAAAACTCCATTATTTTTTATCAGTTTTTATTTTAATTTATTATTAACTGATGAACAATGAATTGAATTTATATATATTTAATCCATGAGTTTTATTAATTTAAATAATCCTATTAAAACATATTAATCCAATTTTTAGGTGATAATTATGTCATTAAATAATAGTATATCATGGTTTGTTTATTCTTTGTGTTGTCGAAAAAATTAAATTTATTTGTACAAAATATTTCATAAAATCTCTTGTTGTTACATTCTAATCCCCATAAAATGAATTTTTCCCTTGAAATTATATCACTCTAATAAAAAAATAAGGTTTATTTTGCCTCATCATATCCTCAGGATCCCTTGTTGCTTCCCTAAAGTGTTGCTTTAACAGTAAAACATTGACCAGTTGTGTGGTCTTATTTCATAGAAATTTATCTCTATGATCCAGAATCTCTACTGGTTGTTCCACATAAAAGAGATATTTCTTAAATTGTATGACCTCTTAGTTTAGTACATGTGAAGAGTTAGGTATCTACTTCCCTAAGAGAGAAACATTGAACACTTCATGAAATTGAGATAGGTTTATTGGAAGAGGAAAATGATAATCTACAATCCTTACCCAATCAGGAATCTTAAAAGTGATAATATAGATGTTAATAACCCATATTAATAATGTTTTTTATCCCATTAAAAATTTCTATATATTATTATCCCCATAGATATTAATGACCCCATATGTGTGGTAAAATTTTGAGAACTACTATTGGGGATGTTTTTCTATTATTTTAAGGATGTTGTATTTTTTTCTATTACTTGTCAATATTTGTTATTCAGTATTATGGATTGTGTTCTCATGAGCTGATTTTTAGGATTAATTCATTATGTGTGATTATTATAATCAAGTTAATGGAAAAGAAACTCTTGACTATGATCTCGAGATGGGAAAAATATAAGGATGATGAAAAATATAGGGGAACTAATGTCTTGGAATGGGAAAAAGGGAACATGATGTTGAATATGTTAAAGAATGAGAACAAGGTATGTGAATGATCCTAGATTATGGAAGACCATCAAATATTGGCCTATAACTGAGCATTTTTTACCACATATTGCAGATAACCATTTTGAGACAAACTAGTGATTATACTTACGATTTCAAACTCTGATCAATTTTTTAGGATTCCATATTAAGACTTGAATACACATTTTAGGGGTTTCATCATAATATATGACACATTTAAATTTAAAAAAAACTTTATTGATTTAGTTATATTGTGTATATTTTAATTTTATTTACGATAATGATCATGATAATTAAGACATGGTCTTAAACCTCATTTAATTACAATTTGGGATGAGTATGTACAAATAATTACTTTCTTCATCCCTACATCAATATTATAAATTTAAATAAATATAATGATGAATCAATTTAATTTTTTTGGCAGTGATTCAATGATATAATTATAAAATGATTGAATCATGGAATTAAAACATGGTTACTAATTGAAACATTTTAAAAAGGTTTGTGAATGGGAAATAATTCAATTATGGATTATATAGTAATAGGTCACAAATGAATAAGACATTTAATGAAATAGACACCCTACAAAATGAGATTTCATGTAATTGACTTTAGTTCTTATCCACCGGAGGATGAAGGTGGGGTGTACATATAGTTTACAATAATGAATGAATTGTGACCCATGTAGATTCTTTGTCCAGAAATTGGGGTTCTTTGATGGCCATGAAATCCCCTCATGGTATCTATACTAAAAAACAAAAGTATATTGGATAAAATTATAGATATAAATTCATAGGGTGGTGGATGAAATAAAAACAATATAAATGATATCATCCATGGGTACTATGTATTTATGAACAACAAATACCTTCTTTCCAAAGTCAACTCCACTCACTAGAGGATATTGTGGCCACATTAATTAACATACCCAAAGATACTATCAAAGAGATAATGAAGAAAAATTTGATCAATATAATGAATTAAGAAATCTGTAATTTTAGGTTAGCCGTATTCGAAACCAACATTATTAAAGGCTTAGAGGAGTGTTTTCACGTGGTGAATAGGTTCATATAGAGGAGACATGATTGAAAAAAAAAACTTGTGAAGTGGAAAAAATAATAATGAGAAACCTGAAACAAGTAAAAGTAAGTATAATGTATAATATTAAGATGATAATGAAAATCAAGAAATAAAAAGGGAAAATGAAAAAGTTTTTGGGATAAAAATTTAAGGAACAAATAACACATTATAAGTAAAGATTAACATTTTTGAAAATATTGATGCAAGAGAAAATTGATGTATTGTGAACTATGTTTCTGGAAAATATTAAATAGTTACATATTAATATCCCATTTATATATTATTTATCAAAAATTATAACATATGAAAAATAAATGTATTATTTGGTGTAAAATAATATATATATATATATATATATAATATAAACTCTATTAAACTCTCTAAAGAGTGATCAATATCAATGTAGAAATACCTACCAAAAAAATAACATTAATGAGGTAGCTTTTCATTTCCTATTAAAACTAGTTTTAATTATTATTTTTAGAGATTTTTGTTATTTAGGTGATATGATAACATAGTTTCTTACAACACATTCAATATCCTCATACATGAATATATTAATATCACCTGAGTTTCTCTCTACCAAGTAGATTCAATGGTTAATTACCCATGAGGCTAAATTTAATACATCCATATAATTCTGGAATGATTATTTTTCAATGGGGATTTACTTATGATGAATATGGATTACTATTAGAGACGTATAATATTGGGGAGACCCTTATTGATAATAATATATGCGTTGATTGATGTATAAGACAGTTTGTTATGTATTATAGTTTGGGGGGTGAAATTAAGATTCAATACACACTAGTATATGAAGAATCGAACATATTGTGATGAATAACTTAGTGAGGAAAATGAGACAGATTCCAAAGAGTGAGGTATAATTGAATAAATAAAAGATAAAAATATTTTCATTGTAAAAATTAATGATGTAGTTGTTGTCTAAGAAAAATAAAAAAGTTTAAACTAATTAAAGGAAGAAACATGGGATGAAACATAATACTACAAATGACCAAGAAGCAAAAGAAAAAACTTGGATTGAGGATGTCTTGTATATATGGATATTCCATGACCTGAATTCTGTGTTTTCAGAATTGAAAAAGTATTGGTGGATTATCTCAATGAAAGTGGAGAATGTTTTATGGAAACGGAGGGTAAAACTATCTTTTAGATAAAGGGAGAGGAATCATCCATATATAAGGATTTCAACTAAGAACATTTATTGACTGAAATGCTATAAATTTGTACCAATATTTTATCACTTTAGATAAATAGAAGGTCTGATTGAGATAATATAATTAAACGTAATCCCTTCTGGGAGGTATAAACATTTTTTGGGATTTTAATTTTTTTTGAATATATATATAAGACCACTTCCACTATTTTTATATTTTATTTGAAAAGGGATTACTCCTTCAATTATTTTAAATTTTAGGTTTATGATGAGTGAAAATCACATCATAGAATAAATGGAAGAGGTTGTAGGAACAATTCACACTAAGTTATACTGAATAACACTATAAATCATTATAGAATAGAACATACACAAGATTTCATTAGAGTTAAGCACTGCATAACAAATCTATCCTGAGAAATGGGGAGTATGATTTTAATTTTAATATTTTATATTACTCACCAACTTTTCTTCATAAGATTTTTAAATTGAAAAATTTCATGCCATAGAAATGAGATGTTTGTTTTATTTTATCATCTATGAGAAAGAGTAACTTATTAAAATCATTATAACATGTTTTAAAGTAATTTTTTAAATTATTATTTTAGTTAAATGGGTATTTAATCGGTATATTTTAGAAAAGGTCAATAAATATGAAAAATAACGTTTCAAAGGATTGATATGGTTGAGGAAAATTATGTTTCATCTAGATTTTTAATGTCTTGAATATATAAATTTATTGTTCTTTAGTTTTTTTTATGAATTTTCATGGATGGTTAAATATTTACCAAATATTTTCATTCATAAGAGTCTTTTAAACCTATATTTTCCATTATTCTCTAGGTAGATTTCACTAGTGATACTCAAAAAAAATTTGCTATAGAAATTTCTTAGAACATTGTCCAAGATATGAATGTAAAAAAATTAGATTTTAATATGATGGAGGAATATTAATAATTATCGCAATCTATTTGTTCCAAAACATAAATTAATCATTCTTTTTTTCATATAATCCTTAGATTATATTAGTAAGGTCCACCTTCCAATCATAATATTTCCCTCTGTCCATACTCATTGTATTTTTCATGATATTTATTAATTAATGTGTGGGTGCTTCCACGATGAAAGTAGATGTGTTATTATGGAATAAGTTTGTGGGTGTTATTTAATAGGACTTGGAAAAATAAATTATCATTAAATAACATTATTATATATCCCTCATTTAATAATAATAAAATTAAATAATAATATTAAAAAATGAGTTTGGTCTTATGAGAATAATATACCATGGATTGTCTAATAAAACTTATCATTTGGATTTAGGAGATGTACATGGTAATTCTCCCAAGAATAATATTAAAAAATGATATAAAAAATTAATAGGGTTTATGGTTCATAGTTTCCATTGATTTATGATCTTATTTTAGTTTTGTCGAAAGAAGGAGATGTCACTTTTAAGGGAAAATTATGTGAATTAATTTTTAGAATTCAAAACTATACTTTAGATATTACCCTCCATTTGAGATTTATTTTGATATTAAAACAATTACCCACCAACCCAATCCTTGAAAACATTGGAAACTCATTTTAATATACTCTAATTTTATTAAAATTATATTATAATGAGGGGATGGTAGATTCCTTGATAACCAACATTAAGTGACATATACATGGGGAATGAGCATAATCCTATTCATATTTACCTTGAGTAATAATATAAAATAATTAATGTGAGGTAGATCATGATGGAAATTCACATTATTTATGAATTAACAAAAATGAAATGAATTAATGAGAGGTATTGTTATTTCTATAATGGAAGAGTAAAATGCATGATTAAATATGTTTACTTCAAAAATACATAAATAAGTAATTTTTCTTTTTTAGAAAATAAAGTTTATCCCCCATTGAGAATCATTTTTTTGGAAAAAAATTAAATATTAGTAGAATTATCTCCCTTTTAGACAATTTTTATGTTACATGCTCAATGACAAGCCCATATCTACATTTGGGGAGTGGGATTTGATACTTATATTTCATGCATACATTTATGAATATTTAAATTTATAATATTTTCTAATAAATTCATTATCGTTTCATTGATTCCCATTTTTTAATTTTTTATGGAATCAAGCATTATAATTAGGAATTTTTTATTATTATATATGAGTAAACACACACGTCAAGGTTCATGATGTTATTATAAGGTCACATCATGAACCATTCAATTAAGATATCCCCTAAAATTTAAGTCAAAATGGTATATTGTGAGATTAGTAATTACTACATAAAATTTTGAGTGAGTAATATTATATATAATTAGTCATTGGATCAAATAATGAACAGTTAGGTCACACTACAAGCCCATGTTAAAAAATGATTTTAATTTCTCTTTATTTTAAGTAATTTGAAGATCTAAAATTGAAATGGCTAGGGATATCTGTATGTGATCAAGACGAATTAAATGGTTCCTTTTATAATTCAATGGAAAACCATTGTATATATTAAACTTTAAATACAAGGGTTGTACACTGCTATCCAAGGTTAGAACCTAGAGCCTTCACCAATACTAGAGAAGGAATTCTACTATGATGTTTTTTATGTCGTGATACTACGATAGATTTCTATTTTTCTCATTATTCCTCAGGAATTTCAGGAGGAGATAATTCATCATTTTCATGTGATGTAATTATTTGGGGAGTGTTTATGTTAAATTTCTTCTACATTTTAATCCATTGTTGTGTCAGTAGTTAATTTTCCTTTTTTAAATATATTTCTTCATTCCCATATCATGGTCATTAAACTTGATTTTAGGATGTTATTTTAAATTCGTGGATAATTGTTTTGAATCTTTCATTTCCACTACATGATTTATATTTATTATGTAAAAATATTTTTTCAAGACACTAAACCTAATAATGGTCCAATATACATGACCATAAGAATGGGAAATTTTATGTTATAGGGGGATCACCAAGAATAAGTAATTTTATTAGTTTTATTACAAAAACATGGATAAATAAAATCATAGAAATCCATTATAACAAAAACATCGAATTTACAATTCTTGACACATCTTATCTCATTGATTATAAAACATATGCTCTCATTTTCATTTAATCAGTTTTAATATATATATATTTAAACCATCTTATGGGTTCATCCATGAACTCACCACAAACTACCATCATTTACATAGAATTAGTATTGTTTGATTATTTCATAAATATTAATGTTTTATACAGAGTCCCAACACAGATTCCACTCAATAGTGCCTCAAGATGATGGCTACAAGACCGAAAGTGAGCCTCCCGGAACTCTAGAGGCTTCTGACTAGAAGCGAGGTCCTTGGCCATGTCCATGGAGAGACTATTCCCTCATAGATTAGTGTATTCCCTATAGTAAAAATGGTTAATAAATATAAGAATCATAAATCAAGATTCAGATAACAGTGGGAATATAGAAATAAACAATGCAAGATTAATGATAATTGGAGAAAAGATAATAATAATAAAAGTTTATAAATGATTATTTTCATGATTCAATACCAAATTTGGAGTACAAGGGAACTAGGGATACACAATATAAACTGCATGCTATACAAAAACTACAAAAAGGGAAATAACTGCTATATAACATCTCAATAAAAGGCTTGATACTATTCCCCCATAATGTATCCTAAAAATAATGTAAATCAGTCATGCATTGAAATCCACTTGATACCCAGTATCCATAATTTTCATCAAGAAATCAACTCAGGTAATAAATGATGCTTGATAAGGGTTTAAGATATAAATCTCAGAAGGACAGCATCCATAGAGTCTTGGATAATACATTCTGTGCCACAAAAAATGTTGTGTTCTGAAATAATAAGAAATGTAGGAATAATAAAGTAAACAACTACCACATCGGCCTGTGATCCTAAATGGAAAGCCAACTAATACAACTTTCTTTTGCCTAATCTAGATGGCAGAAATGAAGCTCTTGTATAAGTCACCACATGCGTACAAGGGACCTTGTAAACAAAGAAATATAAGGAATATCCCCAAGATTCTTCTCAATCTTGGGGTCTTATTTCCAAATCACCATTTAAGGCATAATATGATATAATTAAGAAGAAACATATGTAGCATAGGTAACCAAGCCATCAATTCCATGGTTGTAGTCCAAATACTATTATAGGATATCTATACAATATCCCATGGGTAACTACAAGAACATCCAATATAACCAATGTCATCGAGTATGTCCAAGGCAACCAATATGATGTCCCTTGTATCACTCAAGACATGGTGACTCTAATCCCATGTAGAGTATCTCACACAGGGGACCATGTATTACCTGAGGCTTGTTATTACTATCTTTCCAAATAGGTCTTTCATCGATTTCCCCTCTAGGGAACTGACCTCACTCATGAGTATAAGTAAATATTCCCAGAAATTCTACATGTGGTAGAAAAATGTATTGCTCTCGGTTTTTCAAGAGTATCCAACTATGAAAAGAAATCCAGTCCATGTAATCTTTAACTCAAGACCCATGTTCTCTCCCATCCCAGAGTAAGTGAGCCATAGCTGTAAAGCACATATCGTAAGGTAAAGAATTTATATAATTTCAGGCCATTAACTAAACATCCCCTGAAAAAATCTAACAAGATATTCATGTATCAAAATTTAGTTATAAAAAGGAATGATTCATTAAATACAAGCATAAGCCTTAGGCTATAAGATATGATCACGAGACAACATGCATTAAGCATATGTAATATAATAAAAACATATAAACATGGAATTAACATGACTATAGTCACATGTCATAAATGGAATCTCAATAGATCAATATATCAAACGTGTCCAAGCATAGAATACGATTTAATATAATCACTTTCAGCATGAGAAACAAGAATAAACAATTTATTGACACAAGGAACATGGTATAACATAAATGTCAAAAAAAATATGCCATGATGCAAGGTATTCATCCAACATGTAATGAATAATTAGATGCAAGGCAAATATAATTAAATAAAAAGAATCAAAATTCATTTAAATAAATGGGGTGAGGCATTAATCTCAAGGATATCCATTTAATTCCATTCAATTTAAGTAAATAAATCATTTAATTATGTAGGAACTCACCCCTGGCGATTTATAAAATTTAAGGCATGAAAAATGACCATTAATGGCAGGAAGACCCAAAGGGGTGGCCAATAATTAGGAAAATTACCCTCAAATGGGTTTCATTGTAAGTTAAGGTCCCAAAAGGAATTTAAAACCTCATAAAATAATTTATTTAATAACAAAAAATCCTCCTTAGAATAATTTAGTGAGCGTCACAACAACACGACATCTAAAATGTGATGAAACAATGGGAATGTGAATAGACACCCTACCTCGATGTAGTAGCACTCCCATCATCCATTATTAGTCATTGATTCATCTTCAAATATAAGAAAACAGTGTATTTTTTAAAATATCTTGAAATAGTTAAAATCTTATTTCACCAAAATAGAGAAACATATGGGAGAGGAAAATTGAAATATATGAGTGTGGAAGGATGATCTTACCGACAGATTTTGGTAGCTTCCTATAGTGAAGGATTTGAGTTCCAGTGGAGGGACATGTCAAAAAACATAGGAGAATGTGAGAGATAGTTCCATACATAATGGAAAGAGGAGAAATAATATTGGAGTGGTAGAGGAAAAAGTAAAGAGGATTTAAAATCAGTAAATGAGGGAAAACATTTAATTTCACCCATAAAAACATTGTGCATTGTTTGTCCACATAGTTTGGTTAAACCATGTGCCAATCGTGCACCTTATACTGCTTCAAAGGGGCATACTCCATGGTTAGTCACACAGTTTTACGAAACCATACACAAACCATGAATTTGGTATATGTACCAAACAACTGAAGCATTTCATGGTCGTGAACCTCAGGTTGCAAAAATATATACAAATCGTACGACCACTAGCTTTCAACTTCTAACTACCGCAATGGATTAGGGAAACCATGTTTTCTGGGCCGCTCGATTTCCTCTAATTATACATCATAGTCTTCTCTATAAATTCTTAGGGCTCTAGGATCTTATTGATCCCCCAAACATTCTTCATACCCCAATCAAGCTTTAGGCATCATTACTAAATAAATTTATGGATATTTTAAACGAAAATTTCAATGGTCTCATTGTTTTAGATAATGTCGGGATGTTAAAAACTCCCTTCCTTAAAATAATTCATCCCTATGATTCACTTATGAGGGTTGTATAATATCATCTACAAAAACATACAAAAACTACACTCATATATCAACCTCCAATTCCCAGGTCTTATCCTATACACATCCATGTTTCTATAGAACATTGTCTAGAGGGACTAAACGTCCTTGGAGAAATATCATCCTATGATCAATGATTAAAATCATATACTCCTCTAAGGAAACATCCACCACCAATTCAATATCCTTAGGATCAATCGAATGAGACAGGTCTAGATGATACTATTATAGTTGAGATATTTTGAAGATATAATGCATGAAATAGTACCTATGAGGTAAGGAAAAATGAAAGGCTATCGACCTGACCCTCCCTACCATCTCGAAATGAATGACATGTCTAGGTTACAAATTTCCTTGTCTCCTAATTTTTCTATGTACCAATCTGGGCGATACATGAAGAAATACCCAACATCCCACCTTGAACTCCAGAGGTATGAGGCAACAATCATTATAGGACTTCTTCCGGGACTAAGGTATATCCATATTCTTTTGAATTTTCAAGACTGTCTCTGATTTCTCCTGAACAAGATGAGGACCCATTAGATATGTCTCACCTACCTCTAGTTATCAAAAAGGTGAATGACATGGTCTACCATAGAGAGCATCATTTGAATCCATATGATTTATTTTCTAAAAACAATTATTGTAGGAAAACTCAACCAGAGGAATATGTTTCTCCTAGGAACCTCCTAAATCCAAGATACATTCTTCTAGCATATCCTCTAATGCATGTATGGTCCAGTCATACTAACCATCAGTTTGAGGCTAATTTGCTGTACTCAAGAGAATCTATGAACCTGATGCCTTTTTCAACCCTTTCTGAAATAGAAAAGTAAACCAAGTGCCTCAGTCGAAATGATAGAACATGTTACCATATATAGTCAAACTATATATTTAATGTAATTACATACTAAGTCCTTAAGGTAGAAGGTTCCTGGATCAGTATGAAGTGATCAATCATGGTTAGCCTATTGATGATCACCCTTACTGCATTTCAACTTCAAGGGGATCTCAACAATCCTTTTACAAAATCTATTAGGATATCATTCCATTGTTCCCATAAGAATGGATATATGATTTAGTAGTCCTATAGGTCACAATTAGTCTTCCTTCACTCGTTGACACCTGGAGCACTGAGTGAAAAAGGCTAAAATATGGTTCTTCATACCTAGACACCAGTACTGAGGGATTATATCTCTATAAATATTAGGGAGCCTAGGATGAACTTCCTAAATAGAGGCATGTGATTCCCTCGTCATCTATTCCAATATATCATAAGGCACCCATAAACGACCACAGAGAAGTAGAGTCTCACTACCATCAACAATGCAATAAGGAGGTGGGTTCTTTACTCGGAATATCACCTTCAAAATGAGACAATCAAAATCTAATAACAGACACATCCAAACCCATTCTATAATAGACGATTTAACTTCCATAGCATCTATAACTAGATTCCCATGATGTTCTTGATCCACTATATGCAACTCAAAATACAAATCCATCCTCTTCCAGTCAATACTAGCTGTCATATGGCTTGTATCTGAGTCTTCTAAATCCTCGAACCATCCACTGAAATACACTTACTGGGTGTGTAAGTAATATCAATATCAAATGACTATTAGTATTCTATCCTCATGTGTTTCCCTATATTGAATACCTACTGAGTGGAGTAATATTTTATACTTTTTTGATACATTTAAACAATGAATAGATCTCCCAATACATAGTGATTCCAAAAACAAAGAGCCTGAACCATGAATACTATATTGAGGTAATGTGTAGGATAGATCCACTCATGAGGCCTCCTCTATAGGGATCTATACACCAATACTCAATCATCCTTTATAATAACGACACTAATACTCATCCTACAATAATCACAATAAACTGTATAACTCCTAGTCGACTCAGATAGAATTAAGATCGAAGCTGAAGGGAGTCATTCCTTTATCTCATGAAAATATGTATCATAAGATTTTGAAAAAAAGAACTGCACACCCTTCTTAGTAAGATCCATAAAAGGTTCTTCTAATGGAGAGAATTCTTGGATAAATTTACTATAATATCTAGCTATCCCCAATAAGTTGCGTATGTCAAAAACATTTTTGGGATCCTCTAGGAATCCATGACACTCATTTTTTCTTGGTCAAATAATAGGCCTACCTCAGATATGATAAGACCCAATAAATAATCCTTTCTAATATAAAAGTTTATTTTACTAAGCTTCCCATATAGTTGTAACTCTCTCAGTGTACATAGAATGATCTCAAGATGATTTCTGTGGTCATTCCTGGTTTGCGTTTACACCAAGATGTTGTCTACAGAGACTACCATAAAGGAATCAAGATACAAGTTGAAAACCCGATTAATCAAGTCTATGAAAACCATTGGATTGTTTTTTCATATCAAATGATATAACCAAATACTTCTATAGGACATTCATACTATGGAACACCAAACATGGTATATCTAATGGCCTCACATGAACATGATGATATCCTGAAATAAAATTGATTTTGGAGAAAATAGTTTCTTCTTGAAGGTGGTCGAAGAGGTCATTGATATAAGGTAGTGGATACCTATTCTTCATCATTGTCTGGTTCAATAGGAGGCAGTACATGTAGTATATGAGGGTAGCATCCTCCTTCTTGGAGAAAAGTACTGGTGAACCCCATGGTGGTGTGTTGGTTCTGATAAAACCTTTAGCCTCTAAATCTTCAAGCTGATTATTGAGTTCTGAGAGCTTTATAGGTGCCATATTATATAGAGGATTGGACACTAGTGGTTCACATGGAATTAGAAAAATATTGAACTCAACCTATCTCTTAGGAGGTAAACCAAAAAATTTATCATGGGAGACATTCCTAAAACAACATATAAGATGTGGGAACTCTACTAACTGCATTCCATGATCGCCCATAAAGAGACATGTTAACTAATCTCTCACTCATCCATGTCTGGTTCTCTTGTGTATATCATGATCATCCTTGATATCGTATTCACCCTTTTGTATATACATGCTACCCTCAAGAAATGTAAAAAACACTCGATAGTGATATTAATCCACTTAGCACGATAAGCCATAAGCTAGTCCATACCAAGAATGATGTTGAATATAGTCATCTCAAGGATGAAGAAACTCCAAATGAAATGAAACCCACCTATCTCAAGGGGAACTCATGAAACTAACATATTCCATCTTTTTTAACCTCTAATGTAGTGTTGATGGACATGACACTATAGAAGTATTCTATTGAAATACCAAGGCTTTCCGCAACTACAACAGATATTAAAGAGTGTAAAGCACCTATATCAAGAATGGAAGAAACTAAATAATTGGTCACCATAATAGTACCTTTAACCATACATAGCCCTAGACTCTTATTCTATGTATTTGGAATCATTACCTACATATAGCCTGAACCACGACCATTAGGTGATACCTGATTAGCCTGAGCAGATCCACTAAGCTGCTACAGAAGCTATAAGGCCTGACTACCATGGCCACGATCAGAATTTTCTTAAGATAATTGTATATTAGAAGACAAAATCCCATCCTAACATGATGTTCTAGATCCCTTACCCAATAGAGGTGCTGGTAAGTATTCCATGCCACTGGACGTGGGACGAAAAGAATGGAACAAGCATTGAATATGACCCATCCTACCATAATATTAACACTCAATTGGGTTCCACATGCATACTGGATTCTTACGTCCTGTCCTATCCCACCAATGAAAAATAATGGAGCCATAAAATATGTGTCACTTTCCTGGAACCACCCCCACATGCACCCTTGAAATAATTCTTTTGGATTCTAGAAGAATCATCACCCTGTTTCGGAATAAAACTTCCAAGATTCAAATGAACAACTTCTATCAGGTTTTGTTATGTAAGTATGGCCTCATTTATGATCTTTGTAATGGAATTCATCTAGAATTTGGTCACCTATGAGTGGACATAATTCCCAATCCCATACTCATGGTGCCTCAAAATCATTAATTCTTCATCGATCTGAGAAGGATCAAAACTTTGGAGCTTGGTGAAATGAGGAGAATACTCTAGTATGATCATAGAGCCCTTATAAAGACTCTTGAATTCCTTATAGCGATCCTCTCTTAGGGTATTCAAAAAGAATTGATCGTAAAAATCCACAAGCAAGTCTTCCTAGACCATACCTCAATAATTATCTAACTATGAAATGACATCGCACTATAATTTGGTGGAGTCCCACAACATTGAGGTTGTGATCTTGACCCTCCTTTTCGGAGGCATCTCAAGATGTTCAAGATAGCCACCATAGCTCTAACCATGAATCTACAGCATGTGGTTCATCATCCCCTAAGAAAATGGGTGGATGTTTTTACTGAAATTCACATATTATCTCTTCTATAGTTGGGGTAAGATAGGGAGTAACCTGAATATAATGTGTAAACCAAAGAATGATATTTCAAAATTAAGCATCGACGCCTAGTTTAAGATTATAAAGATGTGCCTCAGAAGGCACTACAGGAGGTACATTTGGTGGATCAGGGTCCACCACTTCTATAGAATGATCATCCACACTTTAATAGAATACAACACGAGGTCATCGTGGTGGAATAACTCTAAAAATTCCAAGATCATACCACAAACATGATTTATAATTGAGGAAATAAATAAGGAATTTTATAAAACAAGGGTTGGTAAAAAGCCTTCATGAACACTATTAAACTCACAACCTACTGTTAGAGTCAAGTCTATGTAATAGGAAAACACAAAAGTATCACTAAGAAAAAAATAATCCTAACCTACAACCCATTTCTATGGTTAGGCATAAAATTTTTTATATAAGGTGGTGACTTTATTTTAAAGGTGGTTCTCACTGTAATTCTCTTTTAAATTTGAACATCTTAAAATTTTGTAGAATTGGGTGGACAACCATTCCAATTTATAAGGTCCCATACACCTAATAAATTGAAATTGGGCATCTTCTTAACCCAAACCATAACATGATCTAGTAAGGTAAATGGGTAAATTTCACTAATTATAACAAAACATTCACTACAAGGCTAAACCAAATAATGTAAGACAATAATCCCATGCAACAGGAAAATCACACTAAAATTTAACATGTGATGGCATAATGCCTGACTATTTGAGTGCTATTGTTCCTATTATGATGCATTATTTAAATAATCGAAAGATTATAAATAATCATTCCAATAATAGAAATATACTATCACCACAAAACTAGTTTTTCACCATACATTTAAGTCCAATCAATTATAAATTCCACAATCAATAACTACAATTTCCCAACCTAGATAAATTTTGGTTTCTCCAATACATGGGTCAGATATCTACCAGAAAATGGAATGGTCCAAACTCCAATGTCCTAGACTCATGTAGAATACCAAAATAGTATGGAAAAAGTAAAAATCCCACTAATACCACTTTGTAGCATCCCTCCCTAGATTCCACTCAGTAGTGCCCTGAGGTGGTGAATATAGGACCTCAAGTGTGCCTCCCCGAATGCCATAGCCCATCGACTAGATATGAGTGAATAAGGTGTTTCCATGGTGATACTATTGACTCATGGATCAATTTATGCATAATGATAAAAAATTGGTAATACATATCAGAAGAATAAATCAATAAGAAGATATCTTTGATAATATAGAAATAAACAATCCAATAGTAATGATAACTAGTGTAAGATAAATAATAATAATAGACATAAAAATGATGATTTTCATGATCCTATAAAAATTAGGAGTATATGGGAACATGGGATAAAAATATTATGCTGCATTCTATACAAAAAATGTAAAAAGGTAAAAAAACACAACACATTATCTCAAGCATAGGCTCAGTCCACTGCCGCTAAAATCTATAATATGCTGCAAGTAAATCAGTCAAGAATCGAAATCATGATGCTTCCATTTATCCATACCTAATATCCTGAAATATACTCACTTACCAAATGGAACCTCATAAGGGTGTGAGATATAAATCTTAGTAGGTCGGCGCCCAAGATGTCTAGGTTGATCCATTCCATTCAATACATAAATACGTTGTGTTCCAAAATGATAACAAATGTAAGAAATAATTAAATAAACAACTACCACCTTGGTCTGGGTTCCTAAATGGAACCCCAACTAATACCCCATACTTAGGCCTAATTCGAATGTCTAAAATAGGGCACCGGTGTATGTCAATAATGTGTACAAGGGACATTTTAAAAATGGAAATATAAGGAAATAATATCACCATGTTTTTTTGGCTTGGGATATTATTTTCACATCAACATTTAAGGGGTACTCTAATATAATTAAGATTCAACATAAGTAGCATAAGTAACCAAGATGTCAAATCCATTAGTGGAGTCCTGATCCCATCTAATGTGATCTATAAATAATCCCAAGGGTTTCTATAGGAACATCCAGTATAACCAATGTCATAGACTCTATCCATGGAAACCCATTCTACATACCCTGTATCACTCAAGACATAGTGACTTTGAGCCCATCCCCGGTATCTCACATAGGGGACCGAGTATCAACTAAGGCATTGCATATCCACATTTCCAAATGGGTGTGTACAATTTTTCTCTCTAGGGGAAATAAACTTGCTAAAGAGTATAAGTAAATTATCCATGTGATACCTTACTAGGAAAAATAAAGATTTGTGTCTGACACATCAAGAGTTTGGAACCAAGAATAGTGTTTCCATCCATGGAATCCTTAACTCGAGACCCATGTTTAATCCCACGCCATAGAAAGTTGTCCATAATGACAAACACATATCACAAGGAAAACATTTTTATAATTTCATTCCATTAAATAAACATATCATTCCAAAAGATAACAATCTATTCATGCTTCACAATTCAACTATTAAAAGGAATAAATAATTAAGCACAATCACAAGCTCGAGGCTACATGACAAGATCACTATGAAAAATGTATTAAGCATAATTAAAGGAACAAAATAATATGCATAGGGCATTAACATTCGTCTAATCACATGTCATTAATGACATCTCAATAGATCTAGCTATCAAGCTTGACCAATCATGGAATACAATTCATGCCAAACAACTTTGGAAAAAAAAAGCATAAATAATTAATATGAACATGGTAGAAGGCACAAAATAAATGTAAACAAAGAATATGGAATAAAGCTTTATATTCATCCAATATGAAATGTATAATTAGATTTGAGGAATATAAAATTCAAATCCTAGAATAAACATGAATTTAAATACAAGTGGTGATTCATGAAGCTCAAGAGCATCTATTTAATACCATTCAATTAAAGTAATTATGGAATTTAATTAAAGAGAAACTCACCCTTGGTGATTTATCCATTTTCAGTTTTGGGAAAATTACCATTAATGGTGGGAACAAGCAAAAGGGAGACCAAAATGAGAAAAAAGACCATAAAATGGGTTTTTCTACATGGAAATTTCACAAAATTCGGGAATAATCACTTTAAATAATTTATTTAACAATAATAAAGTCACTTTGAAAGATTATTGCAAGTAAAGAAATGTGTGACAAATAAAACATTAAGAAACTACCAGAAAAAGAAATAAAACCCTACCTCTATGTATTACCACTTCGATAATTTTTTATCAGGCCTTTATTATTTCTAAAATAGAAGAAAATGAAGGATTTTTAAAATGCCTTGAAAATAGGGAAAATCCATTGCAGCAAAATAACATAACAGTTGGGGGAGGAAATTAGAAATAGATGAGTGTGGAAGGAAGAGCTTACTGTGGGATTTCCGTTACACGAAATAGTAAAGGATTTGAGTGATGATAGAGGGAGATGACACAAAATCTAGGAGTCGGAGAGGGAGATATCCATGCATGAGGGGAGGAGGAGAAATCCCACTAAAGTGGTAAAAAAAAAGAAGGTTTTAAAATCATTAAATAATGTAAATTTTAAATTTCACCGAAAAAAGAACTTCACATGATTTCACTACATAGTTTTGAAAAACTATGCACTAACCATGTGCCTGATGCTACTTCAAAGGGGCATACCATATGATTAGTAACATGGTTTAACTAACCATATGTTTTAGGTATTTCCCAAACCACTTATTCAATGAAAATAAAACTACCTCAGGTCTCATGGATGCAAACAAACCATATGTCCCCCAGGTGGGAATTTACAGCTACTGAATTGTTTAAAGAAACCATGATCCCTGATCTGCATGGTTTCCTCTAACTGTGTCACCTCGTATTCTCTATAAATTCACAGGGCCCTAGGATTTGAATATTCCTTGGAAAACCCTGATTCCCCTATTAATATTTATGCATCAATACTATGATTTTTAAAGGGATTTAAAAAAAAGTTAATAGTCCATACAATTGGATAAAACTTAGATGTTACATTTTATTAGACCCATAGTAATTAATGACTCTTTATGTGTGGTTAAAATGAAAATCATGTTATTTCCATTGGTATTCATGATATGATGAATGAATGATATTATATGGAACACATATTAAAGGATTATGATGTGTGTGGTGCTATATCACCCTTCAATACATTTTTTAGTGTTGATATCCCATGAAATATTAAGGTGTGTAAATAAAGAGTTTTTTCCAAAATCTATGGGCATAATGATTTTTCTTACATTTTAATGCATGGAAGTAACGAGTTTGTTCAAAAACGTTTATTCATTATAATTTTAAATAAATGGATTCATATGAATATGATTGGGAAATATTTCTATATTGATTTAAATTATAGGAAATGTTACATTCCATGTTTACTAATATTTTATAAGATATTCATAAATTTTATGTTATGCTACCATGATTCAAGATTATTTTTTTATGCTTACTAGATAAGTTATTTTTGGTGTTCCTATTTGATATACATAAATTCCATGACATGCTCTTATGTTAAACCATACCTTATTAGTTAATTTATAATTTATGGTTTATTAGGTATGACTTTTTATGTATCATGATTACACCCACATTCCCATCTTTTGATCACTTAAAATATTTGATTGTTATCACTTATTGTTACCATTATTGAACATTTGTGATCAGACATTTCTTATGTTTCCATTTACCCAAGTTATGATGAAATATAAATTGAATGGTATTTTCACAAACAATTTCTTATTTGGATAAATTGATAGATATTTTAATGATATTTGATCGAATAAATAGTTCCTTTTATAGGGGAAAAGTTACCATTAGCTGAAAAAACATGGTTTTTTTATTTAATTTTTTCCTGATTATCAAAAAATCCAATCCATAAATATTATGGGAATTTATAATAATTGAATTTTTTATTTATGTAATTTATTTTTGGGATGTCATTTTTTTGGGGATTCATAATATGGATGGGGAATTTTTCATTCATATATGGATAACAATTCCAAAATTGGGGGTATACATGACTTTTTCAATAAGTGACATCTTGGTTTTGGATGGACAACATTACATTCATAATTTTGGATAGTTCTTTTAGTCCTTCAATGATGAGGGATGCATTAGGTTTCTACATTTCATGGGTGTGTGTACATGGAACATGGGTTTTAGTTGTGGTATGAGTTTCATTGTGGAAATAGTTTTTTAAATGAAAGGGTGATTTTTAATGTGAGTTATTTTTTAGTTTTATTTATCCTTTATTATTTATATTATTCCATAATATTATTTTGCATAAAATGTTATATAACTTGTTTTTATTATTGTGGAATGTGTTGAAATCCTATTGGGTATTTCCTAGTATGTTTTATACTCACCCCAATATATTCTTTATAGTACATATGTAGTTGTTGTTTTACATGACATAATTATAGGTAAGATCACATACTTTACTAGATAGGATTCATGATACAATATTTCTCAAGGATAGAGTTGGGATCTTGGATGTTTCAGTATTGTGGATCATGGGAGACTTCCACATTACCATTTTTAATTAATCTTTATGTTTCTTGGTTTACAATTCTTAATCATGGATGTTATTGGTTTTAATGCCTATATAATTCCCATATTATGTTTTTTTTATTTTTTTATTTTTCTAATTCATCATTATTCTAATCCTTGACATATTAAACTGTAATTTGTTTCATATAAAAGGTTATCTCATTCCTAAATTATATTTTTACTCCTTAGGATTTTATTTATAACTGTTAGTTTCCATGAGATAAACCTAAGGATAATAGAATTTTTATCCATTATGAGATGATTGGTTTGCGTCCAAATATTACACATCACATTTGAACATATGTGATAAAATATAGAATGATGTAACACAACCTCACCACCCCATGAAAGTGGAAATAAATTCATAAATTAAATAACCTCGCATGAAAAAATACCATAAAAAATTGCTACAATGCTTAATAACATTAATCCCACCTAACCCATAAATGTGAGTGTCAAAAATATATGTGTTGACCATGAAATTTCTAGGTGTCATAAGAGAACCTATTAAGGTTGTTCTCAACTCCTATTTTTTTAGATTCAATGAATTATCCACAATTTACATGAAATAGATGCTTCATGCCCAGGTAATATACTAGAAGAAATTATTATATAATGTAAGAACAAAGAAAATGGGTCATTCACATAGACTTGAAAATAAATTTAAAATAAATAATTACTTCACGCCTGAGTACTTTAACCAAAAAATAGTTTGATCATATATGTATTGTTCAATTTATAATATCATTATTCTATTAGCATCTAAGGATAAAATCCAACCAGTGTTGATCCCAACATTCTCCATGATCTTGAAGCCTCTATGGGGTTAGTTCGGGTGTATCTATGGTTGTACTGATAATTTTGTGTCATCCGCCATTGAATGAAATAAAATCCTTTAATTTAATGGATTTATTATTTTCTATCATAATTAAGAGGGATGATGGAGGTAGAATAGATATTCTTATGTTTGGGAGAAAACAAAAGAGAAGATCTTTGGGCATTGATTTCTCTAGAGAATAAATAGTTGTGCGCAACATTATTCAAAACCTAATAAATTATATAATAAATTATTTATAGATAAATGTTAGAGGATAAATAATTTCACATAGGAGCTTATCATTATCTTAATCATTATCTAATCCCACTTCTCATAATATTAATATTATTAATATTATTTACTTAATGTGAGGATAACTCATGATTAAAATAAATAACATTTATTTAAATTAATTAATATTTATTTAAATGATATTTACTATATCAATTAAATTGGACCTATTAACGTGGTACTAATTTCATTCTCAGCATTTAATAAACCTTTAATAATAAATAATATTAATTTCAAAATAAATAAATTTATTTTTCACAGCCTCCTAAATATATGTTTATTTTACCATTAAAATCAATAAATATTGACTAAACATATACGATCAATGAATAATGAAAAAATATTTTTCCTCAATTGAAAAAATAATATATATTACAATAGTAAAATTAATATACAATTTAATCGAGATCAGGGCAAACACTATGCTTGTGACCCTTTGGGACTCTTCATGAGCATAATTTGGAGGGTACGCCTGTAGTATAATATTATCATTTAGAAACACATAAAGGAACCCATAGAAGAATAAGATAATAAAAAAATGATGATAACAAAAAACAAATACTCATTGTGTAATGATATTTATTTTTCATGAAATATATTCAAGTATGTATAATACTAGATTCATCAACCTATATACTTTATAATCCTTTCTTTAACTACATAATGTGAACCCATAAATACATCATGTCCAAGGAATTTTGTTTGATAGTTCCATTCCATTCAAAATGTTCGAGATATCACCTTAAATAATTATATAATGGAGACATAATTTTTTTCCTTATTCATAAATAACATAGCTATCATGATGCACACAAAATACTCTCCTTCTAATAAACATATAGCCTCATTAATTTGGTTATTGGTAATATAATTGAAAATAATAAGTATTAATAATAATATTATTGTCTAAGGATTATTACACACTTTCACAGAGAGAGATATCTAATAACACACAAATATTTATAATTCATACTTATGGATAAATCCTCATAATCTATCATTATAGAGGTTACCATGTATGAACTTCCTGAGATGAAGTCTCATCCATATATTAGTCTTAGGAATGTGATAGTATACATCATCTATGTCTAACAAAATAATTTCATGTGACCATAGGATATATAATTTAAGAATATCATCAATGTATTTCATGGATCCCATCATAGTAATGAACTTCTATTTACCTTATAATGTGAAAACTATTCTATGAATTTATCATATTAAAAATTCACAGAATAAATCAATATGTGATAAGATATTTCTTAATATTCAAAAACCTGAATATACTATAAATATAATTTAAAATTTAGTTGTTTATTGGGAACTAAATCCATCAGACTCCTATGTGGACCAAACCCAACAACTGGTCAATTTTATTCTAGTAATTCCCACATTCAGTTCATTCTTATTCAAATTATGCTCCATATTTAATTTATCACCCATGTTGTCTTTCATGAAAAATATACTCATTTTGATCCATACTCTCGATGAAATATCCCTCATGATATGATTCTATTGATGTGTTTGCTTCATCTGCTGATGTAATGTTGGATTCTTTGCTCAAGACACCACTATACTGTTATCATAATAAAAAGTGATATGATTATTACTGCTATATACCACATAAATATCCTGGAAAGTTTTGTGTATTCAGGATTCATCTTTAGTTTCATTAAAGCCTCAATATGCTCAGTTTATACTATAATATAAGCAACTAGTACTTTGATCTTTTATATCTCACAACTCCTCTATTAAGAGTTAAGATATTTAATGATTTAACTTTCCAATAATCTTGATCCATTTGAAACTATTAATCTTTATATCCCTATATGACTGACTCTCATTTTTCTATATAAACCAAGAACTAATCCTCAGTATGATTTAGATGCATTAAGACAATCTTGATTGTAATCAAATGATGTTATAATGGATAATCTTGATATCTAATTAAAAATTTATGGAGTATGGAATTTTTAGATCGAATGTGACACCCCAAAATTTTATAATACATTTCTTTTTTAAAAAAAATTATTTTCGGATAGCATGCATTAAACAAAACATCACGTTTTAAATGAACCGTGATACACAATTAAATTATTATTATTTAAATGTGACTATTATAACGTAGTAATTATTTTTCCAAGTATGAAATTGAGTAAGTACATTATAAAATTTATATATAATTTTCCAACTTAAAAAAATTATTTAATTTTTCCAAGGAAATATGCACATGATATTTAATAAATATATTTTAAGCTTCAAAAACTCATTTTATTTAAAAATTATTTTTTTCTTTTTTTGCATGGAAAGTATAATTACTTTATAATTGTTTTATAAAATTTATTCTATAAAATTAAATATATTTTTAAGATCATCATATCATATTTTTCTATTGGTTAAAGTTTGGTATTTTTCATAAAAAATGATTTTCCCCGATTAATTACACATATCATTTTTTCAAATACACACACTTATTTTCATTAAATAACGTATTTTATAATTCCCATTAAATTTATTATTTGGTATGTGATATATTTTATTTATAATAATCTAATTAATTCCATTTTAATCAATAATATTCATAACTTTTATATAAGATAACATTTATGCTTAAAAACACATTTTTTCTAAAAAATGATTTTTGTTGTGTTTCATAAATTTAACACCAAATAATTTTAAACAACTTATAATGATATAATATTGAAAAATTCAGAACATATTTTGAATGAATAACTCCAATTTTTGTAAATATTTCCCTTTTATTTTTTTTCATTTTGAATATTAACCGTGGTAAATATTTTCCACCATAGTTAGGGTAAAATGAATATAATAGGGTTTAAACCGTGAAATAAGGTCTCAAAATCAACCCAATACATTCCATAATTGTATTATTTCAATTAAATTTAATCATATCAATCCTCTAACACATATTTCTATCTTGATGTCTTGAAATTAAAATTAAATAAATAGTTCTAAAAATGACATTAAAGATATTTTATGAAAAATAATATTTTATTAAATTATTGAAAAATAATAAAAAAGGTAAAAGAGAATAAGTAGGATTAGAAATTTTTTAAAATTTCATCATATAGAAATTTATTATCCAATATATTTCTTATATGTAAAATTATAACCCATTAATATTTAAAAGGTTTTTACCATAATGAACTTTAAAACAGGTTTAGTAGACGGTTAATCTAAAAAGAAAAGGATTTAAATGAGATAAAACATTAGTAAACATAATTATATAGTTTGATTTCATTATTAACCTTATTTCATTTTAATATGAGTCATTTTTGAGCCACTTTATAATGAAAATTAATTTATATAAATATTAATTATTTAGGTAATTCCAACTATACCTCTCTCCACACTTATAAAAGGGAAACTCCACTTCCTCACATATTTTGAGCCTTCAATATTGGCCAAGAAATAAAAAAAATACCATTATAATTTACATCCCCACTTCATGGTGATTGTGATATTTCCAAAAGATCATCCTTTCAAGGCATAAGGTATAATCCAAATGAGGTTTCTCAAAGAAGAGGTATAACTCTTAACATAGTACATTCAATTTTATTTCTTCTCATAGATCCCTGAAATATATGGTATACCATCTATAAAAATTATTAAAATATCATTAATATACCTATATTTTGTTTTTATTATGGGAAAAAATCAACCTCTTCTACATCTACATAAACAAAAAAACATAGCTCTTACATATGTATGGATTACTGTATCCACATAGCGGTGTAATTCATTGTTGATCACCATTTACAAGGATGGATATAAATATGGAAATAATAATTATATATTATATTCCTGAAATAATTATTCTTATATAATTAAAATATCATATAAAAAATCTTACCTTCTAATCTTTTGGAAAATGATAAAGTCGCTCACGTGTATGTGTGAACTACTAGCTCTTTGAAGTTATGTCATTGGTTATTCATTTTTGATGTACATGGATGTTACTATGGACAGATTTAATAAATATATATGATATATATGGTTAAATAATAATTCTATAAATGTGAAATTATTATTTAACTCTTTTTCATTATATTTTTTGAAATATGGTACAACATTTATGTGCACGTATGACCTACCATCTCAATGAACGGGGTAATTAATTTTTATATATTGTTATTTTATTGATGTAACTAAATATATATATATATATATTATAATTATATCATTATTATCATTCTCGATATGATGGGATGATGACCAATATATAGTGATTTTAAATGATGAACTGAAACCTACAAGACAAATATGATAGTTAAAACTCAAAAATGATAAAATTAATAAATAATTGTTAATAAATAGGAATTTAAATATAATAATTGGATCATATATTAAATTATAAGTATGTGTATGTTTCTTTTATACAATTATAATCTAACAACCCTATATGTTTTTTTGGATTTAGTCCTCTAATTATTTCTATTTATATATTTGGATTTATCATTAGAGTTGGCACAATCTTTGGGTGTCTTCGGATACCATAATTAATTTACTAAAAAAATTAATATATTCTTATTGCACACGCATGTATCTTTTTTGGGTTTTTTATATTTTATTTCTTGGACCTATAATTAGAAATGCACAACCATGGTTTTTCCAAAATATGGGGGTTACCTTAGGCGTGACCTATTGTTGATCGACGTCAGAAGATTTGTGAAATTGGTCATTGGATGTGTGTTACGGGAAAAAAATAATTAGATTTATATATTTATTCGAAATTCACTATACACGAATTCCAGTATTTATAATCCTTTATAAAAAAATCTCTTTGTTTAGTTACTTATCCTTGGGAGGATTTGGGAATAGGTCTTGTATGTTCTTCATTAGTGGATCAAGATTAGAGAAAGACATGAAATCAAATCGAACTAAATCGAGAGGTAAAAATATAAGAAGGTCCTATTTACTAATGGAAAATGAATTAGTCACCAATTATTGATCCTTTTCTAGGTAGTACACATCCTTTTATGTTTTCATGCATTTTATTGAAACATTGAGCATGTATTCTTATCTGAGTTTATTGATATGTTTTATAATGATATTCCCATGAGACCATAAATTTATTAGGGATATTGATCTGATATAATTATTTAATTTCATATGATATCACACTATATTCTCTAGATTTTGTGACCATTGGCCAGAAATTCTTTTATAATGATGGATTCTCTTTTCTTATGTTCTTTTCCCCCTCCTTTCATCTTAATTTTTCCCGTTGGCCCACAAGGTTGTGTATCAACATTACCACGGTGGTTTATAGCATGATCAAATTCCTGAATTTATGGTGGGTTCACAAATGATGAATGAATTGGATATTTTTATATGGATTGGGATGAGTTATGGGTTATGTTTGAGGCATAATGGGATACAATATATAAATTAGTAGTGGGATAATTGTAGTGGTGACTGGAGGAACTGTACATGCGCCCAGGTGTATAGAATCTAACCAATGGTGATGAATCAGGCACATATGACCCTAAATCCACACCTCACCTTTTGAATTTAGATACATAAAGTGCTATGGTGTTGGATTAGACAAACTAATGAAGACTCCCTTGGTTTCCTGTGAAAAAATGGTGTACAAGATATGTATCCTGGAAGAACACACTATGTACTCTCCCTTAGTTATAGAAGTTAGGGTTTTTGGGAAGATATGGATCACAAAATGTATATAAACCATAAATATCATGTGACCCTATTTTTATTGCTATACATGTACACCAAGAGAATATGGGAAAATACACAACCATGTATAGGTGAAAGACAAGTGTACACGAGCATGTGCTGAGGTAGAAATGGGTGGGTCGGACTGACATGACCAAACCCTAGGCAGTGAGGACATATCGTGTACCCCCTATAAACATCATGTATACTAAGATAGACTACTGGGCCAAATATAGGAGTGTTCATTGTCTGGTGAATATGTGTAGTCACAAACTATGTGCCCCATAATACACAATTTTTAATTTTCTTTGGGATTTCCATCTTCCCTATCTCATTCTCATGGACTAAAATTTGTTACCATGAGTAGCCTATGTTGATAACTTTTCCACATAGAATGTTTTCACATTCATGATCTTATTTAGATTCGTTTTTATCTTTTATTATGGTCTTATCTTGGTTGTGTGACTTTTCTTGGAAGCTTTTGAGAAAAAATGGTGTTTTTATACCTGATAGTTGGTGGCACAATGATAGTGTTTGGTTAGTAGAATTCATGAACCAACCCAAAGAAAGACCATTCTCCCTAGACAGTGGGATAGTCTAGGCTTCACAACCTAATTCATGTGCATCTAGCTAACCATGTTCCCTAAACAATGGTTTTTCCCTGGGTTCAATGTTGACCACATAGGCGTGCGACCCTCACAAGGAGATCATGTGGCCTCTTTTTTCCTTTAGTAAAAGGTATCACACAGTTTTCACATGGTTTATAAAACCATACAGATAAACCATGTGAACTTTCCATGAAATTAAAATTTTGAATTTTCAAAACTAACCTCCCATGTTTTTATCCCCAAATCCTCTCTAATTCATCCCTTTTAGGATTCTCTTCGATAGGCACACCTCCCCTCCCTCTTGGATCCCTTAGAACCCAATTTATATGTGGATTTGGATTTTGTTCTTCAAAGAATCATCATGTAATCCCTTCATATCATGATTTCCTCCTACCTCTGGTTCTTCCTTCTTTCATTGGGTTATTCCTTCTCCAATGGATGGGTTGACCTAATGAGGGTTCAATAATGATTTAATGGGTTTAATATTGATGTTTATGGTATATAATTTTATTTATAGGTTATGCTAGTAGTTCCATTGTGGTTTTCCAGCAAATTCTGAATGTTTTCAATCTTGAGGTAGGTGATTCCATGATTTATCAATATTTGATGATTTTTTTATTCCTTTAATTATTTCTATATATCTTCTTTAGATTGGTTGGGTGGTGTGAATGATGTTTTCAAAGGTTTTTTGTGTGTGTTTTTACTTGAATGGGGTCTTTCCTATGGATAATGGTGGTTTTCATGTGTGTTCCATGGTTGGGGGTGTATGTGTAGTGGTTTTTTAAATGACAATATAAATGATTTTCTAATTGAAAATTTTATTTTTACAATGGTGATTATAATTTAGGAAACGTTTTTGTGCAATAGGTGGTTTATGTGTCATGGGAAGAGGAATTGAGGGCAAAAGGAACCATATGTTACTAGATGGGAAGACTTTTACTAGTACGTTAGTCGGATCCTTAGGGCCAACACCCAGTTGCCACAAGCATGATTGATTCCATAACACTAACTAAACATTTGATGATGAAATAGACCTTGAAATGCATTCCCCTCTAGTGGATTGTGAACAAGGGAACTATGGGTTATGGTTTCTATACCATGTTACTGAGATACAGGTTTTCTAGGGTCCCACTAACACTATTTCCTTTGGTATTACACATGGAGCTTGTCTCATATGATGTTATGTTTACCATATGTATATAGTGGGATATAATTTTCACATTAATTATCATATCAAGATTTCCTTAATTGTATTACCAAATATTTTTCCTCAAATCATTTATTTAAAATGTATAATTTACTTCTTATAAAACCTCAGATGTTGATTTGTCTTGTAAATTTATAACATAGAATCTCCCTTTGTGTGATATCCCAACATGATTTGCCTCATATCGTACATAAACCCTCAAGTGTATGTCTAACTTGATATATTTTACCCAGGTAAGAGAAATATGTTCTAGTATGGGGATGGTGGATCCAGTTTCTAGTGTTTCTCTCTTTATAGGTGTTGGTGGAGGTGGCTTGATGGTGTTGAAATCTAATTGAATGGATGTTTTTGGTTGTAGTATAGTTGGTTCCCCTATACATTTTTATGTTTTTTTGTTTAAAGATATAAAATGATCAACATGTGATAGTTGTTTTTCTTTTTGTGATCTTTATTTATCATGAAGTGATGTTTGTTCTTGTCAGTTGTTTTTGGCTGAATATTATGGATGAAATCTTTATAAAATGTAATTTTTGGTGCCTAGGAATTAGTTTCCAACCTGTGGTGATCAGGAACACCCTTCAGGCCATTTCATGGGCTGGGTTTCATGTTAAGTTGGATAGGACTCTTACATGGTTCTTGAAAAAATGGTATCAAATCTATGTTTCATCCATTCCCTATGTCACATTATTTAGGAGAGTATAGATAGAAGTTAGCTTAGATTGTTGGGGATTTAGGTTCTGATTGTGAGTTTGGGGTCTGACCAACACAACATGTGGTAGACCTTGTGTGACCATGTGATAGTTGGAATTGGGTCAACTTCTCCTCCAGGTGATATGTACGAGATGTAGACTATGCATGGAAACCTAGTTGGGGTGATGTGGTTTTCCTTCTTATTGTTCTTGTTAATTTTTTGTTTTGATTTATGGAATTTTTTGGAATTTTTTTTGCTAAATTTTTTTAGAATTGTGTATTTGGGTTTCCTTGTAGTTATTACCTAATGTAGCAAGATTACTCCATAGAGACTTCATGTGAAACAGTGCGAAGAGTACAAATAGTGTTATCCCACACCATTAGATTTATGACTAGTAGAAGAAGTGGTTTGGTATTTCCAATCCTTGTGTCAGGGAGTAGGTTGTGGATATGGTCAGGTCAGCAAAGCCAAACCAGGTTTAGTAAAATAAAGGGCTTGGGATTTTCTTAAGAACATTCCACATTCCTATCGAGGTAGCATTCCCACCCATTAATATAATGATTGGATTGAAAAAAAATAAAAAGGAATTCTGTCTTTCATGACAATCCTAAGGCCATTAATGTGAAATAGTATTTGTTTCTATTGGAAGGTCCGATATTGAGGTGGTGGGACTCAATGGTTCAAGAATATAATCACAAGAAAATGGGTTGTATGAACTATAAGGTCATATTTAGTGAGTAGTATTTACCATCGTCCTTATCCTTTGAAAAAAACTAGTAGTTTTTGGATCTCCACTAGTGGGATCAGACTGTGTTGAACTATTCTGACCATTTCAATGAGTTATTTTGGTTCTTACCTGAAGTTATTTCAAATGATCAGTAGGAGGATCAACTATTTGAAATGGGATTTCATCTAGATATCTGATCTCAGGTCTTCCTATTCATGTTGAAGATATATACTATAGGGGTTTATTGTTCTTTAATGGTGGAGATAGACCATACTATAAATTCTAGTTTTTTTGGTGGAGTTCCATAAGTGGTCCATGGAAGTGGAAGTTCATCTGAAAAAAAGTGGATAAATGGTGATATATAAAATAATGGATGTGGCAGTTCATTCCGTCCTCCTTGCCTATTTTCATTTGCAACTCCAAATTCTCAGTCAATCATATGCCATCAGTGTGTGAAGGTGGGGAATATGCAATCAACATACTGAATTCCACCCAGACCTTTACATCATTTTGAAATTATGGGGAACTTGTAGTGGGTTTGTAAAGTGGAACGCCCATATTTGGGTGGTACAGGATCTCTATCCTCAAAGGAAATGCCAACCCAGTCAGAACTATCATGAAAAATGGGTTATCAGTTTGGCTGTCACATAATTAGTACTCAAACATCCATAGGGAAAAGATAGCTTAAGGTAGATCCACATTCTTAGAAATATATTGAGGATCTGGAAGAGGAAAGGTATATTATTACTATAGATATGGAATTATTAGAATTAGATGCATGACCTTCAATAGTTCAAGGAATAATTCTTATTTCATCATCGATAAACACAATTATATTGAACACATGTTCCTCTGTTTATTTTATTTCTTACCAGTTGGTGGGTTTGTTAAAAATTATTTCTGAGCATATTCCTTTTGTGATAGAGTTGTTGAAATCATTGGATAAGAAGTGGGATCAGGGTTTTAGGTTCCCATTATAGGCACTGACCATGTCATGGATTGATCTGGAATGATATTTCCTGGTTCAAGAGATGGACCTATTTGATTTGATCCTTAGTATGTATCATATGGTGTATTTTGAGGTGTAAATAGATTGTTATTGGAAAAGAGTGAGTTTTTTAGTACTCAATAGAAGCCCTCTGGTCTTCCAAGGTGAATGGAATCCTTATCCAGGACGTTCTGGACCATCACTTCCATAAATTGATAGCATTGTCCTTCAAATATCATCACTCATGTTAGCGGAAAATTATAGTGGTTCTAAGAGTGGGTTACATACTGTGGTGGATGAGTTCCTGTGTGTATTTCTAGATGATTATTATAGGTTTCCTCCAAATAGGGATTTGGAGTTCACCCTTGATTTGGCACCCAAAAGATAACTGATATCTCTTCCTTTATATAGAATGAACCCCAATAATTTAAGGTAATTTAAGATAAAACTAGGCAATTTGGAATAAAATGGATCAATTCACTCGAGTGTCTCACCTTGGTCCACCCCAATTCTAATTGTATAGAAGGATAATGGATATATCTTGTTATATATTGATTACTAAATGTTGAAGAAAGTGGTGATCAATAATAAATATCCCTTGACTCTTATTAATGAACTCTTTGATCAGATCAAGGGGAAATGTGGTTCCCTAAGATCGATTTGCATTTGGGGTATCATCAGGTTAGATTCATAGAGGAAGATGTTCCTAAAATAGATTTTAAAATTAGAAATAACATCTTTGAGTATTTGGTCATTTTTTCCCTATAAAATAATTATCCAGTTGTTTTTATGTTTCTCATGAATAGGGTGTTCCATCAGTACACTGATTCCTTCACTAGGGTATTCTTGGATGAAATCTTGGTCAACTCCGGAACCGAGAAAGAGTATGAGTGGCACTATAGGATTGTGTTGGGAACAATTTGAGATCACCGAACCTATGATAATATCTCTATTTGTATATTATAGATCAAATAGTTGAATTCTAGGTCATGTGATCTCATAATACGAGGTTTTAAGGGACCCCAATAATATCGAAGCTACGATTTCCTAGGAGCATCCAAATATATTTTTTTGAAATCAGAAGTGTTTTGGGAGTAGAAGGGTATTACTTGTAGTTTTTTTATTTTTTTCTCTTATATTTATTCACCCATGACTATTCTTAACTATAAATTGTAATAGTTTTAATGGATCAAATAATGACATGAATCCCTTCATTAGATTAAGAGGGGGTTGAAAAAACCCTCATTACAATATTTCAAGAATCTGGAAGGGGATACATGGTCTACTGTGATGCCTCTTGTATGGGTATTGGGTTTTTGTTGATGCAGGATGAGTATGTGGTGGAATATGGTTCTCAGTAGCTTTGACCGCATGAAGATGATTACCCAACCCATGACATGGATTAGCAGTAGTGATGAACACCTAGATGACATGGATCATTACTTGTTTAGGGGAAGTTTTTATTCTATTCATATCATAAGATCTTGGTATAAATTTTCCCTAATAAGGATCTAAATTAGATGCAACATCATTGGGTTGAGTGCCTTCAGGGGTTTAATTTTGATATTTTGTACACCCCATGAAAATGCAATGTGTTTTTAGATTATTTGAGAAGGACTATTCTGGTGTAAGGAGATAAATAGTAGAGTAACAAATGGTCCTTGATGGTTATTTTCCCCAGATTCATATGGAGTCCAAGGAGAGAAATAGTCTGGATTTCTTAGAAATTGTTTAGTTGATGAACTCCCTCATAGAGTTGATTTGGAAAGAGTATCTAGGCGATGAGTTTTTTTTATCTGTATAGTACGTTCGTAATGATGGGGTGGTTTCCAGTGATTAGTTATTTTTTCATATGGAATTATTTGATTTAAGGGCTATGTGGTGGTACTATTGTCACATAGGATTGTGGTGATGTAGGATGGCCACAAGTCTCAATGGTTTGTTCAACCTAGAACCACCAAGATGTTTGATGATGTTTTTCCTTAGTTCTATTAGTCGAGTATGTGACATGATATAATTGACTTCATGTCTTGGTGTTATGTTTGCTAACATGTTAAGGAATAACATGAAAAACTCTCTAGTTTTCTCCATATATTTCCCATTCCTGCTTGGATGTTGGAAGAGGTCAACATGGATTTCATTACTGGATAACATAATATAGACTGGGTAAGGAATAAAGTTTCAATGGTGATTGTATTTCTGACCAAATCACCCCATTTCCTATTGTTTAAGGACTCGACCAAAGCGGAGAAATTGTCTTAGTTGTATGTTCAAGATATAGAGAGGGTTTATATTGTGTTGTTGACTTTGGTTTGAAAAGGTAATCCCATTTCACCTATCAGTTATGTGAATTCCTTTATAAGGAAACAATATAATAAGATATGTTTAGCACACCATACCCTCCATAAACAAATGGTTTGAGAGAGACAAAAAATAAATTCTTAGAAGTCATGCTCATGGAATTTTTTTTATTTCAGAGCCTCATGGGATAGCCATTTTGTGTTGGTGGAATTTTCCTATAATAATAGTCAGAAATCCTTGACAATAATTCACACATTAAGGAACTTTGTGGTCATCCATATCAATCTACCATATGATTGGAAGAGGTAGGTGAGGAATTCTTGTTGGGAATGAGTATTGAACAAAAGATGTTTTATAAGGTCTAGTTCATCATTCATCGGTTTCTCATTATACAGAGTCTCTGACGGTCTTACACCGATCAACAGTGCTGAGCCTTGGAATTCTTAGTGGGTGATCAGGTGTTTCTTAAAGAGACCACCTGCAAAGGTCATAGATGACTCAATAAGAAGGGAAATCTAATGATAAGTTATGTCATACCTTTTTAGATTACAATTAGAGTTAGTAAGGTGGAATATCGGTTAGCTTTTCCACCTTATTTGAAAACAATTCATGATGTTTTCTATGTATCCCGACCAAAAACGTATAATCTAGATCTATCCCATGTGCTGAATTAGGGCGTGTTGGAGATAGAACTTGGTCTTTTCATTTTTGGGTGACCCATAAAAATTATGGACTCCAAAGATAATGTTCATTGTGGGAATTCAAAAATGATGGTTTAGGTTTTTTAAAATCTTGGAAGTTATAAGAACAAGACATGAGATAATAAATCATGGGTTCATGTGCATTACTTGTTTTTTTATTATGATTTTGAATGACTTCACGAGGGATAAATGTTTTCTTGGTGGAGAGAATTGTAAAATCTTTGATCTTATTTTGAAGTATTTTTCTCTTTTATTTCGGTCATATATTTTCTATTCAAATTTTCTCTAGATTTTTAGAGAAAAAATGTTATTTTTGGACCTGATAGTAGGTGGTTCATGGTGGGTGCACAAATTATAAAAACTTTGAACTAACCTAGAGGAGATTGTGATTCTCAGACACTGAGACTATCTTGGACACATATCCTACTTCACGGGCATGTGGATAACCATGCACCTAGATCATCAATTCTATTTGGGATGCATAGTTGATGGTACAGGCATGGGACCATATTTATGATACCATTTAAATAGTTTTCCTTTGGTGGAAGGTGTCACACGGTTTGGAAAACTATGTAGAAAAAACTGTGTATATTTTCTAGGACATTAAAAATGTAAAAAAATTTAAACTACCCTCCCCTTTTTTTAAAAAAAATATACCCTAATTAATCCAATTTAGGAATTTCTACCCTAGGTGAACCTCTCTATCCCTCTTAGATCCCTTGGACCCCAATTTCTTGGTGGATTTAGCCTTTGATCACTAGTGAATTATCAAGTAATCCCTTCCTCTATTGATTTCTTCATTCCTCTTGGTTCCTCCTCCTTACTTTTTTGGGTTCTTCTTTATCCAATCGATGGGTTGAACTAACAAGGATTCTATCATTATTTTTTTGGTTAAATATAGTGTTTATGGTATCATCATACCTTTATAGGGTCTCCATTAGGTGTGGTAGTGGGTTTCAATTGGATTTTTAATGTTTTAAATATTGACATTGTTGATTCATAGATTTAACATTATTATATGATTTTGGTATGCTTTACATTCTTTTTAAATGTCTTATTTGGATTTTGTGGGTGGTGAAAATGACGTTTTAAAATGTTTTTGGTGTGGGTTTGGATTCAAATAATGGATTTGGTATTGAAAATGGTGGGTTTCAAATGTGTTAAATGGTTGTGTGTGTGTGTATGTATGTGTTGTGGTTGTTTAAATGACATGAGAAATTAGTTTTCAATTGAAAATTGTGGTTTTACATGGGTGTTTCTAATTTTGGAAATGTGTCTATGAAAGAGGTGGATTATGTGTCATGGGATGTGGAATTTACTGTAATGGAAATCCTATGTTAGCTGATGGGTGGACTAGGACTAGTATGCTTCTTAGATCAGTAAGTATGAGGCTTGGTTCTCCTTATCAATATTTATAGTAAAACACTAAATAAACATTTAATGATGATTGGAGACTACAAGACCTTGTGATGCATTCCCCTTTGGTGGAACATTCATGAGGATGTTGTGGGTTATGGTTTCTATAGCTTTTCATTGAGATATGAGGTTCATGTGGTCCTACTAATACCAATGAATTAAGGATTACCTTTGGTGCTCATATCATATGATGTGATGTTTATTTTCAACATATGATGGACTTTGTATTTTAATTTAAATTTGAAATAGTTATTTACTTAAATGTTTTCCCAAAATGTTTTCTTAAATTATATCCGTGAAATATAAGATTTCCTTTTTTAAAACCCCATCATGTTTCTTTCTTATCATGTTATAACATGAAATAAATCTTTGGGTGATATCCTACTGGTATTTGGATCACACCGTATATACACCATTGGGTGTATGTATACCTTTTTATGTATTACCTAGTTAAAGGAAAGATGATCCATGGTGGTGATGGTGTATCTAGTTTCTAGCGTCTCTCTATTTTCTAGTATTGACAGAGGAGGATTGTGGGGGTTGACCCACTTGTTTCATGGAGGTTTTTGGTTGTATTCTTGTTCATTCACCTCCCTCTTATTATGTGTTTGTTTTTGTTTAAAGATGTAAAATGATCAATATGTGATAGTTTTCTTTCTTTTTGGTGATGATTATTGGTCATGTTGTGATTTTTATTCGTTGTTATTTAGTTGAATAATATTTGAGAAATCATTCTATAATGTATTGTTTGGTTTCTCATTTACTAATTTCTAGCTCTTGGGGATCCGGAATTCCGTTCAGGCCATGTCACTAGTTAGGTCAGGTATTGAGTCATATGGAACTCTTTCATGGTTCATGAAAAGTTTAATGGTAACCATCATAATGGATTTATAGAAATATAATAATGTGTTTCATGTGTTAAGATCCTTCAAGAAACCCTTGATCGATGTTGGTGATTTGGAAATGTCATCTAAGTGATGTCATTGTTAGAAACCCCTGATCATACCAGGGTTCACAACCTCCCATATTCATCTCAATTTAATAAGTTTAACACCTATAAAATACTAGGTTATAGGTTTTCGATCTATAAAGTGGCCCCCTACCATACTAGAAAATGAGTAGTATGACTACTAAGTGGTATCCACATCAAACACTAGGGTGTAAGTACTCTATCAATTGAGTGGTATCCTATTAATGGATCTGGGTGAGAATCATCTACCACCAAGTGGAACCCCTATCATCCTAGGACACAAATCCTATATCAAGGAGTGGTTTTCTCATAATAGAAGAAGGTGACAGTCCTCTATCTATCTAGAAATTAGTGGTACCCCTATCACAATAGTGTTGTTATCCTCTTTTGGTTTATCAGACCCAATTTTTCATATTAATTAATAGGTCCCCCATTAGATATTTTCCCCCTCAGGCCGCGTATTTGTGGCGATGTTCGGATCGCCCACATGGATTTTCTGGACAAACATATAAGATGTTGGGCAATGGTGATAGACCTTTAGAGCTGCAAATATATTAATCATCCCAGGATTTTTTATACAGATGTAGATCCCCATTCTATCTCATATGTTTTTCTTCTAATTATAAATATTTAAATATATATATATATATATATATTAGGTTTTATTTCCTTCCATCTTTGGGTTCAACTGAATTCTATGTTATTAGTCTATTTTCCCCTTTGTGTTTATCAGGGATTCCTAATGGGTATGTATATACTCACCCCTATATGGTCTTATCCCACATTTATAATTTTTTATATAGAAGAAAAGAAATTCAGTGGTCACATTATCATATCATAGTTGTACATTGGATTTATTGACTACGTTTAGAGGTCAAACATGTAGATATAGTGTTGGTATCTCTCAGTTCCTTCAATGTTCATGTTATAGTCATGTCGATTCATTCATTAATGGTTAGGAATGTATTTTTACCCTTAACACTTTGGTTTATGGTATTGTAATATGTTTTAATCCCTAATGTTTATTTCATTCAATGTTTAATCTAAATTTTAATATCTTTTATTATTCCTCTACCATTTTTCATGAATATGGTTGGGTTTATGTGTACCGGTAAATTAGGCCAATGCCTCCAATTTTATATTATGGGATTCTGATGCATGTCACCAGCCTTTATCCCATTGAAAGAAATATTGGGGTTATGGAAGCAAGACTAATAACCAAAAAAGGCAGGCCCTAGTGATTCTATTCATTTTAAAGTGGTGTCAAAGTGGTTCACTCTTTTAGATGGTGGTTGGAGGAGCCCCCTTATAGGGAATTAGTTTAGATTTAGGGAAATAGTGTCGAAATACCATGAGCATAGCTTTCAGGCCATAAAATCTAGTTTTAGTGAGGAAGCCAACCAATCCATAAAATTGGAATTTTACTTCCTTCTTGTCGATTCATAATATCAAAAAATTAGTTGTAGTGAATAATGGTACATGAATTATATACTATTGTGTCCTTTGACTATCCTTGATTAAACTCTTGATATATATATGCTCATGTAACCATGGTACGTATTAGTCACCCCCTCCTATCGAGAAACTTATAGTATCGGTAGTTCAAGATGATGATGTGCATTGGAATACTTAACTTTTTGATATCCCACATTAGATACTTCTATAGTTATACAATTATCTAGATGCCAATCTAGTGGATAATAGGCTTATGTCAGTGATATTGGTCATCAGGCTTGTGAAGATCCTCACTTATAAGATGGTTGGATAGTAGCTCATATTTTGTAGGGAGTACTAGGGAGACAATAGATCATAGTCACATACACTCATGATGAGATGAAACACTCATGGTATGACTTCAAACAATTTTTTTCCTATGGTGTATTATACATCATGTTGGCACTCCTTTCATATCCACGATCTTCTTTGGTAGTAGTAGGGAAATATGACAGTTTCTGAGTATTCTATGAGGTTCACATAACTTATTTGATACTCCATCCAGGTGGTGTGAAATGGATACTTTTTTGTATTGATGTTTTATTAGAATATCCACAAATAAAATCATTATAGTGTGGTTCCATTAAAAATTTCCACCTATGATATAGTGAAAAAGACAGATCTAGTGAATAAGATATTCATATCAAATGGACTTTAGGAAGCTATAGCTGGAAGTGTCTATTATGGGGTAGATTAATTTACAACATATAGTAGGTGATATTTGGTAGGGAATGAAAATTCAATACCTTATTATGTCCTGAATCAATCTTGTGGACATGTGTCATTGGGTTCACGTAGAGGATTCATTCATCCTAAAGAGAGTGATGCTATTCTTGGGATAGGATTGGTCACAAAAGATTGTATTTCCCAACCCATAAGATAAGGATGGAATAAAAGAATTATATGGAACACCAAGGTATATGTAACATCATGATTAGGGATCTTCTTGGAATAAAGATGGTGGCCTAAGGAAGGTGATTCCAGTAGAGGGTCAGGGGAAACATCATAGGGAGGAGATGTTGTTGGGGATGATTGTAAGAGCTACTCCCACCACCTCCCCCAAGTGGCCTTCACCATGCCAATGGAGATTGTGGTTAGGGAAATGGTAAATTGATAGATATAGAGTGATATGGGAATGATTTACATGAGATGGTATGTGGTATGATATGTGTTTATTCTACTCTTTCTACAGAAATGATAGACATAGGTGTGACATATTACTTCTTCTCGAAATACTTGGTGTTGGATCTAGAGCCTCTAGTTGAGTTCTTAGCTAGGAATATTTGGATAGAGGGTTCTAGAAGAAATAATTAATCAATATTTTTATCATATGATATTTCTAGCTGAGGCTTGGTGGATAAAGTTTCACATGGGACCTCATGGTCATCTTGATGGAACCCTATAATTTTATATTGGGAATTGACTATTTTTACATGGTTTATTCGTAGATTTAATTTCATCACATGGGAGTTAGTTTCCTTCAGGTATACAGGACAATATTCTCTACTTTGTACAAGATAGGTCTAATGTAAGAGTGATCTATTCTTGTGAGTAGGAAGCTGAAACCTATAACCAACTCGTTTACGAGCATATAACTTAATGGAATAGGCTCTTTAGGTATCTAGCTTCTTTGATTAGTTGATGAAATAATGGATTCCTTCCTCGAGGATGATCCATGACAACCTTTGAGGTGGGAGATATAGTTTTCATTGAATTATACCCTATAAGTGCACCAATATATTCTACGATACATCTAATATCCCTTAACGAGCTCTGGAAGATGACTTTTAATTTTGAAGAAATTTGAGAGAAGGAAATTATTAGACCTAGTTTGTTTCAATTGGGTATCCCCAGTTTGGATTCTGGAAAATTCAGATGAAAGATTGTGTATTTGCATTGATTTCCATCTCTTGAACTAAGTGAAGATAAAGAATAATTACCCCTTATTGAGGATTAGAAAACCCTTTAATTAGTTTAGAGGCATGAGATAGTTCATGAAGATCTATATAAGGTTTAGCTACAAATATTTGAGTGTTATTGAGGATGATATTCTAAATATGGAATTCCAATGTTGAAATGAAAACTATGAGTTCATAGTGATGACTTTAGGTTTGATGAATTCCCTTAAAGTGATTACGCCTCTGTTGAACTAGATCATTAATCTATATTTGGACGAATATGTGTTTGTCTTCATTAATGACATAATAATTTAATCTACATTATAGGAGGATTATGAATAGAATTTGAGATAAGTCTTCAAATTACATTGGGAGAACCAACATTATGGTAAGCTCTCGACATGTCATTTTTGAATCAATGAAGTTAAATTTACAGGGGAATTATTTTTTGACGATGTTTTAGCTATAAATCTAGTAAATGTTGATGCATTATTTTTTGGGAGACATCCAACAACGTCTTGTGTGGGAAGAGTTTTCTTTTCTTGGTGGGGTACTAGATGAGGATTCTGGTAGAATTATCCATGATTGATGTTAATTTTATACCTTAAAGTAAAAAAGGGATACTATTTAAATAATCCAAGAAGTGTTATATAATCATTTAGGAGGTGAGGCATATGATAACTAATTATCATGTATTGATACCACAAGAGGAGTGTATGAAGTAAGAAGTGTTTTTGATGACTCGGGAGATAGGCTCAACTACCTGTTTATGTAGTGGTAGCCAGTGATTATATATAAGTTGAGGCAGTTGAGACCCCATGAGCAGAATTGTTCTACTCACTACTTAGATGTGGTATAAGTTGTCTTCAATCAGAATATGTATAGGAAATACCTTTAGGATAACACCTTATTTTTAATCAAACCATTAGAGTCTCAAAAATATCTTCAATATGAGAGATCTTAAGATGATACAATATTGTTGGTTGGAGTTCTTATAGGACTGTGAAATTTATATAGTATTTACTCCTTGGAAGTGAAACACGGTGGTAGATTCCCTTAGTTGGAAGCCCCATTTTTTCTTGGTAGAGGATGCATTTTAGTAGTTGGACTCATTGCATCTGACCCTGGTAGAGGATAGGGGTGCAAATTTTTATTTAGTTGAAGGTTCTTCCTCCTCTACTTCTTTAGTGTGTGAGGGAGGATTAGTTCGGTGACATCATCTGTCCAGATCTTCATCACAATATATCCTTAAGAGATGAACCATTTGGATTTTATGAAGTTGGAGATGAAATTATCCTTTTCTAGGGAGAAAATACGGTTCTAGTAGGGTTACATGAAAATTTTATAAGGGAGTTTCAAACTTCCCTCATGTCTATACATCTTAGTGTGGATAATAATTACAGGTACTTTCAGTGGTAGTTTTGGTGGGATGACATCAGGTGGACTGTTGCTGAGTATGTTTCCTGGTGCCTCTCATGTTATCAGGTAACTGACAAGAAAAAGTTTCTAATAGGTTTTACATATCATCTTTAGATCCCAGTGTGGAAATAAAATGGTATATATAAGGGCTTTGTTACAGGGATTCCATTTACATTGTGTAGCAACGATAAAATCAGGAAAATTGTTGAATGAGTCACAATGTTTACACACTCCCATTACATCAAATATAAGAGTTCAGGGGATCATTTTGGGTAGTTTTATATCCTATAGATCATCATGATCCATGGGGTTCCATTGACTATTGTATCTAACCATGATTCTACATTCACATCATTGTTGTGGAGAGGCTAGTAGGAGGAATTCTGGAATGGGATGATGATGAGCACTATGTTGTATCACCAGACATATGGGATGACTGAGAAGACCATCCAAGTGAGGAGGATATACTAAGGGCTTGTGATTATATGTCGAATGAATCTTGGAGGATCAATTTCCATTGGTAGAGAATACATATAATAACATATATCACTAGACTGTTGACATGGTTTCTTTTGAGGCCCGTTATGGGAGACCATAAAAGTCACCCTTCTATTGGACTGAGATTTTTAAGGAATATCATGTTGGGAAAGATATAGTGAAGGAAACGATGGATAAGGCTCATGAGATCAAAAAATCCCAAGATGATGGCCTAGAAATAGAATAAATATAACTAATTTTGACATCGTAGGCCCTTGGAGTTCGATCTTGGATACCATAATTTCATGTGAGTCTCTAAAAAGTAAATATTATGTCATTTTGGATAGATATGTATGTTATCCCCATGGATTATTGAGTAGTTGAAGATCTTGTGGAGGGTTGGAATGGTTTATTACAACTTTTCCATACCACCATAGTTTTATTTGGTGCATGACATATTCCATGTGTAATATCTTAGGAGATATTTTAGATATCCCACCCACATTATTGACTAGAGTACGATGGATTTTGAGGATGGATCTACATTTATGGAGTACCCGGTGGTGATTTTGGCACAATTGAGAGGATCATATATGGATGAAATATTCCCTTTTTCTGTTTACTATTGATGTATGGGATCATGTAGGAGAGATCCAGGAAGAGAGAGTATTATATGCAGAGCCATTATGGCCACCTTTTTGTGTAACTTGTTCTTTTCAAGATAAAAAACATTGATGGAGGTAATAATGGAAAAAACCTAGTTTTATTGATTTAGTCCATCACTTTTTTATCATTTATATTTAGGGATTTACCCCCAAATTTTCAGGATGTTTGTGGGTCTCTAAAAAAAATTAAAATATTAATAAATATTAATAAATTTTTATTTCATGTGGGTGTATCATTTTTGTATTTTTTTTTTACATTTTTTTGGTCCTCATATGGGGAATTCAAGTCCATGAGTGATTGTAAAATGTAGGGCTTACCCTAGGATCAACATAAGGTTCAATGGTGTTAGAAATTTCATTATGTTTTTTATTGGTAGTTCATTAAAAAAAATAACTGAATTTATTTATTTTATTTATAATTCCCATGACCAAAATTCCTCTTTTTATACCCTGTTATAACCAATCACTAGTGTTATCCTCATAACTTTTAGAGGATGTTATAGGAGGTCTTAGACTCACTTTATCAATGGATCGAGATTATAGAATGATGGGAAATTTGATCAAGATGTATAAAATTAAATAAGTCTTTTGAATTAGTGACAAACACATTTTTCACCAACGATTGACCATTTCCAGTTAGGACTCTAAATTTTGGTTTTCTTCCATATTAATTAAAATACTAAACATGTATTTTTATCTTCTATCCTTGATATATGAATTATTGTTCTTCACATGAGCCTCACAATTTATTTTTTATATTAATCTAATATATTTATTCTTTTTTCTCTTACCATCACACTAGATTACCCAAATTTGTTATCGTTGTCCATAAGTGCATAGCCAATAATGGATTCGATTTTATTATATGATTTACCCCCCTTCATTATTTTCATTATTCATCATTGGACCTTAGGGTTCTAGCTAGGTATTATTATTTTTTGGTTCGTGTGTGATCAAACCCCCATATTTGTGGCAGTTTTGTGAATGACGAAAGAGTTGGTTATTTTATATTCAATTAGGACATGTCATAGGTTTAGGGTGAGGACTTTGTGGATCCGTGATCTAGAGTGTAAACAATACAATTGTGGCAGTGATGGGAGGAGTTAGGAAAGGGCCTGAGTGGCCGGTATTCAGAAACTGACAGTTGATTGGGCACAACCATCTCCATATCTATACCCCCACCCCTTTTTTACATTTATAGGTGGAAATTGTGCAGGTGGCAACATGAATGATTCATGAATACTACCATGGGTTTTTTTGGAAATTTCAACAACACATCGTCTATCCCGGAGGAACACACCATTTATTCTCCTCTAGTTGATACAATTATGTTCCATGGAAGATATGGATCACATGACTTGTATGTTCCATAAATTCCACGTGACCATCTGTTGGAGGCTCAACGTGTAATCCCAGAGAACATGGGCATGGGAATGGCAAGACACATGAGAATTAACAACCAATATGGGCATAGGATTAGTAACATAGGAACAATACAAGACGACACTGCCAATCCTTAGGTGGTAAGAAAACACCATGTACCCCCCTTTACATTTCGTGGATACCCACATGAAAATATTGAGCACAAACATGTGCAGACAGGTCTAGGTTACCAGGCATGGTCACACACCATGTGACCCTAGGTACATGCCTTGTAATTTTCTTTGGGATTTCCGTATTATGGATCTCATTCTCTTTGACTCAGATATTGTCTTGTGAGTAGCCTATCTAGACCAGTATTCAAAATAAAACATACTTGTAGCCTTTAGAGTGTAATTTGTTGTATGATGAGATGTTTTGAGAGTGATGATTCTTCAATAAACCCTTTATTGATAGTGGTGATTGGTTGGGTTCATCTGAGAGATGTTGGGTTTCCAACCACCTATCACACCGGGGTTCAAGTCCCTGATATTACTCTCAACATATTGATTGGTACCCCCTAAAGAATTGTTTCATAGATCTGTTGTCTACTAAGTGGTACCCCTATGGTTTATTAGGATGTACTTCCTCTACATAAATAGGTTTACCCATCGATTCCATAGGGTGTGAGTGCTCTATTTGTTGAGTGGTACCCCCTGACAGACTAGGGTAGGGGTCTTCTATAAATGTGTGGTACATCTATTGTACTACGACACATGTAATCTATATAATGTGTGGAATCCCACTAATATAATAGGATGTTGGTATTATACCTATATATCATGTTGTGGTAACCCTATTACACTATGGCATGATTCCTATATTTCGCTACTAGGATTGATGTCATTATAGGTGGTATCAAAGAAAATTTAGTAGAAACATTGGTCACTACATATATCAAAACATATATTAGGGAACATAACTATATAACTAACATTGAGTTTCTGTATAATTATAAGCCAATATCATTTTGCTTTCTCAATGTGGAGATTGTGTTATTTTCCTGGAAATAAATCCCTTTTTGGATATTACATGTGGACATAGTATTGAAAAATATGCATCTACTGTTAACAACCCTGAAAATTGTTTGAAGAATATATTTCTACCATATTTCTAGTTAACGGTGAGTATTCCCTTAATTAGAACCACGTTTGGAAACTATAATTGGATATTTTGGGGTTAATTAAAAAATTCATCATGAACCATTATAATGAATGAGAGAATAGAAAATATGGAAACCTATAAAATTAAATAGTGATATGTGATAAAACTAAAGAGTCTTTGGCTAATATTTACAATGTTGATAATTATTTTAATGAAATATATGCCACATTTTAGGTTTTATGTATTGGGAAGTTAATATTATTAATGATATTTTGGGAGATATTTATGGGAATAAAACCCTTTTGTTTAGTAAATATATTAGTGAGAATGTCAGTTGAGGAATAATGAAATTGTACTTTTTTAAATAAGATTAACGTTATTTATAACCATTATGGTTAATATTCACATTGATTTGTAGATAATAATATTAAATAATTATTATTTCATTTTATGGGGCGAGGGGTGGATAAAAAAATGTATTTATTAAAAACTGATTTGATGAGTAATGTTATTTTTAAGGTTGTTCATCATATTTTTTTAGAACGTGTAGTAATATAATAATATAATATTTGAAAAATGACAACCCTCAGTCCGTGTACCACTCTCCACATCAAGAAAGGCCATGGGGAATGAAAAAACAACTGAAGGGTAACAAGGGTGTAGCGCCTACCACTGACCTACATGATATCTGGGTTAATTTGAATTTTTTAACAAAAATATTTTGGGGGATATTGATTATGTTTTTTAAAAGCATATTATAATATCATTTTATTTTTTAATTTTTGATATTTTGAGGTCATTAATTAAATTTCAAGAATTTATTATTTGGCTTGGGGAATGATTGACCTTAGGGTAATCATAAAAAATAATTTGGACAGAATTCTATTACATTTTTTGGATATGTATAATGAGTGTTATCAAATAACCATTGAGGTTGAAAAATTATTTAATGTTGATGTTATTGATGTTATTTGGGTTGTAGGGTATTTTTTTATGTAATGATCAGTGTTAAAACGTTAGTATCATTGTTGAATTTTTGAGATCAATGTATTATTTATTCATATAAACATTTATTCAATTTTGGAATTATATTATATTTTTCTTATAATTTTTGTTTTAGTAAATATTGTAGGATACATTATTACAAATTTTTAGATTATGTGATCCATTAGATGTTCATTTTAGTGTTCAAGGAATGAAAAATTAGTAATCAATTCTCATTATTTGCATAAAAATATGATATTTTATTGGTAATTGATTCATAGAAGCAATTTTTAATTTCAGTTAAGTATATTTAATTATTTTATTACACTACATGGTAATAGAGTTCATCCAAACTATGAAAAGGATCTTGAAATAAAAAAAAAATCAATCCTATTAAATTCATTTTTTTAAATCAAAGGTCTATTTTGAACATCACTCACTTATGGTTTTTTGGACATTTACTTTCCCATGACCATTGTCTTTATTACTGTCAATTTGTCAGATGAACTTATTATTTTCCTTGATGACTATAAATTAACTACCCACCAGTTGTATTCTAATTTATGAAAAAATACTTTATATTTCAAGTAACTATTATGTTTACAAATTTCCATTTTTAATACATGTTTTATTATCCCTATGTATGATGTGGGTTTTCAAAAAAAATTCAAATTCTAATCATTTGATAACCAAGATAAAAGTTTTAGTTTTAAAATTATTTATTGGGGGTATAATGTGACAACATAATATTTTAGAATATATTTCTGTTTAGAATTTAATTTATTTTATTGCTTTTATTAGATGAAACACCAACTTTAAACAAACCATGTTATGTTATTAAAATATTATTATTTAAACATTACCATTATAACCTAGTAGTTGAATTAAAGGATATGAAGATTAGAAAATACATTAGGAAATATATTTATAATGTAAATTTCCACTAATTTTTTTATTAATTCTTAATAAATCACATTTTAATTTTTTAGAAAAGTAATTTATGCTTAAAAAATTAATTTTATGCAAAAAAATGATTTTATTGCATTGTGTGAAATGATATTAAACTAAATTTCTACCACATATAGAAATGAAATTTTATAAAATTAAAAACAGTTTTTAAAAAAAATATCAAAATTTACTTTGGCTAAAATATTGGTATTTTTCTGAAATAATTTATTTTTCAGCGAATAGTGATTTATAAAATTTTTCAAATACTCTCATTTATTTTTATTAAATTAGGTAATTTAGAAGCCCCATTATATATTATATTTTTTATATGATTCATTTTATTTATAATAATCTAATTAATTCCATTTTAATAAGAAACATTCATGATTTTTATATAATTTAATTTTTATCGTAAAAAACAATTTTTTCTGAAAATATTTCCCATTTCATTTTAAGCTTCTATATTAAAATTATTTTATGAAACTTTTAGATAATAAATCATGAAAAATGGATAAAATATTTGGATTCTGTAGGTCCAAATTATTTACACATTTACTTTTAATTTTTGGTCATTATGAATAGTAGTAGTTACAAAAATTTGTCACCTTGATGAGAGTAAAATGTATAAAACAAGGTTAAAACTGTGAAATCTGGTCGGTAAATCAACAAAAATAGGAATTAATTTTTTTTATTGGATAAAATAAACCATATACATATTAAATTTGATTATATGTAACATTTTTCCATTTTCATTTGATAATGTAATTTATAATAATTTATGTAAGGAAAATTCCAAAATGTCCCTCACTTCACATTAATATATCTTGAATTTATAAATAATGATAAAAATAGGAAAAATTTAGTTTTAAATATGTATTATAAATGAAAAATAATAATCTTTAAAATAATATTGTATTTTATTTTTTAGGGATTATATAATAATAAAAAAATTATTACACTATAATGACACAACGCTTGATCAGGCAGTATAAAATCAAGTAAATAATATTAAAAAGTATAAATGTAATATTTTTTGGGTGATTTAAAGTGATAAACTATTTTATATATTAATTTAACATATTAGTGTTGTTTTAATGGATTATATTCTGAATCAACTTAGATCATGATGTCTTTAATGTCAAATTAAATGAATAGTTACAAAAATGAACTTAATGGTATTTTTTGAAAATAATATTTTTTTATATTATTTAAACATAATAAATATATTGAAATAGAATTAACATGGTTAGAATTGTACCAAAATTTCATACCATGACCTTTTGAGGTAATTTTTTTACCTCTTATTTAAAATTAAAACCACTAAATATTGAAAATGATGTTACTGTGGTCAATATCAAAAGGTGTTTACCAGAGGTTTAATATAAAAATGTGTGTGTTCAAATAACCATAAAACATGTTTAAAAAAAATTGGATGGTATTATTTATAACATTTACTTATTATTTAGGAATATGATTTATTTTTGAGAAACCATATACTAAAAATTAATTTATAATAATTTAATAATTTTTTTTAATTATAAGAGTACCCCTCCCCTCACTTATTAAAGGGAACCTATTATCCCATCTTAATCACACCTTTTTATCCCATTATCACATAAAATACATAACATAAAAACATAAAAACATAATTCCCACAATCCTTCATATTCTTTTATTTACAAAAATCCACCCATTCAAGTCTTAAGGTAGAAGCCAATGGAGGTTTCTCAAAGAAAATGTCCAACTCTAAACTGAGTACTTTCAAGTTTATATATTATTTTAACTCATCCAAATATATCGTATATATTATAAAATAATTAATACATTTTCATTAATCTTTTTAGATGTTATTATTATTATTTTAAAACAATTTCTACTTCTTTTAAATCCAACAGAAACCGAAAACAGAGCTCGTGCATACGTACTGCTAATCGTCTCGATATAGTAGGGTAATTTTTTTCATCACTATTTTACATGGATGGTTATAAATATAATAATGATATATATATATATATTATATTTATTACATATTAATATTTTTTTATAATAATATCATATATACTTTTTTACCCTCCATTTTCTTATAAAAAAATATCTCCGCTCATGCACAAATTTGGACTACCACCTCCATGAAGTGACACCATCCTTTATTCATTTAAAATTTTCATGGATGGTAATAAATATATTTTAATGAATATATATGATATATATTATTTAATTATAATACTATATATTTAACAATATTATTTACCAATCTTTTATTCAATGTATCGAAAAGTAAAAAACAGTATTCATTTGTACATAATACCTACAATCTCATGAATACTGTAATTCATTTTTCAATCTCTATATTTTATGTATAAATGTATTTATATTTTTTATAATGAAAATATATTATAATTATATCATGATTAATTTTTTTTATAATGATACTACAATCAATGTATAAGGATCAGTGCCAATGAACTGAAGCCTACATGAAAAATGATCCAGTTAAAACTAAGAAACGATTATTTTGTTAAATAAGTATTAAAAATCAGGTAATAGAATGTATTAATTGGAAAATAAATGATATTATAAATATTTATATTCTTCATTTATAATATTATAATAAATTTAAAATTATTATATAGGGGTTTAAGAGCACATACGAAGAAATTTGTACTTGATGTATGGGTTTTCTCATATAACTTTTATATCTATGAGAAAAATGTCATATTCACCACATTGTTCTTTTGTGTTTTGTATATAATAATAATGAATGTATTTTAGATTATTATAATGAGAATTTTTGGTATATCATAAAAACTCTAAGTCTCTCTCTTCTATGAAATTTTGATTCATATATTTATGTAAAGGAAAGGATTTATTTCATAGTCACATAATTATTTGATATTATTTATGTTTATGTATCCGTTGGGTGAATTAATTGATATTTAAATTTAAAATTTAATTTATTTTATCCTCCTTTTGTTATTTGAGGAAATTTCATGTGTTACATTCATTTTCACCTCTTTATATACCCAATAGATTAAAAAATTATGTTATGTTAAACCACGTTTGTTTTTTAATTGGTCAAGAATATTTTACTTCAATGAACATAGTTTTATTTAAATTTATTAATGAATATTGTTAAGAATATTCTATTATTTGTCAGTGTATTTTTTACCCATGATTGACCTTATATAAAAACATTCAAAGGAATCTTCTTTTCATATTCTGAATAATGTACTTTTTGACGTTTAAAAAAATATGAATTGAATCTTTTTGTAAGAATATTGGGAATGAGAATAATTTTCTAAAATAATGACTTCTTAATGATGTGATGATTGAATTATATGTTTCATGGGATCTTATCTTTTTTTTTGAATATTCGGGGATTTTTTATTATTTAAAATTAATTTTCAAAGTGATACATTTATTTTCCACATGAATGGGATTGATTACCTCTGCATGTTATTTATATTAATTAATTTCGACAAAAAATTATTTTACTTATGAACCACTATGGACATGTTGTATTAATATCTTCCTTATTATTTCTTTCGGAGGATTATGAATTGTTTTATTTGAATATGTATTTCCATTTTTTATTCTAGTTCATCCAATAAAAAATTTATTGATTATTAAGGAATATTGATTAAGATTAATTATTTGTTCATATGATGAATTACATGGAATTATTATGTTATGTATATATGTAAAGTTTAAATAACCCCTTAATGAATCGATAGGCCTAATGAAAAAACTTGGTTGGGTGTTTTATTAGGAACTTACCCATTTATGTATGATATCTCAGCAAGAGGCCTTGATGATATGTTCAAGATGTATGCAATTATAAATTCCATTAACATGAAATTGTTTATTGATTTCCATTTGTCTATTTGAATAGTTATGATATCCAAAGATAAGTTTCAAGATCATTTTATTATTTATATGGAATTTTTTGATCATCGTTTATTATTTCCATATTATTTGTTCCTTTTTATTTCTTTTTTAGAAATGATTGTACAGATTCACTTACTGATCATTTGATCTCCACCCTTTATTATGTTTCTCTTACCTAGGATTCTATGAAGTGTATGCTAATTAATATACAGTGATATTCTATAGGGTATAATGGTGTTCTCAAATAACAAACAATATTGTATTTATTTTTTCAAATAGAATATAGGATTAAAGTATGTATCTAGTTTTCCTATACTACTAAACTCTATTAGACTTTGGTATAGGATATCTTTTATATAGTATGAGTTTAATAATGAAACCACTGGATCTGGTCTACTAGTTTCAGGGTCATTACACTTATACAAAACATCGAATACATGACTGAACCTATCATAACTTCACTTTTAATCCTTTCAACTTATTTATCCTATCATATTTATAAGGTTAAATTTTCTTGTAGATATTCACACCATGTGAAATTGTAAATAACTCCATTTTTATTGATCGATATTGAATCTCTTTAGTATCTCATCAATTTTTATACCTTGACTTGGTCTAAGATTCCTCTTGTAACTGTCATGATTGATCTAAATCCAAAAAATATATTCTCATTAACCTATGCCCTTCATGGATAATTATGTCATCAACCATTTATAAAAAAACATGAAATTGGTTCAATGTTTCCAGAAGTTAATAGGTCATCATAATATACTATTGGGAAATTGACCTCAATACCACTAAACATCTCATCGATGCAGGATCACATTCATTCTTTATGAAACCAAATTATGATACGGCTTCATCAATTTTAAATTTCCCTGAACTTGATAAATACATTAATCCATTATGAGATCCATAAAATATTTACACCTTTTTGTCATACTTTGGAGTCAAAAACCCTTCTGGTTAGTCATATAGACATCATTATGAAGGTTCCCATTAAGGATGGTGATTTTTATATCCTTCTTAAAAACCCCATAATACTGGTATTATGATATGGAATGTATAATTTGGATGAATTAAAGGATTGAAAATAGTGAAATATTTTAACAATAATTTATTCTATGAAAAAATTTCACCCCATTTGTAACTATTTTTTCCTTTAAAATTCATGTTTTCCATCTGTATCTATATTATTATTTAATATAAATTTGATCTAATGGGATTTATATCCATTAGAGGATCTACCAAAATCTTGAAATGATTTTTCTTATTGGAATCTATCTCAGAATTCGTGGATACTTTCCACTTGGAAGCTTCTATAAACTTATTGCATCCTTGTAGGTTATAAGATCATTATTATCAATAAATAACGAGTGAATATCCTTAGTGATTTGAACACCATATCCATCAGGATCCCTAATGTATCTTTTATTATTACACAGTACAGGTTTCATTATAACATAGTCTTCCACATGGATTTTGGGAATCTATTCATGTACCCATTCTTGTGTATCGTTACCTATCGATCCAACAAATTCTATCTCGATCCTCCTTTATTTTTTGGATATTATATATATCTTAAGAAACAAGGATTGTAATTACTCTTTTAACTTTTAATAGATGGGTTGTTATAGATAATATCCCTTATATTATTCAGGGTATCATGTAAATATATAGTTTATCCCTTAGGGTATTAGTTTTATAATATATTATGCCTTAATAAATGCTTAACATCTTAGTGCAGATTAGTTCAAAAAAAATTTCTTAACCCAATAATGTTTCCGTAGAATACCAATTTCCACATTTTTGGTACTTATTTTGTTATATATAGTAATATGTATAATTTGTTTCCATGAAAGTATTATGGAAAACATGTATGACTCAGCATTTCTATCATGATTTCTAAAATGGTGAGGAACCTCCTTTAACTAACACTATTCTTTTGTGGTGTATAAGGAAGAGTAATTTGTGAGAGTCCAAAATGTTATTTAATAATATATAAAACAAGATTATGATATTCTCAACCATTGTTAAAGAAAATGTTCTTTATCATTTTACCACATTCGGTCTCAACATCAATATTTTATTCCAAGAATTTATCAATGTAATTTTAATTATACCTCATCATGTAGATAAATCTGCAACTAAACAATTCGCCAGTAAATATTATGAGGTATGATTACCCACACATTTTTCAAATAAAAAATGGATTACATATGTTATTTTGAACGAACTAAAAAATCCTTACATTCCATTAAACAATTATAATAAACAGAGATTTGGCCATTTTGGTTTGAAAATTAGCAGGATAAATGGAAAATAGTTTTATTGTAAAAGAATCTAAATATTAATCAGGATATAATTTTGTCAATCTCATTTAATTTACATAAGCTACATGATGATGCAATAGTTTTTTTATTTGATCCATGTGAACTAGATTTGTTATCGATTTCTATTACATGGTTCATGTAACATAAAGCATAAATGTCTGTATATAAATATTCATTAACATAAAATATTATTTATCTGATAAGGGAGATATTTTCAATTGAAAATTTATTAACAAACAAACTATATCATTTTTAGAAATATTTTTTAGGTAAATATGTAACAAAATTATAAAACTTTAAAACCAAGATCACTTTAGAAAAAAATAATGTTTGATAATATCTAACTCCTACTATAGTTGGACAAACTCCATTGGTTTCTTACATATGTAACTCACCTCATGAAATTATTACGAACCTATATAGTTCCAATAATTTATAAAAAATTTATGATGATAATTTATATATAATAATATGTATTTAGAAAATTATATATATTGTTTTTAATAATTAATGATATTGAATATTCCCCTTATTTCTTTGTCATGGTGCGATTCATTTTCATGTGGCCCATCATGAAGCATATGAAATAAATTGTGTCATATTCTATTGGTTGGACCATTATTTTCGATATTTTTAAGAATATTATAAAGAGGACTCATAATTACAGTTATCCTTGATTAATTTCCCTATTTACATCCTAAATTTTAGTATAAAAACAAAATGACATTCTTTCTTATTTCACTAATCATTCTTATGACATGGTGTGAGGATATCAATGAGGGTCTATTAATGTTCTTTTTATATTTAAGTTCATTCCATAACTAGATAATATTTATGGGAGTGAGGATATATGGAGATGAATGCAACAATCATCCAGCACCATAATCTAAAGATTCTCTATGTAGACAATCTATCGAGTAAGTTTTTCTACATGATGATAAAATAGCACAAATTTTCCATGTTTACTCAAGAGGTGTTCCTTGGAGATCTCAAACCCATCCACTTGAGATGTCCTATGATACAAATTATAGAGGTACTTTAGTATTTAATATAAAATCGTGTTCTTATTTGACATAATGAATTTCCTAGACCTAGATGATTGCATAAAACACAGTAATTATATCACATAAACTTCTTATTTTTCATAGATAGTTCACTATTCATCATTTTCCTCCTCACTAGGATGATTATAAACTGGGGACTCTAGAATGTAAATATTTTTTTATCGGGTAATACAATACACAAGAACATTCATTATTCCTATAATTTACATCCAATAAAGAGATTTTAATTATCTAGTATATATTATATGGACAACATGGATGATAAAACTTCCATAAAACTATAACAAAATAAAATAATATTATTGGTACTTTATTTTATTACAAAAAAATGTGAGAGGACATAAATTTAATTATCTTATTAGTCTTACACTATTTTATCAAGTCACAACGGGCCTTTCCACTGAAATAAGGATATCACGACATAAGGAAACTCTTAAGTATATTATATTTATTTCCCATATGATAAATCATTTTAGGACCAGTTAAATTACTCAATGGTATTTAAGTAGGTGTCCATTCAAAGTATGGGATTTCAAAACCTAGATCCATTGAGTGGAATCCCCAATCTAGAAATCCTAAGTTAGATTTCCTTAAAACTTTCCTCTAAGATACATCAATTATAGAGATTGGTACTTGTATTGTTGTAAAAATGATTCAGTCAAACCAAAACACTCCTAAGAACTCCTTAATAATTTTATTTCTCCTAAAGAGGAAAAATCCAACAAAAATTTTTGTGGTTCCATTTTTAATCAGATAATGGGAGGATTATTCTTACATAATATTCTATTGTGTGATATTTTTATTATGTGTAAAAACTATTATTATATCATTTAAATTATTTTTTAGTATATGTGGATTTCATATAATTAATTAACCATGAGTCTATAAATTATTTCAACACAATTTATTTATCTTTCCACTATATTGAATTCTTGTTAGTTAATTTATTTATGTGACTATGATAAATATTCTATAAAATTAATGATGCACTTAGAAAATATGATAAAATAAATAAATGAGTTTGATCATGAAATTTCTAATGGTTTTTTTCTTGAGTGAAAAATAAATAATTGTATAAACCTTAGGTAAAAACTCCATGATCTGGTCTTTTATTGAGTTGCATCATTCCACCATAAACCAGTGTTTTTTCTTGGTTTCTTTCAACATATCATTGGTTATGAATAGAATCTAATCCTTGGGGATCTATCCATTACATATTATTATACCCACGTAAAGGTGAGGGGGAAAATGGAATTATTAAATGGTTTATATAAAAGAAATAAAATACACAAATGTACTACATAATAAAGGTAATATATGAATCATAGGCCATCATTTCTAATTTTAAAAAAATATTACATAATAAAACCCCTGAAGTAAAATTAAATTATAAAAAAACAAGAACATACATTGGTTGGTCAAGGATTTTGATCAGTCGCACAAATGAAATAAATATATACTTAATGAACTAGAATTCATTCAAATCATTTTTATTAAGATTAATAGACAGAGTAAATTATTAATCCTACAAATTCATTAACTTATTTATCTTAATATTTTCCCAAATAGTTGTTGAGACACCCATAAAATATAATCATAATCTAATAAAATTAATTTAATTTAATTTAAAATTAATAATGTACACGGTGATTTGTTAGATGAAATATGGAATTCACATGTCTAAACTACCCATCAAATTCAATAGTTTTGTATTTTCCACTCACATGAAATGTATCATACAAAAAATATCACATAATTACAAGAAATGTACTATTAATAAATGAATCATGGACATGTTTTAATTTATAACTTATGTAATTCGTTGAATTAACATTGTGTAGAAAGAAAATAAGCCCATAATTAGTATGATATTATAAATTTTATATTGATATTATTTTATCAATAAAAATTTATTGAAACTTATAAAATGTCATGTGCTATCAATAAATCACACAATGAAGCATGATAATTAGGTTTAACAGTCAATTCAATTTTCATTACACATCAAATTAATTAAATTTTAAGTTTTAATTCTTTTCATGTAATCTATGTAGACAAGTGTGAGGTAACTGATCTATAAATATGGATACAAATCAGGTAATGACTTATATCCTTCTCTACAACACACTCTTACATAATGTGAATGTTTATAGACCGCGATAATTTATATAGTGAACAATGTATACATATACTACATGTTTTATCGCCTCGATGTTTCATGGATGTTAGTCCCATATTCCATATCATGGAAACATGGCTTTTCATTGAAAATTCACTTTCCCCTATGAAAACTAATGGAATACATAGAGTTTATACTAGCTTTTTGATATGTAATCTAGATGGTTGTGTTTTCTTTTGGCTGAGTCCACAAATTTTGGGTCATAAAGGCATGTAACATTTATTACATGTCATATTAGAATAAATTCACAAGACATCTTACTAAAATTAGATGGGATAAATGGTTTGTAAATTCAGGATAATGTTTCATAACCACTTGATATCCATATGAAATCCTCAGTACCACCATATGTGTTCTATAAATGTACTTCATGGATTTTTAACATTTTCTTAGTTATATGAAGGTGAATGATGAATAAATTTTAACCATTGTATTTAATAAAAAAAATATGTGAAAGAAAAATTATAAAAATCTTTACAAAAATAAAAAATATAAATAATTATATAATAAAATGTGGCTAATTTGTTAACACTAGATGGTTTCAAACACAAAACAATCACCCATTATGGTCTTTCCCTACTAATATTTTATGAGTGTCAATAAATCATCAACAATGTTCTTGAAAAATCTTCATAATTAATAGCAAATATACAGTATGAAATTTATATAGAATTCCAAAACCAAGAGAAGTGATCATTCATGTTAAATTTATTATTAATTTATATGAATGAACTACTTCAGTCTTGGGTACTTCGTTTGAAGAATATTTTGACTATATAAATTTCATTCTCATTTTAAATTCATTGTGCTATTTTAATTCAAGACCATAATATTTCTCATAGTTATTCATGCATTCCCCTTTACCAAAAAGCATCCTAAATCAAACTCTATGTTCTAGTTTAATGGTAATGAAATTCTTATGTTTCTCTCCATTGATAGAAAAACAATCCTTTGGTTTTGAATGATTGATTCTTGTTCACTCATTTATATTATTATGGGGGAAATTAATATATTCTCACAATCTTGATAGAGAACCCAAGAGAAGTAGTTCAGGGAGAGAATTTTTTTGACAAAAAATTGTTTTATACAACATTCATTTAACCCATGGAAATGGTATAAATGGGAGTTTATATAGAACATATTGAGAATAAATTATTTCATATAGACCCTTAAGATTGTTAAAATAATTATTCAATACCTCATCAAATAATAATTATATTATTATTATTTTATTTTGGAGTGCATAAATCGAAAATAAAATAAATATTATTTATTGAAGTAAATTAAAATTTATTCAAACTATATTTAATATACCATTTCCATCAGTCCCTTTAACAATGTAATTATTTCCTCTTCCGAATTTACTGAACATTTTCTAATAAATATCATTAATTTGAAAAATAAATAATTATAATATTCATGGTTTTTTAAATAAATTTTAATTTTAATATCCAACTCACATAAAATATTAACTAAATATATATGATCAATTAATCCAGAATAAACATTATTCTATGTTCAATAGTTTTCTATGTATTCCCATTAATAAAATATAATACATTTTATCTAAGATTAATAGAAACACTATGTGGGTTACCCTCTTATCCTCATCCTCAGTGGCATCAGGTTGGTTTACCTAATGTTCAATATTAGTGTCTAAAAACACATTTAGGGACCCGTAGATGAAGAAGTTAATATATCAATGATTACTACCACATATGAATCCTAACTATGTAATATAATACATTTTCATGATATACCGTCTAGAAGGTTTCATTTTAGAGTCATAATCCTATCCAATTGATACTTATTTCTTTAACAACCTGAAATGAACTTGTCAATCATCCCTGGCCATGAAATTTAAATAGAAAATTCAATTTAAATAATAGGGTTAAGAAAACCTCATCTATATTTATAGATGGAAAAAATAGTTTATGGACTTATTAATTAATAACATATTACTCAGGACACCCCAAACATAACATACATTTATCTAACAAATGATGTCATGATTTTGGTAAGTACATTTAAGTATGAAATTCATGATATATATTAGCTATTATCATAATGTTTAAGGATCATTTAACATGTTTCTAGATTTTAATTACTAATATAAAAATAAACATATGTAATTTCCACTTGAAGATATCCCATTATAATATACCATATTGGGGACTACTAAGTATGAATTTTTTACAAGTAGTCCATTCCAAATATGAGTATCAAGCACCTGATTGTTTAAATCATCTATATCCCATAAGATTATGTCATATAAACATATGAAATATTTTTTAAGATTAATTTAATATATTTTCAATGTTATCATCATAGTGGGAAACTATTATGACCTTTTTAATGTGATAGATTGTCAAGGAAATTTTCATATTCATTATTAGTAGAAGAAAAATCAATATGTGATATGATGATTATTAATATTTGAAAAACATTTATTGGAAATATATTCAAAAAAGTAGTTAGTTATGATCCACCAACTCTAACAAGAATAAAAAAAATCATAGCATCCCACCTGAGTCCCAACCAATCATTCTATGATCTATCATGCCCAAAATCATAAATTAAGGGATAAATTCTAGGATACTTTTATATAATGCCTAGAACTAGTTTCTTGAGTCTAATCCATTGCATCATAATTCCTCTTTTGAACCTCCCGATATGAAATTAGCCACTTACTTGAGGGGAGGGTTTAAAATATAGAGTGCATAGATTGTTTCCTAGATATCATTCCATGTAAACATAAACAAAAATATAATTAGTAATAAAAAATAAATTGACTACATAGAACCGCAATGGTAAACCAATCAGACAAAGAACATGTCATGGAGTATCAAAATTAACCCATGATGGCATACGTCGAAAACCAAAAAGATGATCCCCAAAGTTGGTGGATCAATTCATGAAATAAAAAGAAGATAAAAATATTCATGAATGTTATGTTAAAAAATATTCTAGATTATTTCTTTATTTCACCACCTTTTGTAACCAATTCCCCTTTCTTAACTGCCAAACATATCCTTTTACCCAGATCACAAAAAACAATGTATTCACATTTACTTACATGCTCATAATGTGTTTGAGAAACTAACATTTTAGGATACCACCAATATGGACTTATCATAATTCCAATGATATGTATGTGAGTGGATAAACTAAAAAATTGTAAACCACAAAAAAATGAATTCATTTTGTGTCATCATGTCATAATCAAGAATTCTTCAACCCCATATATGCTAAATGTGGTCAACGAGGTAGGAATGAATCCTCATGTAATAATATAACCATCAATAAAAACATAATAAGGTGAATTTTGGAAGGTGTAACATATCCAACCACTGTCACTAAACAATTCATCCCATACATGGGGTAAGGTCCCATGACTATGTCTTTCATAATTTTTTCAATTTAAGAACCAAAGAGGGCATAACATATCTGACCTCCAAAATGAGCTGAACTAATATCCTTACCCATGGTAATGTCCCATGGACACAACTCACCTTTAATAAGTGAATAAACGGGAGGGTGTAAGAAAATCAACTACAAAAACATTAAAAACCATCTGATACTATAGGTAATAGCCCCATACAAATTCCATACCAATTTCACAACCCATCACACAACCCTATTGATTGCCTAGCCACTGTATATGACCTAAAATATCAAAAAAAATAACATGGACATATTCCAATTACCAAAAATCCATACATTCCACTTCAATCAAGGAACAATAGAAAATAAATAACCAAAACCTCATCTAAAATGAAGTAGGTAATAATATATATCAATGAGACATCCAATAGCTTCATTAGAAATCCACAATACAACTCAAAAACTAAGATAGACTATCATTAACTAAACACCATAGTCAGCATGGTGTCATCAATATCAAATTAGGAAACACATATCCACCCCTACTAGTTCAATATTCATTATTTTTTTCTCTCTTGGTTACTTTAATAAATATGGATGAAGTGTTATAAGCATACACACACACACAGACATGTGTGATAACACATGTAGACACATTCAAACATTATAACATTGTAAGTATATCCTACAAGAATACATGGAGAGATAAATCATTAGAAAAAATCATAATATTTTTGATGAATCAAAACCAACGAAAGAAACTGGGGAAAATTTTTCCCTTAAGACAAAACCAACCAAAAAAATCCACTAACCACCACTATATGATGCATGTCAATAAAAAATCCAAACATTCATTCCTAAAAGACAACCAAGTTGTACCACAATACAACCCAAAACCAATACAACCAGACATGTCTACACCACATCAGAGTACAAGCGGAAACCAAACAACAAACACTACAAACCATAACACCACCACATCTCCACACCAAGCTCTAAGCTCCAAGATCCACCAAGAAATCACAATGCACCACTAAAGGAGGGAGATGCCTTACCTTTTTCCAGGTCACAATACTCAACATCTACAAAGACACCAACACGCCAAAGCATGGGGTGAGTACTAAAACTCAGTAGGTTTTTCCCAAATGACTTCCCTACATACGCCACTAGGATAAAACCGTTAGCACATTTATATAAAATAGTTTATATAAAGTAAAACACAAGTGCAACCATTTCCATAAGCCAAAAACGCTCTTACCAAGCCATCATACCCCAAACCAAAACACCAAGGGAAATCCAAACAGACATGCCACATGACATTTCATCTTTTACACTCTAGCACAACAATTTCCAACATTCAAAGCAATACACAACAAACAACCAAAATGGTGGGACTTCCACCCAACCCATTCATCCATTCAAAACTAGTGGTACTTACCAACCACTACTGTATGGTGGTACTTCCAACCACTATCCATCACCTTTTATAGTGATATTTCCCTCCCAAATACACACAAAATTTCAACCAATCACAACCAAGCATATAACCCATCAAGGTCACGACAACATGCTATCACCCAATTACATTACATATAAATCCACTTCAATAAATCACCCATTTAATGAAAATCATTTTCCATTCCAAACAACTTTTCAATAAAACAACATTTCTTTTGAAAACCATTTTTCATCAATCATTTTCCCAAATCAATATCAACAACCCATTTTAAAATCTCCATTTTAAAATCCATAACAATAGAATTTCACCATGAAACCCCCATTTTCTCAAAAATCCCCAAATGGATTTCCAGCCAATTTTGCATAACAAATCAAAATTAATTTTCAGAACCAAAATTAATTATAACAAAGAACCACTAGTTCTAACAAAGTGTAGTCGAAATAGAAGTCACTTACCTTTAGGGTTCCCAAGAAATCATCCCATGAGAAACCACACCTCCAATCCAGATAACGCACCACCGAAAACTCTCTAGATCCCCTTACCTAACATTCACAAGCCTTAAAATCATCATCCAAGGCAACCACAACCCTATATCTACACACAAAAAGTGTAGATCTAGAAAACTAAGAAAGAGGGAAGAGTATATCTAGAGGAAAACACAAATAACCCAAGAGAATAGACTTACCCAAGAGAAATTACATTCAATCCACCCAGAAAACTCTGCAAAAAGCTTCCAAACTGAGTGGAAGAGCCCCCTAAACCCCTGAGAACCCAAAATCCCGAGTGATTATCAAGTGGGAGGGAGATTGGAGTGAAATGAGGCAAGGCCGAGTAAAACCAAGTTTTAAACCCCTGTTTTTAAGTGGCTGCATGGTTAGTCAGCACGGTTAGGAAAACCGTGGGCTAATCGTGTGCACACTACTGCCTCGAGAGCAAGGTTCCACACGGTTGCCTCGCACGGTTTGGAAAACTGTGCATAGGCCATGTGAAGCCTACTATCTCCCCCTACATGGTTTCCTGGAGAATCCGGATGGTTTCTACTAACCATTCTCAAACCGTGCTCCCTACGGAAAGCCTCCAAACTCATTGAAAATCATTCCAAACTCTCCCAACCTCTTCCCAACACATACCGTACACATTAATCACATAAAAATTCATAAACAAAGTCCACATACATAAAACTGGGGGACTACATGAGGGATTTTTAATGATGGTAGAAGTACCATCATATTTCGTTAATAATAAATGAAAAAAATGGTGGTAGAGTTAATGAAATAAAACCAATACATCCACTGTTTCATTATAATGGTATGAAATAGGACACAAATAAGCATTGAGAGAATATATGGAGCTTGGGAAGGGTATTCAGTCATGCTAGGGTCAGGGTAGGAGAGGGAAACATTTTATAGGATTTCACATTTTTAATTATATAGATGAAATTTAATAAAAAAACTCATATCCTAAAAAATACATATAATTGGAAAAAATTATCTTTGTTTCCTATGATTATAAATGTGGATAAATCATTTTTTATGATTTATAGAAACATGAATAATATAAAAATCTCCCCCTCACCCAGATCATTTTAGTTTATCAAAACACTAGCACACCAAGATTTGATCCTACAACATTACTTATAATTGTGGACTTCCTAAAACAATACCCTTAAAATAATATCAATAATTTCATTATATTATGTAATAATTATTTACATATTAATATAATAACAAAAATATTGATATACTATAATAAATATAATATATTAATGTATGAACATTGATATTTTTATACTTAAAAATATATATAATAAGTATATTTATTTATATTAAAATATTTTTTTAGTTATTATTATAAATATATATATGAATAAAGAAATATTTATATAATTAAAATCATAAAATAATATTAATGATTAAAAAATTATTTTCCAGTATTTATATGATTTTTTATATTTGTACTTATTATTAATTATATATTAATTGTGATCATTCATTTTTCAATTATTATCAATTAATTAAAATTATGTTTTCAAATAATACTTATTACTTATTAATATACTTAATAAGTTTAAATGTGTGTGTGTGTGTCTACACCTCTCGGTGTGTGTTATTTTTATATAAATAAAATTTATTTTAAAAGTAATGTAAAAGTAATGTCTATGTTTTATATATATGTATATATATATTTTATATGAAACTATTACATATATATATGTATATGATATTATATAAGTTATATATATATATATATATATATATATTTGTGTTCCATTATGAATATGTATATATATTGATGTATGATAAATCAATGTGTATATTTATTTATATTTATAGATGTATATATGTGCATATATGTATGTATATATAAACAAAAAGATATTATTTTTTTATAAATAACATATATATTTTAATATAAATTTTTATATAAATGTTATATAAATAATAAATTATATATATATTATATGGGACATTATTTCCTATATTAGTACATTGAATTTTTTTATGTACTTTTTCATCTCTTTCAGATGATTTCCCCCTAAAAATATTTTCTTCCCAATATTAGCAACCAATATTTTATATATTCCATGATATTAAAAAATCATATGATTACACAAAAGCTTATAAATATTACTACACTAATTAGGATATTTTAAGTGATTTTATTAATTTAGTTAAAGAATTCAACTCCAAGATTGCAATAGTTACTAATGATATGAAGGACCATCGAAATAATTTCATTGATTATCGATCTAATCCATTTGTCCCTAAATAAGAGAAAAATGAAATTATATGGATTGTTACTAATTTATCACTTATCAGGAATACATTCTTATTCATTAAGAAGTGACTCCAAAAATAAAAATTATATTGAAACTTTTTAAGAGGATACGTTACTTGAAATGTTGGGATTATTATTACATATTCTTATTTATAAACCTATCACTGCTGAAATCATGAATTTTAATATGGAGTATATAACCTTCACCTATGAATAAGATGATGAGGAGTCACTGGATTCAGATTCCATTACATGAAATTTGTAAGGTCCCAGATTTTCTTAAAGAAAGTTTTCATTTAAGGGTTGGATTGGGTCTCTCCTTTTCAGCTAGATAAGTGTCTCAAAAGTTTGGGTGGGGGTTGGGGGGGGTCCCTAGGGGATTGAGGTGAGAAGAGAAGAGCAATCTGGCCTAGCAGTGCAAGGTACCTAGTCTGCGCATGGTAAGGGGAAACCGTGTGGGTAAACCGTGCAGACCAGCCATCTTCAAAAAATATCATTCACACAATCTTCACAGGCTTAGGGAAAACCATGCGATATCCCTTGGAAATCATGTGGTTTGGCCTCTCGCAGATAGTATCTATTTAACAGTTTGCATACGGTTTGGAAAACCGTGCGGGGAAACCGTACTGCCCAAAAATGTTGGAAAATTTACAAAAATACCACACCTTGATTTTAAGACCTAACTCGGGTTTTCCTCCTCCTTCTCCCTTGGAACCCTAGGAATTAGCCAAAGCTTCCAACATCTCTCAAGAATGGATCTCCATCGATTCATGGTCATTTTCAGTTCCATCAAGTGCATATTGAAGATCAAAGTAATCCTAATCCTCCTCTTGCTTCTCTTTTTTGTTTATGGTTTCTATCTTCCTCTCTCCTCCATCTAAAACCCTAAAACCCTCATTTTTGGATGATATATATGTGGAAACATCAAGGGGTTATTATTTTTTTAAAGGTTGGGGACAAAGCCTCATTGTTATTAATAAAGCAAATCAAAAACCTCTTTTAACTGGGTAGAGGGAGGCCCATTACATAGCCCGAAGGCCGAGTGGGCTTGTAGCCCATTACATAGCCCGTAGGCCCAATTTTTTGGCCAAATTCCTATTCTGTGAATAATAACCCGGATGCAACAGTAACTTCAAGGGGTTCTTGAGTCCACATATAATGCCACAATTAAGACTGCTTTCATCAACAGATTCTAGGTAGGTGGTCTGCAAGTATTATCCCATAGTTTTATTTTGGATTTGTATATGATAGTTGGTGTTCTTGTTTTTCCATTTTTTTGTTCTTAGTTATGTTGAAGTGTTTGATATAAATGAGTGTCTATGTGACCAATTGAAACCCTCACAATACATGTGGGATGCGTTGAGGACGACTTCACAATTTTAGGGCCAACCATGGGGTGAGCTAGAAAACCCGAACCTAGAGTGTGGTAGGGTTATGTGATGAGTCGCCAAATAATAATGTGGAACCCATGTAAAATATGACTTAATGGTCAATTAAGATACAAATGGAATAATGATAAATATTCCTAGGGTGATAAAGTCATAAGGTATTGGTTGTAATGCCCTGAAAATGGGTAATTGGGTTGAAAGAGATTATGTCGATTGTTTCATGAGTTTTGGTTAGAAATGCCTAACGGTATTATGGCATGTTAAATGGTGAACCTGAAATTGTGTAATGGAAGGAAAAATTGGGAATATATTAATGAGATTTATATATAATCCCACCTTTTTGTCACATAAACTTTCATCACATTATTCAAAACTGAGGATCTTTAAGGTTTAGTGTCTTGGAAACCAGGAACTTAATACATGAAACAAAAAAAATCTTCTTAAACACTTGAAAGGATTCTCCTTATGTTCATCCTAGACTCATTACTGCATCTCATAACCTGGGGACATACATCAAAAGAAAGGGTGAGCAGAAGGCCCAGTAAGGGAATCAAGAGAAACATTTTACATGTGAACTTGAGATACTTCAATAAGGTCATGAAAAAGAACTTTAAGGCATGAGAAAGAAATAATGTGGCATATCATAATAAAAATAAAATTTTTCATAACTTTAATATGTGGCTACATCATTTAACATAGACAATCATGAACATATCACCAAGGACCATCCCCAAGGTGTCATTTGAAAATTACCAAGGTTATTCACCAAGATATCGTGAAAATTGTAATCTCTAGTGGTTACATCATTACCCAATGCCTTGGAGCGCTATCAGGGCGCACCCTCAAATTTTCCTTTATTATCATGTGAGACACATATATAATCATCAAAAATTTCATAAATAACCCATATAGCATAAAATAAATGGGTTTCATTTCATAATCATAACGTTTTAAAAACTACTTTAAAGACATGATCTTTACGTCACTTTAAACCCACAGAAGGGGAGAGAGGGTCTCATGAATCGAAATCCCAGAATTTAAAATATAAAATATTGATATATATGTGAATACCCCCATAGAAATAAGATCTTTGAGTATTCACTTTATAACATAAAATAATTTTGAGAAAAGAGAGAGGCATTTTGAGACGAAAATTGTGCAGCATAATGGATATGCTTTGGGGTTTTAGAAAACATTGAAAAGAGAGGGGACATGGGTCAAGCATTCATAAATGACCCATAAAACAGTAGAGGGAAAGAATATAAGGGATGGTAATGAAATTTGAAAATATACCATATGAAATGAAGAACATGAAAGGAAGAAAAAAATAAGATTTCTCTTGTGAAAATTCAGCAGCCTAACGACGTCACATAAACTTCAACCAAAAATGAATTGATGAGATCAAATACGGTCTCTCATCATATGAACATAAAATATTAGTATGATATATATAGATATCATACCCCAACATAACAAAAAGTAACTTTCATGACTTGACATGGAATTAGAACTTTGAAAAAGGAGAAAGGTGAAAGAACCACTTAAAAATTCGGCAGCTTAACGGCGCCACTAAAAACTTCAAAATAATGAATTTAAGAGATCAAATGGGGTATCTCATCATATTATCATAAAAGATCAGTATTATAGATATATAGATCATACCCCAACATAATAAAAAGGAACTTTAAATACTTGACATGAAAGTGGAACTTGAAAACGAGAAGGGTGAAAGAACCACTTAAAAATTCGGCAGCCTAATGACGTCACATAAAACTTCAAAATACTGATTTGAAGAGATAAAATGGGGTCTCTCATCATATTATCATAAAAGATAAGTATGATATATATATAGATAATACCCCAACATAATAAAAATAAACTTGAAAGACTTGACATGAAAGTAGAACTTGAAAACGAGAAGGCTGAAAGAATCCGTTACAAAAATTTCGGCAGCCTAACGGCGCCACTTAAACATTCAAAAAAAATGAGAGTAAGAGAGGATATATCATTATATGAACATGAAAAGGTAAGTAATAGGAATATAAAAGAACATCCTTTAACATAAGAACATGGAGAATGACATAAAAGAGATTACTTGAAAAGAAAGAGAGAGGTCGGATCCCTTACCTTAAAACGTAACTCTTAAAACTCAAAGGTTGGGACCTTGAGGGCTTGGGGGAACCTTGGGAGGGCTCCATGGGAGGTAATGAGACCAGAACTTCGTTGGGGGAGATTTAGGAGTCTAATATATGAGAGTATTTCTTGGTATTTATAGGGAAAGTGAGGGGACATGGCATTAATGGTCAAGGGACACCTCATTGGTGGTTTTGGCAAAACCATGGGCTTGCCCATGGTATTTTCCCATGGTATTGGCCACTTGGGACACCTAAAACCTTATATTACTATTCATAAGTCTACCATATTTATTAAAAACCTAATACATCATTTAATGATGTCATTAAACAGTCGTAACTTAAAAACTGTATTTTCACTATTCATCAAAAATTCAACATTCTCAGAAAAAACCCAAAATTTCACCTTAACCAAATATCGATGCTCTGATTTCAAAAATGAACTTCATTTTATAAAAATAATTTTCTAAATATTTTTAATTTAATTTTTAAGTAAATACACTATTCACCGAAAATTCATTTTTTTCAGAAAAATCCCCAAAAATTACCTTAACATAATAATGATGCCCTGAGTTCAAAAATGTAATCCATTTTATAAAAATGATTTTCTAAATATTTTTAATTAAAAATACCCTATTCACCCGAAAAAACTAATACTTGAATAATAATTTATGAAACTGTTATTTAACCATTTTATTGAATCACATTACTTAATAAAGGTGCCTAGATTATATTAATACTTTCTTTAAGTGAGATTACTAATCCATTTTGTCACATTACTAATCCTAAGCATAAAATCGCTATTCATAATTTACTATTCATCAAAAATTATGTTGATCTTATTAGACTCTAAATTTCGTACTGAACATAATTGTAGAAGACCATTTTTTGAAAATCATAACACATTTTTAATTATTTAAGGTTTACCTAAACATTTTTAAAATATACTTTTTCTAAAATTCATCAAAAATATGCATACTATATTTATCTGGACATTTGAAAATTCATAAACTTAATCATAAGAAGAAATCAAAATTTTTACTTAAAACAAAGGGTTACACAAGGCAGTTATGGTCTCCTTACATAGCCCCTTATCACACAAGCATAAGACCTAAGTGTAATGTGTGCTAAGATGAGAGAATCTGAGGGAGGTTCGGCCAACATCGCACGAGTAGTAATTTCTATCAGTTTGAACTTCTCGCAAAGGCAATTCCGTTCTAGCTTCACACGATGAAGTTCAGCTTGGGATTGGTTCAGAGCAAATCCCAGTGGTGCTACCTCCTTCCCAAGTTCTGTTAGATGGGATTCGATCAGTCCAAGACTACTAGGTGAGGCCATTGAATCTTCTTTCTATATTAATTAACCAAGATTACTTGTATTTAGAGACAATAATCAAAACGTTTAGTTTCCAGTGGTCATATTGAACAATGGTCATATATATTCCAAACCCAACGGTCTCATTTTAATTATACTCATGTTATCAAATGAAACAGTTTTGTTGAGTATAAAAATAAAATAACACACAAAATTAGGAAACAAGATTTATTCAAAATTTTGGGTTGTTACAATCTTCCCCCCTTAAGAAATTGCATCCTCGCAATTTTTAAAATTGGGTTTTGAAATTTCATTGAAAGTCCCACATCGGAAAAAGAGTCAGTAACACTATTACTTTAAAAGAAATAAAAGGAAGTACAAAGGCCACCCGAGTTAACCCATACTAGGATTCCATGTAGGAAAATATGGATATGGAAGAAAAAACAAAGGGTCAAGTTCTAAGGGAGAGTGATAGAAAACATGATTAGGAGAAAGTTAAACACAATAAAATCACAAACTTATGATATGTGTAAATGTTCTTTGATTACCTAGTAGGAAATGTAAACCAAAAACGTTTTTTTTTTACGTTCCTTTTCATAATTTTGAGGAATTCATTTACTACATAGAACAAAAACATAAGGAAATATACCTACCTTCAAGTAGAATTTCATCCTTTAATAAGTTTCTACCAAAACTAATCTTTTCTCCAAATGATGAGCATTCAAAACTACTTGGTCTCATCAAAGAACAAGAATCATCTTATAGAGAATCACATAATCCGCCAAAGATTAACTATCTATTTCATCTATCTTTAAACATTATCCCAAAAACATAAAGGGTAAGATAAAACAAATCTTCCAAAATAAAGATCCCCAGTGGAAGGGAAACTACTTTAAATATTCAAGTTCCACGGTACTACCCAAAGTTCATCATAGATCATTTCGTAAATAACTATCCTTAAAAATCATCAAAATACAACAAACTAATATTGAAACCCAAATACAAGAAGGATATGATAACATAGTCTTCCAAGGTAAACTTTATCATTCATCTCTAAACAACATCAACCACTCATAACATCTTATAACAAAAGTAACTAACCCAAACATATTTTCCCCAAGATAGGTTAATCATTTCCATAAGTAACCTAAATTACTATAAGTTCACCTTAAATTCATCGATTCTTCAAAATATAATTCAACCATTACTCCTCAAAGAAAATACCATAGTAATCTATTTACCTCGATCAAATAGGGTTCCCAAAATAGTGAACATCTTCCAAAATAATAATCAGCTTTTAATCCCCTAATCATCTCTGTCATATTAATACGGAAATCGTCACATTTCCTATCACATTGGTTGTTGGGATGTGTTCTTCCATTTTCCGCCAGTAACTAAGAAAATAAAGTACAATTCGGGGCTTAAATACTTAGCCAACAATCATGAAAAGGAACTTAAAGCATAGAAGGATAACTTGTAGAACAAAAGTATACCCTAACTTGTGATCCCATAGTTTTTGATCTAGGTTATCCATGATCATATATTCTTATGTGAATATTTATTTTATTTTATCTTTGTTCCTTTAATAATGGTTCATACTAAGCTTATGAATTTACCGAAGCATATCCCCCGGGAGTGTCATAACCAAGAGTGCGGAAAGGCCCGTTGTCTTGTACTAGTTATCATTCGAGTCTAGCTCAAATCGGTGTTTTCGGGTGTTACCCCTATGTACATCTATGCCAGAGCCACCTCTACCTGTTCGTATCCAGACAGGGATGTATTTGCTTGGCAACCCCTTACTCAATACTCACCAAAATACCAGGAAGATTTCCTATATTTAAACCTTTATAAAGGGTTATTCCTAAAGTTTTCATATCATAATTTCCATAAATAACTAAACCATCCTTTGATACCAACTATAGCATCCCGCCTTTTTGTCACATAAACAATCATTACATTATACAAAACTGACGATCTTTAAGGTTTAGTGCCTTGGAAACCAGGAACATAATACATAAAACAAAAAAAACATTCTTCTTAAACACTTGAAAGGATTATCCTTATGTTCATCCTAGGTTCATTACTGCATCTCATAACTTGGGGACATACATCAAAAGAAAGGGTGAGCAGAAGTCCCAGTAAGGGAAACAAGAGAAACATTTTACATGTGAACTTGAGATACTTCAATAAGGTCATGAAAAAGAACTTTAAGGCATGAAAAAGAAATCATGTGGCATATCATAATAAAAATAACATTTTTCATAACTTTAAGATTTGGCTACATCATTTAACATAGAAAATCATGAACATATCACCAAGGTCCATCCCCAAGGTGTCATTTGATAATTACCAAGGTTATTCACCAAGATATCATGAAAATTGTAATCTCTAGTGGTTACATCATTACCAAATGCATTGGAGTGCTATCAGGGCGCACCCTTAAATTTTCCTTTATTATCATGTGATCCACATATATCATAATCAAACATTTCATAAATAACCCATATAGCATAAAATAAATGTGTTTCATTTCATAATCATAACGTTTTAAAAACTGCTTTAAAGACATGATCTTTACTTCACTTTAAACCCACGGAAGGGGAGAGCGGGTCTCATGTATGTGAATCCCAGAATTTAAAATATAAAATTTTGATATATATGTGAATACCCCCATAGAAATAAGAGCTTTTAGTATTCACTTTATAACATAAAATAATTTTCAGAAAAGAGAGAGGCATTTTGAGATGAAAATTCTGCAGCATAACGGATATGCTTCGGGGTTTTAGAAAACATTGAAAAGAGAGGGGACATGGGTCAAGCATTCATAAATGACCCATAAAATAGTAGAGGTACAGAATATAAGGGATGGTAATGAAATTTGAAAATATACCATATGAAATGAAGAACATGAAAGGAAGACAAAAATAAGATTTCTCTTGTGAAAATTCGGCAGCCAAACGACGTCACATAAACATCAACAAAAAATGAATTGATGAGATAAAATGCGGTATCTCATTATATGAACATAAAATATCAGTATGATATATATAGATATCATACCCCAACATAATAAAAAGTATCTTTCATGACTTGACATGGAATTAGAACTTTAAAAAAGGAGAAAGGTGAAAGAACCACTTAAAAATTCGGCAGCCTAACGACGCCACTAAAAACATCAAAATACTGAATTGAAGAGATCAAATGGGGTATCTAATAATATGATAATAAAAGATCAGTATGATAGATATAGAGATCATACCCCAACATAATAAAAAGGAACTTGAAAGACTTGACATAAAAGTATAACTTGAAAACGAGAAGGGTGAAAGAACCACTTAAAAATTCGGCAGCCTAATGGCGTCACATAAAACATCAAAATACTGATTTGAAGAGATAAAATGGGGTCTCTCATTATATGATCATAAAAGATCAGTATTATATATATAGAGATCATACCCCAACATAATAAAAATAAACTTTAAATACTTGACATGAAAGTAGAACTTGAAAACGAAAAGGCTGAAAGAATCCGTTACAAAAATTTCGGCAGCCTAACGGCGCCACTTAAACATTCAAAAAAAGAAATAATGGGAGTAAGAGGGGATATCTAATTATATGAACATGAAAATTGAATTAAGAGGAATATAAAAAAACATTCTTTAACATAAGAACATGGATAATGACATAAAAGAGATTACTTGAAAAGAAAGAGAGAGTTCGGATCCCTTACCTTAAAACGTAACTCTTAAAACTCAAAGGTTGGGACCTTGAGGGATTGGGGGAACCTTGGGAGGACTCCTTGGGAGGACTCCTTGGGAGGTAATGAGACCAGAACATCATTGGGGGAGAGTGAGGTATTGAATGGATGAGAGGATTGCTTGGTATTTATAGGGAAAGTGAGGGGACAAGGCATTAATGGTCAAGGGACACCTCATTTGTGGTTTTGGAAAAACCATGGGCTTGCCCATGGTATTTTCCCATGGTATTGGCCACTTGGTACACCTCACACCTTATATTACTATTCATAAGTCGACCATATTGATTACATACTTAATACATCATTTAATGATGTCATTAAACACCCGTAACTTAAAAACATTATTTTCACTATTCATCGAAAATTCAACTTTCTCAGAAAAAACCAAAAATTTCACCTTAACCAAATATTGATGCTCTGCTTTCAAAAATGAACTCCATTTTATAAAATTAATTTTCTAAATATTTTTAATTTAATTTTTAAATAAATACACTATTCACTGAACTTTCATTTTTTTCAGAAAAATCCCCAAAAATTACCTTAACAAAATATCGATGCTCTGAGTTCAAAAACGAAATCCATTTTATAAAAATAATTTTCTAAATATTTTTATTTAAAAAACCCTATTCACCTGAAAAAACTAATACTTGAATAATAATTTATGAAACCGTTATTTAACCATTTTATTGAATCAAATTAGTTAATCAAGGTGCCTAGATTAAATTAATACTTTCTTTAAGTGAGATTAATAATCCATTTAGTCACATTACTAATCCTAAGCATAAAATCACTATTCATAATTTACTATTCATCAAAAATTATGTTGATCTTATTAGACTCTAAATTTCGTGCTGAACATAATTATAGAAGACCGTTTTTTGAAAATCATAACACATTTTTAATTATTTAAGGTTTACCTAAACATTTTTAAAATATACATTTTCTAAAATTCATCAAAAATATGCATACTATATTTATCCGGACATTTGAAAATTCATAAACTTCATCATAAGAAGAAATCAAAATTTTTACTTAAAACAAAGGGTTGCACAATGCAGTTATGTTCTCCTTACATAGCCCCTTATCACCCCAGCATAGGACCTAAGTGTAAAGTGTGCTAAGGTGAGAGAATCCGTGGGAGGTTCGGCCAACATCGCACGAGTAGTAATTTCTATCAGTTTGAAATTCTCGCAAAGGAGATTCTGTTCTAGCTTCACACGATGAAGTTCGGCTTGGGTTTAGTCCATAGAAAAGCCCAATGGTGCTACCTCTTTCCCAAGTTCTGTTAGATGGGCTTCGATCGGTCCAAGACTAATAGGTGAGGCCATAAAATCTTCTTTCTATATTAATTAACCAAGATTACTTGTATTTAGAGACAATAATCAAAATGTTTAGTTTCTAGTGGTCATATTGAACAATGGTCATATATAGTCAAAACCCAACGGTCTCATTTTAATTATACTCATGTTATCAAATGAAACAGTTTTGTCGAGTATAAAAATAAAATAACACACAAAATTAGGAAACAAGATTTATTCAAAATTTCGGGTCATTACAATGTAACTAGGGGATGGATGAATTCTAGAATGGGTTAATACATGAAAATTAGGTGGTGCACCTAAATGGTTGAATGTAATGAAGGGATTGTGTTTTAAATGCATAAGTGGGTAAATTCCCATGGAATGATAAATTGGATAAAGGGGTTAATGAATGGTCAATGATAAAGTACACTAAGACATAGGATTTGTTGAATACACCTAATGGGTTAAGGTACAAGAATGAGAATTTGGCTAGATGGATATAAATTGTAATTGGTAAATATGTTAATGGGTTATGGTGTAGTATTAATTCCCATGTTTTTTATGAGTTGTGATAACCAATGGAATTGAATATGCTTGGTTGTGTTATGGTATGGTTGTGGTGATTTGATAAATAATCATGTGCACATGGCATGGTAGAGTGGGGTATTTACTTAAGGTTCTATGCCCACAGGTCAAGTTAGACTGAGGCACTAAACTCCAACCCAAAATGCATGGGTTAGGGAAGGGGACATAGGCTCTATTCTCTTAATGGTTATATTCCACTCGGACTAAGGATTTGAGGTGAGGATAATGTGTTAATGTGACATGTGTATCCCTAGTGATACAGGGAGTCGATTTCTTTTCTCTATTCATTATGATTGATTTCCTTGTACCCATATGTAGATGATGTTTATGTCTAACCCAATGAGAATGTGTTGAAAATGGATTACATGGTAAAATTGGTATGAGAAATGGAATTGGGATACATTCTAGTCATGAATTAAATGAACATTGTTATATAATGGCACCCAAACTGTCCCTTTCATACTTACCATTTATTTTGTACTTGCATGCACTATCTGTTAGACTAGATATTTTGTAGACTTTGTTTGTGGTGGCCTAATGAGTTTTTTACTCACACCCTACTCAGGCCGTCCTTGGGGACCTGAGCAGATTTCTTGGTTGCAGGTCTGGAGAAGGGATGAGGCCCTACACTAAGATGCTGAGTTAGGCTCGGGACATACATGGTGAAGGATCCTGACGTAGAGTTGGGACCCGTTTGGAGTTTTGTCCATTTGAATGGATTTGGGATTCTTTCAGTTGAACTACTTGTATGGAATGACATTGTTGTATTTGATTGGTGTTTTCACCCAGCTGGGAAACATTAGGTTACACATTTTTATTGGTTGTTTCATACTATTTCCATTATTTTAATTGTGATCTGTTGTGGCTTACTCTGGTAAAGCGGGTATAGTCTCCTCATGTGGCTTATTAGACCCCCACCTCTTGTTGGCAATCTCTGGTGTACAAGGAGGCATGCTTTTGGTCATGTGATGACTCGGCACGGAGCACCGATTTAGTGGATTCTGGGTTGGGGACATTACAATGTGGTATTAGAGGAGTACTTTTATCTTCTTACTATTTGTGGATGTTATAAAAGAGATTATTATTTGTCGGGCCTTGGTAATGAGCTTGTTCTTGGGAGTAGCTAACCCATTTAAGAGGGAAAACCCAAGTCACCCTGGGTGGGGACCATTGTTCTTGATATTTTTTGTTATATTTGGATTATTTTTCACCATTGGGTGATGCACATGTTTTGTTATTTTACTAATTTATTATAGGTCACTCATTTCTAGAATGGAATGGGGATGTGCATTCATGAATCATTTTAGGTACGTAAGGATATAGGTGGCATGCATCCGTATAGGCACACATTTGGGATGGGTGTCTGAGGTATAAAGAGTGGAATGCATTTCACTTCCTTGATAAATATGAAGGGGATAATTATTAATAATGGTGAAGACAAAAACACAAATGAATAGTTATGGAATATCATGTATAATGAAATGTTGTGACCGGGTTAAAGTTTTTGGTTATCATAAATTGTAATGGTTATTTTGGTGTCTAAAAAAATAGGGGTGCATAATGATGTAAATTTGTTAACGGATTTTACATAATGAAAGGGGTAAATGTGTTAAAATGATGATTTTAACATGATGTGAAATAGGAAATGTTCTATAGGGAAGGGATCATGTTGTAAAAGATGATTGGGTTTGAAGAGGTGTTGAAGAAAGCCATGTGATTATGTAAATTTGATACCCCATGTTGACCATGATCCACGATAGGTATGGTGGAGGGTATTACTCAAAGTGTGATGGTGACCTTTGGGGTAGAGTATGAAGAATGGTTTGTTTAAGGTTGATCGTGTGAGAAATTTCCATATGTGGTTAAATTCTATCAGTAATTCATCAATTTTTTGAGTGAATGAAATGTTTGGAATGAGAATGTTTTGGCTCAAAGGTGGGTATCCTTAGTGTTGTCAATTTTTCTTTTGTATGCGTTGGTTGGGGTAGAGAGAGTGCCAGAGTTGAGACTTTGGGATTGGATTGTGAGGCCTTGTCAGTTATGATATGGCCTAGGTGGTGTGTTTAAGGAACCCTTGGTGGGGTTGTGGACTATGGATTGTGAGGCATTGATCAGTGATGTGAGTGAGGGAACTCTCACGGTCTGCAACTGTACGAAGTTCATGCCATACCCTAAGGATGGTTCATGGGTCTTGGTGACCTTGTGAGTAGAGACCTTGTGAGTTGTGTCTTGAATCCTAAAGGGGATTTTTTGCCCATAGTGTTGAGGAATGTGTACACTGTTGTTGTGAAACCTATAATAGATGTTTTTTTGGTATGCTAAGCATAGTGTGCATTGGAATGTGAGTGAGAGTTCAATTCACGTGGTTTTCTTTGTTCGTGTCATTATAAGTGTGGTTTGGAGAGAGGGCCAATGGCTTTTCCTTATTGTGACTCTAGCCTTGGGAGTTGGTTTCGTTCAACCTTCAAGGTGACCTATGATATATGTTGGACAGATTCTCTAGTTCTTTTGGGTGTGTCTCACACATGTAGATGTTTGGACTTGATAGTGGTACTCAGAGTGTTTCATGGTGTAGGATTGGCCTTGAGGGCTAAGTGGGAAGGTTGATGGTATATTTGTTCCTGGTTTCTTCATAAGGGCACCCTAGTGTTTGTGATTAGAGGTAAGGTTTGTTTTGAAGGGTTTTATGAAATGAATGCCCGACTCACCAGTTTGGGAGAGGATTAATGGAGGTATAGAATATGTTTTGAATAGAAATCATAATGGGGGATAAAGTGTGGTTATGTACTATCGCTCGATGTTAAAACCTTGGTAAGGGTGGTCACATAGCTGAAATTGTTTGTAGGAATGGGTTGGTTGTTGGGTGAGATATAGAGACCGCCTTATAGATGATGAGACTGTAAAACCAATAGACATGATTATGAAAGTAAGATGGAAATGGGTTAAATTAAAATTAAGGTTGTTTTGTGAGACCTTTGGTTTGATTGAGATGGAAAACTATTGTGCTTTAGTTATTAGCCATCAAGGATGCATCATAATAACTTGAGTGGTGTGGTGGAAATAGTTCCACATGAAATGATTGTTTACAGCTGTTGGTGATTTGGTCATTGAGTGATGGTTAAACTTGGTTTGCAAAAACACTTGGGTGGACGGGTTAAGTGTTGAGGTGATGCATTCAACATGGAGGATGAAATCATTGGTAGGTCATAGTGTCCCATAGTTCGACAAACAAAATGGATAATTTGGTGGTGGTGTTCATTGACGACTTCTTATCATTCCTTATCCAGTGACAAGCATGCCCAACATCTTGACATCGTCCGAGGTACATTGAGATGCTCTGGCTAACACCAAGAGACTTGAAGATGTTTTGTTGGATGAGGGAAATCATTGAGTTTACGTGCACGGAAACAGTATATGTGGAGCTTGAGGATGGAATGAGAAACCTCTATGGTTTTGGGTGAGGTCCCTAGGATTGACCAAATGTCGACAAAGTTTGTGGGTTCCATTCACGAAAGCTGGGAACGAGCACTGGGTGACATTCATTTTCTTATATTGGGAAAATATTGATGGTCATCCAATACTGGAAAATTGGTCTATACCCACGGTTTTGCAACAAACTATGGCTATATGGTACCCCTATACACACAGTTTTGGAAAATTGTGGGTATATGGATAGTATGTGAACCTATACCCACGGTTTTCCAAAACCATGGGTATAGGCCACCTATACCCACGGTTGTGCCAAAAACTGTGGGTATCATTTTCTTTTAAGACATATACCCACGGTTTTTGAGAAAACCTTGGGTATAGGGTATTTTCCGAAGACCTATACCGACGGTTCATCAAAACCGTAGGTATTGTGGTTTTTTTTAAGACCTATACCCACGCTTCTCCAGAACCGTGGGTATAGATTTCTCGCGTTATGGTGGGGAAAAAACATTAGGCAGGACACGAAAAAACATTTGGTGGGAAGATATTTTTTCATGGATCGTATTAATATATATACGCAGATGAAAATATATATATCAAATAACCATGTTAGCTCAGTCGTTACCTTTGTGAAAATCGGTGTTGAGGCGCATTATGAGAGCACAGTTCGAATCCCCGTGGCTGCAATTTTTGAATTTATATACACCCATTATATTAATTTATATATGCCGATATATGTATTTATAAAAAATCAATTTAATAGCTCGGTTGGTCTGTCGGGGTTCACAGGTGCGAAGTACAGCCGGAGGTGCGGGTTGCAAACCCCGTAGCCGCATTTTTTGAATTTAAAAACCAGACGTCGATTATATTAATATCTATAAGCAGATAAATGTATAAATATCAAACAAAAATCGTAGCTTGGTTGGTCTGATGGTGGTGCGCGACAGTGAGGCGCAGCGGGATGCGCGGTTTCAAAACCCTCTTGGCGCATGTTTTTTGAATTAAATACCACATTGTTTGAAAACCGTGGGATCTATTGTGTTCCACGATGGCATAGCGGTGTGCCACATTTGACACCCCCTATACCCACGGTTCTCCAAAAATGTGGGTATATAATGATACCCCTATGCCGAGGCCTTTCCAGCCCACAGTTCCCAAAACCGTGGGTATAGGCTATACCCATGGTTTTGGGGGCTATACCCACGGTTTTGAACTGTGGGTATAGGTCGTTTTTCCAGTAGTGATCTCTATGTTTGGGGATCAGCTTGTGATGGAGTAAAATATGTGGTGGTTGAAATCCCTCTTGAGAGATTTGGTAACAACACTCCTAATGTGGGGAGTGATAAATCATTTCTGGATGTGGATAAGAGGACATAAAGTCCATATTGTGGCACTGAGGTGCCAATGAGGAACATGTTAGGTGCATGTTAGGTTCCCCAGAGTTGAATGTCGGCCTTGGACATGGTGTCTGATGAGCCATGTGTTGGCTTGAGCTTATGGAGGTTCCAAGTGAAGCTTGTGATGTCTGTACTGAGTCGTATGAGGGTGTGTTTGGATATTCCAACAAGTTGTGGAAAGAGAATCTGGGGGACCCGTAACTACAATCAAATTTGCGGTTTGCTTGGGTTATTTTCCCTTGTGTGGGTTTTGAACGTTGTGAAGTTGAGTGAACCAAGGCAATGTGATGTGGTGACATTCCAAAGGTGAAGCCAATGATGGTATGGAGGTTGGTAGTGTCGTGATGATGTAATTCTACTAGAGTTCAGGAAATTACTTCAGCGGGTGTGTGGAATGATAATGATATACTTCAAGTCAGTAAGCACCTTAGAAAGGTGTGTAAGGGGTAGCGTACCATCATTAGAAGGTGGATGTTCTAGGGAAATCCAGTCGAACGTGGTTTTACCTAAGATATTAAACTTGAATGGGTGAGTTGAGAGTGACCCACCATAGGGTTTATGTTGTAGCGAAAAGTGCCTTTAGAAATGAATATGCACCTGAGTGAGGTCATAATGATCCTAGTACTTGAATGGATAGTGTAGGGATGTCTTCCCAATGGTTGTGATGGTGCGATTGGATTCCAAGTCAAGGTAATTCTCTTATGGATTCTAGGGTGTGGTGATTGGAACATGTTTGGAGATGGGAAAGTTGGGTTGAGTTCTGGTGGTCCTTCATCGATAGAGGAGGTTCCACGTAACTGGACATGGTGGAGAGAACCTTACCAGATAAATGGGGGGTTGATGATGTGATCGGAGTTTCGGGGTGGAAGGACTCGAGTGGTCACAATTTGGGTGAGTTAGCGTTGACAAAGAACCTTGGTATGAGTTTTGTTGCTCAAGTACGCAAGTGTTTTCGGTGGATTTGGGTTGTAAAATTCTGGAGTGAAATCATCAGTAAATGTGGTTGGAAGGATCATGTGTTTTCCCTTGGGCGATACTGAGTTTTTTCACTCTTAGATTTGGGGGAACATGAAATGATGCCAAGTGATTTGGGTAATGATTTTTGCAGTGGATCGAGCCAATGATGTGCCAATTGGTTCCTCTATGATGATGTGATTATTTATGTTAATTTTACATTCATTTTGAGTTATGTGTTGTCTCCTGTGTTTCCCCTATGAAGTTCTTGGGGGTGAGAATGGTTATAATGGATGCATCCTTGAGGAGTTTATCTGGTTTGTGTTGTGGGTTGTGGTGAGGAAGTCTTGAGGGGAATGTCTGTTCCCTTGAACCATGTTCGATGTACTTGTGATGTGAAACTAAAAACATGGAATGTGGGTGGATAGGTAGGCCTAGTGGAATGACCTTTAGTTACGGAAGCTTATTGATGCTTGGAAGGTAAACTCAGGGATGATCCATTATAATGTTGGGAGGTTGAAAGTCTCTTATTTTCATAAATAATGTTTTGGTTTTTGTGTTGGCTTGGGTCTCTCCATTGTGGATAGATAAGTGTTTCCCAAGTCTATATGGGGGCTCAGGGGTGCCCCAGGGGCTCGGGGTGAGAGGAGAAGTGCAATCAGGCCATGTAGTGCAAGGTGCACGGTCTGTGCAATGTTAGGGGAAACCGTGCGGGTAAACCATGTGGGTAAATCATGTAGGTAAACTATGCGGACCATCCATCCTCAGATAGTAGCCTTCATATGGCCTGTGCACAATTATGGATAACCTTATATGATCCCCATGAAACTATGTAGGATGGCCTCTTGAGGACAATAGTTGTCGCACATATTGCGCACGGTTTGTAAAACCATGTGGGTAAACTGTGCAGCCTAGAAAAGTTGAAAAATTTACAAAAATGCCACCTTGTGATTCTAAGACCCAACTCGGGTTTCTCCTCCTCCTCCCATGGAACCCTAGGAATGAACCAAATCTCATAAGAACTCTAAATGATGTATCTCCATCAATTCTGGTGTGTTTTGAGTACCTCCAAGTGAGGATTCATGATCCGGGTAAGCCTAATCCTCATCATGCTTCTTTTTTTAGTTTAGGGTTTGTATCTACCTCTCTTCTCTATCTAAAACCCAAAAACCCTAATTTTAGGATGTGATCTAGGTTGAGGGATCAAGGTGTTCTTCAATCCGGATCTAATGTCACAATTAAGAGTGCATTCATCAACATATTCTAAGAAGGTGTTCTATAAGTATTATCCCATTGTTTTATTTTGGATTTGTCCATGAGAGTTTGTGTTCTTGTTTTTCCCTTTTTGTGGTCTTGGTTTTGTTTAAGTGTTTGATATAAATGACCATCTATGTGAACAATTGAAACCCTCACGATCCTTTTGGGATGTGTTGAGGATGAATTGAACATTTTAAGGACACCCATGGGGTGTGCCGGCAAACCCATACCTAGAGTTTGGAAGGGTTATGTGATGAGTTTCCAAATAATAATGTGGAACACATGTAGAATATGACTAAATTGTGGATTAATTTACAATTTGAATAATGATAAATATTCCTATGGGGATAAAGGCATAAGGTGTTGGTTGGAATGACATGAAAATGGGTAATTGGGTTGAAAGAGAGTATATAGATGGTTTCATGAGTTTTGGTTAAAAATGCCTAGGGGGATTATGGAATGATAAATGATGAAATTTCAATTGGGTAATAGAATGGGAAATAGGGAATATGTTAATGAGATGTAACAAGGGGATGGATGAATTGTGGAATGGGTTAATACATGAGAATTAGGTGGCGCACCTAAATGATTTAATGTAATGATGGTATTGTGTTATGTGATATGAGAATTGTGTTTGAAATGCATAAGTGGGTAAATGCTTGTGGAATGATAAATCAGATTTATGGGTTAATGAATGGTCAATGATAAATTTGGATAAGGCAAAGGGGTTGTTGAATACACCTAATGGGTTAGAGCACAAGAATGAGAATTTGGATAAATGACTATAAATTGTAATTGGTAAATGTGTTAATGGGTAATGGCATAGTTTCAATTCCCATGTTATTATTATGAATTGTGATAACTAATAGAATTGAATATGCTTGGATTTGTTATGGTATGGTTGTGGTGATTTGGTTAATAAACATGTGCACAAGGCTTGGTATTGTGGGGTATTGACTTGAGGTTCTACACCCATGGTTCGAGTGAGACTAAGTCTCTAAACTCCACCACAAAATGAATGAGTTAGGGAAGGGGACGAAGGCTCAATTCACCTAACAGTTTCATTCTACCCAGACTGAGGCTTCGAGGTGAGGATAATGTGTTAATGTGATATGCGTATCCCAAGTGAGATATGGACTTGATTTTTTACCCTATGCATTGTGATAGATTTCATTACACCCATGTATAGATGATGTATATGTCTAACCCAAAGATAATGTGTTGAAAATGGATTACTTGGTAAAATGGTATAAGAAATGGAATTGGGATAAATACTAGTCATGAATTAAATGAACCTTATTAACTAATGGCACCCAAAATGTCCCTTGCTTATATACCATTTATTTTTTACTTGCATGCACTATCTGTTAGACTAGATATTTTTTAGACATCGCTGGTGGTGGCCTACTGAGTTTTGTACTCACACCTTGCTCGGGCCGCTATTGGTTACCAAAAAAGATCTCGGGGTTGCAAGTCTAGACATGAGTTGAGGCCAAACACTAAGATGTAGAGTTGGTCTTGGGATGTACATGGAGAAGGATCCAGTATTAGAGTCAGGACTCATTGAGAGTTTTGGCTGTTTGTTTTGTTTTAGGTTCCTTTCACATGCACTACAAGTATGGCATGGCATTGTTGAATTTGATTGGTGTTTGTACCCTACTGGGATATGTTTGGTTATGCATGTTTATTGGTTGTTTCATACTTTTTTAATTATTTTTATTGTTATCTATTGTGGATTACTCTAGTAAAGAGGGTATAGTATCCCCATGTGTCTTATTAGACCCTCGCCCCTAGTCTTCAACCTCTCAAGTATAGGGAGGCACGCTTTAGGTCATGTGACGACCTGGGATGAAGCACCATTTTAATGGATTTTGGGTCAAGGATGTTACAAAATTCTTCTTTTTCTGAGAATTCCCAAAGTTTTATTCTATTTCCTTCCTCGAAGATAAATTTTTTATGAAGAATTTCTAAAAAATGTGGAACTTGAATCAGTTAAATGAAAAAGTAATAATTATCACAACCTCACTTATTATCAGTAGAAGAATATAAAAATGAATTTATCTATTAATCATCCCTAACTCATATTATTAAATTGTGTGATGAATAGAATTACTTTATGTTAATCTATTATAGTTACTTGATTCTTATACTATTATTAATACTTCTTAGGTGTTATTTGCACACGTATATTTCCCACATTGTGTTTTATTTTTGGTGTTTTTTCACACCATTGAACAAGTATTTCTTAATATGGTTAATATTTTTTTTGAAATACTAGTTCATTTGGTAGTAGTATGATGAATATTCATTCAATGAAGCTCTCATGATTCATTATTTTTTATTTCATGGTTATATTTTTTTATTATTTGTAATGTTAATCTCCCTAACATTACTCAATATATCGTAATAAATATTTCTTCAGTCATATTAAAATAAATATGGTCCCAAATATTGAAAATGAATAGAATATTTCAATTAAAATGATATCAATCAAGTTAAAACATAGAACTCATTTATAATTATATTATTTTATATAATTAATATTTTTTTCTATATAAGGCTTATGTTGCATATGTTTTTATGTTTCATGAATCAATTAGTTAAATTAATTAATTGTGAACACACATTTTTCCTTTCTGGATGACATGATGAAGATCTAAACATTAGGATTATAAGAGATCAATGTAGATAAATTGATGTTTTTATGAATAATTACCATTTGTAGAATGATATGAATATAGAAGTTTTACATTCACATAACATTTGAATAAAAAATGGACCGAACAAGTTTGAGATAAAAATATTAATTTTAATTTTTTTACTCATTGAATATTTACATTCATTCTTACTATGTCATTGTTCAGGGACTATTTCTCAGTTTTTTTATATCATTTATTTGAGGGATTATTTATCCTCTTATTTTTTTGTCTTATATTTTTCTTTCATTTGTTGGTTTTTCACTACTAAAACCTTTAAGTTCAATAAAATTACAATAAAATAAATCATATGTTGTCAATGAAATTTTTAAAAATTGTTATTCTTATTGTGTATGTTTATTTTTCATAGAGGGGTGATGACATAGGAAAGATAGATAGAGAAAAAGTCACTTAAAAATTAAAATTAATTATCTAATTTGTGAATTTTTTAAAATATGAAAATATATAATGAAGTAAAAAACTAAATATTAATGACTCACTCCCTACTCATAATTAATCATCCCCATGATTGGGAACTATAAATACGTTTCCGGAATGAACACCCTCTAACCATTTTATCTAAGAGAAGAAAAAGTTTTTTAATGAACCTCGGTTTTTGAATGAGTTATAATCCCCTTATATTCTTTTTTTTTAATTCTTAAATATTGCCTTATGTGAATGCCTATTTAGGGAACATGTGTTTTATAGATTTTTGGGGCATGTTCATAGTTCAGAACTAGTTTTCATGTGTTTTAAGCATCACGAATGGTTAGTGAAAACCATGTGGCGAAGACCTCAATATTTGACTAAACCGTGTGAGGCTTGACACATGGGTGGTACTGGCCACTCGATAGTGTTCCCATATCTTCAATTTTTTCAGAATTTGACATAGGGTTATCACACCGTTTTCACACAATTAGTGAAAATATGTGAGGAGACCATGTGGGTGGCCCTTGGACTATAAGAATGAAGAATGATCAACACATGGTTCACAAAACTATGAGGCTAAAATCTTTCACCCCTGTATTTTGGGGTTTTAATAATTTTCAATTAAATTAATTTATTTTAAATCATCAAACCCATCTTATTTTCAACAATAAGAAAAGGGGTCTTTATAGAACCATCTCCCTTGACTAAACTAGGATTTGAGGATTATTCTCCACCTGACCTCCAATTCGAGTGCGGTTTGTATCATTGGATCCACATTAGTAAGATATAAATTCCTTTTTAACCATTCCCAATTTTTATGGCTATTGATTGCATTATTTGGATTCTGGATCATATGCCCTAATTTTTCATTCATCTTCCATTCTTTTATATTTTCCCTAATCTGAGACAAATAAGGACTTGATAATGCATGAGAAATCCACTACCGAGCGAAGGTTGGTGGTATATAGATTTATTTCAAATTTTGGTAATTTTAGAGACATCAACTGTTATTCCACCCACCATATTTTTTGGAGAGGCCCTAAAAATTATTTGATTAAATAAAATGGATGTATTTGAGCCAATTAGGGATTCCCATAGGTTTCTTGAGATTCATTGGGTGTTTTTCCCCAACTCGAGGCCACCTATGTGGTTTTCCAAGCCATTACCTTGGGTTTGACCATTGATAAACCACCCAATGGTTGTTTACATGAGTTTTACTTATTTAAAGAAGCAAAATTATAATTAAATGGGATTTAATTACATGTTAGGAGATGTATTGGATTCTTTACATATGTTTTTATGTTATCCCATGCATGAGTTGATCAATTGACTTAAGTGGAATTAAACGAATGGGTGGGTATACCCATGAGGTATGCTTACTTGGGAAGGATGATTAATGAGTGGGTATACCAATGTGAGATGTTAATTTTCAATTGACGATAAATGGACCTGTATGCATATGTGACATGATTAATGGAAATGTAATGCCTAATTCAATACACTCATTATATGTGATTGGTTTAAATGTACATATGAGTGGATATACTCATTGGACGGTTTGAATGGAAATTGATTATATGAGTGTGTAAAATCATTTATAATTGGATTTTTTAATGAATGAAATGAACAAAATGGATGAATTGTTGTTTAGATTCCATGGACAGATCTCTATAGATTTGGAATACGGTATTGGACTCCATGGGTAGTGATGCTTCTTGGGTATTGATTCCATTGGATGCCTCGGGCTTTACTAGCCCTTGGGTCCTGCTTGCTTGGACTGGCATAGGAAATGTTGTTAAACATGCTCTTAAGACTCAAACCAGTTCATATACCAAGTTTCCAATAAGATGATCATGGGACTAGATGAGGATGTCTTGGTCTTTGACACCTTGGGTATGACCCTTTCATGGTTACACTTGATTATGTGGCCCTAGTGTGGAATATATGACTCTTGGGTTATACAACAAGGTTATGGTTTTCGTTATGGATTCATTATATTATTAGGATGAGTGGATAGGATATGTATTGTTATATGGAGAGTCCATGCAGCTTGTTTATATTTCTTATAGATTCCTTATTAGGAGATGGCACTTGTTGCATGGAGCCATAAGAGGTTTTTTAGTATTACTTTCTTCCTATGGTTGTATTCCTTGGACAATCACACATACATTAAATCTTACATAAAATTTTTTAGAATATTTCATTATGATTATTAGAATAGTGTTGAAAAATGGTAGGTTACATACTACGATGTTTATCTCACAACTTTTTTTGGGCCTCCATGGGGACCCAAATAGATTATATGATTGCAGGTCATGGTAGGGGAAATATCCCGAGCATAGGTTGATGACTATTTCATTATGAAAAGAGAGCATAAGACCAAGATGAGGCTTATAATGCTACTAGGATATCTTCTTGGTCTATGGATTTTTTATAAACATGTAATATATTGAACTTCCAGGTATTTGTTTTGATTTTTTTCTAGTTAATGTATCATTTTCAACATTATATAATTGAGACACTTCTCGCTTAGTAATATTATTGTCTTTCTTGTATTGAAAGTGTGATTTTTTAATGCTTCCACTACTTTTTGATATTGACTTTCACTACGATATACTATGGTAATTAGGGAATAGTATCCCCATTGACTCACCTAGGCCCTCGCTAATAGTCAGTAGCCTCTATCATTTCAGGAGATGCTCTTGAGGCCTTGCAGGCAACCAAGCTTGGGGCACTATTGAGTGACATCTACTTTCTAGATGTTATAATGTGGTATTAGATCCAAGTTTCAATCATAAGAACTATATGTTGTGGTCCCACATTGATTTTAATGTGGATAAATATTGTTTAAACCCTTTATATTGAATTAATAAAGGAAATTTAATGGAAAGGACTATTGAATGAAATGGAACAACTTACTTGATCAATAGAGACTCAACCAGACCTGACATTTGAGTGGGATAGAGGTGGTATATCTAGTGGTTTTTTATATCTTTTTAGAATGTTCTTTTATATAATGGGAATTAAGAGAAGGTTAGGTAGTATGATCTATTTTAGGAGGGTTTTCACCAATCCGATTCTTTTGAGATGTGAAATTTGATTCCATATTCTTGAGATTTGTGTATTGGATATTGTTTCTGACGCTTTCTCCGGGGCGCGCGCATCTGTCCGCCCGCGGAGGAGGATGTGCGGCACTTGTCGCCCCGCATTCTCGCTTTCCAATGGCGGGCGGAATTCGCTTCTTATTAAGGGACGTCTGCTCCTTGATTGAAATGGGATGATGGGATGTCGGTTCTTCCTTCTGTGGATTCCTCCTCAGAACTCGTCACCTAGTCCGGGTCTCCCTCATAGATTTAATACGTAGTTCGTGAAACTCTTCCCAGTGCCATGTTTCCTTGGATGCCGGTTAATTACACTGCTTCTACCGGGACATTCCAAAGGGTCCGGTCAGGGCAGCAACCTTCAGTTGGGGGAGTAGTCAGGTTGAGGCATCAGTAGCGTGTCTGGATGCTGGGGAACCTAGCATGTCTGTCTATTATCCCTGGTCAGAGGGCTTCTCGAGGGCGTGGAAGCCCAATGCATCCCACATCGAGCGTGGGGAATTATATGTCATAGACACATATCTGAGGTTTTCCTCAGCTTCCTGTGTTTAACACAGGGTACGCTGCGAGTTTAAAGTCCAGCGGAGACGGATCAACCCAACCGGAGCATTAGCTAGGATAGATCAGATTGAGGGATTCCCCTTGAAGGGATGCCGATACCGGGGCCAGCCCATGGGCAGCTGTGAAGAGGAGCGTACCGGCATGGCCTCACCGAGATATGACAGTCCAGGCGAGAATCGGGATGGGTGATAGGTGGATGAATGGAGTGGAGGGGGAGTGAAATGGGACCATCGCAGGGGCGACGGTGAAGTTGGGCTTGAGCCTTGAAGGGGCTTCCTACGTATCCCCGTGGCAGGTAATCAAAGTCCGCGTAGTTCGGGATGGTGCCGGTAAACCGACGTGAAGGGGACCTTGGACTGATGAATGTCGTCAGCAAACCAACGTGAGGGTGGACCTTGGTCCGATGGGCATCATCAGCGTACGGATGTGAAGGTGGACCTTGGTCCGATGGGCATCGTCAGCGTACCGACGTGAAGGTGGACCTTGGTCCAATGAGAGATGGGCATCGTCAGCATACCGACGTGAAGGAGGACCTTGGTCCGATGAGAGATGGGCTTGAACCTCGGGGAGGCTTCCTACGTACCATGCCTTGACATGGATCAAATACCTCGTAGTTCAAAGGGTTTCATCGGTGAACCGACGTGAAAGTAGACCCGTGGGTCCACTAGTGGTGGGCTTGAACCTTGGGAAGGTTTCCTACGTACCATGCCTTGACATGGATCAAAGTCCTCGTAGTTCAAAGGATTGATGGAACACAGTTTAACTTCATGCGGGACGCTAGTGAACCCTGACGTGAATAAACGACGGGCGGTGGGTGTCGGTGGACCAACGTAAATGAGGGACCTTGGTTCGTTGATTGATGGGCTTGAACCTCGGGGAGGATTCCTACGTACCATGCATTGACATGGATCAATGTCCTCGTAGTTCGGGTTGTGGAATACAGTTTAAGGTCATGCGGGACGGGGATGAACCAACGTTAATGATGATGGGTGGGATTGAACCTCAGGAAGGCTTCCTACGTACCATGCCTTGACATGGATCAAAGACCTCGTAGTTCATATGGGGCTTTGTCGGCGAACCGACGTGAAGGTGGACCTTGGTCCAATGAGTGGTGGGCTTGAACCTCTAGAAGGATTCCTAAGTACCATGCCTTGACATGGATCAAAGACCCCGTAGTTCAGGTGGGAATGGGTGTGCAGTTTAATGTCATGCGGGACGAGGGGGGCATACAGTTTAATGTCATGCTAGACGAGGGCATGCAGTTTAACGTCATGCGGGACGGGGCAAGCAGTTTAACATCATGCTGGACGAGGGCGAAACTCGACGTGAATGAACGACCGAGCAATGTGGTTTGAACCTCATGGAGGCTTCCTACGTACCATTCCTTGAAATGAATCAAAGTCCTTGTAGTTCGCTATGGGTTGGGGTCAGGGTCGGTGCTCACTCTAAGCCCACGTGAGTCATGCTCGGTGTGAGAAACAAGAGGTTGCAAGGACCTGATGATCACGTCGTGAAGGATGCGTCCGTGAGAAGCGAAGAGGGGCTTATGCATTAGGTGGCCCATGGTGCTGGGACTTACTCCAGGATGGAGGCCCAGAGTGCGACAAAGTGCAGCGAAAGAGGGATTTGGGACCAATGATGGGAGGTGCCTCATTCCCTATCACGCCCTCCACTGACCTTGGTAGTGGAGAAGTACGGAGATGCAGAGGTGCAGCCATCTGTTGGGGAACCAGGGTCGCCCTTCTCCTATGAACATACGCCACTCCAATAAGGAGGATATCATCTCTTGTGGATGGGTGATTCCATTCCTGTGGAGACGAGTGGTGTAAAGAATGTTCGAGCTAGGGGGACCCTTCGTGAGAGGCACGAGGTCGGGTCACAGTTTAACGTCATGTGTTGAGGACGTGGTGGTTGGCAGTTTAACGTCCTGCAGCTCGAACGATGGAAAAACTCGACGTTAATGAACGACCGAGCAATGTGGCTTGAACCACATGGAGGATTCCTACGTACCATGCCTTGACATGAATCAAAGTCCTCGTAGTTCGCTATGGGTGGGGTTCAGGGTCGGTGCTCACTCTAAGCCCACGTGATTCATGCTCGGTGTGAGAAACAAGAGGTTGCAAGGACCTGACGATCACGTCGTGAAGGATGCGTCCGTGAGAAGCGAAGAGGGGCTTACGCGTTAGGCGGCCCATGGTGCTGGGACTTACTCCAGGATGGAGGCCCAGAGTGTGACAATGCGCAACGAAAGAGGGATTTGGGACCAATGATGGGAGGTGCCTCGGTCCCTATCACGCCCTCCACTGACCTTGGTAGTGGGGAAGTACGGAGATGCAGAGGTGCAGCCATCTGTTGGGGAACCAGGGTCACCCTTCTCCTATGAAAATACGCCACTCCAATAAGGAGGATATCATCCCTTGTGGATGGGTGATTCCATTCCTGTGGAGATGAGTGGTATAATGAATCTTCGAGCTGGGGGGACCCTTTGTGAGATGCACGAGGTCGGGTCACAGTTTAACGTCATGTGTTGAGGATGTGGTGCTTGGCAGTTTAACGTCCTGAAGCTCGGACGAGGTGGGTTCACTCCGCACCCCTAGGACTTACATAACTGGTACCCTCTGGTCCTTGGGGAAGGGAAGGTACCAGTAAGGTCGTGGTCAAGGGGGGTTGTGGAACGAACCATCAAGGGGTCCACGTTAGCATGGCTATGCGAAGAAGCAATAGCCGTTAGCGTGCCTATGCGAAGAAGCATTAGGCGAAGCAACGCTACGGGTGGTATTGTCCATGGGACTTTGAAATCACATCGTGCAAACCTGGAGGGTCACACGGGAGGAGGCATTGCTAAGAAAAGGAGTGTGCTTCGCGAAGTGGAGTGCCTTGGCCTTAGCATGGGGCATATGTGTGAGTAGACGGTGCTTCGCGAAGTGGAACAGTGTTCGTGGAGCACTGCCTCACGAAGAAGAGGTGCCTCGCGAAGCAGGGTCCTGCGAAGCAGTGTGCTTCGCGATGTGTAGCGATCCTGCCTTAGCATAGGGATCACTAGTACATGTTGGGTGTTTCGCGAAGCATAAATGCTCCGCTGCTGCCCGGGTTCCCTTGGGAATCCCCTTCCTTCGCGAATTCCCTTGAGCTTCGTGAAGGGCATCCCTCTCGGAAGAGGGGCTCAAAACGAGACAAAGCAAAGGCGTCTCGCGATGTAGAAGTACCTCGCGGAGCTCATGATTCCCGGGGCAAAGAGTGCTTCGCGATTCGGGAGAGAAGAAGATGAAAGGTCGGATTGTCCGTCCTCGGGACTCAGGGGGAGTCCATTATTTATAGGGAAGGGGTGCCGCGAAGCAGAACTCGTGTGCCGCCTCGGGTGCTTCACGGCGCGCTCGTGAACGTCAAATGCGTTCGCGGAGAGTTACCGCCTTTGGAGCTTCGCAGTGGTCTTGCGCACGTCAAATGTGTTCGCGGAGACTTACCGCCTCTGGAGCTTCGCGGCAGGCTCGCGAACGTCAAATGCGTTCATGGAGACTTACCGCCTCTGGAGCTTTGTGGCGGGCTCACGAACGTCAAATGCGTTCGCGGAGACTTACCGCCTCTGGAGCTTCGCAGCGGTCTCGCGAATGTCAAATGCATTCGCGGAGAGTTACCACCTCTGGAGCTTCACGAGGCCACGATGTCCGGGGTGCTTCGCGTCGGTGCTTCGTGTCGGTGCTTCATGAGGCAGCGCGCTAGCCGTCTTTTTCGTTCCTTACTTTCGGGCCATATTTTGGCGCCAAAAAATGCCCCCCTTCAGACATGGAGCCGCGGAGGGTGGAGGGTCAAAGTCTGAGGGAAAATCACCAAAATTGTCGGTGGATCGCAATGCGGCTACGCGAAGGGGCCCCGCGGTGCTGCCCAGGGCCACGGATCTGGATGCGCCGTGATGCACCCCGCGGGTGAGACGCGCCGCGATGCTCCGGGGTCGCCACCAATAAATAGGGGGGTCGACTTTTTTTTTCTTCATGTGACTTACTTGTCTTTTTTTGATCTCGACTTCGCGAAGCTCCACGTACTCCGCGACAGTCCTTCGCGAATCGAGCTTCGCGGCGAACCGCGGGTCTCCGACTCTGCGTCCGCGCCAAGCGAACTTTTGCTTGTCGGCCTCAGCCAGACTTCGCGGCTTGGTCTCGCGACCAATCTTCATGATCCGGCTTCGCGATTCAGCTTCGCGGTCTAGCTTCACGATCCAGCTGAAAAAATTCTTTTCTGAGGGCCGGAATCGAAATGGCCCATCAAGAGGCTGTATTGGGGGTACTTGTAGATGCTTCTCGTTGGGATGAGATGGCCAACTATCCAGGCCTAGAGGAGATGGTCTGAAGCCACTCGGACCACAATTCTTTGACAGATCTTCTATCAGAGGGTCAGAAGGATTATTTGCAGTGCAAGAAACTGCCATTGTACGGCTTCGGGTTGAGGGATGAGATCTTCATCCCGGAGGCGAGTAGGGACGAACCAGCTTGCTGGTTCAGGAGCACACCATGTCGGCACCAATGGTTCAGGGCGGCCGATGGTCATGCGCGGGAGGACTTCACACCCGTCACCGCTGACTGTCTCTACAACCATTTGAACGATATTGATGGGAAGCCACTGCAATCGGAGACGTCCCCCCCCCCTCTACCGCACCATGTTGAAGGCGGCTTTGTAGGATTCGAAGAAGGGATGGTCCGATGAGTGGGACCTGAGCCAGGGCGGAAACGTTACTGATGACTGGGCCTGGGCCTACTGGGTAGGCGCCTCATGCGAGGAGTTCAGGGCCAAGCTGAGGAGAGTGGGGTTTTATGAGGCGGCATGGGCCTCCCAATTCCACATTTACCAACCAAAGCAACTGATGCCAGAACTGCTGAGCAGATGGTCGTCTAGGACCAATACCTTTCACCTGCATCACGAGGAGGTGGGCATCACCCTGTGGGATGTCCACCAGATTTCTGGGGTTCCGATATTGGGGGCCATGTATGACGAGTTCCTCCCTGTCATCAGCGCGTGGGAGGATACGGAGCAAATGCCGTGACTGGCGTCAGCGCTGATGGAACTCGTCCCTGGAGAGGACAAGGTGGCAGTGAAGGATGTCCACTTTAGGAGATGGTTCAAATGCTTCCTGAATTTTCCAGAGAATTGAGAGTTCCCTCGGAGGCCTCGAACTTGTCCGAGGGCGGCCCAACGGGGCAAGGGGCACTCGTATTGGCGGGTCTTGGAGGACAGCCAATGGAAGAATTGGGGTTTCAGTGTCAGCACTGAACAACAGTCGATAGTCAGGCTGGCGGTGTTCATCGCGGCTCTCATCTGTGGTTGGATCCTACCGGTGAGGGATACAAGCATGGGGGTACGGCCCAGCTCATTTATTATTGTGTCGATGTTGGCCATGGGGTAGTGGATCAATCTGGGGATTCCGATGCTCACCAAACTGTACAGAATGTTGCAGAACATTAGCGAGGGCAAGAAGCCACCAAGGATATGCAGGCCCTTCCATCTCCTGTATGGGTGGATCGCAGCGCACATCAAGGGGATTTACGAGTATCCAAACCCCATTTCGCCGCCGGGATCGAACTTCTGCCCCTCCATCCTGAACGCGGTCGGGAGCTTCCCATTCAAAATAGCCGTTCCGATGGTGCTGAATCGGGTGTGGAGGGTGGATGAGTTTAATTTCCACCCCATCCCATTGCCGAAGGGGATACTTACTGATGACGGTTGGGGAACATAAGAACATCGAGCTTACCTCCTGGCCTTTCAAGGTGGAGTTTTGGTGGTACGGATAGATCGTGAGCCTCTCTGCGAACCGTACACCCCGCATCGGTTTGCGAGGCAGTTCCGGTGCCTCCAGCGGCTGACCCCGTAGGTCTACTGGGAGGTGCGTCATGAGGAGCACCCATGTGTGATGAGGCAGTTGTGGCTCATGTTCACACGGGAAGATGGGAAGATGCGGATTGCATTGCCTCCATCCACCGCCGCTTTCGGATTGGTGAGGGAGTATGCCATCAGTTGGGAGGATGCTTACCCAGGGGAGATGCTGAAGCAACCAACTACCCGGGTCGGTGACGGTGGGCCTCCCCTATCCCGAGGTCGGGGTCGGAGGGCAGCTAGGGCCACTCGCGGTAGCGGGGCTGCCATGGTGGTGAGACCCGCACCGGCCGAGGGTATGGCAGCAGCGGTGGATCCGGTGATTCCGGAAGAGAAATGTCATCCGGAGGGGCAGCCACTGAGGGGATTTCGTAGGATATCCACTCAGGCTCCGGGGAAGTGGCTGCGTCATATCGACATGGCAGAGGATGATGTCTTCCCGGAATCCTGGGATATTTGGGATGTCAACCGGCAATTCCTCATCCCACCCGAGATATGGTCACACTTGAATCACCTCGGGATGGAATTTTCGGGCATAGGCCCAGTTCGTGCTGGATTCATGGTGTATCCGGTGGAGGCAGAACAGTACCTAGAAGAGCTGGAGGATTACGTCCACTCCAGTGGTGTCCCTCGCCCAATGACAGACCGGGTGAGGGTACTGTTGAATCAGACGGTCCCCCCACAGTTATCGGCTGCCGATCTGAGGGAGCGCTTCCCCCTGTCGGAAGAATCAGAGGACTCCTCTCAGGGGGATGAGGCTGGAGGAGGGAGCCCATTAGAGGAGGGCAAGGTTGGAGATCAGGGCTCAGATTCCGACGATTTCTTGGAGGCTCTCGAGGTAGCATTTTGAACTTCTTTCCTTACGATCTGTTCTTGGGTCACTATGGACTTCCCATCGATGTTTGAGCCATGCAGGAGGAACTTGTTCGCAGGCCTCGTTCTCACTCCTTGGCGGGTGATGATGCGGGACCTTCAGAACCTGCGCCTATGGCTATGTCCAGTTCCGCATCTAGTGGGACCAAAGCACCTGATGTGGCTCCTCCGGAATCTCCAGAACTTCCAACAATATACGGAGGGCCTCGCCTTGGGGTCCCGTCAGTACCGGCTCAAGAGCAGCGCCAGTAGGTCGATCTCCGTAAGTCTCCTCTACTGGTCTCCTCGTTGTCACATGTAGACCATGCCAACTAACGTTTATGTCCCTCTCGGTCGTACAGTTCTCCGACTGGCGTGGGCTGCAGCGGCAAGACTGTTCGGGATGTCTGGTGGCATCCCTCCTAGGGGCATGCCGGTGATGGTGGCGACAGTCCCCCCATCTCCTCAAGCTGCGACACAAATCATTACTGGTGGAACCACCACCAGGGCCGTACCCGAAGTCATTGAGGTGGACTCCGAGGAAGAGGATCAACCGGTCGGTCCCAGTCTTGTCACGCCTGCTTCGGCGCCAGGTGCCGTACTGGATTCAACATCGGATGTTGATCCTGCCGAGGATCTCCTGAGGGTGTATCCCGCATACGAGCCTGCCAATCGCGCAGACTGGGACAAAACGACCTCCGGAGAGGAAGACAGTAGCATAGTCTGCCGCCGGTCATGGAAGCTGATCACGCGCTTCATCAAGGACACCCCCCAAGCGCAATGGCTGGCCGAAATGGATAGACTCCGCTCACGGTTGCGCGAACTGTGCGCTGGGGGAGTAGATTCCCAACGTCCTCACGCACTCATCCGAGATCTTATGGCTGATAAGATCCGAGAGCATGATCGTGGGCTCAGCGTGGGATGGCAGCGGAGGAAGGAGACCAACATCAAGAAGCTCCAGGAGGCTTAAGGCGAGGTTCAACAGATGCAGACCCAGGCAGATGAGCTTTCAGCCTCTCTTGATGCACAATCTGAGCTGGTCTCATGGTTGAAGGCCCAGCTGGCAGAGGCAGAAGAGCATATGAGGCAGACCTCTGGAAAGATGGCTGCCGTTCGATCTGGCATAGAGAGGGCCAAAGCCAGGACTGACGAACTGCGCCCTGCCGCTACTGAGGAGGAGCGGGAGCTAAGTCAGCGGCAGTAAGCCGTGGATGCCACAAGCCAACAAGTGGCGGAGCTGCAACGCTCTTTTGACGGGGTCAACCCGTCCATGGGGGGAGTCGACCCCCGGATATTGTAACAAACCCAAAAACCTTTTATTGGTACTTTCATGCTTCAATTTCTTATTTCTTCTTTGTTTTGAATGTCGTAGCGCGCACGATTTACACTCTTTTAATTGCCTTGTTACATCCCTACAATGTTTGTGGGACGTTCGGTGACAATTCCCCAAGCCCACGTGGGTCGAGCCCGATGTGAGAAACAGGAGATAGTTGCCTTCTCATCCCACCTAAAATAGGTGTGGGGACCATGCTCCGGGCATCCGGGATTCGGATTACCAGTCCAGATTCCCGAAAGATGGGAGAGGCTTGATTTTGAGAAGGAACTTTCAGGATGGACGAATTAACTTTTCTTCAGCGTGCTCTTATGCACGAACGGTGCAACGCTAGGGGTGCTGAGATCGGTCCAAACAGATGAAAATAGGAAGCGTGAATCACGATACCCAAGATTCAGAACACTGTGGGGATGTCGTGACAATAAGGGACAACCGTTATCCTTGGAGGAGAAGCGGTATCCTTACTGTGTTAGCCTGTAATGGGGACAACAAATGAGGGCCGACCGTTAACCATGTTCGAAACATGGGACCATGTCACAAGTGTTGTCGATCAATCCTTCGGGACGTTGGCCCAGGACAGTGGACGAACCATAGGTCGACATCCATACTGTTAGGGGGTCCTTCCAAACATGACCCGTCTTCCGGAACATTGGCCCAGGCCAGTAGGTGAGCCGATGCGGCATGAGACCAGGTCGTTAGGGGGTCCCTTCAGACATGAAAGGGGATGAGGGTCCGAATAAGGGGCACGCAAATCATGGAATATGGAGTGATGGTTTGTCCGAACAGAATCCAACACCTAGGTAGTTACACCACCATGGTGGGAGTAAACCATATGGGCACATTGGTTTGATCATGGATTATTCCTTCTTTCAGACAGGGCCTCTCTGGCGAGGGGATCTTTCACTTCCCAATGGGATCTTGGGGCATCCTGAACCTGTTCAGGGTAGAACCGTAGTTTAGTTCCGTGCGTTGAGGACACATGAACTCCTGTAGTTTAACGTCATACGATAGGACGCGGAATGAAAGGGAATATCCCAGTGAACGTGTGGTGTGGTAGATATGAAACTGACATGAATGAGGACTTGGAGTCCAAATCACACCACGTACTCCTGGAGGAAACTCTTCAGGTCGAGGGACCAAGAGTGAGGATGGGGTTGGGCCCGAAGTAGAGGGGCCAGGCGTTCCTACGTACCCCATGAGGATGGGAATCAAGCCATACGTAGTTCTGGAAGCATATTTTAACGTCATGCGGGACGAGGAGCATCCCGACTGTGTTGGTACACATCCTGCCAAAACTACTAAGCCCACGTGAGTCGTGCTCGGTGTGGGAAACAAGCAGTAGTGGTGGGAATTTCCCGACACAACAAAGGGCAGGTTAGGGCAAAGGGACGCTCGGTGAATACCGACCCAATGACACTAACACGATCATTTAGCGCACCTAGATGCGCGAAGAGAAAGAGCCGAGTATGATGGAATTCGACTTGAACGTGAGGAAGTGGGAACATGTGAATCATGGCACTCGAGATTCAGATCATGATGATGGCGGTGTGACGATGGAGGATAACTGCTGACCGTGTTCACAACACAACATCCATATCGCGTTAGCCTAGAATGGGGACAAACAAATGAGGTTTGACCATTGACCATGTTCGAAACACGGGACCATGTCACAAATGTTGTCAAATATCCGTAGGGACGTTGGCCCGAAACGATTGGAGGGCCCTTAGGTCCAGCATTCATGGAGATCCCTTAAGCCTAGTATCCATGTCGCCCGAGGGTCCTTTTGGATGTGGAAGAGGATGAGGATCCAAATAGCGAGCTCCCGAAGCTTGGTCATGGGACGAGGGGAATGTCCCTATGAAAATCCCACACTTCGGGATCTTTGTCAAAACACATCTGAATACGGCAACGAGACGTATTAGATAGAGGGAACAGATTCTTTTCCCATAGGGAGATCTTAGTTTAGGGTCGTAGACTTCGAACCATGGATGAGAGGAGACATAAGAGGCACATGGTGGAGTAACTCAAACACCTGGCGTGAATGGGAATAGGGGGTGTGTGCGGTGCGATGAACAACCTGACGTGAATAAGGATGTAATCCCATATCACATCGCACGACCCCTTTGGGAGAGGTTTTTTGGTCAAGGGACCGAAAGAAAAAGTTAGGCTGGGCCTGGGGGGAAGTGTCCGGGCGCTCCTACGTATCACATAAGGATGAGAATCAAGCCTCACGTAGTTCTTGATGGACCTTGGACCATAAATGGGTAAAAGGATCAGGGGACGCATGGAATCAAGACCCGACGTGAAGGAGGACTTAAGCCCTACTTACCATGAGTTATCTGGGGAAATGCTCGAGTCGAGGGACCGAACACACAGGTTAGGCTGGGCCCGCAGGGAAGTGCTCGGGTGCTCCTACGTATCTCATAAGGATGAGAATCAAGCCATACGTAGTTCTGAAGGGTGGCACGGTAAGGTACCAGTGCCAGGGGAAAAGGGAAGTGCAGCCGGGGCCCTTGCACTAAAAGAAGTGAAATTTGATAAATCTTGTTTGTTCTTTAAGGTGAATGGTTTTCTTTTTGTGAAGCAACATGCCTAGAATAGTAGGTCGTGATGTCGCCACAAGGATCAAGCCGTGATGGGCGTTGACAAATGGCATGGCACATAACCAATACCCAACGTGATGTCCTCTACAACGAGGTCACCACAATGCAGTGCCGTTTTTCGTCGTGCGGTCAGGATGATAATGTCACAGTTTAGGGTCATATGATAGGACCAAGCATGCATTTTATCGTCATGCAGCGCAGACGTAGCAGAGACGATGTTAGGCAGAAAATGTGCGTAGTGTTATAAAACACAATTGACGGAGACATGATCCCACATCAAATTGTACACCAATCGTAGAGGGAGACCTTAGGACAAGGGGCCTATATAGAGGTAATAGGTGAAACAGGGAGAGATACTGGTTCCCTAAATGGGCTGTACCCAAAGATAGGGCGTATGGGCGGTCATACGTATCCCATGAAGATGGGAATCAAGCCACAGGTAGTTCTGAAGGGTGCCTTTTAATGTCATGATGTACAAGGAATAGGAGGGCTAACCCTCAGAACGGGGGTGCACGTGGTGCAGCCATTGCAAACCCGACATGAATGAGGACATAATCCCGCACTACGCCACGCGGTCCCGTAGTCGGGGTCCTGAAGGCAGGACCAGAGAGGTGAATTTGCTGAACTCAAGCTGGACCCAAAGACAAGGGGTCTGGGCATTCCTACATAACCTATCAAGATAGGAATGAAGCTGAACGTAGTTCCAGATGAGAATCTTATTTTATGGTCTTAGAGCTTGGACCGTGAATGGTGACAACTTCCCGAGTAAGCACATATGTCAACCCGATTCCTAAGCCCGCGTGTGTTAAACTCGGTGTTGGAAACAAGGGGGGTATCCTCATTGCAATACTTGGGGCGAGTCAAACGGGGGTTGGTAGAGCCCCGAAGGACACCTTTGACACGACTTGTTCCCCCAACGCGAGGACATGCACGGAGGAAAAGTACCAAAAGTTTCAAGACTCCACTTGGACACGGTGAAGTGATGAAGGGTGTGAATTGTGCACCTGACATTTTGGGCCTAATGGGTTGGCGTGGCGATAGAGGAAAACTGTTAACCATAGTGGAGAAATAGCATCCATATCACATTAGATTGAGGTGGGAACAACAAATGAGCATCGACCGCTGAACATATTTGCAACGCGGGATTTTATCGATTTGTTGTCCGAAACCCTCGGGGGCGTTGGCCCGTAACGGTAGGAGAGCCCTTGGGTGTAGTATCCAGGCCATTCTTGGGGGTCCCTCCGGGTGTGAAAGATGATGAAAGCCCTGATGCAGGGATACACAAAGCCTGGAAAGTAGGTGCGGACGTGTCCGAGTAAAGCTTGGCATTCCAGGTAATAAACCAGAGTACTCTTAGGCACATCGGTGAACTACCGAAAAGGGATCGACGAAACAGACCAGGAGGGAGAGGTACATGGCGTGATCATTACGAGATCGACATGAATGAGAAAATAAACTCATGCCACTCCATACACTCCTATAAGGGAGGACCTGGGCCGTGGCCTGGAAAGGCCAAGGGGCCTGATGGTTAGGCATTGGTCAGTAAGGCCTGACCTGCTTGCAGTTTAATGTCTTGCAATGAGGACGAGGGTCGGGGACCCGAGAAGGCCAAGGGGCCTGAGGCTGGTCCTCGTAAGAGGAGGCATACGACATGGTACATGATCCTGACGTGAATGAGGACATAATCCCGCACCACACCGTACACCCTGGGTAAGAGGGGACCTGGGCCGGGGGGGCCCGAGAAGGCCAAGGGGCCTATGGTCAGACATCAGTCAGGAAGGCCCGACTAGTTTGCAGTTTAACGTCTTACATGAGGATGGGGGTCGAGGACCCGATAAGGCCAAGGGGCCTGAGGCTGGGCCTCGTAAAGGAAGGCGTACGGAATGGTACATGATCCCGACGTGAATGAGGACGTAGTCCTACACCACACCGTACACCCCTATGGGGAATCCGGGTCGTGGGCCCGATTGCTAGCACCACCCAGGGGGGAGTTTGTCACTTCGGGATGGGGCAAAACAAATCACTGCACTCAATGTCTGGGACATCTCGGGGTGGACCCGAAGATCCAGGACACTATTGACCATGTTTGAAACACATCGTTCCTATGGTGACCCGATATGGGAGCAACAAATGAGTGTCGACCGCTGACCAAATTCGCAACGCAGGACTTGTATCGGCTAGTCGCTTGAAAACCCTTGGGGGCACTGGCCCGTATCGGTAGGAGAGCCCTTGGGCGTAGTATCCGAGGGGCAGATTTTGGCTTTTGGGCTGGGCCAACGGACGAAATGCCCAGGCGTTCCTATGTATCTCATGAGGATGAGAATCAAGCCATACGTAGTTCTTAAAGGCCATGCAGTTTAGCGTCGTGCGGTGAGGACGTGGGAGGATAGAAGAACGGGAGCGGGCACATGGTGCGACCCTTACAATCCTTGTGTGAGAGGGGTTGCATGAGCGGGGCCAAGAAAGCCTACTCCCTGCTACACAAAGATCCTCCAAGGAAACTATTCCCAGGGGGGATAGTGGAAGAGAAAAACTTGGGGCTGGGCTCAAGACGAGGCGTCCGAGCATTCCTACGTATCTCATGAGGATGATAATCAAGCCATACATAGTTCTTGAAATGCAGTTTAACGTCATGCGGTACGAGGAGCATCTCATTTGGGGATATGTACGGTACGGCGAGTAATCCGACATGAATGAGGACATAATCCCATACCATACCGTACAATCCTGCAAGAGGGTAAGTCGGGGAAAACCAGCTTGCGATTTAACGTCTCGCGGTGAAGACAGGGGGCCAGGGGCCCGAGGAGGCCAAGGGGCCTGAGGCTGAGCCTCGGTCAAGAAGACCTGACTGGCTTGCAGTTTAACGTCTTGCAGTGAGGACAGGGGGCCAGGGGCCCAAGGAGGCCAAGGGGCCTGAGGCTGAGCCTTGGTCAGGAAGGCCTGACTGGATTGCAGTTTAACGCCTTGCAGTAAGGACGGGGGGGGGGGGGGGGGGCTTGGGGCCCATGGAGGCCAAGGGGCCTGAGGCTGAGCCTTGGTCAGGAAGGCCTGACTGGCTTGCAGTTTAACATCTTGCAGTAATGACGGAGGGCCTTGGGGCCCAAGGAGGCCAAGGGGCCTGAGGCTGAGCCTTGGTCAGGAAGGCCTAACTGGATTCCAGTTTAACGTCTTGCAGTAAGGACGGGGGGAGATCTTAGTTTAAAGTCATAGAGCTCAGACCATTTTGCAGTTTATCGTCTTGCAGGACGAAGATGTAGTTTAAGGTCGTGCAGGACCATAACGTGCAGTTTAAGGTCACGCGGGACCATTTTGCAGTTTAGGGTCATGCATGACCCTTTTTCCCTAGGCAAAGTATCGCTTGAGGAATTTGGAATTGGTAGGAGGGGTTATACGCTCTCCATCTGTGGTAACCAAGGAGTATGCTCCATTGGGGTAAACCTTATGGATGATATAAGGCCCTTCCCATTTGGGTTCTAATTTGGGCGGTTTCCTACCGGGAATCATTGGCGCTCGAAGGGCCAGTACTAGGTCTCCTTGTAGGAAAGAACGGAGACGAACCTTCTTGTTGAAGGCCCTCACTATCTTATCCTGATGCCTTTCCAGATTGTACAGGGCACGGAGCCGGTTCTCGTCCAGTGCTTCTAATTCGGCTAGACAGATCTCTACTACCTCATCTGATGTATGGTGATCATAAACTGCAGTGTGTAACGATGGTAGCTGGATCTCAATGGGTAGGACGGCCTCGGCTCCATACACCAGGGAATATGGGGTCACCTGGGTAGAGTTGCGAGTCGTCTTCCAGTAAGCCCAGAGGGCATTGGGGAGCTTGTCCGGCCAACTTTTCTTGTTCTGACCAACCATCTTCTGCAGAATGTTAGAGAGGGTTTTGTTGAACACCTCGATCTGTCTGTTTTCCTGCACGTGGTAGCGGGAGGTATGGTTCAACCGGATGTCGTACTTGGCGTACAATTTCTTTAGTTCAGCCGCTCGGAATTTGGTGTCGTTATCGGTGAGGATGGCGTGAGGGACCCCAAACCGGTGGCTAATGTTGGAGCTCACAAAGTCAACGATGGAATGGGCCTTGACCCCTTTGAGCGGAACTGCCTCGGCCCACTTGGAGAAGAAATCTGTAGCAGTCAGGATGAACCTACACTGGCGGGCTGTTGCCGGTGGATACAGTCCCACTACATCAAGTCCCCATACCGCAAATGGCCAAGAGTACATGGTGGGGTGGAGGGGTTCCGGCGGCCGATGTAGGAAGTTGGCGTGAACTTGTCACACGTGGCATATCTTGGCATACCCAATACAATCGTGGATCATAGAGGGCCGAAAGTACCCTAACCTCCGGATTTGATGGGGCAGCTTCAGCCCAGCTTGATGGGCGCCACAGGAACCGGCGTGAACCTCTTGCATAACTTGAGTTATCTCTACTCCTTGGATGCAACGAAGGAGGACACCATCGAAACTCCGCTTATAAAGGATTTATTCGAGACTGGGGCCACTCTGAAGGGTAAATTGCAGCGCCCGACATCGGATTCGCTCGCGCTCGGCTCGGTTGTCTGGGAGGAAACCATTTTGGAGGTACTCGACAAAAGGTTCCCTCCAGTCGGGAGTGGATTCAACCACTGTGCCTGACGAACCCGGGACCCCTGTCGTGGAGGGTCCGGTGGTGAGATGACCTACCCAAAGGCCATCATTGTCCTCTTGGGTGACGGGGGCAATGACTCTCCGGTGTGGCACATGTATGATCAAATCATCTTGCTTGGGTTCTGCAAGCAATGCGACCAAGCCAGCCAAGGCGTCTTCTTGGCCGTTCTGCGACCGTGGGACATGGGTAACCTCTGGTCGAGAAGAGAACTGGGCCATTAGGTGGAGGGTGTACTCCAGCAACAGTACAAGCTCCGGCTTACTGACGACGTAGTCGCCATTAAAATGTTTGATTACCATCTCGGAATCTCCCTTTACATGTATATGGGGCACATGGATCTCAAGGGCCAACTTGAGGCCGGTGATGAGAGCCTGGTACTCTGCCTCATTGTTCGTACAGCCTTCTGACAACAGGAATGAGTATGGCAGGATGGCCTGCGCCAGGGTAATGAAGACAATACCCAGACCCACTCTGTTGAGCTTGGGATCGTTGAGCCTCCTACCGCTGGGGCTCTGGGAGGCGCTGTCGAAATGCATTTGCCAACACGGGACAACATGATCGACTGAGAGGATCGTCTCATCAGGGAAAGCTAGGTCCAGGGATTGATCCGCGGAGGTTGGATGGGCAGCTAAAAAGTCTGTCAATGCCTGTCCCTTAATGGCCTTCTGAGGTACGAACCTGATATCAAACTGCTGGAGAATCACTGCCCACCGTGCTAGTCGGCCAGTCAGCATGGGGCGGTTCAGGATGTACTTCAGTGGGTCTACCCGGGAGACCAATTGCACCTCATGGTGCTGCAGGTAATGTCGCAACTTCTTCACGGCGAAGACGAGCGCAAGGCAGCTCTTTTCGATAGGGGAGTATCTGACCTCCATATCGAGAAGCATGCGACTGAGATAGTAGAGACTGTTCTCAGTACCCTCATTATTCTTCTGGGCGAGCAGTGCACCGAGGGATCTTTCCAGGGCGGTCACGTAAAGGACCAGCGGCTTTCCGGAGACGGGCGGCATCAAGACCGGAGGTTGGAGCAGATACTGCTTGATTTCATCGAAGGCGGTCCGACACTCCTCATCCCATTCGTAGGAGGCGCCCTTCTTCATGAGCCAGGAAAAGGGCTTACACTTGCCAACCAGATTCGCGATGAATCGACGTATATAGGCTAAGTGGCCTTGAAGGCCTCAAAGTTTCCGAATGTTTCTCGGGGGAGGCATTTGGATGATGGCCTTGATCTTCTCCGGGTCGATCTCGATACCTCGGTATCTGACAACAAAGCCTAGAAACTTCTTGGAGGTGACCCCGAAGGCACACTTCAGCGGGATCATCTTCAGGTGACGAGAATGGAGGAAATCGAACACTTTCTCAAGGTCTTTGAGATGGTCCTGGCGCTGACATGATTTGACTACGAGGTCATCCACGTAGAATTCCACCAATGTCCCGAGAATTGACTTGAATATGCGATGCATGGCCCTCTGATAAGTGGCACCTGCATTTTTCAAACTGAATGGCATAACCTGGTAGCAAAAGGTACCTTGGGGAGCCCTGAAGGCAGTGGACTCCTTGTCTTTAGGGGCCATCCGGATCTGGTTGTACCCGGAATACCCATCCATAAAAGAGAGAGCTTGGAACCCGGCCTTGGCATCAATCAATAACTTCGTCACCGGGAATGGGAAGTCATCCTTTGGGCAGTGGCGATTAAGATCGCAGAAGTCGATGCAGACTCTGATCTGCCCATTCTTCTTCCTGACTAGAACAATGTTGGCAAGACACATGGGGTACTGGACCTCCTTAACGAAGTTGGCTTTGATTAGCTTGTCAACTTCGACCTCAACCATAGCACCATGAGAAGGGTGCATCTTCCTAGGAGGCTGCTTAAACCCACGATGTTTTTCCGGGAGGCCCAGATGGTGAACGACTACCTAGGGATCTAGTCCTAGTATCTCGTTGTAACTCCAGGCAAACACTTCACGGTGTTGTTTGAGGAAGTCCACGTACTGCTGCCGCTCCTCGGGGAACATGGCTGCACTGATCAATGTGGGTTTTGGATCTACCTCGCTACCAAGGTTCACCTGTACCATTTCATCATCCGTGGTAGAGACGCCTTCTTCAAAGGCGGGGGGAGCATCCTCCCGGACATCCTCTCCACCCGTGGGGGGATTTCCCACGACGGGAGGTACTTCTGGGATATCAAAGCCTGAGGGGCAGCTGGTGCCGGCTCGGGCAGCAGTGGTCATCATACCAGGAGAGTCACTTTCCATTGAGACCATAGCAATGAAGGTAGTCGACCCTATCCCATCTGGCCTTCGGCCTAAGGGGCCACGTTTGATGATATCAAATTAGTGGTGACGTGTCGGCCTAAGTCGGTTAATTCAAGCCCGGCGGAAGAGACACGTATGGTGCACCGCCGTTGTCATAAGCTTGAAGTCCCAGTACCGTACAGGGGTAGGAGGTTCCGGGATGACCTGATCCTGGTTGATGTAGGAGTACGAGGTGATTTTCCTCTGTCTCTTGGACACGAGAACATGCCTTCCTTGCATACCCGAAACAACAAAACATTGCCCCATGTCGGGGGTCGTGGCCTACAACCGGTGGATCGGGAGGATGTAGGCGTTATCCATTCTTGCCCAAGGATCACTTGTGACTGGGGCGGGTTCATCCTCACTTACTAAGATTTGCTTATCCTTACTTTTGTAATAACCCGCATCCAGATAGCGGGCCTCACAAGAAGCGAAATGGGACGTGTCTCCTTGGAGCATGCCTACTCGACCGTTGAGCGAGTATTTGAGGCACTGGTGATACAACGAAGGGACCAATGCATGCAGATGGAGCCATGGATGACCCATCAATGCGTTGTAGGCGGTGTCCTGAGAGACAACCATGAAATCAGTGCTGGAAATTAAGCCACTGAACTGAGTCTGCAGGAGGATCTTGCCGACTGGGGTTTTCTCGGTCTTGTCGTACCCCTGGATTCTGAGGTCAGAGGGAGTTAAATTACCTTCAGACAGACCCAGCTTTCGCAATGTCTGGGTCGGAATTAGATTTATTCTGGAACCCGTGTCAATGAGGCAGCCGCGGACTTCCACGCCATTGAAGTGGACAGTGATGTACAGTGGGAAAATGTGCCCCTGTATAGGAGGGTCCTCATCTTCACCGGAGAACGAGATAACCGCCTGACATTCGGCATTTTCACTCCTCTCCGTATGGAAGGCTTCAGCAGCTGCTACCTCCGTCTCAAATAGGAGGGGGATCCTTAGGGCCTCAGCAAGTGCCTCGCGCATTTCGGATGACAGGCGAAGGGCCTCAAGGATAGAAATCCTCACCGGAATGTCGGCCAGGTGCTTCAGGACATCATACTTTCGTGCCAAACGCGAGCCTCTTCTTACAGGAGGTCGTTCGGAATTTGGAGGCATAGCAGTTTTTGCCGGTTGAACCAGCGATCAGATAGTACTAGGTACATCTTGTTGCCTACTAGTAGAAGCCTGGAGAGTAGTCGCCGGACTAGGATTGGACAGCAGAGGCTGGCCTGTAGCCGAGCAAGACTGACTGTGATACGGAAGAGGCAGCTCTCCCTGGTCTAGTAGCACGAACGGCGGTGGAGGTAGAGCCGAGAGCGTTAGATGGGGTTGCGCATGCTGAGCTCTGCGCTGATCCTACTGTCTGGTCTCAGTAGCATGCACGGCTTGGCCAAAAGTGCCCGCTGACGTACCTCGATGACCAGCGCGGTTGCGATTCTGCTGACGTTGATGTCGGCTAGAAACGTTGGGGAGGTTCGCCTGGCGCTCCCCCTTGTCGGGAGTCATATAGGGTTTTACCAGCTCCACGGTGTTAACCGAAGCGTACCCCTAGCTGTCGCTCGAGGAGTCATCCACCACTGGGCGGATTCTAGGAGGAATCCCCATTTCAGGGGGCATAAAGTCACCGAGAGTGCGGGATGACGACGACAACGGCGGTGCGCGTTGCTTCTTCTTGCGTCGCCGCTACTTGACCTTTTGGGAAGAGGTCGACTGTGAAGACGATGCGGGGGTACCAGCTACCTCTTCTGAAGGTTCCGGCTGCTTCAGGCACGCCCGGATGATACCATGGGCATGGAAGATGGTTTTTCGAGCCATCCAGTCATCGTATTTCTGGGATCTGTGGTTGGGAACCTGCTGCCACTTGCCTTCACTGTTGCTACCGATCTCTGACCCTGCAAAGGCACCCGCCACTTGTGCTGGTGCCGGGCCCAACATGACTATGTTGTTGTTGACCTGGTCTTGAAGCCAGTCTTTAAACACATAGCATTGCTTGAGGGTGTGCCCCAGAATCCGATGATAAGGGCAGTAGTTCGGGTGATCGGTGAGATTCGCCTCTGCCGGCCTTCTGCACTCGGGCAGACGCACAATCCCTTGCTCTAGAGCACTTCGGAAGTATCCAGGGACCTAATTTTCGTTGAACGAATAAGTTTGGTGCCTTCTTTCCGGATAGGGGGCCCTGGGGGCCTAGCCCTGACGAGGGGCCGGAGGGGCCTGCCGAGGAGGCGGTGCTTGATTGTCTCGCCTAGGTGGCGGTGGCGCATTGCGCGGGGGAACCTGTCGGTTCTGAGGCGGTCGCTGCTGGGCAGGAACATGTGCTTGAGGTGGAGTACCTCTGCGGGGTTGCGGGGATGGTGCCGCCGGCAGTAATTCCAGTTGCATAGGGGCTTCTACTTGGGCCACTGCGGCGGGTTCAGCCATGGCGGTCCTCTTGGCCGGGATCATGGGGGGCAACAAACGTGCCTGACTAGCCTGTTGTCGGGCTTCCTCAAGGTGCTGAGCCTTATCTGAGAAATCTCTGAACCCTCCAGGGTAGTTCTGGGTAATCAGGGAGGGTACCAGCTCTGTCTTGACATTCCCCACACACATCGTCAGTAATTTCTCCTGAGTCAGTGGCATATCGAGGGAATACGTAAGTCCCTTCCACCGGGCGATGAAATCTATGACCCGCTCATCGGGCCTTTGCTTGTACTTGAAGAGGTCTGCAATGCTGGTCTTCCGCGTGGTGGAGCTAAACTGGTATAAGAACTGCCGGCGAAGATCCTCCCAACCGGTCACCGATCTGATAAGGAGCTGGCTGTACCAGACGAATGCCGGACCTTCCAATGTCTGTACGAAACATCAGAGCTTGGCGGCTTCTTGCTGAGCCGGGGTCCCCAGCATGGGGCCACACTTGGAAGAAAAATGAGCCAAGTGCTGCGGCGTGTCCCTTGTACCGTTGAAAGGCGAGAAAGTGGGGTTCCCAAAACCCGGGGGTGCGGGCATATCATCCACCCACGCGGGATAAGGCTTGCCATCCGGTGGGACCGCCACCTGCCGCATTTCCAACGCTTCGAGGCGGGCTGTGAGCGCCGTAATAAGATCATCCGGGTGGGGGTCCCTGTCTTGACGGGGATCCCAAACCACAAGTGCATTTCCAGGTTCTTCAACACGGTAGACGGCTTCGGCCGCTCATGGATCAACTGGCGGAACGACCTGCAGGGCGACTGGGGGAACCCGGACAGGGTTCTTCAGATTGCCCCATCGCTCGGGAGGGTTTGGCGAGACGTATCGCGCCCTCTTGCCATATGTTCTGGCTTCTGCCCTGTCTGCGGCAATAGAATGATCAGGGTTGCCTGGAGGCATCTCACCAGGGGGAAATTGTTCCTGCCCCTGCTGCCCTGGCCTGGGATCACCATAGTCGGGTCGCCGCTCTGCGGCGCGCTTAGCCAAGAGTTTGTCAACCAGCCTCTTCTGCTCAGCAAGCTGCTGGCGTAACGTGGCATTCTCGGGATCTTCGTCTGTTTTCTGCACAGAGGCAGACGGGTCGGAGTTCTTGACAGTTCCGACGTGCTCCTTACCCTTGCCGGTGTTTCGACCGAGTACCAGCGATTCGGTGGGTACAGGGAGGCCTAGCAGGTTCCTCTGCTGACAGGTAACCTTCCCTGATGGGTCCAGTAGTGGCGGTACGCCCTCGGGGGGTAAGTCTCCATCAAGGAATTCAAGATCGTCTTCCTTGTCCACTACGTCAGCCATGTGGACCGCGACCCCTCTCGAGGGCATGTCCTCGATGTCTCATAGAGAATCGGGCTACCGTCGGATAGGGTCGAAGAGGAGAGCGGCATAGTGTCCCCAACCACGGACTTGCACATGTGGGGTGGCTTCCCTGACGATTCTGCAGAGTGCTTTAAAACTCTGAACGCATTTCCGTTGAAGGGCGCTCTGGCGGCCTGGCGACTCAGGGTGCTGGGCCACAAGGAGTGCGGCCCAATCGATCAGGCGGCACTGCTCGCCGATTTCTTCAAAGTGCTCTCGACTTCTGTGGTACACCACCCATTCGTAATGAAGGAGGAAGTGTGTCTCCCATAGGGTTCGACAAAAGCACCCCACTTCTTTAGGGGTAAGAGACTCTGGTACGCAAAAATTCAGCGCCGTCGTCGGCCAGAACTTCTCCGGGAAGTAATCTGGTGTGAGAATACTCCAGAAGCTCCTGGGCTCGGAATCAGGGTCTGGCCCTGTGTTGCCCCACTCGTCAGCCAGGGGCGGCTGAGGGACCGGTAGCGTTACTGAGGCGGACCTCTGGGATAGTAATCTCGGCAGTGGATAATATGGAGAACGAGCTGACTGGCCGCCGAATTCCGGGCCATCCTCCGAAGAGTAAGGTGACCTAACCACGATGTCACGATATGATGGGCTGATAGCCACAGCTTCCGAAACAGGAGTCACGGCTACCAGCGACAGGTCGTGTCGTCGCTCTACCGCCATTGTCCCCCAAAATAACTCTCTGTGATCTCTGGTAGAGGTAGAGGGCGCTTCTGGTGACGATGGCGATGATTGTGCGGTCGAGACCTGCGGAATTCCCAAGATTTCTTCCTCCTGGATGTACCTGCGGAGAGAGATAGGAATCTGGTGGACCTCATATTCCGGGAGAATGAGGCTAACGCGCCTGGTTCCTGCCCCAGTACTTGATACAGAGGAGTGGGGAGATGGTTCCATTGCTGAGTCGCATTCTGCTTCCGAGTCAGAGAAGCGGGCAGGTTTGATCTCCACCAGGGCCTTCCCAGGATTCTTCTTGTGGAGGCGACGACCCGCTCTCCTGCCCCGGGGTGGCTCTTCGGGGCAGGGTTGATCCCTATCAGGCAGTCTCGGGGCGGCGCTGGCGCCGTGGCAGAGAGGGAAGCCACTCGAGATAGCCGAGGTGCGAGGGGAACCAGGGCAAATGTCGAAGGGTACATGGGGAGGACCTCCATGAACATCACCCATGTGGGCGGAGCCTCTGTTGGAATCGGTAGGAGAATGGGGAGGACCTTCATGGTCAATGAGGGTGCAGCGAGGCTGACCTTCACTCCTAGAGTTGCTGGGGCGAGGAGGACCTTTGCCGGTTGTAGAGAGGACGTAGGGAGGGCCCCCACGTTGGAGAAGGACCGGATGGACGGTGCCTTCAGATTGGCGGTCGGGGGCAGGAGGATGGACTCCATACCCTGTATAGTGGGCGCGAGAAAGGTTTCCACAACGAGCGTCACTACCGTGGGGCAGGTCTTCCTTCGGAATGGGGGTACCATGAGGCATACCTCCATGATGAACTTCGGAGCAGGGAAGGCCCACGCTCTGTGGAGTAGTGGTACGGGGAGGTCCTCCGTATGGGATGACATCACCGCGGGTTAGTTCGCGACGATCACCACTTGGGCCTGCAACCCAGAGAGTCAACCCAGCCTGCCCGTGGGGTGGTTGGGGTCTCGGTCCTGGTTGGGTGAAGGAGTGCCCCTGCTCACTGTATGCAGGGGCTTCATGATACACGTCGACGGTGGCTCAGGCAATTGTAGCTGTCGACGTCGACGCGCCTGGGAGAGCGTCCTCTGCCTGGGCCCGGCGCTGACGTCGGGTCAGGCGAGCTGGTGCAGGTGGTGCAGAGACGTAGCCTTCCTGCTCTTCCTGCGGAGTCGGACGGCGGCGCTGATGCGGCCGGGCGGGAACTCTCGCATGGAGCCCTTGGGTCGGGACCCTGAGCGGGCTGAGCCGGACGGCGCCCGCCTCTTCATTGCAAGGCGAGGAGTCGTCAAGGCGTTCCGGGGACAGGCTCCCGAAATGGTTGAACGTTGGGGTGGGAGCAGGGGCTCCCTGCGCGGCCTGTTAGGGCGGCATTGACGGCGGGGCCTGGATGCCTCCAGGTCCAGGTGGGCCATATCCTGAGTTGGGATGACCCCTTCCTCCTCGTACCTACGCACGAGGTTGTTGATCACCCTTCGTTGGATGACCTCTGATGGGGAAAGGGGACATGGGCACCCCATATTCCGCGATGTGGCAGCCATCGTGGCGGTAGCGGCACCATGTGGGGTGGCTATGGCGATGTTTCCCCTGCCCCTGCGTAGGCTAGCGGGTGGTGATTGCGTCTCTGTAACAACAACCTCGTTCCTGAGAAACGAAAGGATCGACCCATCAGCACTGAGAGGAAAAGGATTGATATCCAGTGCCCCAGCATCCTTCCATTCTCCATGTCTGTAAGAAGGATCCACGCCAACACGCTGCAGAACGGAGTGCCCCACGTTCTACTGCCCCGACTTCCAGTGAGTTTCACGAAAGGCCTGCTATTTGCTTGGCGGGACCAGGCGCCGGATATCTGGATCCAGTGACACGTCAATCTACTGGTGTCTCAAACTCTACTAATCTCCATATTGAGGATAATAAATTCACGTCGGGTTCACCATTTCTATTTCCGACGCTTTCTCCGGGGCACATGCATCCGTCCGCCCGCGGAGGGGGACGCACGGCGCTTGTCGCCCCGCATTCCCGCTTTCCAAAGGAGGGAGGCATTCGCTACTTATTCAGGGACGTCTACTCCTTGATCGAAACGGGATGATGGGATGTCAGTTCTTCCTTCTGTGGATTCCTCCACAGAACTCGTCACCTAGTCCAAGTCTCCCTCATAAATTTAATATGTAGTTCGTGAAACTCTTCCCAGTGCCATGTTTCCATGGACGCCGGTTAATTACACTGCTTCTGTCGGGACATTCCAAAGGGTCCGGTCAGGGCAGCAACCTTCAGTCGGGGGAGTAGTCACGTTGAGGCATCAGTAGCGTGTCTAGATGCTGGGGAACCTGTCATGTCTGTATATTATCCCTGGTCACAGGTCTTCTCGAGGGCGTGGAAGCCCGAGGCATCCCACATCGAGCGCGAGGAATTATATGTCATAGACACATATTTGGGGTTTTCCTCAGCTTCCCATGTTTAACACAGGGTACGCCGCGAGTTTAACGTCCAGCGGAGATGGATCAACCCAACCGGAGCATTAGCTAGGATAGATCGGATTGAGGGATTCCCCTTGGAGGGATGCCGATACCGGGGCCAGCCCATGGGCGGCTGTGAAGAGGAGCGTACTGGCCTGGCCTCACCGAGATATGACGGTCCGGGTGAGAATCGGGATGGGTGATAGGTGGATGAATGGAGTGGAGGGGGGGTGAAATGGGACCATCGCAGGGGCGACGGAGAAGTTGGGCTTGAGCCTTGAAGGGGCTTCCCACATATCCTCATGGCAGGGAATCAAAGTCCGCGTAGTTCGGGATGGTGTCGGTAAACCAACGTGAAGGGGGACCTTGGCCTGATGAATGTCGTCAGCGAACCAATGTGAAGGTGGACCTTGGTCCGATGGGCATCGTCAGCGTACCGACGTGAAGGTGGACCTTGGTCCGATAGGCATCGTCAGCGTACCGACGTGAAGGTGGACCTTGGTCTGATGAGAGATGGGTATCGTCAGCGTACTGACGTGAAAGTGGACCTTGGTCTGATGAGAGATGGGATTGAACCTCGTGGAGGCTTCCTACGTACCATACCTTGACATGGATCAAAGACCTCGTAGTTCAAAGGGTTTCATCGGTGAACCGACGTGAAAGTAGACACGTGGGTCCACTAGTGGTGGGCTTGAACCTTGGGAAGGTTTCCTACGTACCATGCCTTGACATGGATCAAAGTCCTCATAGTTCAAAGGATTGATGGAACAGTTTAACGTCATGTGGGACGGTAGTGAACCCTGACATGAATAAATGACGGGCGGTGGGTGTCGGCGGACCAACGTAAATGAGGGACCTTGGTCCGATGATTAATGGGCTTGAACCTCGGGGAGGCTTCCTACATAACATGCCATGACATGGATCAAAGTCCTCATAGTTCGGGTTGTGGAATACAGTTTAATGTCATGCAGGACAGGGATGAACCGACGTGAATGATGATGGGTAGGCTTGAACCTCAGGAAGGCTTCCTACGTACCATGCCTTGACATGGATCAAAGACCTCGTAGTTCATATGGGGCTTTGTCGGCGAACCGACGTGAAGGTGGACCTTGGTCCAATGAGTGGTGGGCATGAACCTCTGGAAGGCTTCCTACGTACCATGCCTTGACATGGATCAAAGACCTCGTAGTTCAGGTGGGAATGGGTGTGCAGTTTAATGTCATGCAGGACGACGGGGGGCATAGAGTTTAACGTCATGCTAGACGAGGGCATGCAGTTTAACATCATGCGGGACGGGGCGTGCAGTTTAACGTCATACTGGACGAGGGCGAAACTCGACGTGAATGAACGACCGAGAAATGTGGCTTGAACCTCATGGAGGCTTCCTACGTACCATGACTTGACATGAATCAAAGCCCTTGTAGTTCGCTATGGGTGGGGGTCAGGGTCGGTGCTCACTCTAAGCCCACGTGAGTCATGCTCCGTGTGAGAAACCAGAGGTTGCAAGGACCTGACGATTACGTTGCGAAGTATGCGTCCGTGAGAAGCGAAGAGGGGCTTACGCGTTAGGCGGCCCATGGTGCTGGGACTTACTCCAGGATGGAGGTCCAGAGTGCGACAAAGTGCAGCGAAAGAGGGATTTGGGACCAATGATGGGAGGTGCCTTGTTCCCTATGATGCCCTCCACTGACCTTGGTAGTGGGGAAGTACGGAGATGCAGAGGTGCAGCCATCCGTTGGGGAACCAGGGTCGCCCTTCTCCTATGAACATATGCCACTCCAATAAGGAGGATATCATCCCTTTTGGATGGGTGATTCCATTCTTGTGGAGACGAGTGGTGTAAAGAATGTTTGAGCTGGGGGGACCCTTCGTGAGAGGCACGAGGTTGGGTCACAGTTTAACGTCATGTGTTGAGGACATGGTGCTTGGCAGTTTAACGTCCTGCAGCTCAGACGAGGGCGAAACTCGACGTGAATGAACGACCGAGCAATGTGGCTTGAACCTCATGGAGGCTTCCTACGTACCATGCCTTGACATGAATCAATGTCCTCGTAGTTCGCTATGGGTGGGGGTCAGGGTCGGTGCTCACTCTAAGCCCATGTGAGTCATGCTCGGTGTGAGAAACAAGAGGTTGAAAGGACCTAACGATCACGTCACGAAGGATGCGTCCGTGAGAAGTGAAGAGGGGCTTACGCGTTAGGCGGCCCATGGTGCTGGGACTTACTCTAGGATGGAGGCCCAGAGTGCGATAAAGCACATCGAAAGAGGGATTTGGGACCAATGATGGGAGGTTCCTCGTTCCCTATCACGCCCTCCACTGACCTTGGTAGTGGGGAAGTACGGAGATGCAGAGGTGCAGCCATCCGTTGGGGAACCAGGGTCGCCCTTCTCCTATGAACATACGCCACTCCAATAAGGAGGATATCATCCCTTGTGGATGGGTGATTCCATTCCTGTGGAGACGAGTGGTGTAAAGAATGTTCGAGCTGGGGGGACCCTTCGTGAGAGGCACGAGGTAGGGTCATAGTTTATCGTCATGTGTTGAGAACGTGGTGCTTGGCAGTTTAACGTCCTGCAGCTCGGACGAGGTGGGTTCACTCCGCACCCCTAGGACTTACATAACCGGTACCCTCTGGTCCTTGGGGAAGGGAAGGTACCAGTAAGGCCGTGGTCAAGGGGGGTTGTGGAACGAACCATCAAGGGGTCCACGTTAGCGTGGCTATGCGAAGAAGCAATAGTCGTTAGCGTGCCTATGCGAAGAAGCATTAGGCGAAGAAATGATATGGGTGGTATTGTCCATGGGACTTTGAAATCACATCGTGCAAACCTGGAGGGTTGCACGGGAGGAGGAATTTCTAAGCAAAGGAGTGTGCTTCGCGAAGTGGAGTGCCTTGGCCTTAGCGTGGGGCATAGGTGTGAGTGGAAGGTGCTTCGCGAAGTGGAACAGTGTTCGTGGAGCACTTCCTCGCGAAGAAGAGGTGCCTCGCGAAGTAGGGTCCTGCGAAGCAGTGTGCTTCGTGATGTGTAGCGATCCTGCCTTAGCATAGGGATCACTAGTACATGTTGGGTGTTTCGCGAAGCATAAACGCTCCGCGGCTACCCGGGTTCCCTTGGGAATCCCCTTCCTTCGCGAATGCCCTTGAGCTTCGTGAAGGCATCCCTCTTGGAAGAGGGGCTCAAAATGAGACAAAGCAAAGGCGTCTCGCAAAGTAGAAGTACCTCGCGGAGCTCATGATTCCCGGGGCAAAGAGTGCTTCGCGATTCGGGAGAGGAGAAGCCGAAAGGTCGGATTTTCCATCCTCGGGACTTAGGGGGAGTCCAGTATTTATAGGGAAGGGGCGCCGCGAAGCAGAACTCGCACACCACCTCGGATGCTTTGCGGTGCACTCGCGAACGTCAAATGCGTTCGTAGAGAGTTACCGCCTCTAGAGCTTCGTGGCGGGCTCACGCACGTCAAATGCGTTCGCGGAGACTTACCACCTCTGGAGCTTCGTGGAGGGCTCACGAACGTCAAATGCGTTTGCGGAGACTTACCACCTCTGGAGCTTCACGGCGGGCTCGCGAACTTCAAATTCGTTCACGGAGACTTACCGCCTCTGGAGCTTCGCGGCGGGCTCACAAATGTCAAATGCGTTCGTGGAGAGTTACCGTCTCTGGAGCTTCGCGAGGCCGCGATGTCCGGGGCGCTTTGCGTCGGTGCTTCGCGAGGCAGAGCGCCAACCTTCTTTTTCGTTCCTTCCTTTCAGGCCATATTTTGGCGCCAACAGATATTGTAGAGGATTTCCACCACCACAACTTCCCATTGTACACCACGAGGCGCTAGGCAATGGGCCACCAGTGGATCCTCCTGTAGTGTTAGCTATGGAACTGCATATTTTTCCAGTCATAGATAATGAGGCATATTTTTGTAAGGGTTTTTATTTCTACATGAAGAAGTTTTAGGGAGCACCTATTCCTACCATGTGGAAGGCTGAGTTGATATGTGTGTTCTAGAACCAAAATCCTCCAATGTTTTCAGGGAATAGCGGTATACATGTTTCTAAGATATGTCTATAGAATATGATTTTATTTTTTCGTATCAATGGACATCTCTTGGGAGGAGATTGAAGCTCAGGATGTATATGCTACATGGAATAGAAAGGATCTGGTTGGATGTTTGAACTGGGATGATAGGCTAAGAGATAGGCTTTGTGGTGTTTTCTAGAACAGGTTTCTATAATAACATTTATTGAAACCATGAGAGCTGAAAGGGCTAGTGAGTTTATGCTTCTAGAGTAGGATACAATGACTAATATGGGTTTATTTTTAGTGAACCCAGTTAATGTGATTGGAGTATCTTCGATCATATTTCCTTTTTATAGGCCTTATAGCTCAACCCCATGTGGGATTTTTCATATTAAATGGGAAGATGTAGTTTCCCTAATAATAGGTACTTGATATTTCTCATTTCACTTTCTATGCATGTTGTGTTAAATGAGCCTTGTTATGTGATCTTAATTTCAATCTATAGCGGTGTTATAGCTTGAACCCCTATTAAGGGTTAACTTCTTTGATTGTTTAATGAACATTTGAAAAGGGTACATGAGAGTTTCCATGATCTTCAGTTAGTTTCCTTTTCTAGGATGGGTGAGACCTAGTGGATGGGAGGTAAGACCCAGGGACCATAAAAGGGTGCTAGTCGGCGAAGGTAGCATGATTATAACTCAAGGTTTTGATAAATCTTTGTGATCTATTTTATAATAGGACATACAATTGAAGTAATGGTTATCCCTAGTGGAACCTCTTATCTTTAAATGAAACACAGGCGATCTATTGGTTGTCTTTTTCTTGTACATCAAGGGGGTACTCCCAGTGGTGGATATCCAGTGAGTGTATGATTTCTCTACCATGAGTTCGAGATCACTCCACATTCATGATTCTAAGAGTTGTTAGGTCCTGGTAGCCAATGTATTTAGGTGAATATGTTATTCCATAAATTGAGGGATCTCTCTCTGGTAGGTTGGGGTTACTTGTTTTTTTGGTTTGACATCTTCCAGGGATTGTTTCAAGCAGGTTGAATTCCAGGTAATAAAATAAATTATGTTTTTTGTGGTTCTCATGTGAGTAACCATAGGGATAGTTTCTTAAACCTAGTGGACCTTATATTATACCGTATTACATGGGATAGGTGGTGGAAATGGTTGTTCCAGTCTTAAAATATACCCTAGAAGGTCAGTGATGATCAGTTAAGTAAGGAAAACCTATGTGGGAGGTTGGTTTGAGGTTTTTGATATCCTTAAGGGAAACGAGATTGTATTATGGTCATTATTGACTAATGAACGATAGATGCTCGGGTCTTATGTTCAGGATGGATGATGCATATTCTTTCTGAAAGAACCTGGGGTGTTTTTTTATCAAAATGAGATCAATATGTGAGACTGTTCAGGTACCTGACCTATTTGACTGGTTGTGGCCACATTGTTGACCATTTTTAAACGACTCCATGAGTTAAGTGGTCATTCTATGGTTAGAGGAGTTTATGGATCTAGTTTTCAAATGATCCCCATAAGAGATCTCTGTTTGATATGAACTATATGACAAGTTTCATGATAAACATGGTCTTGATGTTTAACGACTCAAAGTAGTGTGAGTCAGATGTGGAATGTACTAGTACAAGATTGTACACCAAAATATTATGGGATACATGGTACCTACTGGTTGAATATGGTACCGTTTTGAGGGTCGATCGATGAGTGGTTGTGTCCAATCCAAGGAATAATGATTTCATATTGATGATTTTGGATTGGAGAACTATATTTTGTGTGATTTAAAGATAGTCCTATGATAATGGCTATTCTCAAATAAAAATGGGTACCATGAGATGGTATATCCATGTTTTAGGCATGGACACTCACGGTTGGGAGAAGTGGTGCCAGTCATTGGTTAAGTTTTTTTTAGACTATTTTCGGTGTGATAGGGGATCAAGGGGAGATCTAGACATTTAAAAATAAACATCTTTGTATACTCCTTATTTAGGTATGATCGTGACCACAATCTTGAATTTTTCATGTGTGTTCCTAGAGGGAATCAGTTATACTTTGAGCTAATGTAACCAGATAACCATTGTAACTTATTAAAATGAATTCCATGGTGGTATGATCTAGAAGAGGTTTTAAGGAAGCCTTGTTGTGTCGATACCACCATCATACATTGGTAGAATCTCATGAGAAAAGGATTGGGGTCAGTTGAGACCGGTCGTTGGATAGTAGTCTTGACATGTGTGTGTGGTCTGATAAAAGTAACTGGGAATTGTTTGAGAAGGAGTTGTCCTAGAGGTCAAGTATGAGATTTAGTGGATGTGATCTTGTTTTACATTGGGTTCTGTGAGAGAATGAATTTTATATCTATTTGAGGTGAGTTTGTTGTCTAAGTCGAGTGCTTTTGAGAATAGATGATCAGAGAATGTTTGACTAGTTTCTTTTCTAAAGAGGTATGAAATGGTTATGATTCCATTTTATGCATGATCTAGGTTAAAATGGGTTCCATTTAAAGGTTTTCAATGTCAGTAAAGTGAATCCAGTGCATCTAGTAATGTTCTTTCAATCATTATTGGCCGTTAAAAACCTAATGTGGGAAGCACCTTAGGTTCCTTAGTGAAAAAGATGATGATGTGATTGTTTGTCAGGTTAGTCATGCACTTGAAGGTCATTATTAACATACCAATCTAGGAAAACATCAGCATGGGTGATCAAGGAATGTTGTATATCTTTGAAATAGTATAAATTCATATGGTCCCACTCAGTATCATTTCATATAGGTATGCCCTATTTACATCTCGTTACTAGAAATGTTTGAAGGTGGTACATCTTACATCGGTGCTTCATAGCATAGCATACAATCCTCAAACGAATGGTCAGTCAGATAATATGACAGAAGTGTTTAATTACATGCTATGATCATGCATTTTATTTTTTGGGGGCTCATGGGAGAGGCTTATAACCCTGTGTTTTTTCACATACAAAAATAGATTTCATGCTACTATTTATATGGAAACTATGGTGTCTTTATACAATAGGTCATGAGGATCAAACCTATGATAGATAGAGGTAGGTTAGACAGATTTAATCAGATCGCGTCTCGAATTGGAGAATAATGAGCAGGTCCAGTTGATTTAGATGTAGATGGATACTGAACAGTCTTGACAGAAATCATACGCTAATCGCTGTAGATGACATCTCGAGTTTGAGGTTGGGGGTTACATTTTATTATGTGTTCCACTGAGGCTAGGAGATAGACGATTTTGGAGATAGGGTATGATTTCTCCATGATATGTCAGGTTACCTCAGATGTACTGATCCATGCATGACGTCTTCCATGTATCTGAGTTGATCCATTATCATTTACACCCATCTCATGTTTTTTAGCCTGATGAGGTTGAGATTCAGGTTGATGTGACCATTGAGGAGCTTCCGATACATATCATTGAATAGGGAAAAAAGTTCTTCTGAGTCTAGTTAGTTCCTTTAGTATAGGTATTGTGGAACCAAAAAAATTTAAAGGAAAATACATGGGTTTTGGAGGCTGAAGTACATTCTTTGTGGCTAGAGTTGTTCTTAGACAAAATCCCGACAACCCTTCAGAGATCAATTCAGGGATGAATTACTATAAGGGGGTAGATTGTATGAACCCAAGTATTTTCACAAGCCACAAATACCTTATTTTATTTTTGAATGCTTATATATGGCTTTATGTGAGTACCTTTTGGGGTCATAGGTGTTTTGGAGGTGTTCAGGGTCTATTCGGGGCATGTAACAAGTTTTTGGGGGTGTTTGATGTTTGGAACACATTTAGTGAAAACCATTTAGAGAAGGCCGCATAGTTTTACTAAACCATGTGAGGCTGGAAAAAGGGGAGGTACTGGGTGCATGGTTTGGTAAAACAATGTGATATGGTGTGCATGGCTATGCATCAAAGTCTTCAGTTTTTACAGAATTTTCCAGAGGGTTAACACGCTATTTTTTCATAGTTATTGAAACTATGTGAGGAAACCATGTGAGTTTCCCTTGGCATATAGAAAACATGCATGGTCGGTGCATTGTTTTATAAACCATGATTCTAAACTATCAAACCCCTATATTTTGGGTATTTATTAATTTTTAATTAATTTTTTTGCACCTAAAGCCCATCTTATTTTCAAAGGATATCAAAGATCACTTTTGAGAAACCTCTCCCTTGACTAAACTATGATCTGAGGATTCTTCTACACATTAACTCTGATTTTATTGTGGGTTTTCTCATCGGGTATGTGTCAGTATGATCTATACTCCTTTTTAACCATTCTCATTTCTTTTGGCTATCGACTGTGCAACTTGTATTTAAGCTCATATGCCCTAATTTATTATTGTTTAGGTTTTCTTCAAATTCATCCTAATTAGAGTATAATAAAGACATGATATTTGACTATAACTACACTAATGAGCGATGGTAGGTGTTCTATACTTTCCTTCAAGATTTAGGGGATATTTAGGGACAGTGACCATTATTCGTCATGCCAGAAATTCCGAGGAGGTCAAAAATATTATTTTATTAAAACAAACGGAATTATTTGAGCCTATTTGGGATGACCATAGGTTCCCTAAGATGTGTTGGTTGTTATTTCCCTAACCCAAGGTGACCTATGGGGTGCTCTATGCCTTGGTTTTGGATTTTACCTTTGATGAACAACCCAAGAGGTGTGTTATTGGGTTTTATTAGTGTATGGAAGCTCAATTATAAATAAATTGGAGTTAATTACATGTTAAGAGATATAATACCTTTTTTCAGTTTTTTATTATGTTATTCCATGCTTGATTTGATCGAATGTAATAAGTTGAATTAAATTAAAGGGTGGGTATACCCATGGGAAATTATTAGTTTTGAATGATGATAAATTTGTGGTTATACCCATATGAGTTTTTATTTTAAGCTGATATTAAATAGGTGGGTATACCTATGTGACATGATTAACGGAAATAGATAGCATGAGTCAGTATACTCATGAGGTGTGATTTGTTTGAATTTATATATGAGTGGGTATACTCATTGCATGGTTTGAATGGGAATATATTATATGAGTAGGTAGACTGATATGGAAATCAATTAGGAAAATGTATGAAATATATGAAATAGATGGATTGTTGTTTAGATTCCATGGATGGATAACCATGGAAAATAAATATGTTAATGGATTCCTCGAGTAGTGATTCTTCCCAGTTCTTGATTCCATGGTATTCCTTGAGCATTTCTACCACTTAGATATAGTTTTCCTAGAATCACATAATACATGTTCGTACCCATGCTCCAAGGACTCTAACCAGTTCCTATAATGAGTTTCCATCAAGATGATCCTGGGAGTCGATGATGATGCCTTGGTATCTGACACCTTAGATCTATCCATTCATGGTCTAAACTTAATTATATAGAATAGTCATTGAATATATAAGCTTTGGTTATATAACAAGTCCATGGGTTTTCTTATGGCTTTATTATACGGTAATCCCATGTGAACAAGATATGTATGGATGCACGACAAGACCGTGTTTATTGTTTATATTTCTTATATCATCCTTGTTAGGTGATGACACTTGTTGTTGAGATCCATGAGAGAGTTTTTAGTATTACTTTCTTAATGTTTTTATATTCTTTGGGCATTCACACGTACATTACTATTTAATTACAATTTTTTAGCATATTGCATGGTTCTTATTAGAACCGTATTGACTTCTGGGTGGTTACATAATGGGATGTTCATCTCACACCCTATTTGGGCCTTCTTAAGGACCTAAAAAGATTATATGGTTACATGTGATGGTATGGGAAAGAGACCTATCATAGGTTTTTTACTATCGATTTGGAGAAGGAGAGCATGAGACCAAGATGAGGCTTGCGATGCTACAAGGATATCTTTTTGGTCTTTTTGGATTTTTGGACACTTGTACTATATTGTACATTAATGTACTTGTTATTTATGTTTTTATAGATACATGTATCATCTTCATCATTATATATATGAGAAATTTATAGCTTCTTTACAATCTTGTCTTTGTTATATTGAAATTGTGATTGTTTACAACTTCCTATGCTTGTCGATATTGACTTCCACTGTTATATACTATGATAATGAGGGAATAGTATCCCCATTGACTCAGATAGGCCTCTATTGCATGTCGACAACCTCTTTAATTTGGGGAGATGCGATTAAGGCCTTGTGTCCAACCGGGCTTGAGGGAATATTGAGATGCATCTAGGTCTAGAACATTACATATTTAAAACAAAATCATTAACCATTTTTTTGAAAAGAAACCTTATTTATAACATTAAAATAACTTATAATTTATTCCATAGATACAAATAATCATTATCCCATATTCTAATTTTACTATCTCCACCATATAAATATCCAAAAAATAAAAAATTATTGTAAATATTTTAAATAGTATTTTAAAATATCTCATGTATACACCATATATATTATGAAATTTAGATTTTAAATAGACAAAATATATCTACCTAGCCACTAATGTTGGTGACCAACATCATGGATCACAATCCATATTTGGGAAATTTTTTACCTAAACAACATACCATCAAATAACTATATCGCATAAAAATTTGATAAAAAATCAATGTTTTATATGGGTTATTAAAATGAAAAAAACATATAATATAAATGAATCATAAATGTATAAAAAATATTTTTAATTAATCAAAAAAATGGAATTAATGTCACATCATGTTTTGGACAGTAATAAATTATGGAATTCCACTTTTTTATTACATAACATTATATAGAATCTCACAAATAGGGGATATTTTAATGTTTAGCTTCATTGAAATAAGGTACATAATACATGAAAACATACAACATTACTCTATTAAACATTAAAGGATTCTTAAAGGTTCATTCTATGTACATTTAAAAAATATCATAACCTAGGGAAATACATCAAAGGAAAGGGTGAGTATAAGGCCTAGTAATGGAAAACAAGTGAAGCAATTTACATGGGATCTTGAGAAATATTTATAATATATTGAGGAATATCATTATGGAGTTAAAAATATTACATGAGCCATATCATAAATAAAATAACATGATTAATAACTTTTTATGGTGGTTACATAAATTAATTTAGATATTTACAAGAATATCACAATGGTTGGTCACCAAGGTGTCATAAATATTACTAAGCTTATTCACCAAGGTATTGTAAAACTTGTCATCTCTAGAGACTAAATTCATTTACCAATGAATTGGAGAGCTATCAGGGAACACCATTAATAAGTCATAATAAATGTTAAAAACATATATCATAAACAATCATTCCATAAATAACCCATGTAGAATAAAATAAATGGGCTTCATGTCAAAATCCTGATGTTTTTAAGTTGTTCTTAAAGATAATATCCTTACGTATTTTGTTAACCACTGAAAAGGAAGGTTTGTTTAATTTATGATAATACCAGAATATAATAGGTCATTTTGAAATCTAGGTGATTAAAACTAGAAAATAATTTTGTTTGGGGATTCAAAAAATAAAATAAGAGAATTTCTTTATAAAAAGAGAGATATTTTGAGATAAAAATCTAGAAAAATAATAGGTGTGAAGTTTGGTTTTAGAAATAATTAAAAAGAGAGGGGGAAAAGGGTATCCCATTCATAAAATAATCTTAATATAGTAAAGGTATAGAATAAAATGTACATATGAACATATAATGTAAATTTTAAAGGCACACCACATAAAAATGGAAGTTGAAAGCAAAAGAGAAGTTGTGATTTCCATAACCTTGAAGAGTGACTCCTAAAAAATGAAAATCAGGACTTTGGGGGCCTGATGAAAACATGGGAGGACTCCATGAGAGGTAAAACTACTAGATATAAATAGACGATTAATTTTTAATGAATGGGAATAAATAAATGGATGGGTATTCATAGAAAAAGTGGGGTAGTTTTTTTATTAATTTCTTTGGACACTTCAACAATAGTATTTGCAAAACTATGGGATTTCCCATGGTATTTCCCCATGGAATTGGCAAATTGGGACACCTATTATGTTATATTAATCCGAAATAATCAACCAATATTTCATATTATTCATTACATTATTATGACAATGTTATGATGTCATTAAACATACCAAAAAGAAGAAAGTGTGTTTATTCTATTAAAGAAAAAATAAATTTATAAAATTCACATAAATTCACCAAAACCTAATATCAACATTATGATTCAAAAAAAGAAATTTAGTATATCATAATAATTTTCTAAATATTCAAAATATATATTTTAAATATAAAAATATTTATTTTTTAAAATTTATAGCAGACAGAAAATTCATAGTAAAATTTATGACACCTAAAATTAATAAAATTATTTCTTCATTTAAATTTAAATACATGTTTCTTAATCACACTATTTAATTAAAATAAACATTGTTAATAATAACTTACTTTATTATAATAATTATATATTTTCTAAAAATATCATTTTTTGTCCAAAAAAAAGTAATTTCTCAAAATCATCATATTATTTTAAGAATAACTAAAATAAAAATAGAATTGGGGGACCATAAATTTTATTTATACAAAGGAATTATAAATAAACTAAATAATTACTTGACACATAACTCTTTATAAAAAATAGCATATGACCTAAGGGTAATGTGTGCGATGGTGATAGACTCTTGGTGTGGCTCAGATAACATTGCGCAAGTGGAAATTTCCACTAACTTGAAATTCTCCCATAGGTGAAATAATTCATGATAAAAGTGTTAAAGCTCAAATTTGTATTTTTCAATAACAAATCCTAGTGATTATACCTTACTCCCAAGCTCTGAAAAATGGGCTTCATATGACATTATTCCACTCGATGATGTCATCGAATCTTCTTTCTGCCTTAATTATTCATTATAATTTCTATTGTTAACACTAATTATAACACTAAAATTATTATTAAGTGTATTTTTTCCCATGGCCATATTTACCAATGACCATAATATACCAAAGGTCTAGTAACGGTCGAAACCCAAGGGTCACATATCAATTATACTCACTTAATTATTAATGGGATATTGTTTTATTGAGTAAAAAATAATATAATACACATTTTCAGGAAATAGTTTTCATTCAAAAAGTATGGTTCCATACCTTATTATCACCGTTAAAAAATATTCTTCTCTAAAATTTTATCTCATTCTCTCAATTGTGAAATGGTGAGGGTACTTCGACCTCATTGTTTCCTCTAGTTCCCACATTTAATCTTCATATTTGTGGTTCTTCCACAATAGTTTATAGAGGTGGGTAGTATTGTTGCATTGAAACTTGCCTATATATTCTAAGATCTCCACCATCTTTTCCCATAAGAGAGGTCATGTTACCATTTTACTAACTTAGGATTTAGTACATGTGAAGGGTCAAGTATGTACATTATCAGGAGATATATGTGGAATACATTATGAACTTTAGAAATATTTGGAGGATGTATAAGATGATAGGATACTGCTCTTAGGTGATCAAGGATTTCATAGGGTCCAATATACCTAGGGATGAGTTTTCATTTCTTCCCAAATGACAATACTCTCTTCCAAGTGAAAATTGAAAGAATAATTTTTCTCCGACATCAAACTCCATGTCCCTTCATTGGTTTTCAACATTGCTCTTCTACTGACTCTGATCATATTTTATGTATTGTTGGATGGAATGAACATTTTTTTTCATCTCATGCAAAATATCATTCCCAAGAAGCTTTCTCTCACTAGCTTCTTCCCAACAAGTAGGGGTTCTATATATCACCCCATATACAGCTTCATAGGGTTCCATTTGAATCGTTTAATGGAAGTTGTTGTTGTATATGAACTCAAATAATGAGATATGTTGATCCCATCTACCTTTATAGTCCATTTTCAATGTTCTAAACATTTCCTTGACTATTTTAATAGTCTTTTCTTATTGTCCATCCATTTGAGGATGACAGAAACAACTGAAATTCGATTTAGTAGTCAGATCTTGATGAAGACTTCTCTAAAATTGTGATATTAACCTTGGATCATGATATTAAATGATAGAATTTGGTACCCCATGTATCATTACCACTTCCTTTACATAAATCCTTGAAAATTGTTCAAGAGAGAAATCCTCACAAATAGAGATGAAATGGGAAGTCTTGGTGAGATAGTCCTCTTTAACCCATATCAAATTATTTCTTTTAGATGTTTTCAAGAGACTAGTGATAATGTTCATAGTGATATTATCCCACTTCCATGCTGGTATGGAAAGTGGTTGTAATACCACATTGAGAAGTTGTCACTCTTCCATCTCTTATTGACATACTAGGAACCTTGTAGTCTAATTTTCAAACTCCCTTTTCATGTTATCCCACCAATAATGATCATGAAGGTCCCTATATGTTTTTGTTCTTGTAGAATATATGTATATTGTAGAGCTATGAGCTTCATCCATCACTGCTTACTTTATTTCATGAATAGATGGAACACAGATCCTTGTACAAAATTTCAGTACACCTTCCTGATCAATATTCAACTCAGGAAACATCCCATTACTGATTTCCTCTAACTTATTCTATAACAAAGGATCTTATCTTTGTGATTTCTCGATATTCTCCTATAATGATGGTTGAAAAATCATTTGGGATAGGGTTGATAATGTACCTTCACTTAAAATTACCATGTCTAGTTTTAATAGGTATTTGATCAAAGGATATCTTTGAATCCTCAACTTTTCAAACACAACATGGTCTTTCCTAATTAATGCGTAAGTGAATTTCTTTTCTCTTCTGGGGTGATAATGAATTGAACAATAATAGTCTTTAAGAAGTTCCAGCCATCTCCTCTGTCTAATGTTAAATTCCTTTTGTGTGAAAATAAACTTCAAACCTTGATTGTATTTTTTATATATCACATTTACCTCCATAATGATTGTTCCTCCATATCTTTAAAGAAAAGACAACCATAGCTAGCTCCAGGTCATGTCTAGGATAGTTTTTATCATGAGGAATCAACTGTTGAGATGAATAAGCAATCACCTTGTCATTTTTCATGAGTATTCACCCAAGAACTTTCATATATGAATCACTAAAAATTAAAAATCATTCTCTGATATTGGGTAGAGTTAACATGGGTGCAGTAAACAATATCATCTTCAACTATTGTAAACATTTTTCGCACTCCTTTTTCTAGATGAACTTCACCCTTTTCAAGTTAACATGGCATGTGGATTAGAAAATTATGAATAGTTTTTCACAAAACACTTAAAATATCCTATTAATAAATGGAAACAATGAATCCCAGTAAATGATATAGGATGAGTCCACTCCTCCACAACCTTTTACTTTTTAGGGCCAACTCAGATTCTTTCATTGGTTACAATGTTACCTATAAATGAAACTTGTTGTAACCAAAATTCACAATTTCTGAACATTCCTAATAGACCCCAATTCATCATAGATTTCAATATAACCCTTAGATGATCAGAATTCTCCTCAAAATTTCAGAAATATGTCAGAAAATCATCTATAAAAAGTACCACAGTATTATGAAGGTAGTCGTTAATGACTCTCTTAATAAAATCCATAAAATAGATGGAGAATTAGTCAACTTTAAAGGGATAAAAATAAACTCATAATTATTATATCTTGACCGGACGTAAGTATTTGGAATATCTTCTTTCCTCACCCTCAAATGGTTAGAACTAGATTGATGATCAATCATGGAGAATAATTGAGCCCCATGAAGCTAGTCAAATAAATCATCAATTCTTGGAAGAGGGTACTTGTTATTCACCATGATCTTATTAAGTTATCTTTAATCAATTCATATATTCAAATATCCATACATATTCATCACAAAAATAACCCACACTTCCTAAGGAGACCCACTTTTTCAGATAAACCACTTCTCCAAAAGATCTTGTAGTTGTTTCTTTAAATCCTCAACATCCTCATTTTTTATTGTATATGGGATCTGTAAAATCATCTTGGAACCAATAATAAGTTCAATGTATAAATATAACTCTCTTTATGTGGAAGTATTAGTTAACTCCTCAGTAAATAAATCAATGTATTCTTGATAGATGGGTTCATTCCCTATTCTTATACTTCAATTCCCTTCTTCATCTTCACCAATCATTTTTATAAAGAATTATATGGATGGTGGTTCTAGAAAAATATTAGGTCGAGATATCTCTCTTTTGAAAATAGATATAGGTTTTCCATTAATGAATTCTAATATTTAATTTCTTCTATAGTTTATTTCATTATTATACATTGATATCTAGTCCATTCATACTACAATGTTGAATTCCAGCAATTGAATGACTTCATGATTTGCGATGACATTATGCCCACCAATGTAAATACTAGAGTTTCAATACACCATTTATGATTGGATAATCCCCCTGGGATTCTTGACTGATAACTCTACTTCTATATGTTTTTGTATTGATTCGATATTCTTAATTGTAAGAAATAAAGGAATACATATATCTAAAAAAAAGTATCTGATACCTTTGAGATAACAAAGAGAGTACCTACAACTGCATCATATAGAGCTTAAACATCATCTGAAATGATATAAAATTCAAGTCCTTTATCCCTTTCCCTATGTTAAGGATGATGGAAATTCCCCTCTACTGCCCTCAGATTTGAAATGTTATGGGAAAAGTGGCTAAGTTGTCCACACTTGACACATTGGACTTCAGGAAATTCATGCACCATCTTCCCCTTATTATTTGAGTTTAGAAGTTGAGGATTCACTTCAGTATGAAAGTTATGATACATATTACCATCTCTTCCACACTTTTAAAACTTCCCACTCAAAAAAAGAAGTTCCCCGAATAATTTTTCCAACATTTTTTGCATGTGGATTGTTTCACTTGATTTCCTCCTCTTCCTTTCTCATAGTTCCTCCCCATGTTTGGATCCGAAATATCTTTTATTTTCATTTTATCTATGCGATGAATACATCTATTCAAATTCTAGTTCAACATTCATAGCACTCATCACAATATTCTCATAGTTTTCATAGTACCAGTTGGAATGATTCTTCCATATATGAGGTCCTAGACCACTAAAAAATCTATCAACGTTACTATTAATATACATGAAAAAACTAGAGGTGTAACAAGAAAGTATTTTGTAGTTCATATTATATATTCACACATATTCATTTTATTTATTCTTTAGAACTAGGAATTCCCTTTACATTTTCATTTGTATCAAAAGAATGAAATATTATTTGAAAATGTTTCCCCGGAACTCTTCCCACTCCACAACATCAATCTCTCTTATTAAATTCATGATTTTAACCAATTTCCACCACTAATAATCTTCTCCCTCTAATAGGTACCCAACTATGATGATTTCTCTAGTTTTGAAAAATTGATTATAGAAAAGATCATTTTTATCGAGCTTATCCACTGTTCAGTAATCGATGGGTTGGTAGATTCATTGAATGATGGTGGTCCTTGACACATAAAAGACTCAATTAAATATTTTTTACCTCTGAGGTGAATTTGATCTCTCGACATGATTTATTTTTTTTTACCATAACATGAGTCAATTGATTCAACATTCTCATGATGTTTTCTATTTAGGCTTCCATTTGAAGGATGTCGGCACTTGGTTTGTTGTGCTTACAAATTACGCAGTCTCATTGATTTCCCACTATTTTATAAAAGAAGAAAACCATACTGAGAAAATTTTTTCATTTAATTATATTATAATTATAAGGTAACATTTATTTCATATAAAATCATGATTAAACAAGTTATATATTATAGAAAATTAAATTTTTGATAAATACTTTATAATGGATCATAAAAAGATTCTGATTAAACAAACATATACCCTGTGAGTGTAAAACTAGGACTGTAAAATGGCTCATTGTCATGTACCAGGTTACGTTGAGTTAGTCCGGGCACACCTTATAATAGTTCTTACCCCTAGGTACATTTGTGTTAGATCAACATCCACTTGTTCATATCCAGACAACGATTTATTTGTTCAGAAACTACTTACATAATATTTCACTAAAATACCAAGGAGTCTTGCCATATTTAAACATTTATCTATTGTTATTCCTAATTTTTTCAAATCCTAAATTACAAAAATAACTAAACCTTCCTTTTATACCAACTATTCCATCCTTCATTTTGATTATATAACTTTATATATAATTTTACAAATAGAGGATCTTTTAATTTTTTGTGTCATTGAAACAGGGAAAAAATAAATAAAAACCTAAAACAATATTTTATTCCACATTAAAGGATTATTAAAGGTTCATAATAAGTAAATTTATTTCATCTCATAACCTAGGGATATAAATCAAAGTAAAGAGTGAGCATAAGGCCAAATAAGGTAAAATAAAGATAAATAGTTTACATGTGATCTTGAGAAATTTTGATAAGAACTTGAGGAATATCATTATTGAATGAAAAAGATAACATGATTCATATTTTGAATAAAATAACATGATTTATAACATGGAAATTTGGCTGAAAATTTTACTTTAGACAATAATAATCATATCACCAAGGTTTGTCAATGAGGTGTCATAAAAATTACTAAAGTTATACATCAAGGTATCATAAAAAATCTCTTCTATAAAGATTAAATTATTTACCCAATACATTAGAGTGATAATAGCAAGAACCCTTTATATAAAATAAATAATTTTATCCACATATATCATAATATAACATTTCATAAATAAATCATTGGCAATAAAAGAAATAGGTTTCATTTCAAAATCATGTCATTTTTTAAGATGTTCTGAAAGACAAGATTTTTATGCCTTTTCTTAAAACCATGGAAAATAATGTCTGTATAATGTATGTCAATACCAAAATAAAATAGTTCATTTTATAATCTAGGTTAATACACTTATTAAAGAATGTGGTATTTCTATTCACAAAATAAAATAAGAGAATTTCTTGGTAAAAAAGTAAAATTTTGATACGAAAATAAGATAGCCTAACGGGTATGAAACATGGTTTTAGAAAACACAAAAAAGAGTGGGGGAAGGGGTCTTCTATACATAAAATACTCTCAATGCAGTAAAGTGATAGAATAAAATGGACATAATAACATTTTATGAAAATTTTATATACACACCTCATAAAAAATGGAACTTGAAAGGGAAAGAGAAGTTGAGATTTACAATACCATGAAGAGTGACTCCTAAAACATGAAGATTGGGACATTGGAGGCTTGAGGACACATTGAAAGGTCTCTGTGGGAGGTAAAACAATTAGATATTCATGGAGCATAAATTTTTAATGAACAAAAATGAATAAATGGGTGGTTATTTGTAAAAAATGGGAGATATTTTTTTATTAAATTGTTTAGAAACCTCAGTAGTGGTACTTGAAAAACCATGGGCTTTCCCATTATATTTTCCCATAGTATAGGCCAATTGGGACACCTATTGTGTTATTTTTTTATAAGAGTTTATTTTTTTATATTACTCATTACATAATTATGACATTGTTATGATTTCATTCAATATACCGAAAAACTGAAACTGTATTTTTTCAATTTATGAAAAACTAAAGTATTTTATAAAATTATCATTAATTAATTTCAACCTAATATCAACATTATAATTTCAAAAATGAAATTTTTTATAATAATAATTATATAAATACGAGAAATTTAACTTTTAACTACAAAATATTTATTTATTAAAAATAATATCATAGAGAAAATGCATAGTAAAATTTCTATCATTTGAAAAAAATGAAAATATTTTATCATTAAAATTCAAATAAGAATGTTTTAAACATAATATTTCAATAATATTAACATTATCAATAATAACCTAGTTTGTTATAAAAATTATATCTATTTTTAAAAGAACAATTTCTGTCCAAAAAATAAATTTATCAAATTCGTCATATTTTTTGAAGGAAAAAAAACAAAAAATAGAATTGATAGAACACCGATTTTATATATAAAATGGTAATGTAAAAAAACAAACTATTTCCTTGATAATAACCCCTTATAACATCCTCATACATCTTAAGGTTAAGGTGGGTGGTGGTGAAAGACCCTTGAGGAGTCTCAGATAACATCACCTAAGTTGTAATTTCCACTAACATGAACTTATCATGTAGGAGATTTCGTTAAAGATTAATGTGTTGAATATTAGATTGGGCTTGGTTAAGAGCAAAGACCAATGATGCTACCTCACTCCCAAGCTTTGAAAAATGGGATTCGTATGACACAATTCTATTTAATGAGGCCATCAAATCTTCTTTATTCATTAATTAACCGTTATATTTTATATTTATAACACAAATTATAATGTTAAAATTACCATTAAGAGTATTTTTCCCAATGGCCGTATTGACCAATGACCATAGTTGACCAAACATCATATAAAGGTCTAAACCCAAAGGTTAAATTTCAATTCTACTCACTTCCTTATTAAAGGGATATAGTTTTGTTTAGTATAAAATACGATAACAAATATTTTTATGAAACAATTATCATTTGAAAAGTTCTTATCATTACATAAATAATATTTATAATATTATATATGGGGAAAACATATAAAATTATACCAAACTGAATCAAAATAAGTAGATACATGATCAATTGAAAAAGGGAATCAACATTTCAAAGACCCCTACCCCATAGTATAGTCAAGATATCAATAGCTCAACCCTATCTATTTGTATCTTTCTCTTACTTATATTATGATATATAAAACATCCATATAAATTTTCAGTGTTTGTGTAGTGTTTGAGTGAGAAAACACTGAATATTGTCATCAACTTATGTCATAAAAAAACTATAATTTTAAACATGAGTGTTTTTACATATATGGAATAATTAAATTCAATATATATATATATATATTTACATTTAGTACGTTAATTTTTTTATAAAAATCATGATCTAACCAAGATATCAATGTTTTAATTCCCTATATTATAAATAATATATAACTCCATGAGTTTTAACAAGTTTTACACTTTCTTACATTTTTCAGATCATTACAATTTATAGTTTTAGAGAATTGGGAAAATATCTTGTCTATAAAACAATAACAATATAAGTGGACACTTCAACACTATATCAAAATTTTTACAAAGAGAAAAAGGATTATAAAACTTATAATCCAGTTTCATTAAAAAATGATTATCTTCTTTCAACACAAATCATTATAGTCGTAAAATATACCATCACATTGTTCCTACTAATCCATATGCCTTGAAAAATATTTCCAAATATGGCATATGAGAAAAAAAATATTAGTAAGCGATAAAAAATTAAATGAACCATGAAAATCAATTTGGAAATTTATGAAAAAACCTAAGAAAGATTGAATTTTTCATAATAATATTTGATCTCAAATAACCATTTTCATACCGATGAAATGAAAATTATTTTACAAATATTTAATAAATCTAGTTATAATAAAACATAATTAAAAATAAATACCATGTGTGTTATATAGATAATCCTGACCACTAATGAAATCATATTCCTAAAAGATATACTTTTCACCCATAAATGGGACATAAAATTTCCTTAAAACATAATATCATTATTGTACCTTATGAAATTAAAATATTTCCACTAAAACACACTGAAAGAATATTATTATATGTATTATGACATTATCTTTAAACTGATCTGTATAATAAACCATTTGGATGAATCAAAAAATAGTATAAATTCCATATCACTTTGGAGTAAACTATCATTGATAAATACCATCACAGTACCCAATTCATTGGAAATATATATCGGGATCACCCATCATTGGATTTATTTGTAGAATCACCATCCATTCATATAAAATTTACAAGAGTTTTAGCATAAAAAACATAGATAAATTTAATATAGAAACAGACACTTCACATACATGGATATTACATCTTTTAAGATGAATATTCAATACACTACTTGAACACATGCATGTAGACCGTAATAGTTTAGTGCCTATGGAATTTTATAACAAAATATTCATCACTACTCAAATATATTAAAATTTTCCCATAAATATCACCCCCTTTAGTATTCCTATTGAAAAACCTATCTTCATGATATTGGTAAGGGAAACATAATAAATGGCGATCTCAGATGCTCAGTAATGGTAAAGAGGGGAAATATATAACCATAAAATTTTCATATGGGTATGATAACATGAGAATAATAATTGAAATACATATCCTAGATATAAAATATTATAATATTTATTCATTGAATAATAATTGGTAGTTCATAAAACTTGAATCATAATAGAATCAATGATCACAAGCAATGATATCATTAAATTATCCTAAGATATAATATTGTGGACGAAAAAAATAAGAATAGAAAATAATATCTGTAGTAATCAAGGATCATTGTCAAGGATATCATAGTGGAATGGGTTCAATCCCAAATCCATCATAGTAATAAAGGTTTTATCCCAAGACCATCATGGATGAAAAATTTCCTTACTGAATCAGGTTCAATCCACATTCCATTCCTTTCTATCACATGAGATATAAATATTTACTCAATTAATTGGAGGTAGATATATGTCCAACCCATCACATAATGAAAATCATTTGTATTTGTTCCACAAGATCATAAAACATTCATCATATAATATCCCATGAAGTGAAATGGGTTTTATAAACATTTCATCATATTATAACCTATGTAAAAGAGATACGTTTGATAATTATTTCTTCCTTTCATCATAGAATAACCTGAGGAAAAGGAATCGGGTGTCACAAGAATTATATCATGGTATCACCTATAGAAAATTCAATGGGATTCATAAATATCATTTCATCATAAAATTAAACTATTTTGAGAAATAATAAGAATGGTATCCTTGGATCATATCCCAGGTAAATTGTATACAACCTCAAAGGATATCATCTTAAATGGATAATGATTTTTAAAGAACAATCACTTAGAATTTTTCGTGATTAAAATAATATTTATTTGAAAATAAATTTTTTAATGTAAAATTTATAAAATATTTTAAAATAATTTTTTTAAAATAAAATTTAAAAACATATAATGGAATCCTGATAAATAATTATGAGATTTCATGAGGGAAATATTCTTTTCACTTTTGAAAACAATATTTAAAACACAAATAATTTATAATTTTTTTTACTTTAAAATAATTTTCATATTATTTAAAAATTTGAAAATTTTTAAATTACAAAATCACTTTGAAAAGAAATTTGAAAACATCTAAGGGAATCTTAAAATCCTTGAGCAATCATGACAACAAGAAATATTATTCTTGTTTTTCTTGTTATAAATAGATATTCATTTCATATTTTTATTATAATAAAAATAAGAATTTTTTTATAAAGACATGTTGATTTCGTTAAAAAAAATTCATAAAAATTAAAAAATTAGTAAAATTTTATTTATAAAATAATTTTAAAAATTTTAAAAACATTTTTGAAAACATTTTTATAAAACATGGTGTTGAGTTAAATGTTTTTTCACCTGAAAAAGTGATTTTCTTAAAAACATTCTTTTAGAACCATTGAATAGTTGGGAAGAGGAAAATTAAAGGGATACATTATTCTCATTAAATAGACATAGGAGAGGAAATTTTTTGAGTTTATTTACAGATGAATCATAAGACATGATCATCATAATTATACATGTAAATAATCCGGATAAACAATGAGATTGTAACATAATGTATTACCACATTGGTAACTTTGAAACACAATTCCCATGATGTAAAATCATTAAAAGAAACTTAAAATATTACGAGGATAAATAAATTCCTGATATTACATGTCAACGAGTCTCTATATACACCTGGTAAAAGAATATAGGTGTATAACCTTACTATATGTATCACATAAAAAAAATTGAGAATAACAATACCATACTGCATTTGTATCTTTTGAACCCATACAAACCATTAAGAAATATCATAAAATGTATTTTTGAATAAAAATAATTTTAAGGATATGAATCATAAAATAAATTCATGGACTGCATATACACAATATAAAACAATTTGGAGGTGAATATGGAACGTGTATCACAAACGTAAAATGTCATGAACAAATTCATAAAAATAGGAGCCCAACCAGGTCATTGATAAGTCTCAAAGGGTGTTCCATATCCCCACAGGATGGCATAAGTTCTTGGTATCGTAATAAATGTTTGGGAACAATTTACCTGAGTTTAGAAACATTAAACAACCAACAAAAATCAAAAAACTGAATCTGAAAATTCCCACCAAACAAGTCGTAAAAAAATTAAAAATTGAATTACATAGTTTAAAACCATCCCAGAAGGGGACCACAAAAAAAGGTGAAGAAATTTTATCCAAATAACCACCACATGGTAAGGGAGTGTCACCCTCAATCCATCTACACAACACTACACCAAGGAAGGAAGCCAGCAACCCAAAAAACCATCTATAAAGACCATGCCCTTTCCTATGTCAAATATTACCAAGTCTACTTACAACCAAAGGTGTATTTAGAGTGTGAATATTATCCCAATAGTATTCCACCCAATTATATTACATGTGATAAACATTTTAAGACCAAAATCTTTCATTGGTCATAAATTAGAGATGCTAGTAACAATTTCTAAGAGATAAAACTTTAAAAGAAAATAGTTATCAAGAGGTAAACACTAAAGAATGAAGATTTTTAAATAAAACACACATTATGCTGAAATTACCATCCAAACACATCTTATTCCAATGTTAAGTATAATATAATTAATGGAAACTAGTCACGGGAAACACCCCTAGGCATTAGTTATCTATGGGGCACTAGGTACATCGTTTCTTAGTGAACAGTGACATTAGAACCACTACAAACTACGTTCTCAAGCTTGGGCCATTGGCAGGGAACACACCCATAACCCAGTGGTATCCAATCAATCACCATTAGATAGTTAGTGTTTTCATCATCAATCTTTCTACGTGAAACTGGGATAAGGACACTTTCAAATCAATAGTATACCAGTCCTATTCTTTCCACCTAGATACCTAGGATTTGAATTTGGGCTAAATCAAGTTCCACATATTATAAAATAACATTTTCATATATAAAATCTATTTCAAAATAACACACACACAAAACAGTACCCCAAACATGTTTCCCACCATAAATATAATTCATTAAACCCCATAAAAATTTTATAAAACAACATCAAGAGGGGTTACAAGGGATAACACATAAAATTTATTCAAAAATCCACTTTTAAGGCCACATCCACACTAATAACATACCAAAATAAAAATGGTAGCCCTAACACCATTTAAAAAAATCAATTTCTTGAATCCTAAAATGTCCCCAAATGGTACACCATGGAATAAACATGAAAAAACACAAAATTTCATGTCAAAATGAAACTTTAAAAATAAACACTTAATTGATGATACCAAAAATAGTTTTTGTATCACAAAAAATAGATGAGAAACATTATAAATAGGGTGATCAAGCAAGATAAATTCATTAAAGATTGTTTAAACATGGAACAAACTACCTTGATTGTCAAAACCCCCAAAAATTTGTGCAAAACGTCATCTGCACCACAACGACACCAAAAGTGAGTGAAAATGAACCCTAATCAAGAAGATTGAACCAATAAACTCAATATTAAACCCTAGGAAAAAACCATAGAATATGGAATTTTAGAACATCAAGAAGGAGGGATGAAATCCTAGAGAGAAGGAAGAAAACAAAGAAAGACTCACTTGAAGAATCTTGAAGTTTCCCCACCAAAAAACCCTCAAAAAAGGGATATAAGGGATGTTGAGGGAGCATGGAAGCTTTATATGGAAAAAATGGACAAATGAGGGAAGAAAGGGGTGCATTAGGTTTAATTACAGAAGGAAAAATGGGAATAAATTTTTTTTATGAACTAAACACTATCCATTGTTTCTCAACTCATTTTAATAAATCGTGCGGCCTAACCGTGTACCCAGTTATATCCACCTAAAAATTGAAATTTCCCTCCAAAATTTGAGTGGTAAACTAGTGGGAAAATATAGGCCACATATAGAATAAAAAATACCTGAAAATAAGGATATATATGTGACAATTCTCCATACCCTGAAAACATTCTCCCCCGGATAGTCAACCCGAAGTTTGATTGAAAAACAAGAATGGTTACTATTTCTCAACCCATGACTTCCACTACCGATTATTATGAACGTCATTCCTATTCTTACAAATAACCTAGAACAATGGAATAGAATTTCCCCAATGCACCTTCTCCTGGGAGTCCACTATTCGCATTGGCCGTTCAAACCCTGATAAGTCAGGATCTATCTCTAACACATCCCAATTCAACACATGAGATAGATTTAGATTATACATCATCTATTATGATACATGGAATACATTGTGAATATATGTCAACTTAGAAGGAAAATCTAACCTTTATTCCACCTTTCCAATCCCCCTGGTGATCTTAAAAGGTTCTATATACCACCGTGTTAGCTTTCCCTTCTTTCCCAATCCGCGATGGCCCAAACGAAGGGCCGCCTTAAAGAATACCCAATCACCCACAAATAATGAAACATCTTGACCCTATGACTAGCATAAGATTTTTGGAAGCTATGAGTCATCAATAACATCTTTATGATCAACTTGACCTTTTCATGTGTCTCTTGCAGAAGGCATAGGCCCAAGAGTGAGGTCTCACCAACCTTATCCCAACACAGGGGGGACTGAAAAAGCCAAACATATATCACATCAAAATGATGCATTATAACAGAGTATTGATAACATTTATTATAAGTGAAAATGACCAATCCCAAATGACTGTCCCATGATCCTCTAAAATCCAAAACAAATTCAAGAAGCATGTGCTCCAGAATATAATTTTCCTACTCCGCATGACTATCCATTTAAGGATGGCATGTCATTCTCTTCCTAATATGTGACCCTAGATCCTTTTGATGAACATCCCAAAACCGAGAGATAAAAATTGGGTCTCTATGTTATACAATTTCTAAAAGCACACCATGAAGCCTGACCACCTCTTGAATATACAATCGGCCCTACTCATCCAATTTAGTTTTATCTCTGATCAGAATAAAGTGAGTTGAATTGGTCAAATGATCAATCACTGACGAAATAGCATTCATACCATGAGGTTTATGAGGTAATCCATCAATGAAATCCATGGAGACCTTATCCATCTTCTAGTTTGGGATTGTTAAAACTTGAAGAAAACTGTTGGGCCCTTGATGATATGATCTTACCTGCAAACATACATAACATGTCAACACAAAATCAGCTATGTATCATCTCATACCAGGCCAGATGAACTACCAAAGAACATCATAATACATTTTTTTCCCTAGGATGAACAATACACTATGATTGGTATCTATCCTATATCACCACCTTACTCAGAGATAACAGAACCACTGAACGACCCTTGATGAAATAGATGCCTTTGGGAGACAGAGACCAATCAGAAGATGTCTCCCCACTATGAAAAAACTACATAGACCACTGAAACAACTCATAAATGTATTTCTTCTGCTGAATCAACTCTAAAAGAGAGTAATTCAACTGAACCCTCACCAAGAATGCACCTCCACCATACTCCTTGGTCTCAACATGCATCTGAGCAAATAGCCCCATCAGATTCCACTCATCGATGGACTTATTCAAAGCCTACACTTGTACTTTTATCTTCAAGGCATCAACTACCACAATACCCTTTCTTGGGGTATAGAAGATAATAAAGTCAAACCCCAAAAATACTCGATCCAACAATGCAGCCTCAAATTAAGATCTTTCTTTGAGAAGATGTAGGATAAGATCTTATGATCAGAGTAAACCACAAACTTCTCCCAAAAGTGGTAGTGACACCAAGTCTTCAAAGCATGAATCACCAATACTAATTCCAAGTCCTGAGTCAAGAGATTAATTTCATGTGGTCAGAGTTGGCGAGAACCATACACCATCACGTGGTCACCCTAGAGAACCACACAACCAAGACCCATTCCCAAAGCATTACAACACACAACATAGCCCTTTCCAGATTCTAGAAAGATCAACACATGGGTTATAGTCAACTTAATCTTTAGCTCCTCGAAGGATTCCTGACATTATGGGACCTATTCAAACATCACCCCATTTTGGGTGAGCGCGATCATGGGAAAAGAAAGCCGAGAGAAATCATGAATAAACTGCCTGTAATATCCTACAAGGATGAAGAAACTCTTGATCTCAAACAAAATTTTCAAATTATCCCTTAACATAACTACCCTGATCATATTGGAGTCTATAGAAACCCCCTTTCCAAAGATGACATGGCCCAAAAACCTCACTTCCCTAATCTAGAAAGTGCACTTAGAGAACATTGCATAAAGGTGATGATCTCGAAGAGTGACCAACATGATCTACAAATGGTTCTCATGCTCTTCCTGAGATCCAGAGTAAACCAGGATGTCATCTACAAATACCACAACGAAAGAGTTGAGATACTTGTGGAACACCCTATTAATGAGTGTCATAAAAACTGCTAGAGCATTGGTAAATCCTAAATTCATATCCAAATACTCAATGTTTTCATACCATCTTTGGAAATCTATTTTCAGGATATCTTCCACCTTCACCCTGAATGGAGGGTAACCCGGAAAAAAGTCTATTTTGTAAACCCACTTTTCCCCCTTCAGTTGATTAAACAAGTTATCAATTCGGGGCAAATGATATGTCACACACCAACCTATGTGTTTATTTTGTTTTATTATTTTATGGCCTTATGTAATTTTTTTGGGGTTCGGGTTGAGTCGTAGATGACGTTTTTGAGTTTAGTTCAAAAAGTGGGCTTTTTTAGGCAACATCATTGTGAGTGCGAGCGGAACACATTTTGGAAACTCCGCACGGATCCACTCGGTTAACTGCAGATCCCGTTGTCTTCAGAAAATTGAAATAAAAAGATTTTATATTTAAAACGCACATCAATTTCTTTCATATAAAATTCTTATTGTTGTTAATAATATTTTATTATTATTATTAAAACAAAATTAATATTTTTACCATTTTTATTTTTATCATTATGATTATTATTATCATTATTATTTTTATCTTTATATTATAAATAATTAATTAATGAAGTTGTTAATGTTGCGGAGAATAATATAATTATTATATATGTTTTGTCATTAATCTTTATTACTATTATTAAAATTGTTATTAAAATTATTACTATTAAAAATGTTATTGATGATAATATTATTAAAAATGAAATAAGGGTTATAAATAATGTTAACTTTATGTTATTATATTTATTATAATTTTTAGTGCTAATATTGTGGATTATTATTATTGTAATTATAAATACTACAATTAAATTTTATTCAATTGAAACTACTATTAATAACTATTTCTTTGTTAAATTATTATTTTTATTTTTATAACTATTAATTTTTAATTATTATAATTAAGGTTTTATAAATATTTTTATTAATATTACATGTATCCTTTCTTTTGGTTTTATTTTTATCTTATTTTTTGTTTTATTACTTTTTTAGGGTTTACCTTCTGTGTGTGCAGCGCCACAGCCCCCCCCCCCCCCCCCCCATTTTCTATCCCTTCCCCACGCATCACCTTTACTGCCCAACTATTTCTCTTGCGTGCAACCAGCCGCCCCTTCTCCCTTGTTTCAGCGCACATCCACCTGCCTCTGTTTTTCTACCACGCCCCTCACTTGCCAGTCTCGGCCGGCACCGCCTCAACCTATGGCCATGACCCTCCCCACATTGACCTCCATGCTCCAGCTAACCGGCCCTCAGCGACCATGTGTGTAGTGGCGTTAACCCCCCCCCCCCCCCCCCCCCCTCGGACGCACCCTCCTCCTCCGATGGTCACCTCTTCTTGTCCAGCGGCCTCCAGCATACCTCTTTCTGCCGGCGGAAAATCCCCCCTCGACTGACCCCCCTTCTCTGATGACTATCCCATATAGCCCGAACCCCCTACTGCGGTGACCTCTGGTGCACCCCCTGCTAAGCAGTGCTTCTTTTCCCAGCCAACTCCCCGTCTGGCATGCCCCACTCCGGTGACTAGACCCTCCTCCATCCTCTCCTGCTCTGTGCGCAGCAACCCCAGCTGGCGCACCAACCTCTCGGTTACAGCCACCCCAATTCCAGGCATGTCCACCGCCATTCATTACCAACAACCTCTCCAGCCAGTAGTCCACCTCCGACCACCCTCTTCTAGGGGTGTGTGTTTTGTCTGCCGGGACCACTTCAGGTGTGTGTCGGTGTTCGCCGTCGAATCTGATGCATTTTGATTCATCCCGGGTTGCCTTTCCATTCGAGGTGAGGGTTTCTCCTTGACTCTTGGTTTCACATACTTAAATTTGGTTTTTTGTATGTGTTTTTAGTCCTTAGTCTTTAGTTTATAGGGCATTGGATCTTGCCTCGTGGTTTCGGACATGCTCATTTCTGTTTCATCTTGATCTCGTGGTAGGTTTCTCAATGCACTTGCCTTTATGATTTAAGTTCATTTATTTCTTGTTGTTTTCCTCCTATAACTGTGCTAATCATTGATGTGAATTTTTTGATAATTTATTTGGTGTGTGAATTTATGGTTCAATTATTATTGTGTGCGAAATGTTGCTGTTTTTTTATGTTTTGCCCGAAATTTTTTTATTTAAATGTTTTTTAAATTTCATACCTAGGTAATCCATTTATAAAAGTTTGTGGCATGTAATTGTGTTTGCACTAGGTAGAGTCTTAAATGGAAACAGTTTTAGTAAATGTTGCAAGTGTTGCTGAGAAATTTCTCGGATAGCTCTTACGGTTTATTTGAAAAAATATAATGTTTTTGTTTGGTTTTAAAATAATATAGGCTATTTTCAAAGTATTATCGTGGGGCTCCATAAATGGTTTCAAACTGGTTTTGGTCTTATAAGGAAGTTGGATTTTTTTTAAATGGTTGGGGAAGGGAAATTGGTGGTTTTTCCCCCTTCTTGAAAAAAGAATTTGGTTATTTTTAATGTAGTGATTGTGAAATGTCTTTAATTCCCGTTTAGCACTTTATGGAAAATAATATATATATTTTTTTGATGAAAATCCTACTAGGATAACTCTCCTGCATTGGTTGCGACTGATTGTTTGGGAGGTCCACGCCTAGAGGCTCTTGGGTGCAAGAATGGTTTAAAGGAAAGAGGTTTCCCCATGGAGTGGCTCGGGATGATGCCTGGTGTGCATTATTATTATTTGTACTATGATTGGATGCTCGGATGGTATCATTTGGACCAAACCTTTTTTTTAAATACTTGAGACATGGAAACCTAGCATATTGAGAGAATATTCTGAGAAGATTGCTGCACTGGTAGGTTATGGTACTAACCAGTTTCCCATAGTAGGTGGATATGTTTGGGTTCATTGCTATGGGATTTTCCCTCGGCCTGCCTGAGAAAGGATGACCGAGTGTTTGGAGCATTTTTATTTCATGGTGTGTAAAGTGTCAATGAGTATGAGGTCTCATGTATTGGTGTCTTCTGAATTATTCTTGATCTCCTAGGTTCACCTATGTCTACTCGTTCTTAGTGCTTGTAGTGTTGAATGTGTTACTTGTATATATATATATATATTTTTTTTCTTTTCATTTTCTTTGTAGTGAAATTACTGTATCACTTTCATGTGTAATTTTTTTACTAGAAAGTGATGTGTGGTTTTAATGTATCTTATGAAAACTATTTTTAATGAAAAGGGTTTTATTCCTTTTGTGAAAATCGAAAACGTAAACACCACATTCCCTTTGAAAATTATAATGTTTCACTAAATGACTGACTTTGTTTTTTGAGAAATGAATGAGGGAAATGACTCGTACATTGTTTTTGAGTAACATGTAGAAAACCTTAATTTTATACATTTTAGTTCAAACTCAAAAATTCATGTTTCTTTTATTTTAAAGGATCTGCATTGGGAAATAGTAGAACAGGATAGCCTACTTAGTTTTAATACTCACGCCTATAGTCATTTTCTATTTTTAGATCGTGTGCAGGCTCCATCTTGGATACGCTCACCTTGGGTGATGCATGATCGTTGAGTCGGAGAGTGACTACGGGGTCACATGGAGTTATTTCGCATGTGAAGTTTGGTTACTTTTATCTTCTTCAGTTCTTGATAGTCATTTTATTAATTTTTTTGATGCATCTGTTTATTCATATGAGGGATAAATCGTTCTATGGTCATACTCTTTGGATTCCCTGGTGCTTTTCGCTAGCCCGAGAGGATCAGGAACGCCTCTGGATCCTTGTTGCGGATTAGCTCATGTGACCGGTTCATGGTCGAAGAGGGTTGGTTCATGAAAAAATGGTATCAGAGGAGGTCAGATCTTAGTGGACCTTGCTTTTCAGAGCACGCTTTGTTATTTGGGATGTCCAGGTAGACGGAGTAGGACTGTCAGGACTCGATAGGTATGTGCGAGAAGAGCTTCGTGAACTCTTTCTCATTATGATCCTTGGGTTTCCATGTCAAGTCAAGTATAATTAGTTTTGGGGGTTTTTATGGAAAGTTTTCTTATTGGGATATGACAAAGGGAATTGGGATAGTAGTCCTACTAATCCACACATCCTTGCAAGCCATGTGGAGCATGGGTCATGGTCCAAAAATACTCTCGGTGTTAGTGACGTGTTTGGCATATGGCCGCCAACCATATGGTCAAGTCACCCAATGACACTAGTTCCCTATTTGGGTTTTATTAGGTCTCTTCTCACTTCTGAAAATTGTTTGAATAAGAACAGTTGGTTTTGAAATAAAATGGTAGTTTGGAACGACATGTTTAATTTGTGGTTTTTTTTAAAATAAATGAGATGAATGATTTATTTTTGGAAAATGAGGTTTCTTTTTTTTTCATTGGTATTCCTTGGGGTTCTCACATGCATAGTGGTATATGGGAATATGAATGGATGTTTGGTATAGAGTGTGGATACCTAGGGTGGTAGAGATACATTCATATGAGTGAGACTCTAAATAATACCAATGGTGAGGGTTTAACCCACCAATATTTTTTTTAAATTAAATATGTTTTCAAGGATAGAAGTTTGGATGTTATGATAACTAGTTATTTTTTGTTTAGAAATTGTCACCTATGTGGTGTTTTATTTTGGGGATTTCTATTTATTTAGTTGGCCTTGATTGGGTTCTTGGATTTTCTTGTTTATCAGTTATCCCCTTTAAGCTTCGATGGGTGAGCGTAGTGTGGTTGATCAACCTAAGGATTGTATTCTGGCATTTCAGATTCTAGACCCAACCCTCTTTTATGGAAAATCTGACCCTTCTGTAGCGGAGGAGTGGATGCAGAAGATTGAAAGGGATTTTAACCTCACTTATTTGCTTGAGTCATTGAAGGACATGTTTGAAAATATCATGCATGAAGGTTTACCATGGTTGTGGTGGGATTCAGTGTCTCAGAACAAGCCTCGTCACGAGCTAACTTGGGAGTTTTTCAAGGATTTTTTCATTCTTCAGTATTTCTATAAAGAATAATTGATGAGAAAGATGATGGAGATGTGTTATATGCAGCATGGCGTTAGATTTGTGTTAGATTATTTCCAGCACTTTTTGGAGATAGTCCTTTATGATTCAGGGTATACTGCAAATGACTCCATGAAGGGTCAACATTTCAAGGCGGGTCTTCACCACGATCTATAGATGAAGGTGTCAGCATCCAACCAAACTGCTTTTATTGATGTGGTGAGACATTATTTTCATGTTGAATTCCTGATGGAGAGAGTGCACAAAGTGGTCCTCTCTCCTTCAATCCTAATGAGCAATGGTGAAAATTCTGTCAAGGAGACGAGGAAGCGATGGAAAGTGGATGGAGCAGGTCAGGAATCAAATGTCCTTGGGATCATTCTTCAACATCTTCAGAGTGAGATATCCTCGTCTGTCATCAGTGTGGAAAGGTGGGTCATAAGAGGTCATATTGTGCATGTACTTCTAAGCCCTGTAATTCTTGTAGAGATTTGGGTCACTTACAATGACTCTGTCAGGGATTTTCTAGAAAGCGTTGCAGAGGAAGTTCTCAGAAGTGACATGTTGTTGGGTTTTTGTTTAAAGTTTCTTGTGTAAGTTTCCTTTTAGTTTAAGTTATATCCTAGTGTGGAAGGTTTAATGATGGTGGTTTGGGTTTTTTAATGTATGGGAATGTCGTGGGTGTTTTGATGAACTCCGGTTTTCAATTCCAGGGTGGTTTTCATTTCAAAATCATGTCTTTTCTTTTTTCAAATCAAAATATGGATGTTTCTTATTAAGATTATCAGAACTTGAATACGAGGAAGGAGACGCTTCATCCATCATAGCTCTATCCAAGAGGCCTCAGAGTGAAGTCGACGCATAGTCTGGGACCCTGGGGGAATTTAAAGATGTTTGGTTAAGGTTGTGCCTCTATCATGCAGTGAGGCAGTTTTATCATTTCTGTTGTGGATTCTCGGTCATTGTAAATTATCTCTTGTCACAAAGAGTGTGATGGACTTATCCCTCATGCAGTTTCAGTAATTGGGCCTTTTGGATGCGAGTTTCTGATCAATGGCCTTGTGTATACCACCAATGTGAATCAGTGGCAACTTTGGTTGGTGTTCATCCAGAAGTGATGGGTCGTGAGTAGTTGTCTGTCATGGTTTCATTGATCCAATCATTGGGCCCTCCCTCCCTGACCATGAGGTTAGGGTTTTTAGTTCATGTGTTGTTTATGGTTTACCTCTTATCCCAATCAGAGAAAAGTGAGTGGTTTATATGTTCTGGTTGTGTTTCTTTTAGCTTGAGTAAGTCCCGGTTCATATCTAAGTCGTGTTTTTTTCATTTGGTCATGTATAGGATGGTTCTTTATGGTGGAGAGACCCACCACTCTTTGGGGTTTCTCATAAGTTGTTATCAGATGACAGTTGAATTCATATGGTGGAGAGTCTGTTTTGGAATCCCCTCTGTTGGTGATCTATTCCAGGAAATGAGGCTAAGTCATGTTGGTAGTCGACAGAATGTCAAAGGATTAAGAGGTTGGATCGTGTTTATGTGGAATTCTTAGGTGTTGATTGGTCGACTGGATGGTGCTGTGGCTTTCTAGGGGTGGAAAGCATTAGGGTGGGGAGAATTGTCACACACCGACCTATGCGTTTATTTTATTTTATTTTTTCCAGGACATAAATATTTTTTTGGGGGTTCAGGTTGAGATGCAGATGAAGTTTTTGAGTTTAGGTTAAAAGGTGCGTTGAGGTGACGTCGTTGGGTGCGTGAGCGGAACACATTTTGGAAACCCAGCACGACTCTGCTTGGGTAACTGCGCATCCCGCTATCTTCAGAAAATTGAAATAAAAGGTTTTTATATTAAAAATGAACATTAATTGTCTTCATTTAAAATTTTTTATGGCTATCAAAAATATTTTTTTATTGTTATTATTAAAACAAAATGAATATTTATATCATTATTATTATTATTATTATTATTATCATTATTATTTTAATCATTTTGTTATAAATAACTAATTAATGATGTTGTTAATGTTGTGGATAATAGTATTATTATTATTAGATATGTTTTTTCATTAATATTTATTACTATTATTTAAATGGTTATTAAAATTATTTCTATTAAAAATGTTATTGATGATAATATTATTAAAAATTAATTAAGTGTTATAAATAATTTTAATTTTTTGTTATTATAATTATTATAATTATTAGTGATAATATTGTGGATTATTATTATTGTAATTATTAATACTACAACTGAAATTAGTTTCAATAAAAATTACTATTAATAACTCTTTATTTTTTAAATTATTAATTTTATTATTATTACTATTATAGTTTAATTATTATAATTAAACTATAAATATTATTATTAATATTAAATGTATCCATTATTTTGGTTTTATTTTTATCTTCCTTTTTTATTTTATTACTTTTTTAGGGTCTACCTTATGTGTGGGAAGCGCCGTAGTCCCACCCCCCCATTTTATTTCCCTTCCTCATGCATCACCTTCAAAGCCCGATAATTTCTCCTGCACGCAACCAACCGCCCCTTCTCCCTTATTGCAGTGTGCATCCACCTGCATCCGTTTTTCTACCACACCACTCACTGTCCAGTCTCAGCTGGTGCCACCTCAACCTCTAGCTACGATCCCCTCCCCGCGTCGACCTCCTTACTCAAGCCGACCGGCCCTCATCCACCCTGTGCGCAACAGTACTAACCCTCCCCCCCGGACGCACCCTCTTCCTCTAATAGTCACCTCCCCTACTCTGGTGACCTCCAGCGTGCCTCTAACTGTTGGTGGAAAATCCCCCCTCAACTGACCCCCTTCCCTGACGACTATCCCATCTAGCCTGCTCCCCCTACCGCGGCGACCTCCGGTGAACCCCTGCTAAGAGACAACGCTTTTCCCAGCTAACTCTTCATCTGGAATGCCCCGCTCAGTTGACTAGACCCTCCTCCTACCTCTCCTTCTCGGTGCACAGATTCCCCAGCCGACACACCCAACTCCCTATTATGGTGACCCCACTTTCGGTCACGGCCACCACCATTCATTGCCAACAACCTATCTGTATAATGGTCAGCCTCCAACCATCCTCTTCCAGGGGTATGTGTTTTGTCTCTCAGGAACACTTGAGGTGTGTCTCAGTGTTCATCGTCAAAGTCGAGGCATTTCGATTCATCCTGAGTTACACTGCCATTTGAGGTGAGGGATTATCCTTTCTTCATGATTTCACATTCTTTAATTAGGGGTTTTGTATCTGTTTTGAGTCCTTAGTCTTTTGTTTGTAGGGCATTGGATATTGTCGAATGGTTTCAGATGTGTGTCTTTCCGTTTCATCTTGGTCTCGATGTAGGTTTCTCAATGCACATGAATTTTTTATTTATGTTCATCTATTTCTTGTTGTTTTCCTCCTATAATTGTGCTAATCATTGATGTGAAATTTGTTTCTAATTTATTTGGTGTGTAGATTGATGGTTCAATTATTGTTTTGTGCGAAATGTTTTTGTTTTGTTATATTACGCACACTATTTGTTCATTTAAATGTTTTATTACTTTCTTACCAGGGTTATCAATTTAAATAAGTTTGTGGCATGAAATTTTGTTTGCACCTGGTTGTGTCTTAAATAGAAACTTTTTTAGTAAATTTTGCAACTGTCGTTGATAAATTTCCCGGTGGGGTCTTACGGTTTATTTAGAAAAATAAATTTTTTTGGTTTGGTTTTATAAAAATACAAGACATTTGAAAAGTAGCATTTTGGGGCTCCTTAAATGGTTTCAAATTGGTTTTGGTCTTATAAGAAATTTGGATTTTTTTTAAATGGTTAGGTAAGATCAAGTGGTGGTTTTCCCCTTCTTGGAAAAAGAATTTTATTCTTTTTAAAGTGGTGATTGTGAAATGTGTTTAACACATGTTTGGGAGTTTATGGAAAATGATGAAATTATTTTGATGAAAACCCTCCTAGGATAACTATTATGCCATGGTTGCGACTGATTGTTTGGGAGACCCACTCTTAGAGGCTCCCGAGTGCTCGAATGGTTTAATGGTAAGAGGTTGTCCCATAGAGCGGCTCAGGGTGATGCATGTTGTGCTTTATTATTATTTTGTATTGTGATTGGATGCTTTGTTGGCATCGGTTGGCCCACCCCCTTTTTTTGAAATACTTGAGACATGGGAACCTAGCATATTGAGCGAATATTATGAGAATGATTGCTGCACTGGTAGGTTATGGTACTGACTAGTGTCCCATAGTAGGTGAATATGTTGGAGTTCATTGCTCTGCGATTTTCCCTCAGCCTACCTAAGAAAGGATGACCTAGAAATTGGAGCGTTTTTATTTCATCTTGTGTGACATGTCAACAATGCTGAGGTATCATGTATTGGTGTCCTCTGGATTATTATTGATCTCCTAGGTTCACCTTTGTCTACTCGTTCTTAGTGCTTGTAGTGATGAATGTGTTAATTGTATATATATATTTTCTTTTCATTTCCCTTTTAGTTAAATTACTGTATCACTTTCATGTGTAATGTTTTTACTGGAAAGTGATGTGTGATTTTAATGCTGATTATGAAAAATATTTTCAAATAAAAGTGTCTTATTCCTTTTTTTTCAAATTGAAATTGTAAATGCCACTTTCCCTTTAAAATGCTATTGTATCACTAAAATAATGACATGGGTTTTGGAGAAATGAATGAGGTAAGTGACTCATACATTGTTTTTGAGTAACATGTAGAAAACCTTACATTTATACATTATAGTTCAAACGTGAAAATGGATGTTTCTTTTATCATAACGGAAGTACATTGAGAAATAGTAGATCAGGCGAGCCTACTAAGTATTAATACACACACCTATAGTTATTTTTTGTTTTTTGTTCATGTGAAAGCTCTAGCTTGGAAGCACTCTCCTTGGGTGACACTTGATCATTGTGTCAGAGAGAGACAGTGGGGTCACACAGAGTTAGTTTGGACATCGAGTTTGGTTAGTTTTATCTTCTTTAGTTATTGTTTTCCATTTTCTTAGTTTATTTATTTTTTCCCTACTTATTTTTATTTATATGAGGGAAAAATAATTTCATGGTCATACTCTGTAGATTCAATGGTGATTTTCGCCATCCCGGGAGGAACGAGAATGCCTCTTGGCCCTTATTGCAGATCGACTCAGGTGACTGGTTCAGGGTCGACCATGTTTAGTTTGTGACAGGATATTTGGTATTGATTCATACCTGATTCATCTTTCGGTAATCAATGCACAACCAGAGGGATTTGACATGTGGTAATCCACCCTCAGAAGCACAACCATCATCCTATTGTACGAGCGACGATAATTGATGGACAACATTTCCTATATTTGGGATTGGAGGTCCCACACGACCCAACAGATGATCCCATTCCCCAAGAAAAACATGATAACTCCCATCAGGTGCCCTGAAATTCACCCACAACCTATAAAAATAGATATGTACTTGAAAGTGAACTATCTAATAAATGATGAGGATTACATGAAAAAGTTCCATATCCAAGACTAAGATATAACATTCCATCTCCACTCCTTACATGGAAGTTTCACATGATGGGAACCTGAGACCATTCTCATTCTTCTTACCCAATAGCATCACCAACTCCATTTTGAAAGACTAAAACTAGGTTAGAAAATTCAACAAAATCACTAGAACAGAAGAGATAAAATAAATATAATCACTTGTGTAAAAAATAACTACTGCAATAGAAGATACAATAAAAATGGTACCTTGGACTATTTAAATCCCCACATCCAATCTCGATGGTGTCTAGTCTTCAACATGAAGATGCCTGGTCTCTGCCTCCAAACAACTACTCACATATGTCTCATCCCTAAACTGGATCTGCCATAAAGATGATCTCGTCCTATCATTGTGACCACCAAATAGAAATCCTACTGTCCTATCCTTCTCTGACTGAACTGATACTCCCTAATAAGCCACATATCTTTCCCCACTCAGGTATGGGTGTATCACTATTAAAAATCACTGCACATTACCCTTAACTCCACATCAATAACAAGGCCTAGGAGGGGAGGTACATGCAAGTCGGATGTTAAATGCCTTCCCGTAATGAGGGCACACCATGGAACCAGTGTCAAAATCTATAGATAAAGGTTTCCTAGAAGGATGTCCTTAACTAGAAACTCCCTTCTTCCCCTTCTCGTCCTGCTTCCTCTTTTTATTTGATGAGTTTCCACTACCCATAACAGACACCACTCCAAAAAACCATGAAATCCTTTTCTATTCAATCTCTATGGTGAAAACACGATTAACCAACTTTTTATAAGTTCTCATCTTGAACAAAAACCCAAAATATTAAATTTCTCCTTATAACACCCTCTCAAAAATTCTAGCATTCATAGATTCATTAGAAACAATCAAATGAACGTACCACACTAGATCTCAAAAATGGTTAACGTATTCCATCACTGAATGATCTACATATGAAATATTCATAAACTCCCAAGATCTGGAATAGGGAAGGACCTCTGGAAAATACTGCTCAATGAAGATGGTCTTGAAATCCTTCTAGCTCATCTTCTCATTGTTCCCATCCTGATGAACTAATTACCTCTATCTATGAAAATGACTTTATCATAGAAACGAGGTGAATTTCTCTATGAACTACTCAGGTGTGTCAAGGAACATGAACATTCACATGATCGTCTAAATCCACACATATACTTCCTAGGGTTGTTTTCTATCTATGAATATATGAGGTTTTTGTTCAGAAACTCTTTGGAATTATCCTTCCTAGGACTAGACTCATCTTCTCTAGCTGGAGTAGGAGTAGGACCCACTCCCTACCCAAGATCCTGGATAGCCTAGACCATAGGTTCTACTAACCTTTAATCATTTAGTGAGGTAGAACTCTCTCTGGCTTCCACCTTTGGCTGCATGAGAGCTTTCTATGGAGGCATTTTTCTTCAAAAATAAACAGTCAGAAGTGAAATAATTTGTACAACAGTTCTGAAAATTTTCAAAAAATAAAAATAAAAAATAAATAAATGAAACTCCTCACAAAAATGAAATAAAAAATAATTCACCCGCACCCAATGTTCACATGAATTCTTTAGCCAACATGTCCCACCTTGTAGAGAAGTCAAACAAAAATCCTAACCTACCGTAGAGACTCAGGTTCTACCACAAGAGGTGCAGAACATGAACCCTATTCACATCCTAGACTCCAATCCATGACAGTCCTCGCTCTTGTCCAACTAGAATTATCCCAAGTAATATGACCCAAAGAGCTTAACCATCCTATGATACCATTTTTTTCATGAACCAAGTCGGGTCATCATAAAAAATGTCACTTGAACTAGTCTATGACAAGTCCTGAATGATGTTCCCTATCCCCATGGCCTAGAACAGGTTCCTGGGTATCATTAACAATGGTTTGGTAGTGTTTTAAAAGAGTTTATAAACATTAAACAATAAAAAAATTTATAAACTGAATCTCAGAATTCACACCAAACAAGTCTTAACAAAAAATAATAATTTAATTACATAGTTTAAAACCAACCCTAAAGGGGGGCCCAACAAAAAGGAGTAGAAAATATATACCAAGAACAACCACACAGTAAGGAATCATTTCCCTCATGCCACATCCACACATCGCACAAAGGAAGGATGCTAGAAAACTGAACCATCGTCTCCAAACACTATTACCTTACCTATGTCAAACACTACCAAGTCTTATAACACCCAAACGTGCAAGTAGGTTATGATCCAAGGCCCAATAGGATGCCACCCAATAATATTCCATGTGATAAACATTTTAGGACAAAAATATTTCATGTTTTAATAAATAGTAAATGATATTAACAATTTCAAAGAGATTCCACTTTAAATGATTATAATTTTCAAGAGGGAAACATTAATGAATAAATAATTTTAAAGAAAACACAAATTCTTCTAAAAGTAAAATCCAATCAATCTTTTTTCCAATGCTAAGTAAAATATAATCATGGGGCACTAATTATGGGGAACACCCCTAGGAACTATCAAGCTGTGGGGCCCTGTGTACATTGTATCATGGTGAAACGTGGCATAGGAATCACACAAAACTAATTTATCATGCACAATCCACAAGTAGGAAACACAACCATAACCTTGGGGTTTATAATAACTCACCATTATTTAGTTAGTATGTTCATCATCACTCTTACTATGTGAAACCAAGACAAGGCCACTTTTAAATCAATATCATACTAGTCCTAGTCCACCCATCAAGATACCCGAATTCCCATTTATACTGAATCAAGTTACAATGTTATATAATACCATTTTCATATATAAAATCTATTTCATAATAATAAATAGATTCAACATTACCCTAAACATGTTTCGCATCCTCAATTTAATTCATTAAATCCAAAAAAATGTTATAAAACAACTTCAGGAGGTGTTACAGGGTTTTTTCACACAAAATTCAATAAAAAATCATATTTCAAGGCCAAACACTCAACAATACCACACCAAACTAGAATTGGTAGCCATAAAACCATTTAATAAATCAATTTTATGAATCATATAATAACCCCAAAAGGTACGACATGGAATACACATGAAAAACTCCTAATTTCATGCCAAAATGAACCATTAATATTAAAAACATAATCAATGGTTCCAAAAAATGGTTTTCACACCACACATAATAGATTAAAAACATTTTTAATTGGTTAATCAATCAAGATAAATTCATCAAATATTTTTTACACAAGAAACAACCTACCTTAATTGTCAAGAACCCCAATTTTTTTTTGAAAAACATAACTCGTAGTACAATCACACCACAAGGGAGTGAAAACAAACCGTAATAATGAATATTAAAACAAGATACTAAATATTAAACCCTAGGGATGAAACCCTAACTACTAGAATTTTATAACATTAAGGAGGGAAGAAATCCTAGATGGAAGGAAGAAAACAATGAAATTTTCACGTACATGAAGAATCCTGAAGTTTCCCAGCCATGAACCCATAAAAAATGGGTTTCAAGGGAGATTAAGGGATCTTGGAAGACTTATATGGCTACAATGGCCAGATGTGATATTAAAGGGGTGCATTAGGTTTAATTTCGGAAGGAAAAAATGGAAAAAACGTTTTTTATGACCTGGGCATTGTGCATGGTTTGTCCACATGATTTAGTAAACCGTGCGACCAAAATATGCCCCCAGTTATTTCCACAATTTTTTTTCCAATTATCTAAAAAATTAAATGGGTATCCTAGAGGGAAAAGATAGGCCAATAATAGTAGAAAAAATACTTGAAAATAAGGACACACGTGTGACAAAAAAATGTTAGATGACAATACATTACAGCTCGGGTATATTTTGAATCATAATCTCCAATAGAAATACATAAAACATAACATAAAATATCATGAAATTAATAAAATTAATTATATTTCAGGTAAAAGGGTTAATATATACACCACATAGAAGAGACAGATCGTAAATCTTCAAGTGTCTCCCAAAAATAAAATAATGAATAGAAATCCATTACCGTATGTCTCGATTTCCTTCACACTCATTTAAACCTCCTATAAAATAAATATATTTTTTATTAGTAATTTATTAAAAAATAATAATTTAATATCTTATACCATTAATTATTTAATTTTGTAATTTTATTACCCTTTTTAAAAAAAATCTATGTTAATGTCAAGTTTCGGAAAATAATTTCTTTTTTTTTCATATATATCTTGATTTTTTATTCTTGGACCTCTAACCTTGGATCGTAGTTTCATAATCTCTAGAATAATAATAATATAATTATCATATTTATAACTCAAGTATAATTTTATCAAAAATCATGAAACATTGTTTTTAGAAATGAAGTATGTTACGATAACGGAGACGGTAGATCATACTTACGCCTGAGTTACATTTCAATTTTTTGATGATCATTTTGGAAAGGAGGTAAGTAATATCTTATATTTTAATAATTATCATAATATCATAAATAAAGTATTATTTCATTAAATATAATTATACATATCATCCATGTGGTTTGGGGATGAAAAGAGAGAGTCACATTGCTTCATGAAGGTTTTATTCCACATGTACAAGAACGACATTATCATCATTAATTGGGTCAAAAGATAAGAAATAAAATGGTATATTACCTATTAATAACGAAAAATATTTCACTAATATAGTAATTATTTCATTTATATCATACTTATTTATAAAATTTAATGTTTATTATGTTCATTGTAATGAATTTTTGAAAATTAATCATTTCACACTATGAGGTGGTAATCCGTTGTACACACGAATGACATTATCATATCTTGTACTGAAGGAAAAGTAAAAAAGTTATATCTTATATAATTACTCCATAGGTGAAATTTTTCTCTAAATATCACAAATATATACTTTATGTACATTTCCATATCAAAACAAGAGAGGTGGAAATGGAAAGCAAACAACATCGTTTCATGAGGTTGTAGTCGACTGTACACATGAACAATGACTTCATAACCCATTTGATGGATGTGGATATTTTTGTTGGTAATGAAATTAAACTAAAAAAATATCAATATTTTTATGATACTAAGGTTTTTATATTGGAATTGTTTAATAATTATTTAATGTGGAGGAAGAAATAATATAAAAATTCTCATTGAAGAAAATTACATCTTCGGGAAACCACCTTAGTTTTCACCGAAATACATCCTAAGATGGATTTGTGACTAAAATAATTATTGTAAAATTAGAGAAAGGATTGGGGTAATTTTTTGGGTAGGTATTTTCCCAACCAAAAGGGATTAATGTTTTGAAGATGAGAGGTGATGGGTGGCCATTTACAAGTGAGGTTAGTAGAACACTTGAAATGTTTTGAAAAAAGAAATGTGTACCAACAATTTTATCAAACAAAAAGTCACCAAATTGAATTAATCATGACAATTATAATAGGTTTCCATGACTTACCATGACCATCATAGATTTATTATATAAAGTTATCTTCATTATTATGTGTGACAAGTTTCAATAGGAAAACAAATTGCTTCATTCTGACATTAATTGAATTTTTAGAGGCCAAAAACCTATCCTTATTAGTAATTTACTCATTATATTCATGTTTAGAAAATGAATATAATGAATCCATACTAGATGGAGTTATTCACCCTCAATTAGAGTATGAAGGTTCACATAGAGAATTATATTTTCAATGAATGAGGAATAAAAATATAGATGGATTATTAAAATAATTCATTTAATACGTATATGAAATTGAAGTAGATATTTACCAACATGAAAAAGAATTAACTAATCAATCATATGGTCATGTGAACATGGAAAAAGTACCAGAGTTCAAATTGAAAATTAGATATAATTCCCAATGAAATGGAAATTTGAATGAAATTTATGATAAATGAAATAATAATATTGACTCTATTGGGGAAGAAACATCTAAAAAGATAATCCTTAAGGATCATTTTGAAGATGATTTATCTAATAAAAGAATATTTGGAGGCTTTAGTGTTAATGATGGACCATGTGCATATGAGGAAATTGATAAAGAAGAACTGGAAAATGTTTCGATGAATTGTAGTGAGTAAGAGTCTCAAATTAATATTGAAACCCTAGGGAAACCGCATAGATAATTTTATGATACAATAATAATGATCTCAGGGGATCTCAATAAGAAATAAGTGCAACGAATATGTTTCATTAATACTCTATAAAATAAAATGAAAGTAGTAGATGAAGGATTGAATTAGGTATTCCTATTAGGAATACCCAACTAATGGTTAACTCAATGATGATAAAAGAGTTGTATAATATTACACTAACAAACAATTAGGTTCAGGATGATGAGATATAAAATTTGAATAATGAATGTTAATAAAGGGAAAAAACACTCAAGGATTGATTTTTATTCTACGTTTCAAATGTATTATGTTGGAGGTGAAGTTAAGAAGCATGGAAATCACCCAATCTTAATATTTACAAGATTCCTATAAAATTTAAATTCTTATATATGTTTATGAATGGAGTTTTATATTCAATAATACTCAAATTGAATGTATTTGAGTAGTAGGGGTTTAATGAAATTACTATATATGGACTGAAATTCAAAATATGAAGAGTTCATGAAAAGGGTGTTCAACACAGGATTAGCGTAGAGGGTCCCCCAAAGTGAATGTGACCACAGTGTATGAACATGAATCTTTTAGTGAAGGAGGGGTTAATCAATTTACCAATTTCTGAATGTCACTATTTTTTATTCTAATGGGGAAGATGATAGAGAAAACCAATATTGATATGTGGGAAAAAATCAATCACCCACCCTGGGATTATTTTTCCACCATATTTCAGGCACACTATCACTATTGTATGGTACTGGTAGGATTGATTGGGATTATAAGCATTTATCGACGGTTAAGAGTCAACTAGTAATGACCAAATATATTTTTATAATTTAGGAATATTTTTATAATATTCAACTGGTGAATGAACCTGACCATGAGGTTATCATCCCCATCTCAAGACTAATTTTCTCTTCCAACTTTTGTATGATTATTCATGTTTCACATTGATCTGACCCTTAATATAGGGATATTTAGAACAAATATATATTAGATAAATATAGCTTTCTAGTGTCGAATGTTTTGCAAAGAGTCATCCCTAGTGACTATATAGTTCAATGAAAACACTTTCCCAATAGAAAAATAAAATCATAAACATATTTATCAGGTTTAATGATAAAAAACAGATTCCCTCCATTTATATCATGTAATGGATATATAGAAATTTATATTAAATAAACATTGTAGATCAACCACAAGTATAAGAAAAAACCTCAAATGCCATGCCAATTAATTGTGATGGTGCCTTTCCCATATTGGTAAAAAAGATTATTTTATCCTTTTCCATATAACATGAATGATACAAAAAAATTAAATTTTAGGAATATATATTTGATTCAGATAATAAGGAAATTTTCAAAAAAATTGAAATAAGAAGAGTACAATGGTAAATACTTAATTGGGATTCACAAAGTTACATACAAGAAATTACATGCAAGGATAAACAGTCTATCCTCTATTAAAAATATCATCATTTAAATTATGACATCTAGGGGAATAATTTTATTTTCATTAATCTATGAATACTTCAAGTAGTCCCTCGCTCACTAGAATTCATTCTTGATTGAGTTTATGTAGGGACCCCACAGATATATAATAACCAATAAAGTGATAAATTTTAATTGGAATAATGTTACTTGATAATGTCATGTAGACAATCAGAAACATATATTAAACATTAAAAATAAAAAATAGAAAAGTATAAAATAAAATTATAAATAGATAAAAGAAAAATAAAATAATTAATAAATTAACTAATAATAAATACCATTATTATTTTATAATAAAGACATATTTTTATAGTTTATATCATCAATTTATGGGAATGAAATTTTAGTAGTGAAATGTATGTTAATGAATAAATACATAATCTAGAAAATTATTAATAAAATATGAATAATTTTAAATAAATTTATGAAAATTATTATCCTATCAATGAAAAATATATATACATGACCATTTGATATTATATATATCCACTTAAAGTGTGTATAGCACATTGTTTGGTGAAGTTAAAAAGCTAAAAATACCCGAAACACATAAGTAAATGCTAATAAATATATAGACATAAATTAAATTCTAAAAAAATTGAAAAACATCTTATAAATATAACAAAAAAATATTTATAAACCTATATATGTGGTGGGACATTTTTGCGACATAGATATCCTAACCTGTATAAGTGATGGGTTTGAGACACTGCTATTCTATGTTGCAATCACGCTTCTGTTCAACTATCTATATAGTTCAATTATTTTTGGAATATTTTTTGGGGTTATATGATAAGGGTATGGAAATAATATATGTTAAATGAAATAGAGTTTAAACAATAAGTTAAGATAAGAGTAGAAATTTATTGTTTAATAAAAAACCTTTTGTAAATAATGAAATAGTGGGTTGAAAATTATATATATTAAATATGAGAACTGAGAACTCAAATTTTAAGGAAGCACCCCAATTTTATTTTGTAGGGACAAATCCCACCTCGCACCACAATGCCTCTATAAATAATGCATGTGATTCTCCCCTTTGGTGTGACATAGCGAGGTTGACTCGCCTCCCCAGTGGAAAGACGAGTTCTTTATCATGATTTTTCAAAACACTATTTTTCTAAATAGAAACTCGTGATTAATGGTGTGTTTGTAAAGGTTTTTTATCATTCATAAAGAATAAAATACAAAATATCAATTCCAAAAAAGTGAATAGATCTAAAATTCAAAAATGTAATGAGAATCCAAAAATCCAATGTTTTATTTTCAAACAATTTTGAATTAATATCATGTATACAGGTAAAAATGAAAAGAAAGAGAGACTCTAGAGGGATATAAAAAAAACTATATCAAAATGTTGAAAAAAATAAATAAATAAACATAGTGATGGTCTATAAACATACAATGTTGGTGTGTAATAATAAAATCACAATTTTAGAGGGAAATTAGTACAAAATGTTTTGATTCTGATTCCATGGGTTAAGATAAACATGATTTAAAAGGGTAAGATTACATTAACAATCATTATATTTAAATCTACTAAATCCAGTGACATGGCTAGAGTAATAACGAGAGATCCATTGTTTTTATCATTTTCATAGCTAGTTAAATGAATAATTAAATTTCAATTTTAATGTCTTAGATATATGGGCAAATACATCAGTGTTACATTCATCATATATTTAATTATACTAATCCATCAAAATGATGAATCTTAATAGATAATGTTAATGAGATATTGGAAAAATGAACCCTACTATAACATAACATATTTCATGAGAATAAATTGAAAATTATTTATGTATTAATATTTTAAAAGTAAACACATATTGGAATATGAAATTTGAATTTTTTAAATATCATGAGTTTTTTTACCTATCATGTGACCGAATGGATGAATTGAACATCATATTTTTTATAATCATGAGGAAAATAAAAAAAATCAGCGACCATATTCATCTCATAATGAGATTCCTTTTTAATCCTGTAGAATAATTAAATAATATAGTTTCTAGGTAATCAAATAAGGTACCCGATTGGGAAATGAAATGTCATAATTTCTTACATTGACCTATTTGAACATGTGGATAAGCGGTTGGGAACCTGGTTGGGAAACTCAAAATACAATGTCATACATAATAGGATAAACATAGGTACAAAGTAACCTCAAAAAAATCTCAAAGACCCTATGGGGAACCGAACCAATAAATTCATATAGGACAATGAAAAAAATTATTAATTTGACATGGGATGGGGATAGATTATTGTACACAAGAGAGTACCAAATGACATACTAACAAACACAACACTCTAATATTCATCCCTTTGTAGAAACCTATTAATTAATCAGAAATAATAACATTGGGATATAATGATGAAAGAATAAGGTTATCATCTAAAATAATGTAGTTTCCAAGGACTCAAATAAGGATCCGATTTACCAACATAGAAGTACATAATACCTCATTGGGGATGGAGTATCTAGTTAACAATGGAAGATAGATATGGTTCATGATGGGTGATGATGGCTATGGGAGAAGTGAATGTGGCTCTAATTCACAATAGGGAGGAGTAGTGAAAAATATGAAGAGTTTGTAGTGGTGGAAGATCTGATTTGTGATGGGGAGGACTGGTTCGCAACATGGAGGGTTTACGATGGTGGAAGCTCTGATTCACTATGAGGAGGACTGGTTCATGATAGGGAGGGTTTGCGATGGTGGTAGTTCAACTTCACAACGGGGTGAGTTGGTTCGTAATTGGGGGGGGGGGGGCGATAGCGACTCTAATTTGAGATGGGGAGGGGTGGAGACAGATATGATTCATGATAAGAAGGATAGTTCATGGAGGGTAAGGTTTTCATGGCTATGAGTTTGTGTATGAGGGGGAGGGGAGCAATAGGAGGCCACATTTTTGGGGGGGCAGTGACTGCTACATGTAGTCTCTTCTAATGATAAATAACGACCACTTCTAGTGGTCACCCATTTCAAGAGGCTACACTACCCTTGTAATGTCCCGGTTCTGGGTGCTACCAAATGGTTCCCTATAACTGGTTGGTCACATGGACTCAAGCACATTCCTCTGAACGCCAGAGGCTGCTGACTAACAGTGAGGGGATTGGGTGTGATAGTGAGGAATCTATGCCCCCATTGGCCGAGTAACATAGCAGAGAAATTTGTAAACAGTAACAGAATAAGTAATACAATACAACAAGTAAATGGTAGAAGACTGGTAGTAAATGAACAACTAGAGAACATATATAAATGATGCATGTCACATATGTCTAGAAAAGAAGCTAAATAGGTCACAATTCTAGAAATACAATACTAAACCAATGTACAAAAGAAACAAGTAAACTCTAGAAGCATCACAAGCCTCACCTTTGTCCCTTGATCTCCAACTCCAATAGCAATCAAGTACCTCATGATGAAGGGTGCTTTCCCTTATCTATAACTACAACCATATAATTTATTTGGATATAAAAGAATGACCTAAATAAGGTGTGAGACGTATCCCAATAGGCAACAACCAACAGATCTATTCCTAACTGTCAGTGAATACAGATTTTAGGTAACATATAGGAAGGAAGCAATAAACTAGGAATTACTCAGATGTAAACATTACTAATGTTCTCAATTACATTCTTTTAAATTTAATAATTATTCAATCCATTGAATAATGTAACATTAGGATCTAGCCTAAGCTCTGTATCCCCTAGTATAAAAATAACAACAGACATCTAAAAAGGCCATCTAAACAATCAAGATAGACCATGTCCAAGATTGTGCTTTGTCTTGGTGGACTCTTCCTAATCATACAATCATTCACATGAAACACTTTGGGAATGATTTCATATTCTAATCCCCTCTGGTTTCACAAATCATCAAATCAATAAATAATAAAGACCCTCTAGGAAATCTCACACGGTCTAACTCCTTTGGCCTCACATAGCGATATTCATTTTCAAACAACTGTCAATAACCCCTGGGTCTGCATTATAATAACCCCCATACTTCTCTCATAGTCAATTCCCTATGGTCCAACATTTATTTAATTAAAACCCTCTAGGTAGTTGTCACAGTCTAACCCCTCTGGTCAATGACCCATGGCAGCTCTCACAGTCAATACCTCTAGTCAATCATAATAACAATTCATAATTAAAATACCCTACTTCGGGAAGCTCTCATAGTCAATTCACCTTGATCATACATTTATAATGTGAAACACTTGGATTTCATTTAAACAACAACTCCATCCTAACAACACTAAGAATGGAAAACAAAGCATCCTAACATTATTTCTAGACCCAATGGCCCTAACCAAAAATAAAATGGGAAAATTTCCATAAATAAGGTAGTAAAACTTATGCACAATCATTAACCCTTTCCAAATAAAAATAACCCTAGCAGACATTAGACAAGGTTAAATTCTGAAACACACAATACCCTAAAAGGGGTATTTGGAACTTTTATCATATATAATCCAAAGAAAACAAAATAAAGGCACAAAACACCTACCTTGGTTCCATACAATGAACACTGTTTAATTTTATCCCTTGAATTGGACTAGAACGACGTAGATCTATAAAAAGGGTAAAAATGATCAAGCAGCGATAACTCAAGAGGGATGATAAAAATAGAAGAGAGGCTCTATGGAAAGTGAGAAATCACCTGTGTGAATCCAATTCACCCGGTGGAGTCTTAATAGGATCTTAGATGTAGGAATGGTGGGGGTTTGAAATTCTCGACTGCCTCGCCTCCCTTTTATGAAACACAGAATGAAGAAGATTCTTCTATAGACTAGATGCAACCCTGGTCCGATTAATCGAATAAAAAGTGAAGTACACGCTGTGTTCATTTAATGTTCACACCGTGTACTAGCCTCAACCATCCCCCACTTTAGGTTGTATTATAGATCCCCACAAGGTCATGTACTCGGCCATTACACAGATATTACACGGCTACATGTGGAATTATAGTACACAGTGTACTCTAGTGTACATAGAGTTCACTTAGGAAACTTATAAATTCTTCCATTTTCCTCAAAAAAACCCAAAGTAAACATCCATATCTGAAATGAAGATCTGGGTTCTTACAAACTTCCCCCCTTAAAGCAGTTCATCCCTGAATTTCTCTTGCAATGGTGGTGAAGAAGAAACATCAATCAACTCTGGCCACTACGATCGTAGGTTGACCTCACTCTCCCAAGTCTTGTCCAGTAGTCGCCCATGCTACAATATCACCCATACTAGAGGAACATACCAGCCAAAAAGAACCTTTATACAATGATCCAAAACCAGAATAGGGTGCTCTTCGAAGGATGCGTCCACCTCTAACTCAACCTCCTCGGGTTAAAAAACATGATATGGGTCTGAAAATTAATGCCACAGCTGAGAAAAATGAAAAAACGTTATGCATAGACTAGTACCTCTGAGGTAACTACAACTGATAGGAAATCGACCAGACTCTCTCAAAAACATCAAATGGCCCGACATATCTTAGTGAAAGCTTCCCCTGTCTCATAATCCTCCAATGTCCCAACATCACTGCAGTATGTAAGAAAACTTGATCTCTGACCAAGAACTCTAGAGGTCATCTCTATCGATCAGTATAAGATTTATGGTGATACTGTGCCATATCCATCCTCTTCCGAATCAATTCCACCTACTCAGTTGTCTCCTAGAAAAGATGAGTTCCCATCATAGCTGCCTCTCCTACCTCCAGCCAACATAGGGGTGATCGGCACGGTCTACCGTACAAATCCTCGTAAGGTTCCATCTGAATCGCCACCTACAAACTATTATTGTAGGTTAACTCCACTAGGGGTAAGTGTCTCTCCCAATAAAACCCAAAATCTAGGATGAATGCTCGAAGCATGTCCTCTTGACCTGAATTATGCGCACAGACATGCCATCTATCTGGGGATGGTAAGCTCTACTCAGAAGTACCTATGTACCCAAATCCCTATGTAGTCCCTTCTAGACATGAGAAGTAAACCGAGAATCCCAATCTGAAAAAATAGAGTGTGAAACCCCATTAAATAATTCAATCTCTTAGATGTACAACATTCCAATATCATCAACACTGAAACTTTCCTTGATCAGTAAGAAATGGGAAACTTTTCTAATTCTGTCAATAAAAACAACCCAAACTACATCATTCCTTCTAGGAGATCATGGTAAAACCATCATTAAATCCATCGCGACATCATTCCAGTTCCACTCGGGAATGGGTAACTACTAAAAAATCCCTCCTGGTTACTAATGCTCTGCCTACACCTTCTGATAGGTGGAATATATCATAACAAAACCAGTAACATCTCTCTTCATACCTGGCCTCCAATATTGACGGTGTAGATCTTGATACATCTTGGTGATGCTAGGATGAACTATCCAAATTGAGGAATGAAAATATTGAATCGGATCCTCACATATGTATGTTGAAACTAATATGCATCCATGAAAATGCAAGATCTAATACTCACCTACAGTCCATCCCTGAGTAGGGTCCTCATCTGACACACTCTCCTATAAGAATAGGCCTTTGGGGTCATATAGATACCTCATTCTCACTCGATCTATAAGAGTATAGGTAATAGTTATAGAAGAAATAAAAGTATTCCCTTTTCTATCAAGCACCTCCAAATGCCTCACACAGATCATATCTTTAATCTGCCACTCACTACTGGCCTTCTGAACTGCCTGTATCGGAGTTCTTCTGCTCAAAGCATCAGCCACTACATTGCCTTTCCCAGGTGTGTAGGCAATATCAAAGTTAAACGAATAAAGGTACTCAACACACCTTTGTTGTCTCAAATCTAGATCATGCTGAGTAAAGATATACTTGAGGATTTTGTGGTTAGATAATACCATAAAATGCTCTCCCAAAAGGTAATGTTTCCAATAGCATAATGCATGCATAATTACAACTAACTCGAGACCATGCCTCTGGTAATTCTTATAATGTGGCCTCAACTGACAAGACTCCTACACAAAGAATCCTTCCCTTGCACAAGAACAACTCCTAGCCCTATACCTGCCACATCACAGTAAACAATGTAACTCTTTCTTGGCTCTAGAAAAATTAGTATCAGTGCTGATGTCAATCTCCATTTCAGATCCAAAAAGGGTGAATTGTAGGATTCTGTCCACAAGTAAATTGAACCCTACATAGTCAATCCCTTCAATGGAGCTGATAAGCATGAAAATTCTTGTATAAAATTCATGTAGTAACCAAACTTACCAAAAAATATCCGTACCTCAAATATGTTCTTCGAATTCTCCCAAGAAACTATTGTTCTCACTTTCTCTAGGTCTAATAATACTTCTCTCTTTGATATTACATGACCCAAAAAGTGAATATGATCTATCCAAATGTGGCATTTTGAGATCATGAAATATAACTGATGATCTCTCCGTGTACTCAATATGATCTCAAGATGGGTGGAATGGTCATGTAGAGTGTGATAGTACACCAAGATATCATCCATGAAGACTTCCACAAAAGAAATCATGTAAGGATGGAACACTCAGTTCATCAGTTACATAAAAATTTTCAACACTTTCATGAGATAAAACGGCATAAACACATACTTGTATAGACCATATCTACTCTGAAAGGATATAAGAGGTATATTTGATGGTCTAACATGCAACTGATGATAAATGAAACATAATTCAATCTTTAAGAACACTCGGTCTCCTCGAAGTTGATTAAAGAGATCATAAATCCTCGGTAAGGGATATCATATCTTGACCATCAACATGTTCAGCATCTTTTAATCCAAAAAAGGTTTGAGGGAACCATCCAACTTCTTTGAAAAAAGGACAGGAAAACCCACGGTGTAACGTCACGGTTCCGGATGCCACCCACAGGGGCCCCGTACCCAGTTGGTCACATGGACTCAAGCGCATTTCCCTGAACGCCATAGGCTGCCGACTAGTAGTGAGGGCTTTGGGTGTGTTAATGGGGAGACTATTCCCTCATTGGCCGAGTACATAGAGGAAGTAAAAAACACATAAAAGAGTAGAATAAGTAAATATCCAACAACAGTAAACAATAAAATAGTAAAACACTAAACAACCAGAGCACACACATATATATGAAATGATGAAAGATACATATGTCTATGAAATCATCCAAACAAGTCACAATGCTGAATACAAAACTAAACCAAAGTAAAAAAGAAAAATAGATATGAAACTCATCAGCATCGCAAGCCTTGATATGGTCTGATGCTCTCCTGCTCCAATGCAATCAAGTACCTGAAATCGAAGGGCGCTTTCCCTTGCCTATACCTGCAGCAATATAATCTGTTTGATCCCAAAACCATAACCCAAATAGGGTGTGAAAATAAAACCCAATAGATAACCACCCAAAGATCTATTCCTAACAGTCAGTGAGCATATGGAAGGTAATAGTACAGTAAGAAGTAAACAGTAAACAATAATCTGGATGATGCACAACAGTGAACAATCCATAGATTAACAAGCAGCAGTGAAGCAAACTGCTAACCACAAACAAGAATCCCTCTGGGAAGTACTCACAACCATCCCCTCTGGTCCTATCCAAGAAGTAACAACAACCCTCTGGGAAGTACACTCAGCCTAACACCTGTGGTTTGGTCATATGAAATTATAAGACTCTCTGAGGAAGTACACTCAACCAATTCCCCTTATAGTCTAAGGTAGTCAGGGACTCTTTGAGGAAAATCACATGGTTTAATCCCTTTATATCTCCAAGGTCTGGAGACTCTGAGGAAGCTCACTCATTCAATTCCTATTATAGCCTCAGGTCGATCATAGAATCTCTGATGAATCTCACTTGGTCAATTCCCCCTATAGCCTGGAATGGTTTAACGAAAATCAAACAAAACACAGACTCTCTGAGGGAGCTCACTTGGTCTACCCCCGTATAGTCTATAAAGCTCAAGACTCTCTGAGGAAGCTCACTCAGTCTATCCTCCTGTAGTCTATAATATCAAAGACTCTCTGGGAAGCTCACTCGGTCTATCCACTAGAGTTTATAATATCCAAGACTCTCTGGGGAGCTCACTCGGTCTATCCCCTTACTATCTATAGCGTCAATTTCTCACGGACCCATGCCAGTCAGTGCATAATTATGCTATAAGGACAATGTTAACCTACAGAGCTACTTGGCTAACGAGTCTACAACATAACAAGCATGTCAAGGAACAACACTCCATCCTATGGTCACAAGGCATGGATAACAGGTATAATGGCCACATGCTGAACAAGACCAAAAGGTTGTAAACAGTACAAGTCATGGTAAAACATCCAATCATACCAATTATCCTTATATATAGCCAAATTACCTCTACACAAGCATAAAAGCAAGGCAGGAATACAACAGGGGAAAAACAGTAAACCCACAATACCCCGTTCAAGGGTATTGGTAGAAATTGAAAATAACACTCAAAGACATTGAACAGAAAGGCATAAACCGCCTAACTTGATGCTCGGAGATCGATATAATTGAACCAAGAGTCTTGAATCTCCTTAGAATGTCGTAGATATACAAAAACTCACTAAACATTCAAACCACCATAACATGGAAAAGAGGAGGAATTGGAAAACGAAGCTCTTGAAGAAGGAAGAGCTTACCATTGTGGTTCCAACACAATCGACGATGGTCAATTTAGAGAACAGATGGAGGCATGAGGGAATGCAGAAGTTCCGGCACCGTACGACTTCTATTGGTCGAATGTGACCTAGAAGTAGATGATTATGTCGGTCATACGTGAGCCCGGTCCATTTAATGAAAAAAAATAAAGTACACGACGTGTACTTTTGGAGTAAATGGTGTGTACTAGGATTTTTTGTACTCTGCTTTAACCGGCCTCCAAATCTCCCCACACGATCGTGTGTGTGTCCCGGACATGGCCAGTACATGGCCTCGTGTGACATCGAAGTACACGATGTGAAATTATAAAGTACACGTCATGTACTTCAAAAATTTCCAAAAACTCCTCTTTTCTCAAAATCTCTAAAAAAAGGAAAAACATACCTGAAAAGAAGGTCCGGGTTCTTACAAACTTCCCCCTTGAAGAAATTAATTCCTGAATTTCCCTAGCGAGGATTTGAAGAAGAAACCCTGAACAGCTCTTGCCACTGCGATCGTACGTCGGCCTCCCTACCCCATGTCTCGTCCTGTACTCGCCTGTGCTACCATAGCACCCATACCAGAGGAATAGACCGACCACGGAGAACCCACGTACTATGATCGAAAATCCGGATAGGATGCTCCTCAAATGATGTATCCGCTTTCAGCTCAACCTCCTCAGGTTGAAAGACACGAGATAGGTTTGAAAAGTAACGTCGGAGCTGAGAAACATGGAAGATGTCGTGCATAGCCCAGTACCTCTGAGGTAACTAAAACAGATAGGAAACTAGCCCAACTCCTTCCAAATCCTCAAACGGCTAGACATACCGTGGTGAAAGCTTACCCTATCTCCGAATCCTCTTGTGTCCCAACCTCGGTGGGACATGCATGAAAACCTGATCCCTGACCTCGAACTCCAGAGGTCGTCTCCGCTGATCTGCATAAGTCTTTTGTCAAGACTGTGTCATATCCATCCTCTTCCAAATAAACTCTATCTTTTTTGAGGTCTCCTTAACAAGAAGAGGTCCCAGCAAAGCTGCCTCTCCTGTCTCCATCCAACATAAAGGTGATCGGTATGGCCTGCCGCACAAAGCCTCGTAAGGTGACATCTGAATAGTCGCCTGAAAACTGTTGTTGTAGTTGAACTCTACAAGAGGTATATGTTTCTCCCAAGAACCTCCAAAGTCTAGAATGTAGGCTTGGAGCATATCCTCAAGCACCTGAATCGTATGCTAAGACTATTCATCAGTCAGGGGATAGTATGATGTACTCAAAAGTACATGTGTACCCAAAGCCTTCTGAAGCCCCTACTAGAACCGAGAAGTAAAGTGTGCATCTATCTCTGAAACAATAGAGTGTGGAACTCCATGTAGACGTACAATCTCTCGGATGTAGAACCATCTTAGCTCATCAACGCTGATGGTCTCTTTAATTGGAAGGAAATGAGAAACCATCATAAGCATATCGATGAGAACCCAAATAACATCATTCCCTTGAGGTGACCTCGGAAAACCGGTCACAAAGTCCATTGCGACATCGTTCCACTTCCACTCTAGAAAGGGTAACTACTGCAAAAGACCTACTGGTCGCTGATGCTCCGCTTTCACCTGATGATAAGAGGAACACCTCATGAAAAAACCAGCAACATCTCTCTTCATACCTGGACACTAATACTGGTGGTGTAGATCAGGATACATATTGGTGTTGCCAGGATGAACTGCCCAAATTTAGGAATGAAAATCTTGCATCAGCTTCTCGCGTATGTCAGCTGACACCCATACGGGTCCCTAGAAATGCAAGGCCTCATCATTGCCCACTGTCAATAATGGAAGAGGGTCCTCTCCGGACACACTCTCCCGCAGTACTAGGCCTTCTAAGTCTGATAGATACCTCATCCGAACTCGATCAATAAGTGTAGAGGTAACAACTACAGAAGATAGAAAGGTTTGCCCCTGTCTGTTGTGCACATCCCAATGAATCTCAGAGAATAGATCCATAAGCTTCCACTAAATACTAGCCTCCTAAACTACCTGTATCATATTTCTCCTGCTCAATGCATCATCCACTGCATTTCCCTTTCCCGGCGTATAGGAAAGCTCAAAGTCGAAGGACTGAAGATACTCGACCCACCTTCGCTATCTCAAATTCAGATCAAGTTGAGTGAAGATGTACTTGATTCTATGGTGGTATTTAAACACCACAAAGTGCTCTCCTAGAAGATAATTTCTCCATCGGTGTAAGTCATGAACAATAGCTACCAACTCCAGATCATGCGCCAGATAATTTTTCTCGTGTGGCCTCAACTGTCGAGACCCATACACAATGACTCCATCTCCCTGCATAATCACAGATCCCAGCCCGATACCTAAAGCATCATAGTAGACCGTATAGCTCTTGCCCGACTATGGAAAGACTAGTATCAGTGCTGATGTAAACCTCCCTTTCAGCTCCTGAAAGGCTGATTCACAGGAATCTGACCATAAGAACTTTGCCTCTTTCTTGGCCAGACTTTTCAGTGGTGCTTCTAGGCGTGAAAAGTCTGGTATGAAATGCTTGTAGTATCCAGCCAGCCCTAGAAAAATCCGCAACTCAAATACATTCTTCGGATGATCCCTGGAAACTACAGCTCTCACTTTCTCTGGGTCTACTGATATTCCTGTAACTGAGATAACATGACCCAAGAAGTGAATCTGATCCATCCAAAAGTGGCATTTTGAGAGATTTGTATATAATTAATTCTCTCTCAGTGTACTCCTTACGATATCAAGATGGGTAGCATGGTTGTGTCGAGTGTGAGATTACACCAAGACGTCTTCCACGAAAACCACCATGAAGGAATCCAACTTTGGATAGAACACTCGGTTCATCAGTGCCATGAAAACTACATGCACTTTCATGAGACCGAACGACATAACCATATACTCGTATAGACCATACCTTCTCCAGAAAGCTATAAGAGGTATATCAAATGGTCTAATGCGCAACTGATGATAATTGGATCTCATGTCAATCTTCGAGAACACTCAGGCTCCCCAAAGATGATCAAAGAGATCATCAATCCTTGGAAAGGGATATCGGTTCTTGACCATGAACTGGTTTAGCTTCCGATAATCCACACAAAGCCTAAGGGTGCCATCTAGCTTCTTCGCAAACAGGACAGGAAAACCCCCAGGAGAAGTTCTGGGTCAGATGAAACCCTTTGCCTGCAACTCCTCCAACTGCTTCTTGAGCTCCTGCAACTCAGGTGTAGCCATCCTATATGGATGAATGAACATCGGTGCCGCTCCTGGCATTAGATCCATTTAGAAGTATACCTCACGCTCTGGAGGAAAACCTGAAAAGTCCTCTGGAAAGACATCTCTAAAATGATCCACCACTGGCGGAAAGTCTAACTATGATGTCCCCTGGTCATCCAGATAAAGACTAGCAATCTGGTCTATAACTCCTCCTAGCCCATGATGCTCGGGTCCTTCTCGACATGCCAAGACATCCAAATCACCTATATGAGGAAAAGATCCACCCTATGGTGATACGAAACTCACCCTATGGAGATAGAAATCAACGACTACCTGGAAGGGGACTAACTAGTCCATTCCAAGAATGAAATCAAATATCGTCATCTCTAGAAGATATAGGTCCCATAAGAAGTGACACCCTACAACCTCAAGAGGGCACTCTCTGCACTGGAATACGCTAACCATTCTAGTCCCCAATGGTGTGTCTAGAGTCAATGTATTGGCAGAGGAAAATATGCGGAGCCCAAGGCTCTCCACAACAGCAACAGAGATAAATCTATGCGTAACACCAGTATCGAAAAGAGTTGAAGATAAAACTGAGGCTACTAAGATTGTACGTCGAACTGTGGAAGGTCCAGGATCCTGCTTCTGATAGGTATGCTCCACAGCGAAAGTATGGCCTGTACCACGACCCTGCGACCATGGCTGACCACTATGAGCTAATCAACTCTGCTGTCGCTGGTAACCTAGAGACTGACCACTATGGTCACGACCTCCACCTCGGCCCAAACGGCTGGAAGAACTCCAGTTCCCATTCTGGTGAGAAATTGGTGGTGCATCTCTTGAATGCGGGGTCATAGAAGAACCCCTACCACCATATTTAGGTGAGAAGATCTGAAAAAAACGCTGATGATGGCCCATATTTCCACAATAACGACACTCCATCAGGTCTCTATAGCACTGAGGCCTAGTATGCCTACTCCTCCAGCATTACTAGAATAATTCATGGCTGCCCGAAGATACATTCCACCTACTATGATCTCCTCGAGCAGACTCCCTGCGGTGCTTCCTGCTATCAGTAGGAGGAAAAATAACTCTGGATGTCGAACCACCCTAGCTCACTGCTCCATAATCCATCATATTGCACTATGTGATCAGACCCTAGTTGATGATAGAGGACATCAAAGTCAACCTGATGATGTTCACCTGGGATCTCTTGCCTAAGACCGTTCTCAAACTTCCTAGCCAGGAACAACTCATCACCTGCTAGAATTGGCATGAAATGATGCAGCTCAGTAAAGAGAGATGAGTACTCCATAACAGAAAGATTACCCTGCTCTAGACTCATAAACTCCCGGGCTCGATCGACCCTCAAGGTCTCTGGGTAAAATTAATCGTATAATATGTGCCAAAACTCATCCCAAGTCATACTCTGCTGGCGTCCTGACTGCGAGATCACCACCCACCACCTCTTGGAGGAGTCTCAGAGCATATAGGTAGCGAGCTTCACCCTCTTCTATAGAGGTATCTACAAATGCTCGAAAATTTTCAGCATGACATCAAGTAAAAACTCTACAACATGAGGTCCTACATCACTTGATAATGTAGGAGGATGCGGCTGCTAGAAAACCCGCGTCAACTCTGCCATCGACGGGGCCAGAGGCGGCACTCCCTATAAGGTCTGCATCATCCTCAGAATGTCTTCCCTAAACATCGCATCAACTCCTGCAACTGGTATAACTAATGGTTCCAAGACTTGGACAGTGGGAGGATCTGCATGAAGGTCCCTAATCAACGATATCCGGTGTCTGATCACCATCTGGCAGCTGACGTTCAATCAGAGGTCGTCTCGGTGGCATAGCTCTGAAAGGTCAAAATCACACCTTAGATCAGGATTATCAAAGACTGAGAACACAAGATTAAAAGACAAGAACATGAGAAAGAAACATTCAAGTTTTACAAAACATGACTACATGGCGTGTATAAAAACTACACGACGTGTTATTTTAATCCATTCACATGGGCGTGTATTTCAGCCACAACTGGTCGTGTAATGCCCCAACCACATGACATGTTGTCCCCACACACGGCATGTACTTGAATTATATTCCCCTGTCTGAGTCTCCATACATGGCTAACCCACACGATCCTCTTAATCCTATACTACATGGCGTGTTCACGAAGGACACGATGTGTACTAGACAAAGTTTCAACGACCTGTGTTGTTAGTTACACGGCCGGCTACACGGTTCACTCTACACGGCGTGCTCCCTAAGAACACGGCGTGTACTTGAATGTTTTCCCTGACCCGTGTTGTTCGTGACACGACCTGATACTTAGGTTACATGGAACAGTGTGTGATAATAGGACACGTCGTTTAAAGTCAAAGTTTCATCCATCCGTGTCATTATCCACACGGGTAGACACACGATCACTACAATACGGCGTGTACGTACCGTACACTGTGTGTTCCTAAATATTTTTTTCACAACCCCATGTTTATGCCCACACAGTCAGTGACACGGTTTAATAGCGTGTATTAATAAAGTACATGCCGTGTATTCTAGGTTTTCCCAGGAAGTAGCTCAGAAAATGCTCTGAATCCTAGAAAGCACAGAAAACAAGAGTTTAAGGGGCCAAATTCCGATCCGTGAGGGCCCATACTCCCTACGAATCAAAGCTTGGAATCTTATAAAAGTTATAACAAGGAAACTAGGCAATGATCCACCAAATTTTGATCCATGAGGTCACATAACACCTCAAGAACCAAATGTTGGCTTCCATTTAAGAAAAGTACTATACAAACAAATCCTCTATCAAACAGTAGAGATTCTATCAAAGCATCTATCACCACATCATGCATAATCTACACAACGTCTATCACAACAACATGCAATCGCTAATGCATCCCAAATGGCATGGAAAGAATGCATGGCATGTTATTTATAATAAGTGCCTATTTGATTCATGAGATGGAATACCCTCATCTCATCGGCTTGAGATAGAAATAGAACCACAATAACAACAATGGTAACAACAAAAATCATGTGAACCACCGAACGGTGAAATAAAATCAACTGTAAAAGTGAAAACCAGTAAAACTGCAATAAATGAGGTAGTATGAATTTTCCCTATATATGGGTTAGCTACTCCCAGGCACAACTTATTATGAAGTACCTATTCCATCATATGCCTGACTATAGGCTAAAAACAGTAAGTCAAGAGAAAAGAGTTCCTCTGATACCACTTTGTAATGTCCCGATTCTGGAAGCCACCTAGAGGCACTCCCGTCTACTGTTGGTCACATGACCTCATGTGCATTTCCCAAAATTCCAGAGGCTGCCAATTGGTAGCGAGGGCCTCAGGTGTGTTAGTGGGGAAACTATGCCCTCATTGGCAGAGTACACAGCAGAAGTAAACAACAAAAACAAGAGTGAAAGCAGTAAATATCCCACAACAGTAAACAAAGGAAGACTAAAACAATAAACAACTGGAGCACACATATATTTAAGAAATGATGCATGATACATATGTCTAGGAAAGAATCCAAACAAATCACAATGCTGAATAAAATACTAAACCAAAGTATTAAATAAAAACAGATAAGAAACTCCTCAGCATCGCAAGCCTCGGCTTGGTCACATGTTCTCCTTCTCTAATGAAATCAAGTACCTGAAGTCGAAGGGTGCAAGCCCTTGTCTATACCTGCAGCAATATAATCTATTTGGGCCCAAAAGCATGACCCAAACAGGGTGTGATAAAAAATCCCAGTAGGATACCACCCAAAGATCTGTGCCTAACAGTCAGTAAGAATATGGCAGGTAATAGTACAGTAAGCAGTAAACAGTAAATAGTAAACAGGATGATGCACAGTAGTGAACAATCAATAGATCAACAAGAAGCAGTGAAGAAAACTGCTAACCACAAACAGGAATCCCTCTGGGAAGTACTCACAACCATCCCCTATGGTCCTATCCAAGAAGTACCAACAACCCTCTGGGTAGTACACTCAGCCTAACCCCTCTGGTTTGGTCATAAGAAATTATAAGACTCTCTGAGGAAGCATGCTTAGTCAATTATCCTTATTGTCTAAGGTAGTCAGCGACTCTCTGTAGAAGGGAAGACAGTCTAATTCCCTTATAGCCCCAAGGTCTAGAGACTCTCTGAAGAAGCTAACTCGGTCAATTCCTCCAATATCCTGGAATTGTTTAAGGAAAATCAAACAAAGCACAGACTCTCCAAGGGAGCTCAATCGGTCTACCCCCATATAGTCTATAATGATCAAGACTCTCTAAGGAAGCTCACTCGATTTATCCTCCTATCGTCTATAACATCCAAGACTCTCTGGGAAGCTCACTCGGTCTATCCCCTATAATCTATAATATCCAAGACTCTATGGGGATCTCACTCGGTCTATCCCCTTATAGTCTATAGAACCAGGTTCTCTTGGCCCCATGCCAGTCAGTTCATAATATTTCTATAAGGACAATGTAAACCTATAGAGCTACTTGGCTGACCAGTCTACAACATAACAAGCATGTCAGGGAATAACACTCTATCCTACGGTCACAAGGCATGGAAAACAGGTATAACATCCAAAGGCTGAACAAGACCAAAAGGTCGTAAAACGAAAAAGGCATGGTAAAAAATCCATGTATAGTAATTATACTTATACATAGCCAAATTAACTCTACACAAGGATACAAGCAAGGCAGGAAAACAATAGCGAAAAAACAGTAAACATGCAATACCTCGTTCAAGGGTATTGGTGGAAATTGGACAAAAAACTCAAGGAATATGAATAGAGAGGAACCAACCACATACCTTGATGCCAGGAGATCAATATACTTAAACCACGAGGCTTGAATCTCCTTAAAAAATCGTAGATCTACGAAAACAGACAAAATGTTCAACCCATGATAACTTGCAAAAGAGAAGGAATGGGAAAAAGATACTGTAGGATCGAAATATAATATGAGATGCTCAATATACAAGAGGGGGGGTGAATTGTATACTTTAAAAATTCCTTTGGAACCTTTAAAGTTAGTTAAGAATAACTAGAGTTTCCTTAAGAAAAGGAAAGATCTAAGTTTAACAAAGTTAAACTAAGTAAATTCACAACACCTCAAACACCGAACTGAACTTGGAAAGGGATTCCAAAAGTAGGTTCCGGAAATATGATTTCGGAGATTGAAACTTAACAAAAGTTACAATATGAGATTCTACCTTAAAGCGTATAGAATCTAAACTAATCAGAGTAAGTAAGGAAGTATAAGAAAGTTATACTTTCCTTAAGATACAAATTGCAGCGGAATAAAGACAAGTAGTAAAACTACTAGTAACAAGATAATAGTATTTTAACCCAAAGAGAAGGGTATCCAACAACCTTGGATAAAGGTCCCTTGATTTATACTTTCAAGCAAGTCTGTCTTACCCACACCAGGGTAAGCCCTCGATACGAAGATCGGTGTCTCTGTCTTGCTATCCCCGCAAGCCCTCAACTTCAAGGTAGTTGGCAACCTCTGTCTTTCTCAGCAAGAAAGCCATCGATCTTTAAGGTAGTCGGCACCTCTGTCTTTCTCAGCAAGAAAGCCCTCGATCTTTAAGGTAGTCGTCACCTCTGTCTTCCTATCCCCGGAAGCCCTCGAATGTAATCACCAACATTCGGAGTCGCACGAAGCTTTGAGAGTTAATAAGAGACTCTCTCTCTAGAAATCACTTTCAACAGCATGTAGGCACAAACTCAGTTGTTTTTCCAACAGCACCGAGCTCTTTCAAATGAGCTCCTATTTATAGGTAAGGTCGGCTCCTTCTCCAACGGTCATATTTTCCTTAAAGTTAGGAGGGACCTGTACACGTGTCACTTAGACAACGGTTAGTTTATAACAAAATGGACGACATCGTTTTATAACAAAACAAGTGAAACAGAATGTACGACATCGTTTTAAACTCTAACATAAAGGTTCGGAATAGAAACTTCGGAGTGAAGGTTCGGAGTGAGTAAATTCAGAGTGTATAAAACAATGATAATCAGATTCTGTTTAATAGGAGAATTCGGAATGAGAATTCGGAGTAGGAATTCGGAATAGGAATTCGTCATCAGAAATCATAATGAGAATTCGTCATTAGAATTCGTAATGAGAATTCATCATCAGAATTAGTAATGAGAATTCATCATCAGAATTCGTAATGAGAATTCGTCATCAGAATTCGTAATGAGAATTCATCATCAGAATTCGTATTGAGAATTCATCATCAGAATTCGTAATGAGAATTCGAAATGAGATTTCTTCAATAGAATTTGTAATGGGAATTCTTCATTGGAATTCGTAATGAGAATTCTTCTTCAGAATTCGTAATGAGAATTCGGAATGGGATTTCTTCATTAGAATTCGTAATGAGAATTCTTCTTCAGAATTTGTATCCTGAATCTGGAATAGAACTTAGTTAGAATTCATATCCGGAATTCGGAATGAAACTTCCTTATAGTTCTTGTCCAGAACCGAATCCTAAAAACAGAATGCTTTTATATCAAAGTTTTAATGACTCCGAGAAAACGAATCCGAAACTTATACTTAAGAAAAATATTGATGAAAATATGATAAGGATAATTTTCCTTATAAAAGCGTTTTTCCTTAAGAAAGCAAATTTCCTTATAAAAGCAATTTTCCTTAAGAAAGCATTTTTCCTTATAAAAGCGATTTTCCTTAAGAAAGCATTTTTCCTTAAAGATAAGGTGTTTGTGATTTTCAAAACATGAAGGAATGGAAAAGTCATAAGGAAAACCTTATTGACTCAACAGATACTCTATAAGAAAGAAGAGCTTACCGCTTCAGTTCCAACACAATCGATGGTGGTCGATTCGGAGAACGGACAGAGGCATGTGGGCATGGAGAAGTTATGGCACCGTACAACTTCTCTTGGTCGAACGAGATCTAGAAGAAGACGATTCTGGCGGTCAAACGCAAGCCCGGTCCATTTAATGAAAAAAAAATAAAGTACACGACCTGTACTTTTGGAGTACACGGCGTGTACTAGGCTTTTCCATACTCCGCTTTCAGCGGCCTCTACATCACCCCAAACGACCGTGTGTGTGGCCCGGACACGACTAGTAAACAGACTCGCGCAACATTGAAGTACACGACGTGTACATAGAAAGTACACAACATGTAGTTTATAAGTTTCCAGAAACTCTTATTTTCTCAAAAACTCCAGAAAAAGGAAAAACATACCTGAAAAGAAGGTCTGGGTTCTTACACACGGAAAAGTAATGTGTTAGGTGAATCCCATTCCCTGCAACTCCTATAACTATTTCTTGAGTTCTTGTAACTCTAGTGTAGCCATCCTATATGGAAGAATTGAAACCTGTTCCACTCTTCACACAACCTCAATAGAGAAATCTACCTCACGCTCTAGTGGTAATCCTAAAAAGTCATCTGGAAAGAAATACCTGAAATGATCCACCAACATAGAAATGTCAATCTGTGAAGTCCCATATTCATCCAGATATAAACTAGAAATTTGGTCTGTAACTCCTCACAACCCATGATGCTCGAGTCTAGCTCTACTCGCTTGGAAATCCCATTATCCCTTGTATAGAAAATTCCTCCCCCCTAGTGATGTGAAATTCACCCTAAGGTGATAGCTATCAACAATGGTATATAATGAGTCTAACCAGGCCATTCTGAGAATTTACTCAAAACCTGTCAACTCTATGACCTAGTGGTCCCATAAGAAGTGAAACCCACCATCCTCAAGAGAGAACTCTTGGTAATTATGTAAACTAGATGTCCTAAGCCCTAATAGAGTGTCTAGCATCATGAAATCCTCATAATTAAAGATACATAGCGCAAGACTCTCCACAACTACAATCGATATAAAACTTTGGGAAGACCCTGTATTAGAAAGAGTAGAAGATAAAACCAAGGAAACAAGAATTGTGCCTCTAACCATAGAGGGTCTGGGATATTGCTCCTACTGGGTCTGGTCCACTAAAAAATGCTAACCTGTACCGCAGCCCTATGACCCTGCATGACTAACTTGAGCTGATCTAACCTACGATCTCTGGAAACCAGTAAACTAACTACCATGACCACAACATCCTCATCAGCTTGAACAATATGATGAACTCCAGTTCCATGACTGATGAGAAACTACTGGTCCTGCTCTTTAATGTGGATTCATAATAGAACCCCTCTCACTCGTTGTTGGTGTGGACATAAAAAATATTAAGATGAACCATCTTTCTCCAAGATCAACACTCAATTGGGTCTCTTGGGAAATGTTGTCTCGTATGCCCGCTCTTCCCGCACTAGTAGCATACCACCGGGCTACCTTAAGAAACATGATATGAAAGATCCTTTCGGTGCTTCCTGCTATCTATCAGAGGAGTACCAACCCTGGATGCTGAAATGCACTGGCTCACAACTCCCAACTGCCTCAGATTTCGCTCGGTAATCAATTCCTGATTCACTATAGCCATCACCAAATTTAGCATGAATACATTCACTTTAAATTAGATTGCATAACTAAGACTGTACACAAATCTCCTAACCAATGATAACTCGTCAGCACCCAGAATAGGTGTGAAGCACTGAAGCTCTGTGAAATATGAACATTAGTCCATAACTAAAAGAGCGTCATACTCCCAACGCACGAACTCTCGAGCTCATTCGGCCCTCAACATCTCAAGGTAGATGTAATCATAGAATATCCTAAAAAATTCTTCCCAAAACATATCCCATTGATTTATTGACCATGTGAAAACATCCCACCATCTCTTGGAAGAATCACGTAGCATGTATGTCATGAGATTCACCCTCCCCTCTGGAGGTATTTCTAGATGCTGGACGATATCAATCATGGCCTCCAACCATTAATCTGAATCATGTGGTCCTCTGTCCCCATAAAAAGTGGGTGGATGGGGTTTCTAGAACACCCGCATCAGCTCTGCCATAGATGAGGAAGAATGTAGTGCTTCCTGAAATGTCAACATCAACCTCAAAAATCCTTCAATAAACAATGAATTAGTACCTGTGTCTAGTATAACAGCTGGTGCCAAGATGGGAATGATGAGAGGATATACCGCAAGTCCCTAATCTATCCTTTATTGTGTCTGGTCATCACTCTACACCAAGCATACTACCAGAGGATGTCTTGGCGGCATTACTGTACAAATTCAAGCACACACCTTAGTTAAAAATTATCAAGTACAACAACTTAGAAGTACAAGAAGCAAAAATAGAATTAAAACATTCGTGTTTTTCAAAACATGGATACATTATGTGTATAACATCTACATGGCATGTTCACTTAAGATTTTATCATGGTGTGTACCCTTTAAAAACATGGATGCGTAACACCCCTACACACGACATTTTCCTCCTGACACACGACATTTACTAGAATTTTCTCTCTTACCAAATTAATTCTACATTATTAAGAAACATGGGGTCTATTAGTGCAATACTAGACGACGTGTTTACCTTAGACATGACGTGTACTAGTTTAGTTCCTTATACACTTGTCGTTGGTCACATGGTTGGACAAATAGTTGACTATACACGGCATGCATATATATGACATGGCATGTAAAACCTTAGTTTCATCCACCCATTTCATTAGTCATATGTTCAGATACACCATTCTTTATAACACAGTGGGTACAATCTAGGCACAGAATGTTCTACCAAAAGTATATCAACACCATGTATCTGCTCACATAGTCAATCACACGATTAAAGGCTACACGAATTGTACATAAGGTAAATGGTGTGTACTTAACAAAAGTTGTTATTCCCGAACAGAAGAACAAATGGCGTGTGTTCATAACACCACACGCCCTGTTGTCTGGGTTTCTGGATAGTAAGCCACTGAAACTACTTCGAAACCACAGAAACATTAAAATTTTGTTCATGCAATGAAAAATTCCAACCCGTGAGAGCCCATAATCTCCAAAAATAAATGATTGGAATCCTAATTCATATCACAGCTTGACAAAATTCAACAAAATTTTATACATGATTTTCCATATTCTGATCCAAGAGGGCCCATAACACCTCAGTGACCAATGTTTGGAGTCCATACAAATGAATCCTTACCAATTCCAACACCCTATCAAAATTTTAGGTAATCCATCACTACATCTATCAAAACAACATTCATATCTAGCACAAAATCTATCACAACAACATGCAATCAGTAATGAACCTTAAATGGTAGGACAAGAATGCTAGGTATGTGATCTCTAGTAAGTTCCAATATGATGCATGAGATGGAATACACTAATCTCATCAGGTTTCAATAGAAATAGAACCACAATGATATAAATCATAACAACAAAAAACAAGTTCATCCCACAACGGTGAAATCAAATCAACTATAAAAATTGAAAACCCAAAAAATGAAATATTCGAGGTAAATTAGATTTTCCTTGTACAAAGGTTAGCTACTCCAAGGAAAAAATTAGTACCAACTACCTATTATTTCTTATACCTACCTATAGGCTCGAAATAGTGAGACAAAATAAAAAAATAAACTGCTCTAATATGACTTTGTAACATCCTGGTTCCGGGTGCCACACAAAGGTGCCTAGTACCTAGTTGGTAACATAGACTCAAGTGCATTTCCCCAAACTCTAGAGGCTACCAAAGAGTAGTTATGGCCTTGGGTGTGATAGTGGGGACACAATTCCCTCATTGGAAGAGCAACACATCAGAAAAAATAGTAAACAGTAATAGAAGCATTAATACCATAAAACAAGTAAACAACATAAGGCTGATAGTAAATGAACAACTAGAGGACATATATAAATGGTTCATGTAACATATGTCTTGGAAATCATCCAAACAGGTCACAATGATATAAATACAATACTAAATTTATGTAAAAAATAATGAATTAAACTCCAGTAGCATCAAAAGCCTCATCTTGGTCCCAAGATCTCCAGATCCAATAATAATAAAGTACTTGATGAAGAAGGGTGATTTAACTTATCTATACCTACAACCATATAATCTCTTTGGGTCGAAAAAAATTTCCTAAACAAGCTATGAGATTAATCCTATTAGGTAACCCGCAAAAGATATTTTCCTAACTATTAGTGAATACATATAGCAGGTAATATGAATAAATGAAGCAATAAACAAGGAAACACTTATAATTAAACAATCCTACAATTTTAAATTACATTCATTTAAATTTAATAAATATTCAATACATTGAATAATGTAACATTGGGAACTAGCCTTTGATCTGTATCACCTAGTATGAAAATTACAACATACGTCTCAAAAGACCTTATTAACAATCAAGAGAGGCCAAGTCCAAGCTTGTGCTTTGGCATGGAAGACTCGCCATAATCATACAATCATTCACAAGAAACCATCTGGTAAAGTTCTCATAGTATAATCCCTTATGGTTTCACATATTATAAAATCAATAAATAATAAACACCCTCTGGGAAAGCTAACACGATCTAACCCCTTTGGTCTCACAATACAGTATTTATATGAAAACAACCACCGAGTTGCTCTCATGGTCAATACCCCCTTGGTTTTCATTGTACTGACCCGATAACATCTCTCACAATCAATGCCCTGTGGTCCAAAATTTATTTAATAATGACCCTCTGGGTAGCTCTGTAATGCCCCAACCCTAGAATCTAGGAGCCGATGCATTATTTTAATACATTGGCATCATTACAAGGAATCAAGTCCCGAAGGACCATTCATTTTAGTAGTCTTGGAAACAAGATACATACATAAGTTCAACACTACAACTTGAAAAGTAAAACAACACTAATTTATTCCATTTGAAACAACCAAGCTTCCAAGATTATTCCTATAAGTCACTCATAACTAAATTCTTCAAATATTGGGAAAATGAAACATGAGAGAGGGGTGAGATCAAATTATCAGTAATATTAAGAAATAAAGTGGAAGATAACATAAACATTAGGCATGGGAGAAAATTAAAAACAGGTGACTTTTCAAATAATAAACATGAACACTTTATGGCAGGAATATGAGTTGAGTAAATAATTCCATAATAAAACATATTCATGGGTATTCTACTAGTCGAATAACCACATGAAATATCAATATCTAATCTCATAATGATAGAATGTATAATTCCAGACATCATAGCCACATAGTCAAGGCCTTGTACCAAGACTACAAATAAGATTTTGTTAAGGCCTTGTGTCAAGACCCTAGTTTGTCTCATAAGACCTACTGATGCATCAAGGAGCTATAATGGGCTCCACCAATCACTTACTAAGTCCAATGAATTCCTCATATGAAAAGTTTGAAACATAACCTAAACATTCATATCAAAACTCATATATGAAATGTCAATACATTATACACAAACAAAGAATGGTATAAAAATAACATATCCATAGTCAAACATTACTCATTCAGTAAAATATGGAAGATTGTATTGTAACAGATTAACATAATTTGATAATAATGAAGGATATTTACTTAGATGAAGATAATCATCAAACCTATTTGAGAGAAATATCCCCATTTTTTGAAAACATTCAAAATTCACACTATTTTTCAAGAAGACATTTAAAAATAGATTTTTGAATCAAAGTGTCCCATAAAACATTGAAACTTTTAAGAGGAATTTTAATTTTAAAACATTTATGTCCATATAAATAAATCCTTAAAACCATTTTTAAAACATGGACATTAATGAGAAAGACTTAGAAGAATAAATTTTTAAAACAATTAAAATGATATTTTTGTTAGAGTTCCTAACCAAATGAGAGATTCTTGAATTGAGGTAATCAAAACTTTATAATATCTCAAGAATCAATGATCTCAGTATATACTATGTCAAATCATAGTATATACACCATATAAAAGTTAATTGGTGCATAACAACAAAGAAGTCTCAAAAAAATGTAAATTGAGATGAAATACCTTATAAAGATAGTATCCTTAGGTAATGGATAAATCAATGAAATAATTATGTGCAAAAAATATAAATAAAATCAATATGATAGGATATTCAGTGTAAATAAATCATAGGACATTAACACATATTCTTGTAAAAACAACATCAATGACGTGGATGTTTAACTCAATGAATGGAAATTGAGTTAAGATCATGTTTATATTAATGAATTGAGAAATAATTAATGGAGTGATTATGTGTATTAAAAGTATATCCACGCAAATGGGAGTGTAAATTTCTACACAAATAATAAATAGTGATTCCACATATAATCATGGATTAAAATAATCAATGAAGTATGCGTAAATCCCAATGAGTGGAAATTGAAATTTGAAATTCCCTTACAGATTTGGTGACTAATGAAACTTACACCCATGAAAGAAGTATCATAAAATGAAGATTTAAATAACCATAAATTAAAGTATATTACAAAAAAATACTGTCAGGTGCAGTACATACTCCACACAAAAGGAAATATTGTCCAATATAGCATGAATCTCACGGGAATAAAAGTGAGATGAAAAACCCCTACTTCGTTGTAATCAATCGAGTTGTATGAAAAAAAGTTAATAACCAAAAAATGAATCATATAATACCATGAATATAAAGAGAATCATGATAATATATATCAAATGGCAGTACAAAATATACCACATGCAATAAATATGTTGCGAATAATGGAAATCTCATAGAATTAAAAGTGAGATAAGAAACCCCTTATCTCAAGTCCGACTTGCCTTGTATGTTCCTTGTTCTTCCTGAATAATAAACTTAAGTTAATTTCTAATTGATTAATAAAATTTATCATATTTATTATTCATTTTATATATAAGGACCCGACCTTAAACATTACATAATATTGAATTAAATGAATAATTCACATTGAGGATCTTTTCAGGTTTAGAGTTTTAGGTAATTAGGACATAACTATTACATCTCAAAATATTACAAAGTAGGCACTTCTACCCAGAATCCACTTTTTTTCATAAAATAATAACTCTTGAAAAAAAGTCATGTCTAATTCCATGTTAAAGAGAGCATGGATTTCCCATGATCCCATCCATGACCCTATTCATCTTTAAGTCGTATGAAAAACATTTCCAAACTTGGGATGAGCATAAAAGGCTCAGTAAGGGTTATAAAATAGGGAATGAAAACATTTATTCATAAATACATACAAAACATGTAATCTTTTACTTACCTCATGAAATCATAAAATTTATGAAAGACACATAGAAATCATAAATCATAAAGGTAACTTTCGGCATCCATACCATACTTACATTGTAGTTATCATAGCTACATAGGGAGTTACTTTGGAATACCCACCACAGTATATTCCCTAAATCTCTTAGGAGAAACATTCACGTTTACCTCCTTCACGTTACCCAATTAATTGGAGAGCTATCTCGGGCTCACCCTCCCTAGGTTTATCACGGAACCACCCATATACGTAAATAATTCCCAAGAACCATAACATGATCTTAACACATAACATAAGCATAAAAGAAAGATAACATTTCCATATTGCAATAATAAAATATCATTTCAAGATATTTAAATAATAAATCCATTCTCAAAATCATTTTTAATACCAAAATATGTAAAAAGAGTATTTGGTATTTATTTTTCCTTTTAAAAACATTCCGGCTTGTTAAGGAAGCCAAAGACCAAATAATACTTGCGGCGGCGGAAAGGTCGTTGTCACCAATTACGTTAAAGAAACATTCCTTTTTGTGATTTAGTAAAACTCTTTGTAGAGAAAATATTCCTTTTTAATAGAAGTAAATGTCAAAGGGTTTTAAACACAGTATAAAAGAAAGTCATGTATAAAACTAAAAATTCCTCAATGAAAGGAGATTGAGACGAAGTCCCTTACCTCATGTCCGACTTGACCCGTTTGTTCTTTAATCTCCTGAATAATAAACTAAAGTTAATTTCTACTTTATTAAGAACCTTTTTCAAGTTTATTATTCCTTTTATAACACTTATTACCATGTTATAATCATTATCTAATCATTTAAGTTAATAACGTTCATTTTGTCGATATTTGGTACATGGGTCAAAAATGGAATTCTTATAATTACATGTTGTTCACGTGGTAAAAGGTTCATCATATCCAGAATTATATTCATGATTTGGGAATCATATATATCATATATATCCCGCATGTACATGTATTTATAATAGTACATAACATTTGGAAGTACGAAATGAAATGCACTGTTCTTGGAGACGGTAAGCCGTACGTACGCATGAACGCTACTTTCATTTTTATTTCTTATTTTAATGGATTTAAAACATAATGATACATAGGTATATTATAATTCCAGTATAATATCATATATAATGTCATTAACTATATCCTTTATACATCCCACATAGGGCATTAATGAGTCACATCACTTTGAGGGGGCGGTAGTCCGCACTTCCCCAAATGAGATTATCGTACTTACCCACCACGAAAACCATAAAGGTTTGATATAATTGGGAATTAAAGAAGAATAAAGAAATCATAAACATAATATATATCATAAATAAATACAGTTCGATCATAATTTCCCCCATGAGAGGCAGTAAGATGTAATTGAACAATCATCGTTTCGTGAGGCGTTAGTTTTCTATCCACAGAAACATTATGTTCTTCATCCATTAGATGGAGGTGTGTCTCAGTGTATTTTGAATACTTATCATAAAAACATCCTAGTATATTAAGGATATTGGTTTTGTTACAAAAGAAAGGAAATAAAAAGATTTTAGGGGTTGGAGAAACAAAATAAAAGAAAACAATTTAAGAGAAACGTTTACCTTTAATTTGGGTAACTCACTTTAGTTTGAACCAAATGACTTCTTGAAGTGCCTTATTCCTAAAGTTAGGATTCTAGGATGAGGAGAGGGATGTAAGGAGCTTAATGGGGCAGAGTTTGGATGAGCCAAATGGCTTCATAGGTGTTAGGAATTGCATAGAAGGGGTCTCTTTTTATAAGGGAGAGGAGGGGCTCTTTAGGGAAGAGTGAAAATATTATTTTATAATATAATGATATTCAGTTTATAATGGTCCAAAAATCATTATGGTAGAATATTGGATGACTCATAATCGAAATAAAATCATCCAATCAGAATTGGGCATGTTTTGGATAATATTTTAATCATTATAATCTTATTTAATTAAATCATCTATTAATGAGGTAAATACTGCATCATTATTGTGTCATAAATAATTTAATTTATTTGATGTCTAAAAATTATAAAACAAAAAGCATTATATAGGAAATCTTTTTAGCTTTACAATGAATATTTATAGTCGAACATATAATTTATATAACCCCTTATAAAAATTAATTTATTAAAATATATTTTCTTTTGTCATTTTTGTCTTTTCTTTAAGTTAATTATTCTAAATTGTCATTATCACAACCAAGTGGCTTAAAACAGTCCCAAAATCGACCCAAAGATGCTAATGGTCGTAAATGACTCAACCAATAATATTTGGCCAAGTTGTAAGGTAATTTTTAATTATTATAATATTCTTTTAACCTTGAATTACCCTATTTACCTTTAACCGCGGTAAATAAAAGTCAAAAGACACTATTCACCAAAAATTATTTTCATCTTATTGAACCACATTTTACTTCTTGATAACAACCATGTATGTTGTATTTTTTAAATTCAATTCACAGAAGTGGTAAAATTCCATTTAAATGAAAAAGTCAGTTTTTTTAACTACCACTAAGTGGTGTCACTATTTATCAAAAATTGAAGTTTTTCAGAAAAATACAAAAAATTCAGCCTAATCTATATTAGATAATACGAATTCAAAAATGATGTATATTTTTCCAATTTAAAAACATAGAAGTGGAATTAATTAATTTAAAAATTAATTCCTGCTGTTAAAACAAATAGCGTGTTTTTAAGAAACAATAACTATCAAAAGACTGATACTTGTTTATGTCTAATTTTAAAGTGAAATTAAATCCAATGACCAACATTGGATTAAATAGTAAAAATATATTTTAATTTCACTTTAAAATCAATTAAAAAGATAATTTAACTATATAAATAAATTAGATTAAAAATCACTTTTGAATTAAAATACAATGTTTTTCACTATTCATTAAAAATGAACTTTATCAGAAAAATACCAAAAATTTACCCAAAGTAAAATTTGATGTCCCAATTATAAAGAAGGATTTTATTTGGTCAATTATAATTTATTAAATTAACCAAAACTATATTTAAAGAGGGTTCTCCATTAAAAGGCGATAAATTGGCCTTTTAATGTAAATTATGCTTAAAATTAGATTCATTCACATTTTAAGCCTCTAACTTTTTATTGGATAATGTAAATACATTAAAAAACATGTATAATAATATTGTAGTTAGTTTCATTCACTCTCGCCAATACAACGGCTAGGAGTTAACTACCATTTAAAATAATAATATTATATTATTAGTGTGCAACGTAAGATTCCAAAGAAACCCGTTGTTGAGTATCGGGTACGCTATCGAACATAGAAACCCCTTTAAGATAAAATTAATATTTAATTCAAAAATATTAATAAATATGAAAATCTCTTATTCTTCATTTACCTGGGATGTTACATCCTTCCACCCTTTTGGAAATTGCATCCTCGCAATTTTTATCCACTTATCAAAATAAGTGGGGGTATTTATCCCTCATACCATTTTCAGATTTCCACATTGCCTCTTCAACCATATGGTTTTTCCACAAAATCTTTACCTGGTGAATTACCATATTCCGCAACACTTGCTCTCTACGGTTAAGAATCTGGTCTGATAGTTCTTCATAAGAGAGATTCTCTTCTAACTGAACTACCTCTGGGCTCAAAACATGAGATGGATATGGCATATACTTTCTCAACATCAAAACATGAAAAACATTGTGTACCTGGGATAAACTTGGAGGTAAAGCTACTCTGTACGCAACTGATCCTACTTTCTCCATAATTTCATAAGGTCCAATGAACCTCAGACTCAACTTTCCCCTCCTACCAAAACGAATCACACTTTTCCAAGGAGAAACTTTGAGAAAGACATGATCACCTACCCCAAAAGAAAGATCCTTCCTCTGGTTATCTGCATAACTTTTCTGTCTGCTCTGAGCTGTTCTCATGTGCTTCTGAATCAACTGAACTTTCTCTGCCATCTATTTTACCAATTCTGGTCCCATCATCATTCTTTCACCTACTTCATCCCAAAAGCTAGAGTTCGAAAACGCTTTCCATAAAATGCCTCAAATGGATCCATCTGTATACTAGAATGAAAACAGTTATTATAAGAAAATTCAACCAAAGAAATATGTTGGTCCCAACTTCCTAGGTAGTCCATCGAGCAAGCAAGTAACATATCCTCCAAGGTCTGAATTGTTCATTCTGACTGCCCATCTGATTGAGGATGAAAAGCTGTACTAAAGTTTAATTCAGTACCCAATGACTTCTGAAGGTCTTTCCAAAAGTTAGAAGTGATCCTAGGATCACGATCAGATACAATGGAGAGGGGAGCTCCATAAAACTTGACTATCTCTTTAACATACAACCGAGCAAGTTTATCTAGAGACAAAGTATCTCTAATAGGAAGGAAATGAGAGGATTTAGTCAATCGGTCAACTATAACCCAGATTGCATTATTACCTCGAGATGTCTTTGGTAATCCCACAACAAAGTCCATGGATATATTTTCCCATTTCCACTCTAGCACTGATAGAGGCTGAAGCATTCCTTTTGGTAACTGTCGCTCTGCTTTAACCTACTGACAAGTCAAAAACTTCACTGTAAAATCAGCAATATCTCTTTTCATTCCATCCCACCAGTAATACTTCTGAAGATCTATGTACATCTTAGTACTACCAGGATGAACTGAAAACGGAGAACTACGAGCTTCACATAACAACTCATTCTTCAACTGTGAATCAAAAGGCACAAATAATCTCTTTCCAAAACTCAAAACACAATCATTATCAATGTCAAATTCAGGTAACTTACCCTTCTGAACCATCTCTACCTTTTTCTGTAACTCATTGTCTTCCTTCTGCGCTTTCTTTATTCTGTCTGATAGAGATGATCTCACTGACACCTGAAACAAAATAGAAGAATTTCCATAACCAACAACTTCTATGACAAATTTCATCAAATCAAAAACCAAGGGATCTTGTTCCAAACATAGCATGGCTAATGAGACATTACTTTTTCGACTCAAAGCATCAGCCACTTTATTTGCTTTTCCCGGATGGTAATGGATCGTACAATCATAATCCCTGATTAATTGAAACCATCTCCTCTATCTCATGTTCAATTATTTCTGAGTGAATATATACTTTAAACATTTGTGATCAGTATATATTTCACATTTCACCCCATACAAATAATGTCTCCAAATTTTTAAAGCAAAAACAACAGCAGCTAATTCCAAATCATGTGTTGGGTAATTTAACTCATGTGGTTTCAACTGACATGAAGCATAAGAAATTACCTGATCATTTTGAATTAGGACACAACCCAGTCCTTTCAACGAATCATCACTGTAGATAACAAACTCACCATTTCTGGAAGGCAGTGCCAAAACTGGAGAATTGACCAATCTCCTTTTCAATTCCTGAAAACAATCATCACATTCTTTTGTCCAGATGAACTTAACACCTTTTCGAGTTAACTTAGTCATTGGACTAGATAACTGTGCAAAGTTTTCAAGAAGCCTCTGGTAATAACCTGCCAAACCAAGAAAACTATGAATCTCGGTTATATTTGTGGGTCTTGTCCATTCTTCAACAACTTTTTTTTTGTAGGATCAACAGTTATGCCATTTTTTGAAACAATGTGACTGAGGAAAGAAATTTGATGTAACCAAAACTCACACTTGCTGAATTTTTCATAAATTTTCTTTTCTATTAAGGTTTTCAAGACAACCCTTAAATTACTTTCATGTTCCTCTTTAATTTTTGAATAAACCAAAATATCATCAATGAACACAACCACAAACTTATCCAAGAACTCACGGAAAATTCTATTCATAAGATCCATGAATACAACAGGTTCATTGGTTAAACCAAAAGGCATAACTACAAATTCATAATGGCCATATGTAGAATGAAAAGCGGTCTTAGGAACGTCGAATTCTTTTACTTTCAACTGATGGTACCCCGACCTCAAGTCAATCTTCGAAAAATACTGAGCTCCCTAGAGCTGATCAAACAAATCATTGATATGAGGCAAAGGATACTTATTCTTAACAGTGATGTTATTCAATGCTGTATAATCAATGAAAAGTATCATTGAACCATCATTCTTTTTAAAAAAAAAGACAGGAGCACCCCATGGTGATGTGCTAGGTCGAATGAAACCTTTATCTATTAACTCATGAAATTGCTTCTTTAACTCTAAAAGATCAATTTGATCCATTTGATAAGGGGGTTTTGAAATTGGCTTAGCATCAGGAACTATGTCAACAGTAAATTCAACTTCCCGATCAGGTATAATACCAGGCAACTCATCAGGAAAAACATCAAGGTACTCATTTACCACTGGCACATCATTAATCAGAATAGTTCCTTTGTTTTCAACAATATGTGCAAGGTAACATTCATTTCCATCTTTTACCAGTTTTTCAACTTCCTGATATGTTATCAAAACCAAGGGTTCATTCTTGTACAAAAATTGAAAATCATTCTGAAAATAAACCTCTTTAGCTCTACAGTCAATCTTAGCATGATAAATAGAAAGCCAATCCATGCCCAATATAACATCAAACTCTACTAGAGGCAAAACAATAAGGTTTGCTGGTAGATTCTTTCCGCACACAAGGACATGAATGTTATTATGTCTTCTTTTTGTCTCAACATTTCCTCTAGGTGTTTTTACCGTAAGTTCAGTATTCATATCATGAGATGGAATTCCCAATTTACTATAAAACTTTTCAGAAATGAAAGAGTGTGTAGACCCTGAATCAAACAACACATTGGCATAATCTGAACAAACAAAAAATGTACCTGATACAACTTCATTTGATGGCCCAACATCTGCTGAAGTAGTTGCAAAGGATTTCTCCACCCCTTTCTGCTTGTAGTCTGGCTACTTTCCTTCGGTTGAGTTCCTTTTTGGACACTCATTTGCATAATGACCCATTTCATTGCACTTAAAACATTTTACTGACTATAAATCAGATTTTTTCTTACCATTACACTGATATTTTTCAGTGCAATTACGAGCCTTATGTCCCATTTTACCACATCGGTAACACTTACAATAATTCAAAAGACATTCCCCAACATGCTTTTTACCACAATTTTCACAAACTGTAAACTTAAGCTTCTTACCATCAGACTTTTTTGAAGAGTTATTTCCTTTCGCCTGCCACCTCGACCTCTTATTTTGTTGTTGGTCAAAGAATACTTGATCATTGGAAAACTCCATTTCCACCTTCTCCGCACAACGAACAAGTTTTTCATAACTTTTGAACTCACGAGAAGCTAAAGCCCTTCAATACTTTGGCTTTAATCCTGAGTAAAAACGGTTGATTTTACTATCAAGATCTCGTATGAAGTTTAGAGAATACCATGCTAGTCGAGTGAATTTTTCTTCATAAGCATCCACTGAGTCATCCTCCTGCCTCAATTCCAGGAATTTTTTTCCATCCTAAGTCGTACCACCTTAAGAAAATATTTCTCCAGAAACATACCTTTGAATTCATCCCAATCAAGAGCATCAATATCCTCACTATCCCAGATATTTTTCACCATCGACCACCACTGATAAGCTTCACCTTCAAAACGGTAAACAGTGAGACTAACCTTTTGATGGTTTGAACAACCCATGACATCAAAAATCTTTTCCAGTGCTTTAATCCACCCATCAGCTAGCATCGGATCAGATGATCCTCTGAATGATGGGGGATTTTGCCTCATGAAATGCTCCACTACTGACATGTTCCTTTATTGTTGATCTGGCTGATCTCGTATATTTATACCACCACCATTTATAGCCTGAGTCAACTGTGCCATCACTGCAAAAAACTATTCAGTTCCGATTCCGACCATCTCAGGTTGCTGATTTGGAAGGTTGTCTTCCTCCTGATGTTGTCCCAACATAGCTACCCTGTTTCCTCTGCGGAAAACCATTTTAAACAAAGAAATATCTTAGGCGAAACAACATGGTAACCTGGAAATGCCATATGATGTCAATATTAACATAAATTACTTTATAGATATTAATTTAGCAATATCTTAACTCCTAAATATATCTAAACCAACCTCTGATACCAACTATAAGGACCCAGCCTTAAACATTACATAATATTGAATTAAATGAATAATTCACATTGGGGGTCTTTTCAGGTTTAGAGATTTACGTAATTAGGACATAACTATTACATCTCAAAATATTACAAAGTAGGAACTTTTACCCAGAATCCACTTTTTTTCATAAAATAAAAACTCTTGAAAAAAAAGTCATGTCTAATTCCATGTTAAAGAGATCATGGCTTTTCCTTGATCCCATCCTTGACCCTATTCATCTTTAAGTCCTGTGAAAAACATTTCAAAACTTGGGATGAGCATAAAAGTCTCAGTAAGGGTTATAAAATAGTGAATGAAAACATTTTTTCATAAATACATAGAAAACATGAACTCTTTTACTTACCTCATGAAATCATAAGATTTATGAAATACACATAGAAATCATAAATCATAAAGGTAACTTGCGGCATCCATACAATACTTACATTGTAGCTATCACACCTACATAGGGAGTTACTTTGGAATACCCATCACTGTATATTCCTAAAATCTCTTAGGAGAAACATTCATGTTTACCTCCGTCACGTTACCCAATGCATTGGAGAGCTATCTCGGGATCACCTTCCCTAGGTTTATCACGGAACCACCCGTATACGTAAATAATTCCCAAGAACTGTAACATGATCTTAACACAAAACATAAGCATAAAAGAAAGATAATATTTCCACATTACAAAAATAAAATATCATTTCAAGATATTGAAATAATAAATCCATTCTCAAAATCATTTTTAATACCAAAATACGTAAAAAGAGTATTTGGTATTTATTTTTCCTTTTAAAAACATTCTGGCTTGTTAAGGAATCCAAAGATCAACTAATACTCGCGACGGCAGAAAGGTCGTTGTCACCGCTTACGTTAAAGAAACATTCCTTTTTGTCATTTAGTAAAACGCTTCGTAGAGAAAAGATTCCTTTTGAATAGAAGTAAAATTCAAAGGGTTTTATACATCATATAAAATAAAGTAATGTATAAAACTAAAAATGTCTCAATAAAAGGAGATTGAGAAGAAGTCCCTTACCTCATATCCGAATTGACCCGTTCTATCTTTAATCTCCTGAATAATAAACTAAAGTTTATTTATACTTGCTTAAGAACTTTATCAAGTTTATTATTCCTTTTATAACACTTATTACCATGTTATAATCATTATGTAATCATTTAAGTTTATAACGTTCATTTTGTCGATATTTGGTACTTGAGTCAAAAGTGGACTTCTTGTAATTGCATGTTGTTCATGTGGTAAAAGGTTCATTATATCCAGAATGATATTCATGATTTGTGAATCATATATATCATATATATCCAGCACGTATATGTATTTATAATAGTACATAACATTTGGATGTACGAAATGAAATTCACCATTCATGGAGACGGTAAGCCGTACGTACGCATGAACGCTAATTTCATTTCTATTTCTTATTTTAATGGATTTAAAACATAATGATACATAGGTATATTATAATTCAAGTATAATATCATATATAATATCATTAAATCTATCCTTTATACATCCCACATAGGGCATTAACGAGTCACATCACTTTGAGGGGGCGGTAGTCCGCACTTCCTCAAATGAGATTATCGTATTTAACCACCATGGAAATAATAAAGGTTTGATATAATTGGGAAGTACATAAGCATAAAGAAATCATAAACATAATATATATCATATATAAATACAGTGCCATCATAATGGCCACCATGAGAGGTAGTAAGATGCAATTGAACAATCATCATTTCGTGAGGCGTTAGTTTTCCATCCACAGAAACATTATGTTCTTCATCCATTAGATGGAGGTTTGTGTAAGTGTAGTTCGAATAATTATCATAACCACATCCTAGTATATTTAGGATACTGGTTTTGTTACAAAAGAAAGGAAATAAAAAGAGTTTAGGGGTTAGAGAAGCAAAATAAAAGAAAATAATTTAAGAGAAACTGTTACCTTTAATTTGGGTTACTCACATTGGTTTGAACCAATGGACTTCTTGAAGTGCCTTCTTCCTAATGTTAGGCTTCTAGGATGAGGAAAGGGATGTAGGGAGCATAATTTAGAAGATTTTGGACGAGCCAAATGGCTTGAGAGGTGTGAGGAATTTCATAGAAGGGGTCTCTTTTTATAAGGGAGAGGAGGGGCTCTTTAGGAAAGAGTGAAAATATTACTTTATAATATAATGATATTAGGTTTATAATGGTCCAAAAATCATTATGTTCTAAGATAAGATGAATCATAATCTAAATAAAATCATCCAATTAGAATTGGACATGTTTTGGATAATATTTTAATCATTATAATCTTATTTATTTAAATCATCTATTAATGAGGTAAATACTGCATCATTATTGTGTCATAAATAATTTAGCTTATTTGATGTCTAAAAATTATAAAAAAATACCATGATGTAGGAAATAGTTTTAGATTTCCAATTAATATTTATAATAGAACAAATAATTTAAATAAACCCTTATAAAAATTAATTTATTAAAATATATTTGCTTTTGTCATTTTTGTCTTTTCTTTAAGTTAATTATTCTAAATTGTCATTATCACACCCAAGTGGCTTAAAGGGGTCCCAAAATCGACCCAAATATGATAATTGTTGTAAATGACTCAACCAATAATATTTGGACAAGTGTTAAGGTAATTTTGAATTATTATAATATTCTTTTATCCTTGAATTACCTTATTTACCTTTAACCGCGGTAAATCAAATTCAAAAGTTACTATTCACCAAAAATTATTTTCATCTTATTGAACCACATTTTACTTCTTGATAAAAACCATGTATGTAGGATTTTTGAAATTCAATTCACAGAAGTGGTAAAATTCCATTTAAAAGAAAAAGTCAGATTTTTTAACTACCACTAAGTGGTGTCACTATTCATCAAAAATTAAGTTTTTCAGAAAAATACCAAAAATTCAGCCTAAGCTATATTTGATATTCTGAATTCAAAAATGATGTCTATTTTTCCAAATTGAAAACATAGAAGTGAAATTAATTAATTTAAAAATTAATTCCCGCTGTTAAAACGAATAGTGTGTTTTTAAGAAACAATAACTATCAAAAGATTGATACTTGTTTATGTCTAATTTCAAAGTGAAATAAAATCCAATGACCAACATTGGATTAAATAGTAAAATTATATTTAAATTTAACTTTAAAACAAATTAAAAAGATAATCTAACCATATAAATAAATTAGATTAAAAAGCACTTTTGAATTAAAATACAATATTTTTCACTATTCATTAAAAAATGAACTTTATCAGAAAAATACCAAAAATTTACCCAATGTAAAATTTGATGTCCCCATTATAAAGAAGGATTTTATTTGGTCAATTAGAATGTATTAAAGTAACCAAAACTATATTTAAAGAGGGTTCTCCATTAAAAGGCAATAAATGGCCTTTTAATGAAAATTATGCTTAAAATTAGATTCATTCACATTTTAAGCCTCTAACTTTTTATTGGATAATGTAAATACATTTAAAAAAACATGTATACTCATATTGTTGTTAGTTTCATTCACTCTCACCAATGCAACAGCTAGGAGTAAACTGCCATTTAAAATAATAATATTATATTATTAGTGTGCAACGTAAGATTCCAAAGAAACCCGTTGTTGCGTATCGGGTACGCTATCGAACATAGAAACCCCTTTAAGCTAAAATTAATATTTAATTCAAAAATATTAATAAATATGAATATATCTTATTATTCATTTTCCTGGGATGTTACATCATATCACTTATTACCTTGCTATAACAATAAGTTAATTATTTGAGTTCATATTGGATATTTTATCGATGTTCGGAACTTGAGTAAAAAATGAACTTGTTATAATTACAATTTTTCCATGTGGTCAAAATTACATTATATCCAGAATTATATAATGATTTAGATATCATATATATATTTTTTATATCCAGTATATATATCTATTTATAACAGTACATAACAGTTGGAGATAAGAAAGGAAATGTACTGTTCATGGAGACTGTAAGCCGTACGTACGCATGAACGCTACTTTCATTTCTATTTTTTATTTTAATAGAATTAAAACATAATGATACATAGGTATATTATAATTCCAGTATAATATTATATATTATATCATTAATTCCATCATTTATATGTCTCACATAAGGCATTAACGAGTCATATCATTTTGAGGGGGCGGTAGTCCGCACTTCCTCAAATGAAATTATCGCGTTTTACCCATAATGGAAACCGTAAAATAATGATATAAATGGAAAATACTGAAGAATAAAGAAAACATATACATAATATAAAAATCATATATAAATAAAGTTCCATCTTAATGGCCACCATTAGAGTCAGTAGGAGATAATCGAACAATCATCGTTTCGTGAGGCGTTAGTTTTCCATCTATAGAAACCATATGTTCTTCACCCATTAGATGGAGGTGTGTCTATGTTTAGTTTGAATAATTATCATAAAACATCCTAGTATATTTAGGATACTGGTGTTTTTATAAAATAAAGTAATAAAAAGTTTTTATGGGGTTGGATAAGTAAAATAAAACAAAATAAAAAAAAAGAATTTAAGAGAAATTGTTACCATTAATTTGGGTAACTTCCTTTGGTTTGAATCAAAATGACTTTTTTAAGTTCCTTCTGCCTAAGGTAAGGATTCTAGGGGGAATAGGGGGATCTTGAGAGATTATTTTGTCTGGGGTTGGACGAGCCAAGGGGGTTGAGAGGTGTGTGTAATGGGTTATAAGTGGTGTCCATTTATAAGGGGGAGGAGGGGATCTTTAGAAAAATGTGAAAATACTATTTTATTATATAGTGATGTTCGGTTTATAAAGGTCCAAAACTAATTAAAGTCGAAGATAAGATGACTAATGGTCGAAATAAAATAATCCAATAAGAATTGGACAGGTTTTGGATATTATTTTAATATTAATAATCATATTTATTTAAATCATTTATTAATGAGGTAAATACTACATCATTATTGTGTCATAAATAATTTAATTTATTCTATGTATATAAATTATAAACAAATTACTATAATGTAGGAAATCGTTTTAAATTTAAAATGATTATTTATAGTTGAAAATATGACTTATATAACCCCATGTAAAAATTGATATACTAAAAGATATTTATTAATGTCATTTTTGACTTTACTTTAAGTTAATTAAAATAAAGTGTCATTATCATTCTTAAGTGGATCCATGGGTTCCCTAATTTACCCAAGGATGCCCATGGTTGACCATGACTCATCCAATAAGGTTAGGACATGTGTTAAGGTAATTTTTTACCATTATAATATTATTTTTACCTTAAATTACCCTATTTACATTTAACCACGGTAAATATAAGTCAAAAGTTACTGTTCACCAAAAATTTTCATCTCATTGAACCAAATTTTAATCACTAATAACAACCATGTATCTCATATTTTCAAAATGAAATTCACAGAAGCGGTAAAATTTCATTTAAATGAAAAATTCGGATTTTTAACTACTACTTAGTGGTTTCACTATTTATAAAAAATTGGTGTTTTTGAGAAAAATACAAAAAATTAATCCTAAGGTATATTTGATATTCCAAATTAAAAAATGATTTCTATTTTACCAAATTCAAAACATATAAGTTGGATTAATTAATTTAAAATTAATTCTCGTTGTCAAAACAAATAGCACGTTTTTAAGAAACAACAACTATCAAAAGATTGACACTTGTTTATGTATAATTTCAAAGTGAAATTAATTACAATGGCCAAATTTGGATTAAAGGGTAAAAATATAATCTAATTACACATAAAAATAAATTTAAAATATAATCTAACCATATAAATAAATTAGATTAAAAGGCAGTTTTGAATTAAAATACATTATTTTTTCGCTATTCATAAAAAAATGAATATTATTAGAAAAATACCAAAATTTCATCCAAAGTAAATTTTGATGTCCTGATTCTACAGAAGAATTTTATTTTGTCAAAATGAATATGTAAAAGAGTCAAATATTGGATTTAAAAAGGGTTCTCTATTAAAAGGTAGTAAAATTGAATGTTTTTGAAAAATACATTTTTTATTTGAAAAATTTAATTTGTTATTATAATATGTCTAAGAAATACATAATACATAAATTAAAATTATATGGAGTATATAAAATTCAAAATCTAGTTAATACTATTCATAACTGCTCTTGAACCGCTTGTTTGGTAAGTCGTGATACGCTCGAACTTGGTGTTGCATGTAGAGCAAGCTATTGAATTTAAATAAAATAATTTACTATGAAATCTTGGGGTGTTACATCATTCCATCCTTCAATAAACTGCTTCCTCGCAATTTTAATTTTTTCTTCTAAAATAAAGGGTTAAGAATAGAAAAATACGTTGGTGGAAAACCCACATCGGAAATTGGGTCAATAAAAGTTAGTATTAGTAAGAGGGAAAAGGAGATGAAAAAGTCACCACTAAATTATGATCTCGATTACAAGAACATTGGTGGTAATTAAGGACACATAATTGGAGGAAAATATTAAATATATATAGGGAGTGATTGAGGTCATCAATCACAAACAAGTGTAAAATTGAGGGCCTCAAAGCCATCAATCTATGACGATTTAAAATATCATTGGTTCAAAAAAACATAAAGCATTAGGATAACACAGTTTTGGTTTTAATATCTATTCCCTAAAGTTTATTAATTAATTTATTCGTAGAATAAGAAAACAAAAATATACTTTACAAGTAGAGTTTCATTCTTTATCTAATTCTTACCACAAACTCATCTTTCACTCCAAATGATAAGTATTAAAGATGACTTAGTCACACCTGAAGCTCTAGAATAAACTTATAGAGAATCACATAGTCCACAATGAATGAACTATATATTTACCTTTTCTTTAGAGATTAACCAAAACCAAAATGGTTAGTAAAAGATCAGATGATCCACAAAAGGATAATACTTTAGAAAAATAAATACTAATCTTAAATTCAAAAATTAAACCAACAATACCAAATGTTCATTAAATACCACTCAATATACAATTGTCCGTAAAATATTTTATTATAATCTAAACTAATATTGAAACCCAAAACTTAGAAGAATTTTCTTACATAGTTTTCCACGTTAAATTGTATCTCCAAAAAAATATCGACTACTCTTAAAGTCACATACTTAAAAGTAATTAACCTAATAAAATATTCACTATGATAGGTTAATTATTTCCATAAATATACCAAATCGCTATAAATCCACAATAAAAAAATTGTTAAGAAATACCTTTACACTTCAAATGAAATCCCATAGTATTCTATTTTCCATAGGCATATAGTATTCCCAATTGAGAGAACGTTTTCCAATATAACATTTATCACTTAATCACCAAATCATTTTCCTATACTATGGATATCCATTTGATAATACATAAGATCCCAACTCAACTTATTATTGATCAATAAAATCATTTAACTAAAAACAATTAGTCACACTAACCAGGGACTTCACGTAGTCCAGTGGTAGGCGATAAATCCCAATCTCACTATGGTTGTGGGTTCGATTACCACATCTTTGTCCGAAGTGAAGGGTTGTCACATGGTCTACGTGTTTTCCTTTTTCAAAAAACTATATAATTTTATAATATTCCCAAAAATTAGATAGATTCTTCAAAATAACTATAAAAAAATTTCATCACAAATGTAATCTCATACCTCACATTTTCATTCAAAAATTTAATAACTTGTAATTTCCTCAAACTCAATGATCATATAAAACCAAATGGTTTTTTATAACTATATCCACAAGAGAAAAGATAATTCTTCCTCAAATATCATTTTCACATGACAAACTACAGGATTACAAATACAAGAGAAAAGTCTTCCAAAGTAATCCCATCAATAAAGAGCACTAATAATTTTAAAAATTTCTCCATCCATTTATTTCAATATAGCTTCTTTCTTGACACATAGGGAATTCACTTGGGTAATGGCCAGGTCCCCTAAATTTATGGAAAATGACAGTAAGTGGATTCTTAGGACCATTTTTTATTTTCTTCCATAGTACTCTTCATTTTTCCTCGAAGTTTTTTTTCTTTATGTCCTTCTTTCCCTCACATAAAGAATTTATTTGTTCCATTAAGACACCTTCCTAGGTCTCTCCTTTTACATTTCCTACATAATGGAAAATGAGCTTTCTTCTCTCCATGGTCTTCACTACTGGAGCTCTTATCATTCACCACATTTCTATTATTTGTTGAGTCCGAGAGTTCGTTAATATATATATTGTCGATCATATTTTTTGAAAACTGATTCAACATTAACACGATATCTTTTACGCCTGTCAACATTCGATTTTGTTGGTTATTTCCACCACAATTAAAACCTTTTACATCATGCTCAATGTAACTATGAATTCCTAGGAATCCATCTATTGAAGAAACCCAGAAAGCATTGTGTGAGTAATAATAGTCCTAAAATCATTTATATAATATCATGACACCTTTCTTTCAATGTAAAACACCTTAGGATTAAGCAAGGTAATTTATTCTCATATTATATTAAAATCCTTCAAATCGGTTTGTAAATAGAATGTAAATTATCCAAAGCATATACCCCGGGAGCATCGTAACTAAAAGTCCATCAAGGCCTGTTATCGTGTACTAGGATACCCTAGGTGAATCCCGAAACTCCTTGTCAGAGTTTTCAATACTATGTACATCTGTTCCAGAGCCGCCTCTACCTGCTCGTATCCAGACAAGGATGTACTTCTTGGAAAATACACAAATTCTCTACATTACAAATATTATAGGAACTTATTATATACCAATCCTAAAAGTATATCTTAAGGTAATGTTCTCTAACCAGAGTTTATCTAAATCTAGTTTCCATGGTTTGTACTAAACTTCCTCTGATACCAACTGTAATGCCTCGACCCTAGAATCTAGGAGCCGGTGCATTATTTTAGTACATTGGCATGATTACAAAGAATCAAGTCCCAAAGTACCTATCAATTTAGTAGTATTTGAAACATTATACACACATAAGTTCAACACTAAAACTTGAAAAGAAAAACAACACTAATTTATTTCATTTGAAACATCCAAGATTCCAAGATTATTCATGTAAGCCACTCTTAACTAACTTCTTCATATCCTGGGGAAATGAAACATGAGAGAGGTGTGAGCTCAAATGCTCAGTAAGAGTAAGAAATACAGTGGAAGATAACATAAAAATTAAGCATAGTGAATATTGAAAACACATGCCTTTACATATAATAAACATGAACACTTTATGGCAGGAATATGACATGAGTAAATAATGCCATAATAAAACATTGTCATGGGTGTTCTACTAGTCGAATAACCACATGAAATATCAATATCTAATATCATAATGATGGAATGCATAATGTCGAACATCTTAACCACATAGTCAAGGCCTTGCGCCAAGACTACAAATAAGAATTTTCAAGGCCTTGTGCCAAGACACTAGTTTGTCTCATGAGACCTACTGATGCATCGAGGAGCTATAGCGGGCTCCACCCGTCACATACTAAGTCCAATTCATTCCTCATATGAAAATTTTGAAACATAACATAAAAATTCATATTAAAACTAGCATATGAAATAGTAAAACTTTATCCACAAACCAGTAATGGTATAAAAATAGCACATCCACAGTCAAAAATAACTCATTCAATACAATATGGAATATTTTATTGTTACACATTCACCTCAATCGGGAGTAATGAATGATATTGACATAGATGAAAATAATAATCAAAACTATTTGGGAGAAATATCCCATTTTTTCTTGAAAACATTCAAAAGTCATACTATTTGTCAAGAATCTATTTAAAAATAAATTTTTGAATCAAAGTGTCCCATACCACTTTGAATCTTTTAAGAGGAATTTTAGTTATAAAAAATTAATTTCCATATAAATAAATCCTTAAAACCATTTTTAAAACATGGAAATTAATGAGTAAGATTTAGAATAATAAATTTTTAAAACATTTATATATATATTATAGTTAGAGTTCCAAACCAAATGAGAGTCACTTGAATTGAGGTAATCAAAACTTTATAATATCTTGAGAATAAAGGATTTCATTATATACTATGTCAAAGGATAGTATATACTCTATACAAATGTTAATTGGTGCATAACAACAAAGAAGTCTCAAAGGAATGTAAATTGAGATGAAATACCTTATAAAGACATTATCCTTAGGTAAAGGATAAATAGATGACATAATTATGTGTGAAAAATATAAATACACTCAATATGATTGGATATTCAATATAAATCAATCAGAGGACATTCACAGATATTCTTGTAAAAACAACACCAATGACTTGGATGTTTAACTCATTGAATAAAAATTGAGTTAAGATCAAGTTTATATCAATGACTTAAGAAATTATCAACGGAGTGATTATTTGTATCAAAATTATATCCACATAGAGGGGAGTGTAAATTACTACACAAATAATAAATAGTGATTCCACACGTAATCATGGAGTAAAATATTCAATGAAGTATGCATAAAGCCCAATGAGTGGAAATTGAAATTTGAAAGTACCTTACCGATTTGGTAACTTATGAAACATACACCCCATGAAAGAAGTATCATAAAATGAAGATGTAAATACCAATACATTAAATTATGTTACAAAAATAATACAATCATGGGCAGTACATACTCCACACAAAAGGAAATAGTGGCCAATATAGCATGAATCTCATGGGAATAAAAGTGAGATAAAAAACCTTACTTCGTTGTAATCAATCGAGTCGTATGAACAAAAGTTAATAACCACCAAATTAATCACAGAATACCATGAATATAAAGAGAACCATGATAATATATATCAAATGGAATTACACAATACACCATATGCAATAAATATGTGGCGAACATAGGAAATATCATAGAATTAAAAGTGGGATAAGAAACTCCTTACCTCAAGTCCAACTTGTCTTGTATGTTCCTTGTTCTTCCTGAATAATACACTTATGTTAATTTTTACTTGATTAAGAACATTTTTCCAGTTTATTATTCATTTTTATCACTTATTACCTTTCTATAACAATTAGTTAACTATTTTAGTTCATAATGGATATTTTATCGATGTTCGGAACTTGAGTCAGAAATGTACTTGTTATAATTACAATTTTTCCATGTGGTCAAAAGTCCATTATCTCCAGAATGATATACATGATTTAGATATCATATATATATATTATATATACAGTATATATATCTATTCAAAAAAGTACATTACATTTGTAGACAATAAATGAAATGTACCGTTCATGGAGACAGTAAGTTGTACGTACGCATGAACGCTAATTTCATTTATATTTTTTATTTCAATAGAATTAAAGCATAATGATACATAGGTATATTATAATTCAAGTATAATATAATATATAATATCATTATTTACATCCTTTATACATCCCACATAATTCATTGACGAGTCATATCATTTTGAGGGGGCGGTAGTTCGGACTTCCACAAATGAAATTATCGTGTTTTACCCATAATAGAAACCTTAAAATAATGATATAAATGGAAAATATAGAAGAATAAAAAAAACATAAAAAATATATATATATCATATATAAATACAGTTCCATATTAATTTCCACCATGAGAGGCGGTAGGAGAAAATCGAACAATCATCGGTCTGTGAGGTGTTAATTTTCCATCCATAGAAATAGTATGTTCGTCGCCCATTAGATGGAGGTGTGTGTAAGTGTAGTTCAATTTTTTATCTTAAAAACATCCTAGTATATTTTTGATATTGGTGTTGTTATAAAAGAGAGTAATAAAAAAATTTAGGGGGTTGGATAATTAAAATAAAACAAAATAAAACAAAATAAAACAAAATAAAACAAAATAAAACAAAAGAATTTATGATATAGCGTTACCTTTAATTTGGGTAACTTCCTTTGCTTTTAACCAAAAGGACTTCTTGAAGTGCCTTCTGCATAATGTAAGTATTATAGGATGAAGAGGGGGATCTTGAGAGATTATTTTTTTAGGGGTTGGATGAGCCAAAAGGCTTGAGAGGTGTGGGGAATGGGTTATAAGTGGTGTCCTTTTATAGGGGGGGGGGCTCTTTAGGAAAGTGTGAAAATATTATTTTATTATATAGTGATATTTAGTTTCTAAAGGTCCAAGACTAATTAACTTCAAATATAAGGTGACTAATGGTTGATATAAAATCATCCAATAAGAATTTTATAGGTTTTGGATATTATTTTAATATTAAAAATCATATTTATTTAAATCATTTATTAATGAGGTAAAAACTACATCATTATTGTGTCATAAATAATATAATTTATTTGATGTATAAAAATTATAAAAAATAACCATAATCTAGGAAATATTTTTATCTTTCTAGAGATTATTTAAAGTGTAAAATATGACTTATATAACCCATGTAAAAATTTATATACTAAAAGATATTTGGTAATGTCATTTTTGTCTTTACATTAAGTTAATTAAATTAAAGTGTCATTATCATTCTTAAGTGGCTCCATGGGGTCCCAAAATCGACCCAAGGATGACCATGGCTGGACATGACTCATCAAATAAGGTTATGACAAGTGTCATGGTAATATTTTATTATTATAATATTCTTTTTACCTTGAATTACCCTATTTACCTTTAACTGCGGTAAATAAAAGTAAAAAGTTACTATTCACCAAAAAATATTTTCATTTTATTGAACCAAATTTTACTTTCTAATAACAACCATGTATCTCAGATTTTAAAAATTCAATTGATAGAGTTGGTAAAATTTCAATTAAATGAAAATTTAGGATTTTTACTACTACTTAGTAGTTTCACTATTCATCAAAAATTGATGTTTTTCAGAAAAATACGAAAAATTAAGCCTGCAATATATTTTATATTCCAAATTCAAAAATGATCTATATTTTACCAAATTCCAAACATAGAAGTAGGATTAATTAATTTAAAATTAATTCATGTTGTCAAAACAAATAACGTGTTTTTAAGAAACAATAACCATCAAAAGATTGGCACTTGTTTATGTATAATTTATAGTGAAATTAATTCCAATGACCAAAATTGGATTAAAGGGTAAAAATATAATCTAATTAAACTTCAAAACCAATTTAAAATATAATCTAACCATATAAATAAATTAAATTAAAAGTCGGTTTTGAATTAAAGTACATTATTTCTCATTATTCATAAAAAATGAATATTATTAGAAAAATACCAAAATTTCATCCAATGTAAATTTTGATGTCCCGATTCTAAAGAAGAGTTTTTTTGGTCAAATTGAATATGTAAAAGGGTCAAATATTATATTTAAAACGGGTTCTCCATTAAAAGGTGGTAGGATTGATTTTTTTTAAAAAATACATTTTTTATCTGAAAAATTGATTTTGTTCTTATTATATGTCTAAGAATCACATAATACATAAGTTAAAATTATATGGAGTATATAAAATTCAAAATCCAGTTAATACTATTCATAACCGCTTTTGAACAACTATTTTGGTAAGTCGTGGTACGCTCTAACTCGGTGTTGCATGTAGTGCAAGCTATTGAATTTAAATAAAATAATTTAATATGAAATCTTGGGATGTTACATGCTCTTAAAGTATAACCCCTCTAGTAAATGACCCATGAAAACTCTCACGGTCAATATTTATGGTCAATCATAATAACAATTCATAATTAAAAGACCCTACTTTGGGAAGATCTCACAATTCATTCCTCTTGGTCATACCTTCCGAATTAGAAACACATGCATTTCATATAAACAACAACTCTATCCTAACAACACTAGGCTTGTAAAACAAAGTAGCCTAACATGCTTTTTGTACCCAATATCCATAACCAAAAAGAACATGGGAAACACCTCCATAAACAGGGTAGTATACCTTATTCACAATCAATAACCCTCTCTCCATCAAACAAACCACTACAGGTATTAAACATGGTTAAATTAAAAAATGTTCCATACCCTAAACAAGGGTATTCGGTACTTTTAACATATATAATTCAAAGACAACCAAAGAAAGGCACAAACCACCTACCTCGATGTCGTACAACAAACACTCTTGAATTCCAGGACTTGAATCGCCCTAGAATGACGCAGATCTACAAAAAGGGTAAAAATGATCAAACCTCGATAACTCAAGAGAGAAGTGAAATCAGGAAAAGAGGCTCTAGGGAAAGAGAGTACTCACTGGTGGGAATCTAATGCACCCAGTGACTTCTTAACCGAAGATCAGATAGAGTAACGGTAGGGGATCAAGTTCTCAGCCATCTTGTCGCTCTCCAATACGAAACATAGAAATAAAAAGATGCTTCTGGAGATTAGATGTGACCCATGTATGATTAATCAAATAAAAATAAGAGTACACTGTGCATTCATTTAATGTACATGTTGTATACTAGCCTCAACCATACCCGCATTAGGCGGTCTGTCGGGTCACCACATGACCATGTACACAGCCATTACATGGCCTGTACATGGCTACAAGTAAAAACCTAATACACAATGTGTACTCAAGAGTACACAATGTGTACTTATAAAATTTCCAAATTCTTCCTTTTTCCACAAAAACAACCTGAAATAAAGATCCATACCTTAAATGAATACCAGAGTTATTAAAACCCTAATTTTTAGTATTGTATTATGATACAAAATATTGAATCAATTTTTACAAAATCATATCACATTAGTGAAAAATTTTAATCTAAAATTAATGTCACAGATGTGATAAGAAAACAGTTTTCCAATGAAAAATATATAAAAGTTTACAAAGTTTTTATATCTTACTTCAATATGAAATTTATTTTATTGACATAAATTAGAATAATATATATATAGTTGAACTATATTTTTTTTACAACCAATTCGATATATAATTTATATTTAATTTTTTTTTAAATAATTTTTTAAATTAAAATTTAGTATTTTTAACTATTCAAAAAAAATTTAAAATTAAAAATATTCTAAAAAATTCACTATACTATAATTTTGAAAATATGTTTTAAAAAATTTTGATTATTTTTTAAGATAAATTATTTAAAATTGTAAAAAATTAAATTAAAAAAACTCACAGACGTGATGAAAAAGTATGTTTCTGGGAAGTGTAATTTCTTAAGCACAAAATGATTTTATATGAACTCTATGTCTAATAATAATCACTATATTTATCATAATAATATTTATTTATATATAATACATATATTTAATTTGAAATACTATTCATTAAGGATTATTTAAATTGATTTAATTGGAGAATCATTATGAACATTAAAAATAGTTTTTAGAAAAAACCCTTTTTAAACCCAAAAAGTAAACATACACTAAAATATAATATAATGTTAATTAAAAATAAATAATTTTTATAAAATATAAATATATAATAATTATATTAATTTAAAAATATTTACGAATTTAAATTATATAATTTATTCAACATAAATTATAGTTCAATAAAAATATATATTTTTCATTATTCACTAAAAAACCAATATTTTTAAAAAGTCACAAAATTTCCCCATAAGTTAATATCGATATGAATATTACACAAATTATTTCCATTTTATCTAATAAACCATAAAAAATCTCTGTAAAATAATTATAATGATTTCTCATAATAATAAATAAAAATTATTTTAAAAAAACATATTTTTGTTCAATATAATTTCCTCACCCAAAAATGAATGATTATTTACTCAGAGTTTATAAATTAATTTATATAGAGTAGGAACTCTATATGTATATTTCATAAATTAGTTACTAATATTCATTCCCCCTAAGTAATATTTAGGTTATAATAGTCATATTTAAAATAATATTATTTCATGGGTCATTGAAGCCCATTGTCACATCACGAATGTTATTGAAGAAACTCATTATTGTCTAAAATGTAAGATAAACATGGTGTTGCATATTATAAAATCTATCTAAAAGTTTAAATTAATTTTATTTTTATTCATAAAATAATTGGTTGTAACATTATACCTCCCTTAAAATGAATTTCATCATCGAAATTCATCTTGATCACCAAAGGGTTGACAGTTGAAAATTGTTTTATATGAACCCACATCGTACAAATAAAAAATAAGTAAACCCTTAAAATGTGATTGTTGGAAATTAAATTTTATTTAGGTTAACTCATAAATAGTTATCTAGATAAGATAATATATATGGGAAGTGAATATTCATACATAAAATAAAATTTTAAAGAATTATAGAGATTGATATAGATCATTGATCAAGATAAAGTTGGTGATCTAGAGAATATTGACAACCAAAAAACCTAAATCAAATAGCTGTGAAAATGGTCATTGATATCATAAAAACAGATGATACAGGAATTTTTTTTTTCAATATAATTTTTGTCAAGTTGGAGAATTTTTTTTAGAAGATATACTTACTTTATTCCGTTTTATTTCATAAGTACAATTTAACCATTTGGTTGTGGGTTGATGAACTTACACTTAATCTATTACACTAATAATTTAAGGTGAATTATTATGTCTAAATAATCTAATAGATATTATGATCCATAAATATAAAAATAATTCATTCAATCTATCTACATTTAAAATCACAATAACATGGTTAACACAAGTTATGAATAAACCATAATATGGTGAAATAATACAGTGGTCTCTAAAGACTCATTTAATGTTCAACATAAACCATTTAAAAATGATTAACCTTATAACCCTTACAAAATTTATAATTTATAAAAAGGGTCACTAAATTTATCAAAATCAACCTAACCTTAATCCATGAATTATAGTAATATAGCTCTTGATTTTCAAAAACAAAAAATGTGAATACCTCACTCATATATTTTCTTGAAACATTTTATAACAAGAATTACCATGAAACCTTAATGAAAAAGTACATAACTCCTCATTTATTCAATAAAACCATATATTATTGAATGTCTTACATAAATACAATAATGATATAAACTCTATCAATGATAGAATAAAACACTTTGTCACCAAATCATTAATCAATTCAATGGGAATCAATGCTATCCAATTTAAATGATCTAACTCGGTCATCGCATTACCCTAACATCATTATCTCAATATCAGGAACATATTAAGGTCTATTATTACATTAATCATTTGTTTTACATCAATATATCATTGCAATTAAATCACTTTTCCTGGTCAGCAACATCATTAGACATATTTTATCAAATCCACAATGAATATATTATTTTAAAAAATCCTTATATAGATATTACAATTATTGAATTCCAATAAATAAATACTTCAACCTGCTCAATTATATCTAAAACCATCAACTAAGATTATCATCTTATTCCTTAATAACTATATCCTTTCATATTTCTTCCCCATTATATTCACCATTAATAATAAAACCATTAATCTTACGACCATAATGATCCTCTTCAAGATCATTCCCCCAGGACATTGATTTTCATAATGAATATAAATTCCACATTTTAAACATTTAATATTCAATGATTCCTTAGGGATACCATTATCCTTTCCATTTCTTTAACTGAAATTTTAAACTTCTATATACCATTAATTTTTATGTGTTTTTCCTTTTTTCACACACAAAATTTCTTCCCATTACTCTAAGATATCCACTTAGTTTTTTCTACCCATATTATTGACATATAATAAATTGAATCATATTTCATTCTTGGTTTCTATTACTCGAACTCTCAGAGAACTCTATCCTCCTCTTCTTTTGTGTGTTTGAGAGTTTGTTAAAGTTCACATTGTTAATAATATGGAATGATAACTGATTAGGAATAATAAAAATATCCTTAATCCCATTCATAATACCATTTTTATTAAAATTAGATAATTTTAAATAATATTACTTTTTAACCATGTTCTTTTTGTTTCTCACCATTGATAGAAACCAAAAATCACTTTTTGAGAAAGGATAATCATAATGGAAAACCAAATAATCATGATAATCACTGATATGATTTCTAACTCATGAGACCTTATTTTTAACATGTCACACAATTGGTTCATCCAAGGCTATTTGATGTCACCATTTATTAAATCTTTAATGATGTTTTAAAAATGGGTTTTTAATTTCCAATGAATATCCCACTGGAGTGTCAAACCAATTGTGCAACATGCCCTTTTTCCATTAACAAGGTGATGACTAAGCCCAGATCAATGAATCCATTTCAATGTTATTACCCCTAGTTACCTATGATCCATATCCACATCCACTTTTAGTATCCATACTTGGATATATGTTCCCCGAAACTAGTTTTTATATCATTTACCAAAATTCAATGATAGTTTCCTAAACATTTACACTTACTTAGAATTATCCTTAGAGACATCCTATGTAATATCCATTAAACTCCCTATGTATATCCCTAAAGTTTCACATCCTCTATTCAAAAGGTTTAATAAAACTTTCCCATGATACCAAATATAGAAATTTAGGCATCCCATACATGGATACTACATTTTTGAAGATGAACATTCATTACATTACTTGACCACTTGCCCAAGGATAGTAATAATTTAGTGCCTTTGGAAACATGGAACATAATCATACTAATTCATGAAATATATTCAACATATCCCATAAAGGTATTTCCATTTACTAATCCTACCTATAAAACTTTCTTCATGACTTGGGGAGTAGCAACATGAGAAATAGTGATGTTAGATGCTTAGTAATGGTAAACAAGGGAGATACATACACATAACATGTGAATAATGGTGTTTAGAGAAGAATATAACATTTTAAAACCTTTACATAAATATCAATGATCATAATCTTGAGTTATGGCATAATAAATGGAAGTTCATAAGACAATAATCTTAATTTAATCGAATAACATGATCCATGAGAGAATAACAATGGAAAAATACGAAGTATTATTGTAGAGACATATAGATAGAAAATAGTTTCCAAATAGTCAAGGATAATTTCCATGGATATAATAATAGAATGAATTCAATCCCAATATCATCATAGTATTCAAGGTTCACTCCCATGACCTTTATAGTGGAAAAAAATCCATAATGAACCATGTTACCTGATCATTCCAGTCCTATAATTCTCAAGAGATATAAATCAATACCCAAATTATTGGAGGGATATATAGGCCCCACCTATCACATAAGTAAAATCATATTTATGGGAACCATAATATCTTAAAACAATCATCATATCATAACCCATGATATAAAATAGGTTTCATTAACATTTTATCATATCCAAACCAATGGAAATTAGAAAAATTTCGTAATAATTTCATAATTTCACCTTTTGATAACCCATAGGAAAAGAAGTCTGTTACCTAAGAATTATATCAAGGTATGACCCGTCGAAAAAATGGGCATCGTAAACAACCCATGATAATAAAAATAAACCATTTAGATATAGAATAATAATTTTATCATTTGATCATATCCCTATTAAATCATAAGTAACCTTAAAGGATTTTATCTTAGATGGGGGTGTTTTTTGTAGAATAATCACTTGCAATGTTTCTCGATGAAAATAAAAATTATTTGTAAATAAATTTTTTCTTCAGAAAAACTATAATATATTTTTGAAATCATATTATTTTAAAAAAACATTTAAAACTAATAAATTAATCTTTAAAAATAATTTAAAACTATTCTTGGGGGAAAATATTCTTTCCACTTTGAAAAACACTTTTTAAAACATAAAAAAATTTCAAATTATTTTTTATGGTGAAATAATATATTTAAAATATAAAAATATAATAAATATTGAGGAACATATTTTCATTTAATATAAATTTTAAAACATATAAGTTAATATTGAAATCATTGATCGGTCATAAATTTAGGAAATATTATTCTTGATCTGCATGTTAAAAACAAACATTTTTTAATATTTTGAGTAAAATACAAATAGGAATTGATTGGAAAATGAAATGAATATTAATTTCAAAAAATTATAAAAAGATACTCAGGGATGAAATTTCATTAATAAATAATGTGAAAAATGTAAAAAACATTTTTGAATATTTTTAGAAAACATGGGTTTTGATGGAAAAGAGTTTTCTATTGAAAATAATATTTTTGTTAAAAACAATAATTCTGAATTATTAAGTTCATAATGAGAGAAAAATTTAGGTGGAAATTCAATTTTTATTACATGGACATAGGGTAAGAAAATTAATGAGTTTATTGATATATGGATAATAATATTTTATAATTAGAAACATATTCATAAACAGTCCTGATAAATGATGAGATTGTAATAGAAAATATTTATCACTTTGGTAACTTTCAAATGAAATCCCCATGAAGTAATATCATTGTAGAAGACTTTAAGTATCATTATTATAAGTAAATTAATGATATAATATGTAATATGGGATTTATATATAGCTGGTAAAAGATGATAGCTACATTACAAAACCATATGTCTCAAATAATGAAAATTGAGACAAAAACCCCTGACCTATTTGGAAATAACTGAATCATAGATCTAATGAAATATAGATCCTTGAATAAATATTTAAATCCTCATAATTTTAAGGTCTATACTCAAAAAATATAATCATGTGTAGTATATAGACTACATAAAAGAAATATATGGTCAATATGGATTGTGTCTAAGAGAAGTAAAAAGTGAGACAAAAATCCCTTACCACATGGGTAAATTTTTGTATCATAATCCACAATAAAGTATAAAAAAATGAAAAATAAATTATGTTAAAAATAATTTTATTCATTATATATCATGTCAATGGGGTAGTATAGCACCCCAAAAATGAAACAATATGAGAATTTCTATAAGTCTCCCAAAAATAAAAGAGAGACTAGAAATCCCAGACCATAAGTATTGAGTTCCTTCAAACCCATTGGATCCTCTAGTATAATAAACATAAGTTTTTATACATATATTATATAACCGTACTTTTATATAAAAAATCAAATATGATTTAATTTTTCTTTTTATTACCAATTTATTATGAATTACATTTTAATGTCACTTTTTAAGTAATAACCCATTTGTTTTTCATTTATGTCTTCATTTGTAATTGTTGGTCCTCCTACATTGATAAATGATCCATTGTTTATAGAATAAAAATAATGAAATAATTATAACATGATTACATCAATTAAAATTTTAAGGCCAATTATTAAATATTGTTTTCACAAATAAAGGACCTTGGGATAATGGAGACGATAGGTTATACCTATGTTTGAGTAACATTTCCTTTTTTCAGAAACTAGTATGGAAGGGAATTAATTAATATACCATCATTAAATAATTATAAAAATATAATAAAAATAATTTAATTTATTTAAATATTATAATACATATCATAAATGTGGTGTGGTGATGAAAACAGAGAGTCATGTCGCCATGTGGCGGTAGTCCGCCACACACATGTACAACGTTATCGTATCCCCTATAGAATGGAATTTAAAATGGAATATAAGATAAAATAATTCCATTCATATAATTTTATTATAGTTATCATATATATTCTTTATATCTATCATCATACGCAACCGTGAGGTGGTGATGAAAAAATGAATGACATTGGTTCGCAACACGGTAGTCCTCCATACACACGAATGATAATTTCATTACCCATTTGATGGAATTGGTGGAGGTTGTATATAATTACATTAAAATAAAAACATATTAGTATATTTAATATAATAAAGTTATTATATCAGCCTGGTTTAATAATAATTGAAGAAAGTTGAGGGAGAAATACAATAAAAACCCTTATTGAAGAACATTACATCTTCTCCGGGTAACTTTCTTATGTTTTCAACAAAATCCTCTATAGGTTATATTTATGAAAAAAAATATGGATTATAAAATGATATTTGGGAATATAAAAAGTTATTTGGGAAGGTATTTTTTATTCAAAATATCATGATGGTGTGAAGTGGAGAGGGTTAGGATTACCTTTTATAAGTGAGGTGCATGGAAAACATGTAATTTTTTGAAAATAGAAAAGTCTACCCATAGTTTTCTCAATTTACAAGGCTCCAAAATGGATTATTTTCGATAAATATAAATTATTTGTGTAAATATTTACATTTAATAAATTTTAGATAAGTATTTCGGTCACCATATCCCTTATCATTTTAGTTTAAACCCCCAGGCAAACCCATCTTCACCTTCACACTAGTAATTAATTTTTACTGTTTCAATATTCAATTTGGTAAAAAAAACTAGGTGGAATTATTATAAAATAAAAATTATTCTTATTCCAAAGTTGAAATATATTTTTAGAAATTCAATTCACATATGTGATAAAATATAGATTTAAATGAATCTCAAACAAGTGATGAAAAGGAAGGGTTTCAAGAAGAAAATGTTCAAAATTATACAATGTTTTTATATTGAACCATAGTATGAAATTTATTACAGTGATATTAGTTGGATTAAAACATATATATTAGAACTAAATTTTCATTAAAAATATGTCAAAATAAAATATAACATTATAAATAATTTAAAAGAATTTTTTTTTTCAATTAATGTTTAAAAGTTTTACATGACTTGCGAGGAACGACATACAGAAGTTACTATGGTACATATGTACATATGGGAAATAAAAAAAATCCATTTTGAGATATAATCAATCATGAACTACTTCATAATAATGGGCCTTTCTTTACACAAGGTTTGACACTCAATAGAGATATACTTTGGAAATTCACAAACAATTCGAGAACCATCATGCAGGATTCAAATTGAAGATTAAAATGAATGAAAATAGATAAACATAAAGATTCATATATTAAATATGGTTCCTGATTTAGATATCATATTAGTGATTTTAAATTATTATCTTGTTCCCCATCATGATTTGTGTTTCTTTCATTACTTATCTTGGATTTCATCAATGACTAGAAACCAAAGTAACAATGCTAATGTAGAGTGGCATGGCCAATGTAATGATTTTCTTCCTGAGAATCCAAACATTATGGGAGATATAATGAAAACTCATTGCGATGATCACTCATATTTCTCAATATATGAATCACACTAAATATACAAACGAGCATCAAAAGGAACAACGTTTTGTTGAGTCCTTCATGAAGAAATTTTGTCCTTCCTTTAGTTCTTATCTACTATTTGATGATAAATGGATCGGTACCTATGAAAATATATTATCTATTCTCTAGTGTTCAAATAATGAAAAATTGATTTCATTTTTATACAATTTTTAAGATTAAGTAATTAATTAGTGGCATCTTATCATGAATACAAGGCAATAAGATGAAATTTACACCATGTCTTGGGAGGGTTTAAAAAATAATTTTTCAAAAAGTACCTTCATCATGTTATTTTTATGAATATAGAGAAGGGTTTACATGAGTTAAAGAAAAAGGATGATTAATCCATTGGTACCTATGAGCATAATTTTACATGACTTGTGTGGTATTCTTCTTTTATTATCATCCATCTTGAAATTATGGTTGATCAATTTTTCAGCCACGTGAAAATAATTATTCTAAAGGTGTTATCCATAAGAGGCTTCAGTAGATATGAAGTGGTTTTATGATGTTCCATCAACGTGTAAAAGGAGGTTGCAGTTGTGTATCAATCTCATGGTTTTAAAAATAATTAAAAAAATGGATATAAAATGTAAATCTAAAAAATAAGGAGAGGAAAATATGTAATTTTCTTTAGGCTCAATTCTTGGGGAAAATAATGGAAGAGATTTTATTGAGGGAACTACTAAATTTTTTCAGTGTGGAAGGAATGGTCACCGGGTAAAAGATTTCTGAAGTGATGGAAAGAAGTTATCTAACCCTGTTAATAGAAAGAAAGATTCACATAATGTTCCTCCCCCAATTTAGTTATTCAAGTGTGAGGAGATTGGTAATTGATATATCTAATCCCAAAATCATGGGTTAATGAGGATGATCTATGTCAGAAAACACTTTAAATGAGAGACAAGTGAAAATATCATGTGATCACTACTACTAATGAGGGGTGTGCTAATGATGTGATGAATAGAACACTTACCATTAACTCTAGAACTGATATTGTTTTATTTGACTACAGATCTACAAATTCCTTCATATCTAAATAAATCACATAGGTTATAAAGTTGAAAAAAAATTATTAGATATAAAATTATAAGTGAAAATACATAATGATATGATGATCACATCTTAGTTCAATGACTACTCTCTGGTTGAAGTTGGTGGAAATTTATATACTACGAATTATTTTCATTCATCAAATGGTTTAATTTTATGTTATATTAGTCATGTATTTTATTTCTCTTCATAAATGCCACAACAATTGTTTAGTAAGGGATGCCATGTTGGTTATTCCACACAAACCTATGATCATCTATCACTAAGAGAATAATTTCAAACTTATGATAGAGATCAAATCTACTATCTAGTTCATGATTCCCATTCAGAAGGGGGGTTCATCTCAAATGGGTGGGGAGAAACTTGACATCAATGATATTCCTTTTGTACATGAATATTGTAATGACCAAAACTTTCATTAATGAAAACTCATCTTGATATAATTAAATGTCATATTATGGTTACATAAAATGTGAACTTCATTGGTTTTATGTTTTGGGATTTTAAAATACCGTTATGAATTGTGACCATTGCTAATATAGCCATTGAATAGTGATCACATGCTTAGTATAAATATAGGGATTTAAAAAATCCAACTTACTCAGACAAAGGAAGCGATGCACTCATCCTATAGATTTTCCCCGTACAAAGCCCATTTGTTGGAGCTCGGAAAGGAGGTAGCATCACTGGGTTTCCCTCTTGACTAAGCCCAAGCTGAGCTTGAACACGTTATGCATGAGTGGAACTGACTATGGGAGAAGTGGAAGTTAATAGAGACTACCACCTGAGCGATGTTATCTGAGCCACCCCAAGAGTCTATCATAATTGCACACCTTACCCTTTGGTTTAATGCGGTTGTGATAAGGGTATATGTAATGAGACCCTTTCACTATGCCTATGTACATTATTCTTTTATAGAGAATACACATTCTTTTTATTGTTACCTTGTAAATAGTTTATAAAGAAAAAATAGTATTTTAAGTTAATATTCAACTAATAAATATATTTTTATGAATTAATGGATTTTTGAAATAAATAATATTTTAATAAAATATTTTCATTATTATTTTCAAATTATTTTTTATTAAATATAAATTATCATATAATTTTATGAATGCAATTGTAATTTTTTGTATGGTTTGAAAGCTGTTTTTGTCAAAACCATGAATTTTTGATAAATGACAGATTTTATTTTAAAAGTAGAAATTAATATATTTAGAAAAATATTTAGATAAAATGAATATTATATTTAGAATTTGTACATTTAAATTTTCTAATGGCGAATTTTTCATAATTTTCTGATATAGTCCAATTTTTGGGTAAAAATTAAATACCGTTTAAATATATATTGTGTTTTATGACATCATAATGAACCAATAGTGAAGTAATAAAATACTATAAACAGTATTTGCGACCAATATATGTTTTAGAATTATAATAACGTGATTTTATATTTGTTTGATTTATTTTACAAATCTTTAGTGGACCCTCCAAGACTTACAAAACATTTTGTCTTTTTAAATTGTTTTCCTTGAGAGTGTGACACACCTCCACATAAGCTACCCTATTATTTAAAGATGATCGACTATTGGCCTCGTAAAATATTTTTTTTCCACTCCCCTTTGAAAAAAACAAGGGCAAAAACCATGGTCTGGTTTGGGGTTTTGATTAGTTTAATGTGTGGTGTCCCAACCTAAATAATAAAGAATTCCCTCTCCTTTCCTATATAAACCCACCCAAGCTCCCACTTCCTCTTCACTCAAAGCCTTTTTAGTTCTTCCAACACCTGAAATCCTCTCTCTAGAATCCTCCCAAGGTGCCTCAATCTCCCAAAAATCCTCTCTGTATCCTATCCCATTCTTTTGGGACCTCACTTCCTAGTAAGAGATTTCTTCCTTCCACATTTTTGTCCAATTTTAATTAAGTTGTTATGCCCTTTTGTATTCAATTAAAAATTTTTGGGGGTATGATTTCAGGCCTCCTCCATACATCCCTTTTTATGTTTGTATGATGGGAGTCCCTTTTCTCTCTCAATAATGCCTCCCATGTACACCGGTTACCATGCCGAAATACTGTGAGGGAGTTCTCTCTACTCTTTTACATCCAAGAAATTATTTTGTATTATGCATCTAAATTCCATTACGTTTGATGGGACATGTATCTATATAACCCTTATACTATCCATTTTATATAAATAACATGAGACACTGTCACGACCCCCTCCCACCAAAGATGCCCCTCCTAAGTTGGCGATGGTGAAAGGGAGATAATGACCCCCGAGTCCCGCCTCCAGTAGGCCCCGGGGTGGCGACTAGCACCAAGGGTATGAGTTTTCACAAATATGGGAGGCATTACCCTTTTTATTATTTAAGATGGGTAAATAGGACAAGTCAACCACCAAAAAGGAAAAGAACAAGTGTATAGAAATAAACCCAAACCAATCCCACATGCATGTTTAAATAGATCTGAAACAAGGTACAAGTAAAAGTAAGCTCAAAAGTACAATACCAAAAGAAACAAGTGTACGTCAACTACAACAACTCCAACTATCCCGACTATTAGGGTCTCGCACGGCCCTAGTAGTCCTCCTGGAAACCAGAAAGTAACCGTAGGGTGAGCATACAAGTATACTTACTAGGGAAACCTAAAGCTCTCATGCACAGGTGGGGAGACATCATAATGTCCCGTGAGAACAACAGAAGAAACCTAGAAGGGAAATCTATCCACCAAACCTCACCCGCCACACTCACCAAAAACACAATCACAATAGGTAGTAGTAGTATATAAGAACAAGAGTATTGGGTACCCCGCACCATTTCCCATTAGATAGCTTCTCTTCCTAACGGCGAACGTCCTGACGCTGCCACACTCTCCCCACCCGCACACACCTGGGCCTCACAAACCACACATCCCGCACACCCCTGGGCCTCACAACCACGTATCCCGCCCGCACACACCTGGGCCTCACAACGACGTATCCCTCCCACACACACCTGGGCCTCACAACCACGTATCATGCCCGCACACACCTGGGCCTCATCCCGATGACTCTTGGGACACATTAAAACTTTCTCGAAGAGTCATGGGATAAAACCACCCCAATCTAAACCTACCTGAAGGGTCTTAGGTGTACGTTCGCCTCAATCCATCACAGCCTAGGGAAGAAAGATAAGGAAGGAGCTAGTAACTAAGGGGAAAAACTATCTCCAATGAAATGGGAGTGTTCGACACTAAGTGCTCAACATGGGTGGGGTGCGATAAAACACAAAAGATATAGATACTTATATGTATACTAAAAACACAGCCCAACCTGTGGCTTCTAAACAAAGAAACTGAGCACGTGCCTCGACACTGCTACTACAAAGCATGAATACAACAAACAACCCCAACCCCATTTAGGTTTTCACGTTTAGCAGAATTAGTTTATTTAGTTCCTTATCTATTGGGAAACCAACCGCAACCAACCATATAAATCGTTCATGAAACATATCCCTGCCATCCAAAAATCAAGTTAGGAAAACACATGTAGCACAAAAAATACCTTCTTATTAACCAACCAACCCATTGATTATTAATCCCATTCCATTACCATGACCCACCATTCATTAACTCTTCCACTTTTTATTTATTATTCACAAATCATAGTTCATTCACATTCAAGCCCATCCCTGCAGCCCCGCTGCCAACCACCATAACCACAATCACACCAAAACCTGTACATCATTATCTCTTAAATACCATTTATGACAGCCCCGCTTCCCATCAGTAACATAGCATTCACACCAACCCACAACCAAGCCAACCGCAGCCCCGCTACTCACCTGATCCAACACAACCTACAATACACCCCCCTTTTCACATAAACAAACCCCATCACATGCCATGTATCCAAGACACCACCCACATGTTCATTATTCCATTTTGTTCAACCAGGGTGATTACAAAAGGGTTCCAGATTTTAAATCAGCCAAATTTACGTCATTAACCAAATTTCCACATTCAACAAAGTTTTTATCCACAAAACGATCTAGAAAGATAGGGAAACATTTAATTGCACAAGAAAAGGCCCCCAACGACCATGATTTTCAGTAGGCATAAGCCTATTCAATTCAGAACATAATATCACATGATATAAAGATAAACATAACAACTTCCCCATCCACGTTCTTTAACCAGTTATTATCTTTGTTTATTGGTTCAACCGTTTCTCATGAAAACAAGAGGATACCCACCCCACATAATGCATAATTTAGAGAGATGAAGGTAAGATCCCTACCTCAACAGGTTCTGATCACAACGTTCCCCCAGATCAACTTTAGAAGACGTCCATCGGCGTCCGTCACTTCTGTCGAGTCCCGAAAAAATCTCATCGGGAGGAAGTTGGAAAGGAAATGCCGAAGGAAAGACAATGGATCCAAGCTCAGATGTTCCGCCTTGTCATTATGATCCCATGGCTGCTTACAAATCGTAAATCAGAGCTCTGATGAAGAAGTTATGGAAGAAAAGGAGCCTTTGAGTCTCTTGGGAGAGCTCTGCTCAGAGGAATGGGGAGGAGAGCGGTGAGTTGAAAAGGAGGAGGAGACCCCACCTTTTATAGGAGATTAAAACATAAGTACACAGCGTGTAATTTATGGTACACTGCATGTACTTGGCCATTTCACACGGTCAACACACAACTTCCAACATGGCATTTAACGCGGCACGCGATCATTGACTGGTCAACACATGGTTTGAGGGTAACGCGTACGTGGGGAGGGACTACACGGTGTGTAGTATGGGGTACACGGCGTGTACCCATTTATTTCACACGACATGGACACAACTCCAACACGGCACACGACCGTTGACTGATCAACACACAGTTTGAGGGTAACGCTTATGCGGGGAGGGAATACATGACATGTAGTATGGGGTACACAGCGTGTACCCATTTATTTCACACGGCAAGGACACGGCTCCAACACGGCACATGGCCGTTGACTGTAAAACACACGGTTTGAGGGGAATGCATACGCAGGGAGGGAATACACGACGTGTAGTATGGAGTACATGGCGTATACCCATTTATTTCACACGGTAAGGATATGGCCTTCAACACAGGGTATACCCGGCAAGGTGGTACATGGCGTGTACGCACACTACACGGTGTGTACTTACAAAATTCTGGAAAGTGGGGGAAAAGTCCATTTTACCCTCCAGAATACTTCGTGACCTTCTTTTTGACAAAGGAATGGGCTGGAGAGGTCCGGGCCATTACATCAGATACCTCTTAAAACATTCTCGTCCCTGAGAATTCAAAAACCAACCCAGAGGAATACCAAAAAGATACCTCTTAGGGTTCTCGTTATAATAGGAACCCAACCAACAACCCTAATCATAGGTTTTAGGAATTCCCTCTCCTATGTCAAGATATTATCCACTTTAGGTGGCACTGACTCGCCTGCACGGGTTTAATCGCATCCACATTAATGCGTCTTGATTAAGTATTGGGCCTTCTCACTTCCATATTTTTGGATTTTCCAACATGCACTACCCCCAACACCACACAACCAACACACTGCCTGAACATGTGGTTTGGGGAAAATTCCTTTTCCTATGTCGAGATATTATCCGCTTTAGGCGGCACTAACTCACCCGCATGGGTTCAATCGCATCCTCATTAATGCGTCTCGATTAAAATTCAGGTTTTTCCCTTTCCCCACACATCCGGACATTCTACACACTTCTAGAGAACAAGGAAACAAAAGGTCTCATAACCGACAAGCCAAGCATTCCATATCAAAGGTACATAGTATAACATAAAAAATGCTTAGAAGAACAAGGGAAAACACAAGTCAAAACAACTCCGGGTACTGAGCGTGCATCTGGGCCTCCTGCTCCCAAGTGCTCTCCTTGAGGCCGCCATTACTCAACAACACACAAACCAAGGGAATGGTTCGTCCACAGAGCACCTTCTCTTTACGATCCTCGATTCTGACTGGTCGTTCCTCGAAGGTCCCGTCGTCTCCCATATCTTACTCTTCACAGTCGATAACATGAGAGTCTACATGTAAGTATCAACGTAGCTGGGAGATGTGGAAGACGTCATGAACCATCTCCAACCGAGGTGGCAGGGATAGCTGATATGCCACCTCGACGACTCGCCTCAGCACCTCAAAAGGTCCGATGAACCAAGGTGAGAGCTTTCTCCCTTTCCCAAACCTCTGTTACCCCCATCAAGGGGAAACCCTCAAGAACACATGACCCCCCACCTCGAACTCCAAGGGCCTCCTCCGAAGATCAGCATAAGACTTCTGTCGGTCCTGAGTCACTTTCATCCTCTCACGTACAAGATGGAATTTCTCTGTGGTTCTCTGCACTACCTCTGGCCCAAGAGCACCTATCTCACCAACCTCTCCCTAGAAAACGGGTGAACGACATGGTCTTCCATACAAAGCCTCAAACGGTTCCATGCCAATAGTGGAGTGGAAGCTGTTTTTGTAGGCAAACTCTACTAAAGGGAAGTGTCATACCCATAATCCTTCAAAATCCAGATTGCATGCCTACAACATGTCCTCCAACATCTGGATAGTTCGCTCTGTCTGCCCAACGGTCTAGGGGTGGAAAGAAGTGCTAAGGCGTAACTCGGTGCCAAAATCATGATGTAACCCCCTACAGACTCATGATGTAAACCGAGTATCCCAATTTGAGATGATAGTCTTTGGAACTCTATGAAAACACACCACCTCGTCTACGTACCTCTATGCTAAGGTACTCACCGGGCCCGACTCCTTAATTGCTAAGAAGTGAGCTTATTTTGTCAGTCGATCCACCACTACCCAGATAGCATCATAACCACCCTGAGCTCTGGGTAGTCCTGTGACGAAGTCCATTGAGATGTCATCTCACTTCCACTCAGGGAAATCTAAAGGATGCAATAACCCAATGGGAACATGGTGTTCAGCCTTCACTTGCTGACACACTAGGAATTTAGCCACAAACTCCACCACTTCCCGTTTCCCCTTGGGCCACCAAAACTGTTCCCTCCAGCCTCGGTACATTTTTGGAACTCCTGGATGTACCGCAAAGGCTGAGCTATGTAACTCATGAAGAGCTCCCTCACGCATCGCCTCCGGAACAAACAACCTTCCATGGAAAAGTATCCGATGTCGGCTGTCCTCTGACCATCCATTTGGAGCATTTCCCTGATAGACACGATCCCGTGTTACTTCTGCCTCAGAGTCCCCCCACTGAGACTCTTCCACATGCTGCAACAAGGAGGACTGCACCGTCATATGAAACAAACAGCCTCTAACACCGTCTACCCTTTCATCCAAGTGCAAGGCATCCAAATCTCCCATCGCTTTCCAAGCATCAGTGGATTCCTGAACCACTTCCTTATGCGACTTCTTTCTCAGGGCATAAACCACAATGTTTCCCCTTACTTTCATTGTAAGATATCTCAAAGTCATAGTCTTGGAGGAACTCAACCCATATCCACTGCCGTAAGTTCAGGTCACGCTGAGAGAAGATATAACGCAGGCTGTTGTGATATTAGAAGACCACAAAGCACTCCCTAAAGAGGTAATGTCGCCAAAACTTCGGTGCGAACACTACTGATGCAAGATCTAGGTCATGGGTGGAATAGTTACGCTTGTGAGGGCATAACTGCCTAGACCCATAACAGATCACTCCCTTCTTCTGCATCAGCATGCACCCCAGAACAAGGCCAGAAGCATAAAAAAACACCTCATACAATAACCCTTCCTCTGGAAACCTAAGTACGGGAGAACTGAACAACTTCTCCTTCAGGTAGTCGAAAGCCTTCTGGCATTGCTCTCTCCATATGAAGGCATGTTTCTTCTTAGTCAAAGCTTCCAATGGAGCAGCAACTCGAGACAAGTCTGAAACGAACCTCCGATAGTAACCAGCTAACCCCAGGAAACTACGAACTTTTTCCATGATCTTGGGTACTGCCTAAGAAACAACTGCCTCCACCTTTGACGGGTCCACTGACACTCCATGCTGAGACACTACGTGCCCAAGGAAGTGTACTTCTTGTTTCAATAACTTACACTTCTACAATTTCCCATAAATCTGGTGGTGTCGAAGGAATTCCAAGACTTCCCTGAGATGCTCAACGTGCTCCTCCTCTGATCTTGAGTAGATAGGGATATCATCGATAAACACAACGACGAACCGGTCCAGAAACTCTCAGAAGAAAAATTCCATAAGTCCCATGAACACAACCGGTGCATTCGTAACTCCAAACGGCATCACTACAAACTCGAAGTGCCCATACCTGCACCTGAAATTCATCTTCGAGAAGTCACTATCCTTTAACCTCAGCTGATGATATCCAAATCATAGATCAATATTAGAAAACCAACCTGCTCCCCTCAGTTGGTCGAAGAGATCATATATCCTTAGAAGTGGGCAACGGTTCTTGACAGTTACCTGCTTCAACCTTCAGTAGTCTATGCATAGCCTGAGACCACCATCTTCCTTCTTCACGACCAAAACTGGATCACCCCATGGCGATACGCTGGGTTGAACAAAACCATTCTCCATCAGACCATCAATCTGAATCCACAACTCCCGTAACTCTGAAGGTTCCATCCGATAAGGGGCCATCGAAATCGGATGGGCACCAGGCTGTAAGTCTATCCCGAACTCAACGTCACGTCGGGGGGGGGGGGGGGTGGGGGGTGGGGTAGTGTCACAACCTCTTCGGGAAAAACATTGTGGAATTCCCCAACAACCACCGGGACATCCATAATCTCTGTATCAGCTGGAACCACTGATAACCCGCCTAACAAGGAATGGAGAGGCCCCCCATGCCGGCTTCCCACCTGATAGCTCCTCTCTCCAACAAAAGCTACAGGTTTCCCATCCACGTCGGAGAACACGACCCTTCTTTGGAAGAAGTCGACAATGACACTAATGGAAAACAACCAATCGATGCCTAGGATGACATTATATGGCTGCATCTCTAACAGAAGAAGGTCCCCACTATATCTATGTGGTCCCAACGTCAGCCCACATCCCCAGCAAACACAAGATACGCTGGTCTGGCCTCCAACTGGTGTACTCAGCACCAGTGGTACAGAAAGACTCTCTACGTCTAGTCACAAAGCATGGGCTAGACCAGGTGAAAAAAAGGAGTGCGAAGCTCCCGAATCGAACAAGGAAGAAACGAGAGTGCTGAACAAACAAATCGTACCTCGCACCACCTCTGGTCCTGTCGGAGCTATCAACTCTACTTTGTGCAACTGTGCATGCCCAGCTCCTCTGCCTCTCTGATGTCGTCCCCCTCCCCGACCATGCCCTGGTCGAGGTCCCTGAGGAGCACCCTGAGGTCGGCCTCCTCATGCAAAGTCTGCCCTCGGAGGAGCATAGTCCTGCTGCTATAGGAAGGGCCTCGCTGGTAACTAGTTTTGCTATGGTGGGCGCTGATACTTTCCACCTCCACCGTACTAATCTTGGGTCGGGCACCGACTTTGAATGTGCCCGAAACCCCCACAAGAAAAACACTTCACTCCTGGGCTCGTGAAAAAGGGATGAGGACCTGATGATCTGAACTGGAACTACTGGGGCCTGCTCCCCACTGGCCTGAACGTGGAAGGTCCCATTGCAAGAGACATGCTGTTGACTGCCTTCCCCTTCGACGAACCTAGCTGGATCCCCTCACGTGGTTCACCTCCCTATGAGTTCATCCTTTCTACAACCTCTGCCTTCTTCTGTACCACCAAGTACGTCAGAAGGGTGATGGGGGTGACAACATACTAGAGTGAAGGACGAAGCGCCTCCTCCAAACGACTCGCCTGAGACTCCTCATTCAGAAAGAGATCCGGAGAAAAGCGTAAGAGATCCTTGAACTTGATCCCCAAATCTTGTACTAAAATACTACCCTGCTGAAGGGAGAGTAACTCCTACCACTTCTCCTCCTTGATCATGGAAGAAAGGAATTCTTCTCGGAATTCCTTATCAAAGTCAGCCCACGAAACCTCTTCCTCTATCCTCTCTCCGACTTCTAGGAAAACCCATTACTACCTCGGAGCACGAATCAAGGTAAAAGTGATCCCTATCTCCTCAACCCACCCATCTGTCTCTATATCCGAAGTACTACTCTCGTACTTATTGAGGGTTTTCTGCTGGAAAGAACGAAGATTATTCTGCCAATGGCTATGTTCCTCCTCTCGGTCAATCCTCAACTGATCCGCCGCCTAAATCTGCTGGGCCTCGGCCGTCTGATCCACCCAGGGACAACATCCAGGTGCCATAGCAGTACGGTAAACAAAGATAGCCTAATCCCAAGTAGTAAAAAAATTTATCAAGGTTTTATTTTATCATTTTTATTTCAATTTCATTCCCAGGATACCCAAATCAAGAAAAACAAAATCATGATGATTCATGTACCTTCCCTAGGGTCTCTACCCTACAATAAATGTAGTCTCACTTGGTTGTTCGGTAGGCTCAGAGTCCTTGCATTGGATCACAGGGGGCCCTAAAATCCTGTGTCCTAACTGGTTCTCCCTGGCCTATGTCACGCACCAAGATTAACCAACACTGTTGCCCTACCATCCCATGCAATCATCACTGTGCCTAACTCTAGACTCCATCCTATCTCTCAACCATCAGCCTCTGATACCATTCTGTCATGACCCCCTCCCACCATAGATACCCCTCCTAACCTGGCAATGGTGAAAGGGAGATAATGACCCCCCGAGTCCCGCCTCTAGTGGGCCCCAGGGTGGCGACTAGATCCAAGGGTATGAGTTTTCACAAATATGGGAGGCATTACCATTTTTATTTTTTAAGATCGGGAAATAGGACAAGTCAGCCACCAAAAAAGAAAAGAACAAGTGTATTGAAATAAACCCAAACCAATCACACATGCATTATGAAATATTTCTGAAACAAGGTACAAGTAAAATAAATATCAAAAATACAATACCAAAAGAAAAAAGTGTACAACAACTGCAAAAACTCCAACTGTCCCGACTAGTAGGGTCGCGTACGGCCCTGGTAGTCCTCCTGGAAACCTGAAAGTAGATGTAGGGTGAGAATACATGTATACTCAGTAGGGAAACCTAAAGCTCTCATGCACAGGTGGGGAGACATCCTAATGTCCCGTGAGAACAACAGAAGAAACCTAGCAGGGAAATCTGTCCACCCAACCTCACCAGCCACACTCACCAAAAACACAATCACAACAGGTAGTGGTAGTATATAAGAACAAGCATATTGGGTACCCCATACCATTTCCAATTAGTTAGCTACTCTTCCTAATGACGAACGTCCTGACGCTGCCATACTCTCCCCACCCGCACACACTTGGGCCTCACAAACCACACATCTCTCACACACCAGGGACTCACAACCACGTATCCCACCCGCACACACCTAGGCCTCACAACCACGTATCATTCCCTCACACACATGGGAATCACAACCCTATATCCCGCCCGCACACACCTAGGCCTCATCCCGATGATTCTTGAGAAACAGTAAAACTTTCCCAAAGAGTCTTGGGCTAAAACCACCCCAATCGAAACCTACCTGAAGGGTCTTAGGTGTAAGTTCAACTCAAGACATGATAGCCTAAGGAAGAAGGAGCATGAAGGTGCTAGTAACTAAGGGGAAAACACCCTCTCCCATGAAATGGGAGTGTTCGACACTAAGTGCTCAACATGGGTGGGGTGCAATAAAACCTAAAATATACAGATACATATATGTATAAAAAACACACAAACCATCCTTTGGCTTCTAAATAGATAAACTGAGCACGTGCCTCGGCACTGCTAATATGAAGAATGCATACAACAAACAACCCCAACCCCATTTAGGTTTTCACGTTTAGCAGAATTAGTTTATTTAGTTCCTTATCTAATGGGAAACCAACCGCAACCAACCATATCAATCGTTCGTGAAACATATCCCTGCCATCCACAAATCAAGTTAGAAAAACACAAGCAGCACAACAAATCCCTTCTTATAAACCAACCAACCCATTGATTATTAATCCCGTACCATTACCATGACCCACCATTCATTAACTCTTCCACTTTTTATTTATTATTCACAACCCATAGTTCATTCACATTCAAGCCCATCCCTTCATCCCTGATACCAACCACCATAACCACAATCACACCAAAACTCATACATCATTATCCCTTAAATACCATTTATCACAGCCTCGTTGCCCGTCACCAACATAGAATTTACACCAACCCACAACCAAGCCAACCGCAGCCCCGCTGCTCACCCGATCCACAACAACCTACAAAACACCCCCTCCCCTTTTCACATAAACAAACCCCATCACATGCCATGTATCAAAGATAACACCCACATGTTCATTATTCCACTTTTTTCAACCGGGGTGATCACACAAGGGTTCCAGATTTTAAATCACCCAACTTTACGTGATTATCCAAATTTCCACATTCAATGATGTTTCCATGCATAAAACGGTCTAGAAAGATAGGGAAACATTTAATTGCGCAAGCAAAGGCCCCCAACAACCGTGATTTTCAGTAGGCATAAGCCTATTCAATTCAGAACATAATATCACAGGATATAAAGATAAACATAACAAATTCCCCATCCCCGTTCTTCAACCAGTTATTATCTTCATTTATTGGTTCAACCGTTTCTCATGAAAACAAGAGGATACCCACCCCACATGATGCACAATTTATAGAGATAGAGGTAAGATCCCTACCTCAACAGGTTCAGATCACAACGTTCCCTCGGATCAACTTTAGAAGATATCCGTCGGCGTCCGTCACTTCTGTCGAGTCCCGGAAAAACCTCCTCAGGTGGAAGTTGGAAAGGAAATGCTGAAGGAAAGACAAAAGATCCAAGCATAGAAGTTCCAACCCATCGTTACGATCCCGTGACCACTGACAGATCGTAAATCGGAGCTCGGGTGAAGAAGTTATGGAAGAAAAGGATCCTTTAAGTCTCTTGGGAGAGCTATGCTCAGAGGAATGGGTAGGAGAGGGGTGAGTTGAAAAGGAGGAGGGGACCCCTACTTTTATAGGAGAGAAAAACAAAATTACACGGCATGTACTCATCCATTTCACAGGGTCACCATGCTACTTCTAACACGGCCTTTAACGCAGCACGCGACCGTTGACTGGTCAACACACGGTTTGAGGGTAACGCGTACGCGGGGAGGGACTACACGACGTGTAGTATGGGGTACACGGCATGTACCCATTTATTTCACACGACAAGGACATGGATCCAACATGACACACGACTATTGACCGGTCAACACATGGTTTGAGGGTAACACGTACGCGGGGAGGGAATACACGGTGTGTAGTATGGGGTACACGGCATGTACCCATTTATTTCACACGGTAAGGAAATGACTCCAACATGTCACAAAACCATTGACTGGTCAACACACAGTTTGAGGGTAACATGTACACGGGGAGGAAATACACGGCGTGTAGAATGGGGTACACGGTGTGTACCCATTTATTTCACACGTCAAGGACACGACCTTCAACACAAGGTATACCCGGCAAGGTGGTACATGACGTGTACTCATACTAAACGGTGTGTACTTACAAAATTCTGGAAAAGTGTGGGAAAAGTCCATTTTACCCTCCAGAACACTCCATGACCTTATTTTTTACAAAGGAATGGGCCGAAGAGGTCCAGGCCATTACAGACACACCATTCTCTTTCATCAACCATTTTTTATGAGTTCTTATTTCACACCGTTATGTTGCCGAAATTACACTACTATTTTCCAAGCCAATGTCATTGTGTAGTGAATACCATGCCCATTTTTCTATAAAAGGTATTCACCTTAATGCACATTTACTTATTGATTATAAATCTTCATGTAGGTATTCCACATCCCTTTATCATGGAATAAATTATGATGATTGATTCCATGTTTTATGATCCATGTGTCAAACTTATGCATGAAATGAAATGTTTAAGAAGGGTGCGCCCAAATAGCGCTAAAATGAATTGGGTAAAGTATAGTATCATGATACGTAATATGAAATGATCATTTATTATTTATAATTCAAGTGAAATTAGGGTTTACTCGTTCTTCATGTGCAATGAGGATTTACTCATGCTCCATGTGCAATGAGCCTTGGCTCATGATAATTCCATGTTAAGTGTTGTTTCCTCATTTCCTTGTTATGATTATCATGCTTTCTCATTCCTTTATGTTCATGTTTCTCTTATTATCCATTGATATACCTATTGTCTTACATGTATTTTATTTCTCATGTTATTTCACATTTATTCCCTTTCTAGGATTTATAGATCACCCTTTTGTTATGCATGTCCTCAGGTTATCCCATGCAATGCTAAGTATGAGAGAATGTAGTGGTCATGTAAAGGATGTTTTCAATAAAAATGTTGTATTTATTGTTTTATGTTTTTTTATGAATGATCCTAATCCCCAATGACACTATACCTCTCGATATTCTATGCTTTATCAAGTGATGTTTATGTAATAAATCATGTTCAAGTTTGTAATAAAATCATGGTTGTTATAGTTGGTATCAGAGGATAGGTTTAGTAATTTTTGGGATCAGGATTAGAAAACCCAAGAGAAGCCTTAGAGACAAGACTAAGTATAATAAAAACATCTCTATGTTTTGGTGGGTATTTAGTAAGTTGTTTATCATGAAAATACATCGCAGTATGGATACGAACAGGTAGAGGTGGCTCTGGCACATATGTACTTAGGGGTGAAAACCCCGACAAGGAGTTTTGGGCTTCACTCAGGGTATCTTGGTAAAAGACAATGGGCCTTGATACACTGTTTGTTACGACACTCCCATGGGATATGCATTGGTAAATTCACAAGCTTAGTATGAACCATTATTAAGGGAATACAAAAACTCCCATAAGATTATATGTTAGAATGTATATCAGGGATAACATCAATTGAGGCCTATATATTTATAATTTAAGGAAATAAAATATATTTATAAGTCATCTGTTTTTGGATTACCCTTTATGTGTTACCACTAACTTTCCTTTTATTCTAGCCAATGGCTGGTAATAGGAGGACTTGGACTAACAACCGATGTGAAGACCAATGTGATGACTGTTCTAATGATATTCTCAATCTGTTGGGAGCAGGAATCACGAACTTTGTCATGATACTCTCTTAGTTAACTAAAGCTTTGAATAGAAACATGTTTCAAGAGGAACGTTCGACCCACCCTATGAAAGAACAATTAGCTACTGAGAGCTTCCTGAGAAAAATGCATCCTACTCTAAATAGATCATTTGATTCCTTAATCTCCGAACCATAGATCAACTCCATTGAAAATATCTTATCCATCCTTTAGTGTTTCGAACAAGAGAAGGTTATCCTAGCTTTTTTTTATATGGAGGGTGAAGCTGATCAATGGTGGACATTGATAAAAAATACAAAGTTTGAGGAGGAGAACGAGGTGTTGGAATGGAAGGATTTCTGGAATATGTTTTCTGATAAATATTTTTCATTCACCCTATATCTTATGATGGAAAGGGACATCCTTTACCTCTAGAAAAAAGAAGATGAATCCATTAGAGAATACGAGGAGAAATTCACAAGGCTTGCACGACATGCCTCCAGAATTGTCATTACCCTTGAATGAAAGGTTGACCACTTCTTTGGTGGGATGAAACCTAGCTTGCAGAAAGCCCTGGCGATCCCCGACTTCCACAGCTATGAGAAAATTATATGATGTGACCTCAAGGTTGAACTGGAGATCAGCGAACCTCAGGGGTATCATGGGGATAGAAAGAGTCAGGTGGAATTCAATTCTAGTGGCCCTATGGATAAATCCATTGGTGATATGAAAATCCAGTACCCCACTTTCCAAAGGTACAAAAAGAAGACCCCTAAAAATTGCCTAAAGGGGATGAGGAAATGTTTTAGGTGTGGAAGAGAAAGTCACCTGGCTATTAACGTTCAGCATGAAAAGCCCGTGGCTGTGAAAGAAGAGAGGAATGGTCTGCTCAACCCTCAACGCATTGTTCATTGCTTCAACTACAAAAGACCAGGGCATCTTGCAAATCAGTTTTCTAAGACAAGGGTTTTTGGAGGCAACAAACTACCTCCAAGGCATCGTAGGAGAGATTTTTCCATCACTACTGCCAAAGTGAACCCCGGCAACGAAGTGGTGACAGGTACACTATTAGTTAATTCAAGAATATAAAACATACTTTTTTATTCTGGTTCTACACATTTCTTTATATCCCAAAATTTTAGTAGAACAATCCCAGCACCACCACAAATCATGGAAGTGAAGATGTCAGTGAGTACGACAAATGGGGAAATCATTGCATACCATGAATATAAATCCTCTGTCATAATCTATTGATTGAATTTCCCTGACAACCTTCTAATACTTCATATGGTGGAATTTGATGAAATTCTTGGCATGAATTGGCTTTAATTTTATAGAGAAAACATATATTACCATGAGAGGTCAATCACTCTCTATGTGGATAATCGACCCACCGATTCTATTCAAGCTAAAATAAAAATACAAATGTTCTTTAGCTCCATCATCTCAAGCATGTATATTACTGTCCTATGAGCATGCGTATCTGGCTCAGATTATTGAGTTTAAGGAGGTAACCATATTTGAAGACATTCCTATTGTGAGGGAATCCACTGAAGTTTTTCCTGAGGAATTTCCGGGTCTTCCTCCTAGAAGAGATGTTGAATTCTCAATTGATCTTATACCAAGGGAGTTTACAATATCCAAGACTTCATATTGAATGTATATTGTGGAGCTTGAGGAGCGGAAGAAACATCTACCGTAGAATCTGGATAAACGGTTTATACACCCAAGTGCTTCACCATGGGGTGAACCAGTCCTCTCTGTCAAGAATAAGGATGGGTTGATGAGCATTCACATCGATTATCATGAGCTTAACAAAATCACGATAAAGAACAAGTATACTCTCCCATAAATTGATGTCTTGTTCGATCAGCTGTGTGGGGCACAATACCTCTCCAAGGTGGATTTGCGGTCGGGATATTATCTAGTACGGGTGAAGAAGAAAGATATCCCCAAGACAACTTTTCGTAAAAGATAAGGGAACTATGAATTCATAGCAATGCCTTTCAGACTCACTAATGATCCATAAATATTCATGGACATAAAGAATAGAGTCTTTAGAGATTACCTTGACAAATTTGTGGTAGTCTTTATAGATGATATTATAATATACTCCAAAACTAAGGAAGATCATGAGGAGCATCTAAGAACTGCACTAGAGACCTTGCAGAAGGATAAGCACTATGAAAAGTACAACAAGTGTGAGTTCTAGTTGAAGGAGGTCTCATTCTTGGGCCAAATCATCACAAGAAATGGGATATATGTGGATCCCTCTAAGACAGCTACAATTGAGGGGTGGCCGAGGCCAACATCGGTAAAATATATCCATTTCTTATTGGGGTTAGATAGTTATTATCAACGAATTGTGAGAAACTTCTCATGATTTTAAAACCCTCTTACCAAGCTAACTCGGAAGGGATTAGAGTTTTCTTGGAGTTATGAATACAATAAATGCTTTAAGTAGTTGAAAAGGAGGATTATCACTATTCCCGTTCTCACTTTACCCACATGTGGATAACATTTTATGGTATTCTGTGAAGCTTCCAAGAAGGGCATGGTCTATGTGTTGATGTAAAATGGCAAAGTCATTGCCTATGCTTCAAGGAAATTGAATGTTCATGAGCAGAATTATCCAACACATTATTTGGAGTTGGATGAGGTGATCTTCACTTTAAAAATTTGGCAGCATTATCTCTTTGGGGAGAATTGTGAAATATATATGGACCACAAAAGCCTCAAGTATATATTTACAAAGAAAGAGTTGATCATGTGCCAATGAATATGGTTAGGGGTGATCAAAGTCTATGAACTCTCAATCCATTACCACCCTGGGAAAGCGAACAAGGTGGATGATGCTCTAAGTAGAAAGAACCCAGATATTCTATCATTGGTTAAGATTGGAAAAGATACAATCTTCCTAGATTTGATGAAGATGGACATGAGAATCATAAATAAGGGAACATCATCAATACTTTCACAAATGATTGCTCAAAAATCTCTTTTGGAATGGTATAAGGATGGTCAAAATGATGATGTGAGAATTTAGAAGAATGTGGAAGCTATCATAGAAGGTAAATCCTTGGAGTTCAATGTTAATGAAGAATGAATCATGAGATTTGGGAAAAGACTATGTGTTCCATCAAGTCCAGAGTAGAATAAAGAACTTTTGGATGATGCTCATAGTTCAAATTTATCTATTCAACTAGGAAACAAAAAGATGTATCGTGATCTCTGAGATCATTATTGGTGGGATAATATGAAGAAGTAGATCACTGATTATACATCAAAGTGCCTAGTGTGTCAACAAGTGAAGGTAGAGAGGTAGAAGTCTAAGGGGGATGATGCAACCATTTCCCATACCAGTATGGAAATGGGAGGAAATAGCCATAGAATTTGTCACTATACTTCGAAAGACATCCAAAGGAAACAATACAATATAGGTTTTTATGGATCATCTTACAATGTGTGCACACAACATTGCAATTTTGGAGGATTTCCCATTGGATCAACTAGCACGGATATACATCAGGGATGTGGTAAGGTTGTGTGGAGTACCACTATCTATTGTATCAGATCAATATCCAATATTAAACTATATATTTTTGAAGAGTCTTCAACATACTCTGGATACTAAACTAAACATCAATACGGCCTACCATCCTCAAACTGTTGGCCAATCTGAGCGAACTATTCAGACATTGGAAGATATGTTAAGATCACGTTCAATGGAATTTAAATGAGGTTGGGATCAACATCTTCCTCTGGTTGAATTTTCCTATAATAATAGTTTCCACTCGAGCATCTGAATGGCACCTTATGAATCCCTATGTGGGAAGAGTTTCCAAATGCCGACATGTTGGGATGAAGTCGGTGAGTGTAAGATGATTGGACCAGAAATGGTCGAATAAATGGCGGAGAAGGTGAAAACCATTCAGAAATATAACAAGGCATCCCAGAGTTAACAGAAGAGTTATTCAGATAACCATAGACTATAACTTGAGTTTAAAGTTGGAGACATGGTATTTCTATTCATATCTCCATGGAAGAAGGTCATAAGGTTTGGAAAGAAAGGGAAGTTAAGTCCTAGGTACATCGGCCCCTTGGTGATTCTTGATCATGTGGGGGCTATGGCCTATCGACTAGCATTTCCACCTACCATGGACAAAGTACATGATGTATTTTATGTATCCCTTTCCAATAATTACATACCAGACCCTTCACATGTACTCTATTCAGAGGTAGTACAATTAGAAGATGATATTTCTTACGAGGAGCATCCGGTGATGATCTTAGATCATAGAGGAAAAGTTATAAAAAATAAAGAAATTCCCCTCATCAAGGTGTTGTAGAAAATCTACAAGTCTGAAAAAGCAACGTGGGAATCAGAGGAAGTGATGAAAGATATTTACCTACCTTTGATTTAGAGTGGGAAAAGGAAATTTTGAGGGTGACATTTCTTAAGGGGAGAATATTGTAATGACCAAAACATTCATTAATTCAAATTTATCTTGATATAATAAAATGTCTTATTATGGTTATATCAAATGTGAACATCATTGGTTTTATGTTTCTATATTTTAAAGTATAGTTATGAATTTTGACCATTTTTAATATAGGCATTGAACAGTGATAACATGATTAGTATAATTATAGGGATTTAACAAATCCAATTTACACAAAAAAAGGAAGTGATGGCCTCATCTAGTAGACTTTCCCCGTACGAAGACCATTTGTTGGAGCTCATAAAGGAGGTGGCGTCATTGGGTTTCTCTCTTGACCAAGCCCAAGGTGACCTTGAACACGTTAAGCTTGAGCAGAACTGACTACGAGAGAAGTTAAAGTTAATATAGATTACCACCCGAGTGATGTTATCTAATCCCACCAATAGTTTGTCACTATCACACTCATTACCATTTGGTCTTATGTGGATGTTATAAGGGGTTATGTAACAATACCCTAGAACCATGACTTTGTACATTATTCTTTTATAGAGAATATACATTCTTTTTATTGTTACCTTGAAAATAGATTTTAAAGCACAAATAATATTTTTAGTTAATATTAAACTAAGAAATATATTATGATGAATTAATCAATTTTTGAATTAAATCATATTTTAATAAAATATTATTATTGTTATTATCAATTTTTTTTATTAAATATAAAATATCATATAATTTTATGAATGAAATTTTAATTTTTATTAATGTTTGAAAGATGTTTTTTTCAAAACCCATGAATTTTCGATAAATGTCTATTTTTATTTTAAAAGTAAAAATTTCCATACTTATAGAATTATTTAGATAAAATGAATATTATTTTTGGAATCAGGATGTTGAAATTATCCAACAGAGAATTTTTCATAATTTGCCGAGACAGTCAAATATTTGGGAAAAAATTAAATACCGTTTAAATATATATTGTGTTTTTTGACATCATAATGACCTAATAGGGATGTAATAAAATAATAAAAACATTATGTTCGTACAATATTTTTTTTATAATTAAAATAATTTGATTTTATATTTGTTTGATTTATTTTACAAATCTTTAGTGGACCCTTGAACACTTATAAAACATTTTGTCTTTTTAAATTGTTTTCCTTGAGAGTGTGAATAAACTCCACATAAACAACTCTGTTATTTTTATATGTTAGGCTATTGGACTCATAAAATTTTGTTTTGAACTCCCCTTTTGAAAAAACCATGGGAAAAACCATGTTTTGGATTGTGGTTTTGATTAGTTTAATGTGTGGTGTCCCAAACCTAAATAAAAATGAATTCCCTCTCCTTTCCTCTATAGACCCACCCAAGATCCCACTTCCTCTTCACTAAAAGCCTTTAGAGGTCTTTCAACCCTTTCCCTCCAATCTCTATAATCCTCCCAAGGTGCCCGAATCTCCCAAGAAGCCTGTCTCAAGCCTCTCCCAAGCTTTTTGGATCACACTTCCATGTAAGGGATTTCACCCTTTCTCATTTTTGTCCAATTTTCTTTAAGTTGTTATGGTCTTTTGTTTTCAATTAAAAAATGTTGGGGTATGATTTTTCACCTCCTACATACTGAGATCTTAATGTTTAGATGATGGGAGACCCATTTCTCAATTATTAATTCCTCCCAAGTACACCCGTAACCATGTCAAAATACCGTGAGGGGGTTCTCACTCCTTTTTTTCATCCAAGTAATTATTTTGTATTATTTAAGTAAATTCCATTACATTTGTTGGTACATGTATCTATATGACCCTTTTATTGTCCATTTAATGTAAATAATATGATAAACCCATTTCTCTCTCATAAACCATTTTTTGTGAGTTCTTATTTTAGGTCGTTATGCTGCCAAAATTGCACTACAATTTTCCAAGCCAATGCCATTGTGTAGTGAATACCATGCCCATTTCTCTATCAAGGGTATTCACCTTTATGCACATTTACATATTGATTATAAACATTAATGTATGTATTCTACATCCCTTTATCTTGGAAGAAATTTTGATGATTGATTCCATGTTTTATGATCCATGTGGCACACTTATGCATGAAATGAAATGTTTAAGAAGGGTGCGCCCTGATAGCGCTCCAATAAATTGGGTAAAGTATAGTATCATGATAAATGTTGTGAAATTATTTTTGAATCATGATAATTCAAGTGCAATGAGGGTTTACTCGTGCTTCATGTGCATTGAGGGTTTACTCATGCTACTTGTGAAATGAGCCTTGGCTCATGCTAATTCCACGTTAATTGTTGTTGCCTCATTTCCATGTTATGATTATCATGATTTATCATGACTTTATGTTCATGTTTATCTTATGATCCATTGATATACCTATTTTCTATCATGTATTGTATTCCTCATGTTATTCCATGTTTATTCCTTTTCTGGGATTTATAGCTCACCCTTTTCTTATGCATGTCCTCAGGTTATCCCATACAATGCTAAGTACGAGAGAATGTAGTGGTCATATAAAAGATGTTTTCAATAAATATGTTGTATTTAATGTTTTAAGTTATTATGAAAGATACTAATCCCCAAAGACACTAGACCTCTCGATCATCTATGTTGTATCAAGTGAAGTCTATGTAATAAATCATGTTTATGTTTGTAATAAAAGATGGGTTGTTATAAATATGATTATGTATTTCCAGATGAATTTCTTAATCTTCCACCAAAATGTGGAATTTAGTTTTCAGTAGAACTCATAAACTGTTCCAACCCAATTTCAATGACTCTTTATAGAATTTACCTTATTGAGTTAGGGGAAAGGAAGAAGAAACATAAGGAAAAATTGACAAGGGGTTCATTAATCCATGTCTGTCACCTTTGGGAACACCTATTTTTTTTAAAAAAATTAATAAGGATTGATCAGACTCTAAAATTATTATTAGGTGTTGAAAATTATCATGATATAGAGTAATCATCCTCTTCCTTGTATTGTAGAATTCATTGAACAACTATGCAAAGTACAATAATTTTACATGATTTAAATTCCTTATAGATATCATCAAGTGAGGGTTAATAAAGAAGATATAACAAATTCATCATTCTATACAAGGTATAGAGAATATGAATGAATAGTGATCCATTTCAGTATTACTAATTCCCCTTCTATGATTATGCATTTAATTAATTTTGTATTTAGAGATTACGTTGATCAGTTTATGTTAATATTTATAGAATATATTTCTATATATTCAAAAATATAAGGATATCATAAATATAACATGATAATGGTACTAAATACCCTAAGGAATGAGAAAATATAAAAAAATTACAATGTGTGAATTTTTGATGCAAAAGGTTTTATTTTTGAGTAAAATAATCTCAATAGATGGTATGTTAGAAGACACAATAAAGACATATTCTATTGAATGTTGATCTAGAATAACCAAAGGGAATGGATTACATGGTTCTCTTGGTTTAAATTGATATTATAGTTTGTTTGAGTATAATTTCCCACAAATATCTAATCCTCTGACCATGTATACTCTGAAGGGAGAAAATTTCATCTAGATAGGTAAATGTGAGGAAAATATCAAGGAACTGGAGAAAATATTTCTTAGTGCACCTATGCCAATATTACCTTATAGTGGAAAAGGGACTGTAACATATAGTGACACATAAAATTAAAGATTTTTTTATGTTCTTATTCATAATGAAATGGTTATAAAATATTCCTCATGAAAATTGATGATCCATGAAAAAAAATACCCAAATCATGTTTGGAAATTAGCTATGGTAATATTTTTATTAAAGATATGGAAGTATTATCATTACTGGGAAATGTGGGACATATATATTGATCATAAAAGTTTGAAGTATATATTCACATAGAAGTAGTTGAATAGGAATCAAATAACATTTTTATAAATGATTAATTATTATTAATGATTAACACATCACCACCTTGGGAATGAAAATAATGTATCTGATGATTTGATTTGAAAAGATCATGAAATATTATCCACGATGAGGATTAAAAGAGATCTAATACTTTTTTTCAATGTATGTTTCTATAAATATAGATAGAATGGGAAAAATATTGTATCTCTTAATTGAATGTTCAACCATATATTAAAGTGATGATTAAAAAAGAAAAGAAGGAACATTTTGAGTTGAAAAGAAGGTTTGAAATGTTAAAGAGGTTAACCAAGATCATGGTGGAATGATAAGGTCTAGGATCCATATATGTGTATTAACCATACCATATTTGATGGATTTATTAAAGTAATCCCATAGTTCCTCATTCTTTTTTCTTACTAGAAGTATGAATACGTACAGAGATTTGATAGAGTACTCCTATAAGGGTGAAATGAAGAGAGATACCATGAAGTTTGTATCTCAGTGCTTGGTATTCCAAAAAGTTATGGATGGAAGACTAAAGTCTACGGGTATGTTGCATCATTCATCCATACAAGAATGTAAATGGGAGAACATCACAATATATTTTTTCATTGGACTCCACAAAACTTCTAAAGGTAATAATTCTCTATGGGGCGGAGTCAATCGCCTTACAAAGTCAACACACTTATTTCCTAATAGATAAAACTTCTCTCTTGATAATATTTTTCGAATAAAAATTAATGAAGAGGTATGGCTGTCTGGAGTACCACATATCATTTTATAGTATTATGATATAAGGTTTATATCAATTTTTTGATGATTTTTTTTAGAAATATATTGATATAGGGTTGTGTTTCAGCACTGTGTATCATCCATAGATAGATGTTCAATATGAAGGAACAATTAAAACCCTATAGTATATTTTGAGATCATGTTATTTTGATTTACAAGGTGGTTGGGATCAACACTTTATTCTAGTTCACATTTATTACAAAAATATCTTTTACTCATGAATTCATTTGGCTCCTTATGAAGCCCTATACTAAATGAAATGTAGAGATCAAACTTACTGGAACAAATATGGAGAAAGAAATATATTTGGACTTGATACTTATAAATAAATGGAAGAGAAGGTTAAAGACATTTCACAAAACATCAAGGTAGCCCCGATTTAGTAGAAATTTTATTCTGATAATCTCAGGCATGATCTATAATTTTAGGTTTGTTAAATGGTGTTTCAAATAATTTTCCTAGGGATGAAGATTATGAGATTCCAGAAGAATGGGAAAATAATTCCGAGGTATATTGTTCCCATTGATATTATTGATTATATCAGGACCACCGTTTATCATTTTTTGCATCCACAAAACTTCTCCCATGTCCAGTATGTTTTCTATGTATCTCTATGGAGGAAGTAAATTCCTAACCCATTACATGTACTGAATGTATAGTTCGTACAACTGGAAAAAGATCATTCTTATTAGGAACAACTGGTGGTGATTCTAGATCATATAGAGAATGTATAAAGAAACAAGACAACTCACCTAGTCTGTGTTTTGTGGTGAAACCATCAATTTGAGGAAGAAATGTGCGGAATTTAGGATATGATGGGGAAAATGTATCTTCAATTCATTGTATTGGAGTGATTAATTTCATGGGAGAAATCATTTTATTGGTGGTAGAATGTAACACCCCATGTTTTTAAGAATTACTTTTTTCTCAATAATAAATTATTTTTTCTGCCGTATTTTGCTCATCATACCATGTCAAGAATAAATTAATGGAAACCCTTTGTCATCTTCCAACACATGCATCACTCAGTAAGTTTGTGTGACACATGACATTGAGTTTTAGCAAAACAATGACATATTATTAATATAGTCATTTAAAATTTACCATTATTACCTATACATTAGAAAAAGAAACATTAATGTCAATAAATACATTTTAAATATTAATGACAATTTTTTTATATAAAGTAATAATATTGATAATAAAATTTATAATTTTCCATAAAGTCTTTTTATGGTTCAAAATACTATTTTCCCAATGAAATGATTTTTATTTATTTTTTGAAATATATTAAAAATATTGTTTGACACTTTTATAAAATTAATTTCATAAAATAAAAATAAATTTTGAACATATAATGTCAAAATTATATTAGGTTGATTTTTATTATTTTTTAAATTTTTTTACTTTTTGATGAATAATGAAAAATAATTAATTTAAATTTAAAAATTCCTTCTTGTTTAATTTATTCACAAATATAAATACTATTTTAATTTTTTTAAAGTAACTAGTTCAATTATACATCCATTAGACCAATTTAATTCATTTTAATCAATTTATTAATGAATTTTGATATAAAAAAATTGTAAACATTAGAACATTATCCTTTAAAAAATCACTTCTTCATCACATCTATGAGATTAATTTTCTGTTATATTCTTCCACTTATATGATAATAATTTTGAAAAATGGATTCAAAATTTAAAATAATGTTAATTTATAATTTCTAATAAAGAAAAATTAATTTTTACCAAAATGAATAATGAATATGGGAAAAAAAATTAATTAGCTTTGTCAATGTAAAAATGGGTTTAACAGGGGTTAAACTAAAAAGTTTGGGGTATAATGGACTGATAAACATGTTTAAAAACCATTTAGTGGTATTATTTAGAACCATAAACCTATTAGTATCTATCCTTTTCCATTTTGGTCCCTTTTAACTTTTTAAAAGTGTCGGATGAATTATATTATTAAAAAATTTACAATTTTATCATTAACCCCTCATATAAAAGGCCCCAAAATCCTCTCTTAATCACACTAACACACCTATTTGTTGTGGAAAATCCCTAAAAAAATAGTTCCCAGTATTTCTCCCCTCTTCCAAGAATCCTTTGTTTGAAAAAAATATCCATACATGGAAGGATTTTAGCGAAAACCTAAGGATGATACCCGAAGAAGAGGTAAAATTCATCATCGAATGTTTTTGTTGTACTTCTTACTAAAAACAATGAAATTATTTTTATATAATTATTTTATTATAACCTTATTATGTTACATGGACTAATGTTTTTTTATATTAATTGTGTGACCTATAACCCCACACACTCTTCTATTAAATGGGTTACGAAATCATCGTTAGTGTGTATGGTGGACTACTACATCATGAACAAATACCATTTGTTTTTCCATTACCACATATCAAGGTTGAGAATAATGATGTACATACTATTTATATGTGATATTTATGATATTAATGATATTATTTTACTTATTTAATTTTTATATCTACTTACCTTAATGCTTTATATTTTTTGGGAATATGATAACATCGTTCGTCTGAATGGTGGACTACCACCTTAAAAAATGATGTGATTCATTCATGAATTACATGGAATTTATTAGATATGGGTATAATAGAAATATGCAATATAAATGAAATAAAAAAAATTCTTTAAGGATAATATATATTTTATTTTATTTTTCTTTCAAAATGACATGAAAACGAAACAAACAATGTTCATGCGTATATATGACCTACCATCTCCATGAAAGGTGTATTTCATTTCATATCACTAATTTTTTTGGATTACTATAAATACATATTTTATTAATATATATGATATTTAAAACATATTTTAAATTATGTAGATGGTGAAATAATGATATAAGTATGACTACTAAGAATCAAATGTCAAAACTTATATGAAAAGTAAATGAGGGATATAAAGCCATAAGGAAATATTATATAGTAAGATATTTATATATATATATATATAAATTTTATGATAATTTATGTATAATAAAATTATATTTATTATACTAGATGTTTTTATGCATACAAAAGAATTCGAGACATAAGGTAAGTGGATTTATTGTCTCAATTTTTTTCAGAGATACTTATGACATATTCACCACTCATTTATTTTTTGCAGTGTATATATTGAAACATGAAAAGATATATCATGAATATACCTCATTTCATGATAATTGATGTTTTGATTTATGTTATTCTTTCATGGGGATACTGATTCAATGTTACTCAGGTAGTAATATATGTCTGTCTCACTTTTTATATTCATGTGATACAAGTTATATCCACTACTGCTTTATTCTATGTGGTATATATACTACCCAACAATGTGATTTTTAAATAATGTACTTAAATTTTTTTTATTTACATATCCATTTTAGGATATGTATTTTATGGGATCTACATTTCAAATGTTACCAAATAGGTAAGTGATTCTTGTCTCAATATGCATTCTTTGAGATGTATTTTATGTTATGAACCTATATTATTTCAGGGGGTTTATATACAGAAACATTGACATATAGCATCATGAATTTACTAATCCTTGTGGAATTTTAATTTCCTTTTTTTGTTATTCCTTCATGGGTATTAAGATTCAATTTTACCAAAGTGGTATAGATGTTATGATTCAATGCCATCATTTATCATGACGGTTTATGATCAAATTTCTAATGTTGAAATATAATTATATAAATCTCAATTTTTCTCATGATATTTATTCTCTTATATTTATTAAAGATATATTCATGTAGTTGAAGCATTTTTACACTTTTTTTACATATGATAATTAAAAAATTCTTTTCTTGAAAATCTCTCCATATTCATCTTCTTTGTTGGAAAATCTATTTTTATTGAAAACAATTTATTCTAAAAATATTTACGAATTCATTTACTATATTTTTATTTTGAAAATAAACTTTTACCCAATTTTATATTTTTACAAGAATTTTTTTAATGGAATCTTCATGCGATTTTCCAAAACAATGCTTGTTTTTATTTTCTGAAAATATGAGAGGAATATTTATTTTAACGTATAGTACATGAAAGAAATATTACAACTTGGTGAAAAATATTTTATATAAATGTTACTTTATAATTTTTCAATGTTATTTGAAAAAAAAGACGATTTAAATATGTTTTATTATTTAAAATTTGTTCTAAAAAGTGGAAATGATATTTTCCTCAAGAAATGTATTATATGATATTTCAAAATTATATTCCATCTATGATGAGACCTGATGGTGTAACGAATGCTTTACTCGGGATATACTCCAAAGATACCTTTTATATTCATTCTCTGAAATGTTTCTGATTTTTTGGAATAATTTTCATGAATCCTATTTCTATTCCAAAATTTATACCATGATAAAATGCTTATGAGACCTTCACCTTTTCAAATGTTATTTTATGATGAACTGATTATTAAACCTGTATCTTTTTCATAGGTAATGATATGATGAAATTTTTATGATACCCATTTCATTTCAGGGGTTATGATATGATGCATGTAAATGATCTTTTGGAGAATAGAAATATAGGTTTCATTATGAGATGGGTGGGATTTATATCTCCTTGCAATGGATTGGGTAATTATTTATTTATCTCCTCAGATAGAAATAGATATAATAGGGAGTGAACCTTGTATAGTAATACAAGGATGGAATGTGGAATGAACCTGATACTGATATAGAGGGATGGAATGAAAGGTTAACATGATATAGTAAAGGGATTTGTCTAATATGATAGACTTGTAAACGAGACCTGAACAATATTTAATTTTTTTTTCTTCTGTGTATTCCAAAAGTTTTATTCCTTATTCCAATGTTATGTTGTCATGGAACATGTTCTTTTATTTCCTTATGATTCATGTCTTATGAAAGGATAATATATGTTCCATGATTCAATATTGTGAAATTTGATATGTTGAGTATAATTTTTAAATGTTATACTCATGTTAGCATCCCTCATGCTCTTATTATTTTTATGTATCTCAATTTCTTACCCCTACTGAGCATCTAAGAACACCCATTATTATGATATCTTTACCCATTTTATGAAGATATGAATTATGTATGTTATGTAATAGAAGGTTTATAGTTATGAATATTGTAGTGTGGGATTTTGTAACTCACCTATGGGATAATGTTTATGTTTCCGTGATTCCAAATAAACTAAACTATTATAGTCCTTAAGAATGTATTCGTGTAATCTAATAAATATTCTATAGAAATGATGAAATTCATATATATGTTAAGCTTGGGTCCCTATATACAATTCCATAAAAATAATGTATCTCATATCTTAAGACCATTTAGACTATAATTATACTCAATTTCAAGTATGTTACCTTAATCAAAAGACTTGAAATATATTGCAATCATATCATAGAAATCCAAAAAAATATGGGGATTTTCATTAAGGTTCTAATGAATCGGAGTATTTGGGTTTACGAGTATTGATGTGGAATTTATAATTATAGCATGATGGAAGTTCAATTATTAAATAAAACGAATGATATACACTCAATGGGGAATTAAAAACCACTTTTTCAAAAAATATATTCACATCCACTCGCTTCTCATTTCCTAAAAGTCTCATAAATCATAACTACAAGAATAATGAAACATTCACCTTCTTTTAAATATATTTTTTCTTTATTTTTTCATTTCTTGTTTTATTAAAGAGTAATAATGATTATATATAAAATATAATTTAAGAACGTTTCCCCCTTCAACCTATAATAACATAACAAAATTTTTAATTAATTCTTTATATATCCCCATAATAGAACATCTCCTCATTCATAATTATGCCATTATAATTTTTGAAGTGATAATAGGATTAGGATGGAAAGGATAAATAGAATTTTTATGTGGAATCTAATCAAGAAAATTCATGGTATACAAGGATTAATAAGGAGTTAAATGTATCGTTTGTCTTAATTTTAAAAGGGATAAAATAAAATTTAATTGATTCCCATAGTAAACCAAACATGTATCAAAATTCTCATGCTTCAATAATAAGAAAATTCAAATTCTTGTAGTGATGGATATCCGAGAAATTTCTCAATATAGAGGATGTTAAAAATAATATTTCAAAATAGATTAGAATATATTTAAGTAATGGGAAATCTAAAATATCATAAAATAAATCTTTTCATAAATAATAATAATAATTCACCAATCAATATAAACACCAAAAATCAAAACATAAAATTATTTTAGGAAATTCACTCACATAAATAAAAATTCCTCTTAAATCATTATTCATCACATCAATAGCCCTGTGTCTATTTTTACTCACATAAACATCATATTAGGAATTAAATTTCAAAAAAAAAATTTCCTCAAAATATTTTATGATGGTATTCTTATGATTATTTTGGAATTAATGATAAAAAAATATAATTAAATATAAAAATTGTGTGAGAATTTTTCAAAGATATTGGAAATTTATAGGGAGATTGATGTATAAAAAGATTCTAAAAACCCCTCCCATACACATTGAAACTCTTCTTGTTCCTATCATTCATATTTCTTTATTTCTACATCACCATCTTAGACCTAAAAATTAATATAAAAAGTGAATTTATACGATCAGTTCCATTAAATATAAAAATGGATAAGTAGATTGAAATATATATCCTATAAAATTTTCAAAATTGATTTCCCAAATATTAATTATTTTGAATGAAATAAAAGAATTTTGGTTCCCCCCATAAGTTCTTTACTTAATGTATTTCGACTATAAATGACCTCATCATTCCATGTAACAAAATATTCGAAAAAAGTTACATAATCCAAATTAATAAATCTTATATACTATGATTGATCCACATTGATGGGTTTTATTCAATTATCTAAAGTCAACTGTAATATTTAATGAATATTAACCATCTCAACTTTTATAGGACCAATCCACCAATATTTAGTCAATATAGAAAAATAGAAGGTTAATTAAAAAATTAACCACACTTATTTTCCCACTTTATGTCACTAATTTCCTTACATCATCCTCTTTCATTTTTTCTCTCAACTACACATTTCCTCTCATCAATTAGGGTAACATCATCAAATTCAAGTATGATGTACTATATTTCAACAACAACATTTCATATTAACTAATGAATATTGAAATTTAATTTCTCAAAATTAACTATTAAAAATGAATCCACACTTTTAACATCAATAAATTTCTATCTTGTTACTAAAATAATAATTTCATGAATAAATGATGTTTTATTTTTATCTATATAATGAACAGAAATATCCAGTACAAAGTAATATTTTTTCACATTAACCAGAACACCAAAATTCAATCCATATGCTTCATAGATGAGATATGTAACCTCATACGTCATTCTTCATAACTAGAACTCTTACGACACAAATAATATATAATATGTATTTTTATAACATGGGGAAATGAAACATAATAAAGGGTGAGATCATATTCTCATTAATCGTAAACAAGAGAGATATATAAGAACAACATGATCATATGGGTATGATAAGATGAACATAATATTTTAAAATCATACCATTCACATGAAGGATCACAATCTAAAATCATTGTATTAATATTGGAAGTTCATAATACATGAATCATAAGGGAATCAAAGATCATTTCAATGAGAAAATTACATTGGCATAAGGCATATAATTTTTTTTCTTACACATAAACATAGAAAATCCATTCCATATTGGTCAAGGCTCCCTACAATGGCCATCATTGAGGTCAAATTATTTTATGTTACCATGTTCACTCCTCATTTTAGAACAATCTTACTATACCGGGTTCACTCCCCATTCTTGACTTTTCTTACTATACTAGGTTCACTCCATGTTCAGGACATGTCAATCTCATGAGATATTTAAATCTTTAACCATTTCATTGGAGGAAGATATAGGTCACACCAATCTCATAATGAATATTATATTTTTTCCCCACAAGATCATAAACATTCATAATATCGTAATCCATGAAATGAAATGGGTATAATATAAAATTCATAATATCTAAACCTATGGAAAATCTATAGGTTTTATAATCATTTAATCATAAATTAACTTTGGAAAATAAGCGGGGTTGATAATAATTTTATCATGGTATAAGCCATGGAAGAGAAACGAGTTTAATAAAATTCATTCCATAAAAATAGAAACCATTCAGAGATATAATTGGAAATGTATCCTTGGATAATAGACATAGTAATGAATAGGTACCACCAATTGATGCCATCTTAGATTGAAAATAATTTTTAAAGATTGGTTAATTTTTTTTGAAGAAAGTATTATTTTTCTTTGAATAAAAATATTTAAAAAAAATTATTAAAAAATTTCATTAAAATAACATTGAAATCTTATAAAAGAAACTTCAATGAAATTATTTTTCATGAATTTGGAAAATTCTGTTGATTTTTTACACATTAAAATTAATATTCTTTTAACATGTTCATTAAATGATAAATGGGAATTGATTTTGAAAAAAATTAAGATCCCTTTAAAAATACTTTTTTTATAAATTAAAAATTAGGTAAAAATTTATTATTAATATCAAAATATTTTAATTAATCATTTTTTTAAATTAATTTTATAAAACAATTTTTTGAAAGAAAATATATGTTCAGACCGAAGAGAGAAATAAAGTCGGATTAATTAATTTTTCATAATTATCTTTTGTACCGAAGAGTGAAAAAAATGGTATCATTACGTGAATATATCAAGGAGAACCAGATGAGAAGAAAATTAAGGAGAATTCATGAGAGATAGATCAGGAAATTTCAATATTTGAGACCTGATGATAATCAATCCTGATGAATAATGATATTATAATATAACATCTTTAACACTTGGGTGACATTAAAATGCAATCCTTATGAAGGAATAAAATACAATGAAATGTTAAATATAACGAGGGTAAATTAATTCTTGATAAAAAATTTCCAAGGGGATGTATATATTCCTTGTTAAATACAATTAGTCCATAACATAACATACTTTTCAAAGTAGAAAAATTTGAGTTAAAAATATCTTACTAATTTGGAAACTTTTGAATCATATATCCATATATATAATATCCTAAAATGGATGTGTAAATAACATGAAATTTAAGTACATTATTAAAAAATTACATTAATGGCTAGCATGTACACCACATACTAGAAATACTTAGTAGATATAGCATGTGTCTCCTGAAATTAAAATGTTAGATGAAACTCTATTACTACTATAATAACATTTGAATAGTAATCCCCATGAATGATTAAAAAATGGAAAAATTAATTTACCTGAAATTAGGTATATTAATTATATATAATTTCATATTTATGTTTATACACCATATAAAAGAAATTAGTGGTGGAGATGAAATAAGTCCCTCAGAAATAAAAGTTAAACTAGATATCCCCACACCTTAAGTATCGAATTCCATAGTACTTATTGAAGCATCTGATATTAAAAATATAAGATTATTATAAATCCATAAAAGAGATATATTAATATATATACTACAATATATTATTTTATTATGACTTTAAATCTCTTATTAATTAACAATTATATGTTAAAGTTACGTTTTGTGTAATAACCACTTCGTTTTTCGTATATATTCTGACTCTTCATTATTCGAAATATTACATATATCATGATTTAATAATATCCACAACCTAAAATATGATATATGTATCATATATATAATTGATATATTCATTTAAAGTAATCCATAAAATTTAGTAATATGAAATTAAATGCACCGTTTAGGGAGACGACATGTCGTATGTACAAATGCTATTTTTTCATTTCCTTATTGATTTGAAAAAAAGATGAGAAAATGAAAAATTGTCATTAAAAATCTTATAAATATATATATATATATGAAATATTTTTTTTAAATTAATTGTTGATACATTCTATGTAAAGCATAAATGAATCACATCACCTTGTGAAGCGGTAGTATGTTGTACCCAGGAATGACATTATCGTATTCCCAGAAAATAGAAATCATGAAGGTATTGGTTTTATAAAAAAAATATAATAATATCATCGATACCATAAATATAATACATAATTATTATTTAAATCATCATTCCAACCATTCTAATAAGTAATATAAAAAATAATGACAACAGTACGCGAACCAGTAGTATGTCGTACACACGTAGTGGGATTTTGTAACCCATTTGATTAAAGTGTTTGTGGTTTTAGGTCACACCCGTACCATGAAAACATTTATTATATGGAATAAAATGATGCTATTATATAATAATGATATTGAATTATTTTAAGGGTCTTGATTAATAAATAAAATAAAAGTGTTCGTTGATGAACATTGACTATTACTCAGGTATCCTCACTAGTTTGGCACTACAATATTTACATGGTAGGATTAATGTCAAAAATAATGGTTATAGGATGAGGAGGGGTAATTTGAGAAGTTATTTGGGTCAGTATTATCTAAATTAAAGAGGTGTGAAGGTGTATGGAAGAGAGAAGAGAAGTTGCCATTTTATAATTTGGGTGAGTGACAAACTTGAAATTTTTTGAAAGAGGGAATTACACCAACATTTTTCAAAATTTTAAAGGGTAAAAAATGGTGAATTATCAATAAAAATATGTTTAATGGTCCAAATATTTCTGTAATATGGTTTTAGATATGTTTATTGGTTAATTAGCCGATATCCTTTTAGTTTAACCATTTGGTAAACCCATTTTTACTTCGAAGCCAGTAATTAATTGTTACTGCATTCACTATTAATTTTGGTCAAAAAATAGGTTATACTTACTATAACAAATATATTTTTATAATTTCAGATATGGAATCCATTTTTTCAAATAATAATCATATAACTGGAATAATTTAATTGAAAATTGATCCCCACAGATGCGATGAGAAAGAGAGTTTTAATTTGAAAATGTTAAAAAGTTTACATTTTTTATATCACATTTAAATATAAAATTGATTGAAATAACATAAATTAGATTAATGGACGTATATTATTCCAAACTATATATTAAAAACAATGTAAAATACAAATAAACATTAGAATTTAATTAAATGAAAGGTCAATTTTTAATTAACATTTAGTATTTTTCACAATTCATCTCGAAAATGAAACTTTTCAGATAAATCCCAAAAATTCACCCTAACAAATTTAGATATTATAAAAAGAAAAATTTAGTTTAGTTTCTAAAAGTGTAAAAAACATTGTTTATGATTATTTATAAAATAAATATATATAATTTCTTTGAGAAAATTTTATTTTCAAACAAATAAAAACTTTTATATAAAATTGTGTATTTTAATATCAATATGTTTCCTTAATGTAAAAAAATCTTAATTAATATTTATAAATTACTTTTTAAGATTCATTTTTCTAAGTCTAACATCTATTTTATAAAGGTCATGTTTATATTACTATATTAATAATATTTCATTTTTTGTTAAAACACAGTTTCATGTGTCCGGCAAGCAAACCATGTTTTGTGGCTGTGAATGATTACGCAAGGTTGTGTGTAATTAAATATTGAATTACTGTTTCATGTAACATGATAATTCAATGAAAAATAATTTATTCGATAAAGTAATTAATTAATTAATACTCTGGGTGTTATATTCTACTCCAATTAAAATGAATTTCTCCCTTGAAATTCATCACTCTGATAAAAAAATAAGGATAAATTTTCCTCAACATAACATTAGGTATGCACATTGCTTTCTCAAATTAGGGGTTTCACGAAAAATATTTTAGAAAGTGATTGTTCTTGGTTAATATAACTATATCTATATGATCCTAAATCTCTACTAGTTGTTCCTCATAAGAATGATCTTTCTCTAGTAGCATGACCTTTGAATTTAGTACATGTGAATGGTCAGTTATGTACTTCCTCAGGAGAGATATATGAAACACATAGTGTAATTGATTGAGTTTTGGTGGAAGTACAAAAAGAAAAGCTATGGTCCTGATACAATCATAAATCTGTAATAGATATATATACCAATTTATTTGTTTCCCTTTCTTCCTTAATCTCATAACATTATTCCATAGAGATGTTCATTGAAACACATTCTCACCAACATCAATTTCTAGATCACATTGGAAATTGTTAGCATATATTTTTTGTCAACTCTGAGCTGTCTAGATTGGCTGTGAAATAACTCTAACATTATCTTCAATTTCATAAGCCATCATTGGCCCCAATAGAATTATTTCACCAAATACTATACATCACATTGGAGCTCTATATTAAATTCCCTATAGGTCTTCATAAATATCATTCTGAATTCTTGAGTGAAAGCTATTATTTTAAGAAATCTAATGCAGAGGAAGGTGTTGATCCAAACCTCCTTTGATATTTGAAGGAAAATATCTCAAAACATTCTCCATGGTTTGAATTGTTCTTTCTAATTGACCATATGTCTGAAGATAATATGCAGTGCTAAAATATAACTTTTTATCAAGAGCTTGCTAAAGACTTCACCGGAACATTTAGTTAAACCTCATATCTCTATAAAATAAAATATAATGTGATACTATGGGTAATCTTACATCTTATTTAATTTATATCCTATAAATATGATCCAGATATATGTCTTATCTGATAGTAATGAAGTGTGGTGAATTATTAAGGTGATTGATGAATACATTTTCATCGATTAATTGGAAAGAACACGCTTCACACACCACTAGATTTGAAAAATCCCCTAACCGTTTCCTGTGATATTCTGTTTTCTGCCGCATCAGGGTCTTTGAGACTTTGTCTTATTGATTCTTTGTCACCACCATCATTCTTCTTTGAGGGCCTATTGGATGCCTCAAATTCACAGCTGGATTTGGGACCTCCGCTTTCCTTCAAAGAGGTTCTAGGTTCCCCCCATCCTACCTCCGAGCCTGGGGGATCGTCTTCACCAGCAGTTACTGTTGAATCATCTTCTTTCTGGGGAGGTGGTTCTCTGGTTTTTTCTATCCCAGTAGTGACTTTTCGGTAAGTGTCGGGTTTCCTCAAATGGATTTTGGTTGTATGATTCGTAAGAGACCAACCTCTTTGGAATCGGTTCAAATCCTTTTGGAATTTGTGGGACTTATCTTTTCTATCCAAGATCTCAGTCCTGAACTGTAGTAGCTACTGCATTTTTTTGGACTATAATGATGACTTCATCAAGGCTAAGAGTTATTTACCATGGGCTTTCGGGCTCTGGAATTTCCATATGTGATGGTGGATTATGGATTCTCAATTTGGAAGTGATTATTTGAGGGTAGAGGTATGGATCTCACTACTCGGCCTACCACTACCTTTTCAGAACCAGTACATTCTGTGTGGGATTGGGGAATCGATCAGTGTCTTTATTTGAGCTAATGAGAGGATTATCTACCTCGAGGATGTGGTGATGGAATTAATCTGCATTGACTTGGATCTAGCTTCCCATATACCATCGAGGATCGCTCTTAGAGTGGAAGGAATGGAAGACTAGTCTCAACCACTATCTTATCATTCCATTTAATTCTTCTATTGGGGATGTCAACATCAAGGGAATTCCTCTTATGCCTACCGTAGACAATGTTTGAAGTGCACAGATAATGGTTATTTGGAGGATCAGTGCAGTGATAGGGTTTGGAAGTCCTTTTTCATGTTTTTTTGTTCAAAATAGACCTTCCCTGGGAGGTGCAGAGTTTTCCTTCACGTCTTCGGTTGTTCGGGAATAGGGGGTTGGGGCCGACATGCTTACTATCTCCTCTGGTGTGGACAAATCTCTATGCATGTATCTTTTTTTACTTCCCGTCAACATGGTGTATGCTTTGGTCTTCCTCAACCTTGAGAACTGGTTGAGGAACTCCTCTAGATTCCTTCATGTTTTAGTGTATCTTCCCTTTTTCAAAGAAGCTCGTCTAATATCTTCTTCAATAGTTTGTAGTGGGTGTTTGTGTGGTGTGATCCATTGGTCCGAACTATTATATTTTTTCTTGGGGATCCAATCTCTACATCATTTGGGAAATACAATTATTCTATTCTGGGCACTGGGATGTTGTGCGAGGAGACATAAGAGGCTGGTTTTTATGGGCCTGGGTCACAGTCTCATGAATTTCCAAGATAGATCCTCAATGGTTGCGACTTGGGGAGTTTGGTCTGATCGGATATTAAGATTAAGCCTCTCCATTCATACTAATCTTCTCTTGTTAGTTCCTTAATTCCAACTTGAAACCATTTCAATATACTATTATAAGTTCCATAGGATTTTTCTATTGATGAAGCCATGTCATATTCTCTGGTCAGCAGTGTTTTCTCTCAAGCTCATGCCAAGTATTATCAGAGTTATCCTTCAAGAAATGATAAAGGACAGATGTCATATGGGGAAAAGTCTAGGTTCCCTCAGACTTAATGATATCACTCATTATTTGGAATTCTCCAGGCCTAGGGTCACGAGTTAAGTCTTATTTTCTTGTTTTTGAGCATCTTCTTACAAAGGCATCTGTAGTTGTGATTATACACCATAAAGATCATTTGTAAAAAGTTCCAACTTCATTACGAGACTCATCATGGAGGTTTATATTCCTGGAAATCAAATTAATCAGAATATTTTTGTCTTCTGGAGAGGTAATGTTTCAGTGGACTTGTTGGAAGCTTATTACCAGCATATTTCTGTGAAAACCAACGAGGGTCATCAAGGGTGCCTATTATCCTTTTTTAATGCTATGTGTGAGGCCAAGGAGAGGGAAGCCTTGTGGAAGAGTCTCGACATATTTGATCGAGGGAATTCAGCATGGTTTGTGGGGGGGGGGGATTTTAATGTCATTATTGATCCATTATAGAATAAAAGAGGTGGTAGGGTTCCCAATTGTGACCGACAAGACTTTGTGTCCTATGCCACCTGCAATGGTTTACTAGATTTGGGTTTTGTGGGATGTAAATTTATGTGGTGAAACAACCATAAAGGACATCTTCGCACTAGGTGTAGATTGGATCAGTGTTTTTATAATCTTTAGGAAATTTACCCTTTTTTCTAATGCAATGGTGGAACATCTTGAGCGGGCTTTATCCGACCATGATCCCCTTCTCATCAAGCTGGAGCAAGGTTCGGTGAAAAAACAACGATTTTTATATTCCAATCAATTTAAATCACAATATAGTTTATATTTAGCGGTGCTTATGTCTTAGACATATCAATAGCTTGATAGGCATCAGATGGGTTTGCACAACAGTCTACAGAGGCTCAAGGAAGACCTGCAATGTTGGTTTATTAACATACCCAATATTTTGACCAACCTAGAAGAGATTATAGTTGAAATTGAGTAGCTTGAGAGTAGCATGGATGATTCATGGGATGTGTACTAATTTTAAATCTTGATGAAAAGAAAAATTGTCTTGTTGTCCTAGTCTTGGAGAAGCCAGGAGTTGTTCATGAGAAATCCTGGGCTACTTGGCTTTGATAAGGTAATAGAAACACAGAACTTTTTCAGGCCTACATCAATGAAAGGGAGTGCACAAATGTTCCCAATATCCGAATAGATGATGAGACATTTACCTAAGATATTGAGGTCATGTGGTTTTTTTCCTTTAATTGTTTCAAAATGTTGATGGCTGATCCTTACCCATCTATACTAGAAGGATATCCGTCTAAACAAACTGACCTGTTTAGCTTCTTGTCAAGGGTGGTGTCTAGTAAGGTGAATCTTTCTTTTTAAAAGATGTTGGATATTGATGAAATTTGGGAGGAAGATAATTATCTTAATGCTATGAGTTCTCTGGGACTTGATGGTTTTCCAAGACCATTCTACATATGTTTTTGGGAGTTGGTTGGGGGGGGGGGTCTTTGAGGCTAGCCAGTACTTTTTCAGAGGGGGACACAAACCTCAGGTGGCTTGTGCATCGACTCTAATTCTTTTTTTGATAGTGAGGGATCATTCTTCGCTCAATAATTATAGACCAATTTTTATGTGTAACTTCCCATTCAAGATCCTTGAAGGCATTCTCAATAGAAGTCTAGCGGTTCATCTCCCCCAACGTGTCTCCAAAAATCAACATGGATTTATTTAGGGGAGATATACTCAATCAGCCATTTCCATGGTACATGAGTAGGTGGGGGATATCAACATCCAATCGCCTGAATCCAATGTAGTGATTAATGTGGACATGAAAAAAGCCTAGGAAAAATTGGAATGGAGCTTTATCATTAATGTGTTGGGGTATATCGTATTTTCTAGAGGGGATGTGGGCTTAATGTTTAGAATTGTTAGTTCTCCATGGCTTGCTATTTATTTCATGGGGAAACAATGTGGGTTATTTCAAGCCCAACCATGGACTATGAAATTGAGATCCCCTCTCTCCCAGCCTAATCAGGTTGGGGCAGGATTCCATTAGCAGATATCTCGAGGGGAACGTTCTTCATGGAATTCTTCATACTTACCATGGTAGAGCATGTACCAATTATATTTCTCATATCCTTTTTTCTGATGACAATATAATATTCTTGAATAGTAATTGTCATACCATTAGAGAATTTAACTGGGAAATGGAAACTTACAGCAAGTGGAGTGCTCATGCGATCAATACGAAGAAAAGTAGTGTGTTTTTCTTCAAATGGTGTTCAGAGAACAGGGGGGAAAATAATACAGACTCTATGGGAAGGCATAAAAAATCATTTTCTATGGAATATTTTGGATCTCATATTGTGACAAGAAGGGTTCAGATTTACCACATTGATGAGCTGGTTAGGAAAATTACAACCTGCATTACAAACTAGAAGAATTGATTCTTGTCCTTTGGGGGGTATATCACATTGGTTAATTGTGTTCGGTATTCAATTCCGATGCACATGCTTTCATTGCTTAATGTTATAATGGTGGCACTAAAAAATATTGAGAAGGTGTTGATTGGATCATATGGGACTCACACAATGAAGGCATATTTCATTGGACTTTATTGGAGAGGGTGGCTACCGTGATTTCATATGGTGGTATTAATATCAATAGTGTCAAAGTGGAAATGCTAGGAATGAAAACTAAACTTGAGTGAGATTTACTAGAAAATACATCTCTATGGGAAAGATTTATCTGTAATCGCTATGGAAAACCAATGGATAGTAGAAGAGGGACTACATCTCGACTTTGGATCATGATTTCTCATCATTTACGAGTGATCCACATGCATTACAAGTGTCTTGTGGGCAATTGGAAAATTAATCTCTCGAAGTATAACGGGGTTAGTTAACCACTGGGGATCCAAGGCTATCCGTTCCCAATTATTTCCTTTTCAAAAGACAGTAGATGAAGGCCATTTCTTTAGGCCATTATCATACATGACTTGCTGAAGGTGTTTGAGATCATAACCCTAAATGAGGATCCAAACAAACTCATCATTACAGGGTCATCTTCGAGTTCCTTCTCTACTAAGGGGTACCACTCGGTGACATTGGACCATGGTATTCGAGATAGATGGAATGAAATGTCTTGGTGAAGTGACCTTCCGGTGAAATACAATTTCCTCATTTGGCATGTTTGGAAAAAATCCCTTCCAACAAATGAATAGGTGAGGAACAAAGGGATCTCTTTGTCATCTAAATCCGTTTTCTATATTAATTCAAAAGTGAAATCGGCTAATCATCTCTTTTTTTCCATTGATCGGGAAACTACAGTATGCAGTTACCTAGGTTAGGCTTTCAGGCGGGGAGGTCAAGATGCCACCCTTTCGGCTTTTCTTCAATTTTGGTTCTTGGGATCTAAAAATAATGTTTCTGAGAAGAAGGCGAGGGAAGTGCTTCTTGTTACGAGCTGTTGGATCCTCAGAAATACTCAAAACCAATGTTTTGACAGGGGCATGTCCTGCTCATGCCTGTATATGATGGTTAGAGATAGGTTCATCAGGGAAAAAATGGTTCCTCTCATCAAAGGATGGGTAGTTATTCTTATGCTGAGAGTTTTCATGGTAGGTAATTCTACGTCTGGCACCTTAAAGGCTATTAACAAGTGAGGAAGATGGGTGAAGTGGAATCCAAAGAGTAGTGGGCTGAAACTCAATGTGAAAAGTTCATGTGTGTCTCGATTTATGAGGGGTGTGGGAGTGGTTTGTGATCCCCAAGGAGTAGGGATTCAGGACTTCATTGATGGAATTTGAGTGGGATATTCCCTTATGAAGGATTCTTCTGTGTTTCTAAAAGTTATTGATTATTGTAATTCACACATCATTAAGTTAGATTCATTCAAGACTGACTCAAATATTCTCCATGGTCTGTTGCAGGTTAGTCTCCAAATCCCTTGGACCATTTCCTATATCATTCCTACGTGAAAATGTCTATTGGACCCACATGTGATTCTTAGTCACACTTGGCACGAGGGGAACATAGTGGCTAACTTCTTGGATTTGGGAATTACTAATGGTGATCATAATTTTTTGTTTTCCATGATGGGGTCTCTTCTATAGGAATGTGGTAACTTTATTAGGGTATATTCATTGGGTCACCATTACTTTAGACCTCACAATCTTTGTTCTATCTAGGGATTTTCCCATCTTGAAATAATTATAAAAAGTTATTATTGGATGTAAGGTGATTGACTACAACCCATATAACATTATTACCTTTAGAAATTTTTGGTATTCCAATGAAAAAATACATGGTGATGTTCTCTCAATTCCTTTTTGGTATGAGTAACATATGAAACATCCCCTTATAATGTTTTCTTTTAACCTTACCTTTTTGTAATATCAAGCACTTAGATTCAAGATCTAAGATATCTCTCTTAATTCAATCACACTTAAAGTATTCATTAAAATATCCATTCAAAGTTTTACATCCACGATGAATAGAAAATGACGAAGAATGACATTCCTCTAACAAATCCTTCTTCAAATATGGAATGGAAGGAATCGATAAAAATTTCTTAAACATTATCATTCCATGATAATCATAGATAAATATAGGAACATTTATTAACTATGTTAATGATTTTATATCTTAATTCTAAGCCTCCATAATATTCACATGGATAGATGGTTGAACATTCAATTGAGCATGACAACATTTTCTCCTTTTTTTATAATTTATAGATCCATACTTTGGAAATACATCAATATTGGAACTTTTTTTAATCATCATCATGGATAAACTAGCATGATAATTTTGACTCAAATCATTGGCCAATTTGTTTTCTTTCCCATGGTGGTAATGTGTTGTGCAGTTATAATATTTAGTCATATCTAACCATCTTCTTTGGGACATATTATACTCCTTCTATGAGAATATGTAATTAAAAATTTTATTATAATTATATAAGTTACACATATCTTTATAAAGATAATGCCTCCAAATCATTAATGAAAAAATTACTATAGCTATTTATAAACCATGATTTGAGTAATTTTTTTCCTAGGTCTTCAGTTGTCTAGAATCATAAGGTATAACTATGAGATTATGCATATAAAAACTTGAATCCCTTCATGGATGCATCACTATATATTACATATCCTTATAAAATATAGGTTAATTTAAAAACATGTGAGGTGACAAATTTTCTCCTTACTTCCTTGACATTTTCCCCAAATTAATCTGTCTAGAGGAACATTTCTCCCTTACAAGTTAACATGGGTAGCATATTATATAGTCATACGAAATTATCCACAAACAATCAATAATATCAATATAAACCAGGAAAACTATGTATTTAAATCAATATAGATGGTCTAAGACAACATCCAATAACTTATTTATTTTATAGATCATCTAAGATAACATATCTTGAGAATATATGACCCAAAAATGAAACCTTTTTCTATTATCATTTACAGTTTGTAAATTTTACATATATTTTCCAGTTCATTAGGTTCTTTAGTAAAATTGTAATGTGATCTTCCTGATCTCCCTTTATTCTGGAATAGATAAGAATATCATCTATAAATACTACCACAAACTGGTCAAGGTAATCTCAAAAGACTCAATTCATTAAATTGATGATGATAGTTGGGGAATTTGTATGAACAAAATAAATCACTATATATTCATATTTTTTTACCTTCAATGGAATGCATTATTGGATATATCTTCCTTCTTAACCCTCAATTGATGATATCCATAATGAAGGTAAATATTGTAAAATTATTGATCTCTAGGAAGTTCATAAAACAAGTCATCAATATAGAGAAGATGATACTTATTCTTTTTCATGAACTTGTTCATCTACAAATAATATATTTATAGTCACATCGATTAAATAGTTTTTATCAAAGGGAATAGGTGCACACCAAGGTGACATAATTCATCGAATGAACCCCTTTTCGAATATTTTCCTAGAGTTTCTTCAATAATTGATGAAACTCAATCAGGGAAATTCAATTCGGTGTCTTTAAATTTTGTGTGTCATGAGGTACGAGTTCTATTAAAAACTCAACTTCGCATTCTGGTCGAAGGCTAGGAAATTATTCCATATATAAGTAAATAAATTTCTGTAAAATATACATATCATTGATGTTGAGTTTCTCCCCAACAATTTGTGTTAAATACCCTTTTTGAATGAGAAACAAGACCCAAACAAAAGATATTATCTTTATCAGAATCTCGTACTTATTATCACATTGATAGATGATCATAGTTTAGTTAATAATATAAAACATTAATTAAATTCCTCTAAAATTGATATAGGATTTAGGTATTGGAATCCCATCCATGCCTAATATGAAATAAAATTCAACTAGAGGATTAATGATAAGATTTGAAGGAATCATGTAACTCCCCAAGATTTTACTGTATTCCTCTTTTTATATTTATCTTCTTTAAAAGCATACAAGATTAAAAAATGATTAAAGGTTATTATTAAATTATTATAGTTATATCCTAGGTGTTTGGTATTGATATATTTAATGAGATTAAGTAAATTATGAGAATATAGATTACACATGTTTTCAAGATTAATTCATTGGTAAATGATTACATAGAAATGAACCATAATTAATCATAAATTATATATTTTTAGGAAAAATATTTTTATGCCCACAATGATATTTTATATGAATAAATTATATTAAAAACAATTAGAGAATTATATTAATTAAATTATTATATTATATATTCAATCAAATATTTTTACATTCATCTGAAATATTTATAGAGGCATAAGATAAGAATAAAATCGATTTTACACTAAAAAGGTATATACATAGTTTTTTTCCCACCTTTTATTGGATTTAATGTTTTAAATATAATTTGGTTTACATTTAAAAAGTATATTAGTAAAAATAGACACTATTTTTTAAATCTTAATATCAAAATTTTCTTTGATTAATTTTTTTGTATTTTTCTGATAAGTTTCATTTTTTATGAATTCAAATGTGACCATTGTCATAATAATTTGACAGTTAATAATAGTAATATGTCCATCAAAACAAATAACCTCACATATAAAAATATAAATGAAACATATGAATCTCATAAATGAATATGTAGTATACTAAAATCATGTAATAATTAAATAATTTTATTAAATATGTCTAATTATTTAATGGTATTTTTGTGAAAAAATGATAATTCCAAATTTTACTATAAAAATAATAATTTTAAACAATATTTATATTCATGAAATATATTAATAAAAGAATATTTTGTTTTATTATTATTTTAATATAATTTTATGAGTCCTTAATTATTTTTTCAATGTGCTATAAAATAAGTTATCATTTTGAATTTGGTATTTTGTCGAATAAAGGATGAATTTAATTAAAAAATAAAAATTTCATACATAAAAAATATGTTTTTCCTAAATAGGATTCTATTTTAGAATTAAAAACTTTGATGAATGTTTGTGGTGAATTTTTGTGATTTTTCTGAGATACATTAATTTTTGTGAATAGTAAAATACGGTAATTTACGGAATATATAAATTATAAGTTAAATAAAATGTTCCTTGATTCATTCCTGATGAAATAAAAATAATATCAAAATAAATTCAATTATTTTAATATATTTTGTGATAGTTATCTAACTATTTTTATTCCTAAACTAAAATAATAATCTAGTGAATAAAATATAAAAAAACACCCCTCTCCTCCACAATAAATTTCACCTCTCACCACCCATTCTCCTCACTCATAAAAAGCCTTGAATCTTTTCAAATTTATGCCAATTTCCCCTCACAATACTATCTACCATGTCCTTGTCTTTCTGGCGTCACCAAAATATCATTTCAAAGTTCCTTAGTGAGGTTCTCAAGGAGAAGAATTCATGAGGTAAAAATCCCCTTTCATTATTTTAATTTCCATTCAATTTATTTTGTTTTCATATCATTTACTTACCTCCTATGACCAAACATTAATGATAACTCTATTTTATTATATATTGTAGATTTTTTATTATAATTGGATAACCAAAATCAATTCTCTTCTCTTCCCCTTTTTATTCTAAAAATGAAGACATCATCCGTGGGATGCCGATTTACCGCTTCATGGATGACAAGTTTTGGATTATCAATTCCACCTTAATGGATGGGCATGAGACAATTTTTATTGTTAAAATAGATTATTATATACGTATTAGAAAATATTTAATGTTATGTAATCATTATATATACATGATATTCATTAATGAAACAAAAATTGTTTGTGATGATAAAAAAACTATGAAAATAATTTAAATGATTATCAGAAATGTTTTGTCTAATGATTCATCCTCACCCAAAATAACTAAATTATTTATACTACCATTTAATCTTATGGATACTCATTAAATAAATAAAACACAAATTCTATATATCTATTCCTATTTCATGTGATCATTCATACATTAATATAAGTTAACCAATCGTGAAAACCAAGGAAACGAACACTTCAGAACGATAAAATTAAATATTACAACTCATTAAAAAAACCAAAAATTAACTAAATCAAATTATAAAAAATATAATACAAGTATATAATGTAATGAATTAATTAATATATGTATTTAATATGGTTTTCCTGAATATTAAGTGCAGGTTCATAACAATTTCAGATATAAGTTAAGGGTTTATTCTGGAACATCCATTTTTCATTTGGGTTATGTTATCTCTCTCTTTAATCAAATGTAATTCTCAATTATTTTTATATAATTATTATAACATATATTTATATAATCTAAAATCATAAATTTAGAACAATTCCTCTTTATTTGATGGAGAATACATGTTTTTCTATGGTTCCCTTCTTAATTCTTCCTGATAAGCAAGGCCGATTTGAGGTAACTTTCCAATTTCTTGCCCATTTTCATCTGAACATGATAATATATTTTTATCCACCATTAATATTCTAACATAACTCATTTTATCATGAAAAAATATATTAGTTTATTTCTATTTTTATGTAAAAAATTAATCATTCATTCACTAAAAATTTCCTTATATTTTCTATTAAACTGCACAAAAGTGACTCATTTATAATATTTCTTAAAATATATTTTAACTTGTTTTCACTTCTGATGGAAATAATTTATACCAAAAAAATAATTTCATTTCCCTTTAACATTATTTTTATTATATTTATTATTAGAATCTGATTTTACAAAAAATAAAATTATTTTCCAATATAACTCTTATTCCCAAAGTAAAAGGTAATTTATCTCAAGAATTTTTCAATGATTTTATAGGAGTATTTTCATCTATTAATTTTATTAAAATATTTCATAGTGTTATGTGGAACTTTTAGTTAATGATATGTATAAATCTATTATTTTACATATGTGGAATTCATTAGACATAGTAAGTGATGAGTGGGGCCCACTATAGCCCCTTGATGAATCAATAGGTTTCATGAGACAAACTAGACTGGGTTTTGGCAGAGTACATACCCATTTATGTAGACTTCTTGTTTGAGTCCTTGATGGTATTGTTATGATTTATGACATTAGGAATTTCATCATTATAGTATTAGTAATTGAAAAGTCATGTGATTATTTTATTTCTATAATATCAATGGTTTTTTTTCATGTGATTATTTATATGGAATTATTTATTAATATTTTATTCCAACTATATTATAATGAAGATTGTGTTTTATTTTAATGTGTTTCAAATATTCACCTTGCCTTATTGTTTATGTTTTTCATAGATTATACTATATTTTTTACACATATATTTCATATGATATCACCCAATTATTATGTATTATTTTTCCCTAGTATACTAAGATTTATATTATGAATGACTTGTAGGGATAATATAGGAGTTATGGATGTTTACAATGGAGTTGTTATGTTTTTTTACATTCATTTTTTAATGTGAGACTTATGTTTTGACAAGTTTTACAAAACTACCAAACAATTTGGTCATTTGGGATGCAAACACTTATTCATAGTTCAATGTAAAAAAGTAAGGCAATAGATATAGGATATTGTGGTTGGGATCATTATAGTTGGTATCGTAGAATATTTTATAGAAACCCTGGAAGATTGATTTTGAAATCATAGATTATGAGGCAAAATACTAAGATAGGATTTGATGATATGTATAGAAGACCATCCTATAATTTTGTACGGCAGTGATTATGTGGGTCTACATAGTAATACATATTTTTTGGATACTACTAGTGGGCGTTGTTTTGGAACAGATGTACCAAGGGTGAACAACTTCGACAAGGTGCATTGGGCCTAACTCGATGTAACCTAGTACATGACAACGAGCCTTACTGTGCATTTAGTTCCACACACTTGGTCTATATTCTTAGGCTATTTAATATTTTCTTTAAAAACTATTGTGATGTATTTAAAAGTAACCATGTACCCAAAGAAACCATGTTTATGACTTTCTCATTAGAAATGCAGAAATTTTTCATTTTATATTTAGCATATCACTAATTTTGAGATTATACATTCTGACATGACCTGATCTATTATACATCATCATTTAAAAATGGTGTTCATCCGATGTAATAAGAACTTCATCAATTCATATGATCCAAAGAGTATAAAAAATAAAAAATTTAATAGTCTTATTCCAATATTTCAAATGGAAGATCTCCCAAATAGTCCCATCATAAGAGGATATAGTACCATATACTAATACGACAATGAAATAATTCTATAAGTATTATGGATTAGGAGGGAATAATTAGAACATGAGTACTACTATGAAAAATATGGATAAATTAAATAAGAGAAAGAAGTATGTTCACACATGTGATAATTGTGGAAAAAAACACTTTGGTACTTGATTAAAAGGAATCGGATTTTTACACATGTGTGGAGAGAAATAACCACATTCTTATGATTTAAAGTGTGTGAAAATGGTTTCCAATGTTCAAATATTCTACTAAAAGTATATTGAACACTATGAAAATCATTTTCTCAAGCATCCAAGGAATGTACCCCAATAGAGGCTAATAGATCATGGCCAAGATTATGCTACTACCATAAACGAATAAGAATGATTAGTATTCCTCTTATTAGAATCAAGAATTATGTTATTTGAGTATTTTATCAATAATTCTATTTTAGAAATAATCATTAAATATATGTATTTAACTACAATACTTATTCTTTAAGGAATTGGAAGCATGAGATGAATAGAACAAGTAATGAAGAGAAGTGATTTTTTTGTAGGATGAACTTTTTGAAAACACATTACTTGTAAACGATAACTCTAAATATGTTCTTGATGATTGAATTAATAATAAATATATATTTATATTATATAATTAGTGACCATTAAAGTGGTTAGTTATTTTTTAGTTTAAAGAATATATTCAAAATAATGAGGTTTGACTCATAGAAGTAAGAGTGTTTTCATTGTGGGTTTAAGGTGTAAAGGTTTTATGAGCTACATTATTTTTGTAATGTTATGTTAAGTTGATTTTGGAAATTTAATTTCCATATTTTTAATTATTAGGTCATTGAATGTGGTTTGATATTTTTTAGAATAGTCTTAATATTAACTACATATTGATTAGATATAGTTAATATTCAGAAATTTTTGTCCATTGATAACATGTTCTAGCCTTCTTGGTTTTAGTAAAAATTTAAATGTATATGGAAAAGAACCATATTATTAATTAAATGTGACTGAGGTTTGAAAAATTAATCATGAATGTTCATTTATATTTGTAAGAGATGAAGTGAAAATAGATCCATAAACAACCAAAGGATTATCATATTATTATGACATGAAAAGTAATCAAGGATGTTTATTTTCTCAAAGGCTTATTAGAATATTAAAAGATTACCTTAACTGTAGGAAAATGATTTGGGGAAAAAAATTTCCATTTACTTTTCCTTTTAAGAAATCAATGGTCTTTTAATGGATTATGAGATTTATAGTTTTCTGATGGGTAACTCTCGAATGAATATATTTTCTTTAAATCTTCATTAGAACTTGATAGTTAGATTTATCTTCCATGTCAATGTTATCACATTACACTAATTATTTCCTACCTAAAATTCTAGTTTTCTGGAGAAATTCACATATTTCTTTACCTCTTTTTATGAGGAAGTTTATTAACCCTATTTCTTATGTGGGATTCCCACAAAAAAATTTCCAGTATCAACCAATGTTATTTATATACATTTTCAAATTGTCAGGATGAAACTTGCTGACAGAGGGAGAATTTAACACCCCAAGATTTTACGATATTATTTTTTTCAATTTAAATTATTTGATATATTTCAAGATTAAAAAATGATTAAATATTATTATTTAATTATTATATAAATCTTTATGATGTTGCGTACAGTAGGAATAAATGATATTAAGTAAATTTTGAAAATATAGATTTCACAAGTTTAAAAAATTAATTCATTGGTTACCAATTAATTAGAAGTGAAAACCAATTAAACATATTGAATGTATTTTTATAAACACTATTTTTATTCCCACAATGAAATTTGTATTAATAAATTCAATTAATAATTATTAGTGAAATAAATTAATGAAATTTATATATTATATATTTAATAAAATAGTTTTTCCATTAATCAAAAATATTTTTAGAGGAATAACAAAAGAATAAAATAAATTTTACACTTTAAATGTATATATATAGTCTTTACCAACTTTTAATGGAGAACTTGTTTTATATATAAATTTTTAAACTTTTAGAAATTATATTTTACAAATTAAAAATTATTTTCAAAACCTAATTTAAAAATTTACTTTAGTTAATGGTTTGTTAAGCTTCTGATGTGTTTTTTTTATGAATAGTAATATGACTGTTGAAATACTAATGGGACCATTTGGAATAATAATGTGGACGTTTGAGCAATAATTTATCCTATGAAAGTATAAATAAAACATAGAAATATCATAAATTAAAATATTTTATATTTATATCATAGAATATGTAAATAAATGTGAAAAAAATTAAAATTTATGAAATGATATTTTTATTAAAAATAAATGTTAATTAATAATTTTATAATTAAAATATTTATTTAAAATAACATTTTTTTTTCACGAAAAAGATTCAAAAAATAATATTTTTTTGTCTTATGATTATAAGATAATTTTGTGAGACCTTAATTAATTTTTCAAGGTGTTTTAAAATAGTTATAATTTTAAAATCAATATATTTTCGAATAAAAGATTGATTTAGTTATTTTTTTAACATATTTAGAAATTTTATTTCATATATTGGATTCCATTTTTTTATTTCACCATTCACCAAAAATTAAATTATTTTAGAAAAATCCCAAAAATCCCCCCTAACCATTTTTCAAAATATAGAATACAAAACATGAAATCCAATTTACAAAATTAATTTTCTAAATATGATAACAAAAAATTAATTAAATTGTTATTTTATTTGAAAAAAATAATGATTTTAAAATTAAAATTATTTTATAACACTTTAAAAAATTAATTAAGGTCACGCAAAGTTATCTTATAATTATAAGGAAAGATGTATTATTTTATGAATCTATTTCAATGAAAAAAAATTATTTTAAAATATATATTTTAATTATAAAATAATTAATTAACATTTCTATTTCAAAAAAATACCATTTATTAATTTATCATTCTTAAAACATTTATTTACGTATACCATGATATAAATACAAAATATTTTAATTTATTATATTCCTATGTTTTATTTATAATTCCATAGGTTTATTTATTGTTCTAATGTCCACATTATTATTCCAAATGGTCACATTAGTATTCCAACACTCACATTACAATTCATAAAATGCAAACTTATCATTAAATTACCAAACATTTAACCAAAGTAAATTTTGATATTAGGTTTTAAAGGATGGCCATGAAAACATTTTCATTGTTAAAATATATTATAATATATTTTTTAAAACCTATTTGTTCATTGGTAACCATTATATATAAATTATACTAATTAATGAAAAAAACTAGTTTGTGATTATCAAAAGCCTGCAAAAAAATCTAAAGGATTACCACTAATGTCTTGTCTAATGATTCATCATCACAAAAAAAACAAATTACTTATATAACCATTTAATCATCTATATTTTCATTAATAAAAAATAACTTCATTTCTAGATATCTATTTCCATTTCAGTTGATATTATTTACTTGTATACAAATCAACCATATCGTGAAAACCAAAAAAATAATCACTTCCGAATGAGGAAATTGAATGTTATAACAAACTAAAAAGACCATAAAAACATAATAAAATTATTAAAAATCTAATATATGTATAAATGGTTCTTAATTAACTAATAAATTGATTTAATGTTAATATCTTGGAAATTATGTGCAAGTGAAAAAAATTTCTGACATAAGGTAAGGGTTTCTTCTCGAACCTCCAATTTTCATTTGGGTTACATTATCTATCTCTTCACCCCAATTTAATTATTCATTATTTTTATATCATTCTTATAAATTCTATTTATATGTATTATACTCATATATAAATATCATTTCATCATTTTTTTAGGGGTAATACAAGTTTTATAAGGTTCCCTTCTCAATTCTTCCCGATATGAAGGCTTGATTTAATGGAGCTTCCCAGTTTCTTACCCATTTTCAAGTGCACTCCATAATATGTTTTATGTAACCATTATTAATTTAAAATCAGTATTTTTATCATTAAAATAAAACAAGTTAATTTATTATTTTATGTAAACAATTAATCAATTTTCTACTTTAAATATCCTTATATTTTATATTAAAAAACATAGAAGTGGCTAATTTCTATAGTTTATTAAATCCCCTTTTTAAATGTTTCGATTACATTTTGGAAACTATTTTACCTCAAACCTAATTAAATTTTCATAGCATTTTCTTTTCTAATATATTTATTTTTACAATCTTATTTTAGGTTAAATAAAAATGACTTCAAAAAAGAACTCTTCTTTCCATAGTTAAAGGTTATTTCTCACAAGAATTTATCAATAATTTTATTAGAGAATTATAATATATGACTATGATTAAAATATTTCAATGTGGTAGAAGACAAATTTATTTAAATATAACCTTTTAAATAGATTAATCAACATTTAAGAAAATCATTGAACATAATATGTGATGGGAGGGGCCCATGATAGCCCCTTGATTTATCAGTGGTTCTCATGAGATAAACAAAACTGGGTTTTAGCCAAGGCATTGCCCATTTAGGTAGACTTAATGGACGAGGCCTTGATGGAATGTTTATGATGCCTAAAATTATGAATTACCATATTATGATATTAGTAATTGATAAATGGTGTGATTTTTAGATTTTTAGAATATCCATGATTATTTTTCATGTGATTATTTATATGGTATTTTTTTATTCCTTCCTTATTATGCTCAAGATTATGTTTTAATGGAAAGTATTTCATTTATGTAACTTACCTTATGGTTTAGTTTTTTGATAGATTATGATATATGGTTTACTTTTACTAAGAATCTGATCTCACCCCTTTATTATGTTTTATTTTTTCATAGGATGCAGATATGTATATTATGAATGACTTTTAGAAATAATATAGGAGTTATGGATGTTTCGAATAGAGTTTCTATGTCATTTTTCCATTCCATTTGTAATTTAAATCATATGTTTGTATCCTTTTTTCAAAAAATACTAAACTATTCAATCCTTAATGATGAAAACACTTGTTCATAGTAAAAAATTAAAAATTTAAGGCACCAGCTATAGGATATTGGGGTTGAAGTAATTTCAAAGCACATTCCCACCATCGTCAACTGAAGAGGAATCAAACACTTGAGATTTGATAATCATAACTTTAGGGGTATTTGTTAATAATATTATAACTTATTGTTTGGGTTGAGTAATAATACCCTTATAAATTAATTTAGATATGAAACAATGTGATGATCCATATTCAAATATGACATTAGCAGTTCTAGAGTGCATGGTATGTGTATTTTTAACCATGTCATTATCACACCACTTGTCAGAAACCTTGATCACATGATATTTCTCTTTCTCACTCGGCTTGATATAATGCTGGTGTCAATAATCATCATTATGCCTCAGGTTAGGGAAATGGATTGAATAATTCCCATTATCCTAACACTTGAATAACTTAAGTGGGGGAGGTTCATTCAGTGAAGATTTATCACTATTCAAAATATTATCTAAAAAATTCCAATAACTTTTTCATTCCAATTTCTGATGACCATACCTTATGCACATAAAATATTTAGTAGTTTAGTTAAGATATTTTCCTCCTTTCTTATTCCCACATAATAAGTATAAATTAAAGATCATCATCATCTCTCTGTGGTTTATAGGTTTTCCGTTGAACTTCATCTTCCTTTTCATATCCAAACCCTGAGATTTATAAGTACATATAGCCTCAATTTCCACCTTGATCTAACAAATAATAATATCATAGTATCCAATGATGTATCTTATGGATAACACACTTCAACTACTTAGTTTTAATCATCTAATGAATAAATCAAACTTACTTCTAGGTTGGATGATAATACTAGAAGTGTACCGCACAAGTCTCGTAAAATTATCTTTATTGGTACCATCATATTCATTTTCCATTTCCTTAAACTCAAGGAACTCCTTATCCATATTTGTACGAATAACATAATGAAATTACATAATGAAAAATATTTTTTGAAAATTATCAATACTTATAGTAAACTTTATCTTATTGCCTCTTAATATCGATAAGATTCCATAAATTATCCACTTCACCTTCCAAGCGGTAGACATCAACAATGACTTTTTCAAGCTTCGAACACTGGACAAATTTTTTTTTCTTTATGTTGTATTGATCCAATAATAAGAAAATAAAGGTCCCATGATTCCACTTATGGAATGTGGATGTTTCATCATGAAGGAATCAACATACTGTTGTTCCCTTGTTTTCTTGTTTGTACATTCAGTATGATTAATAGCTTGGGAATGTTTTCTGAGAAAATCAATGAGGTTTTTATTTCAATTTCTGAAAAACATTTGGATTCTCTGGTCAAAAAGATTCATTTTATAACATAATCATTATTAAAATTGTTACTTTAGGTTACAACCATTTACTTAAACAAAAAATCACATTGTGAGCAAAACTAATCAAAATGGGAGACCAAATAGTCTTGAAAATATCATATAGGATGTCTATATCCTAACACCTTCTTATTTAATATTAGAAACTATAGGTTTATCCTAATAAATTAATTTTAATTATTTATTTAAATCATTAATGATGGTTCATAATTTTTTTATTAATTTCCAATGCATTTCCCCTAGGAGTGTCAAACCATGTGTGAAGTAAGGAAAATTGTCTACCACCAATTCCTAATCAAGTATAGCTCAATACAATGTTTTTTTGGTTATTAACAATATGTATATTTATTCTAGAGCCATATACACTTTTAGTATCGAGAAAGAGACGAAATTTATTAGAAACCTGTCACTGTATCCTTTAATAAAATTCTACCACATTTCCCTATACATTGACTTTTCCGTAGAATTATCCTTAGAATAGTCCAATATGGATATCATAATGTTTTTTTCATCCTAGTATCCAATGGATAACTAAACCCTTACTCGATATAGTATATAGAGACCAGAGAATAACATAAAGATAAATTAAATCATTTTTTGGAATATTTATTACATTGTAGAGACACATGAAAATGGATTAAAACAGTTCAGTGTATTTGGAAACATAGAAACATATACGCTAGTACATAGGTGAGCTACGTCATCTCCCACTACATTCTTCATGACTAGAATAATTATTGTACATATCATATATAATACATATATTTATAATTTGGGTAAAAGAAACATAAGAAAGGGTGAGCTCAAATTTTCATTAATGGTAATCAAGGGAGATACTTAATTATAACATGAGCACAAGGGTAAGAGAACAATTGAATAATATTTTAAAATAATACAATGCTTATTAAAGATCATAATATTGAATCATGGAATAATGTTTGGAATTTCATTAGTCATGAATAATAAGGAAATAAAATAACATGTCCCATCAGAGCATAAATATGGAATAAGGAAAATAATTTTTCGTATACACATGAGCAAATAAAATCAATTTCATATAGGGAAAGGCTTACTTCCAAGGCCATCACAGTGGAAAAAGTCCTTTATTTTATTGATTTCACTCTTTATTCTAGAAATATATTACTATACCATGTTCGCTACCCATTCCAAATATTTCGTATTGTATTGGGTTCACTACTTATTCTATCCATGTCTATCTCATGAAATATATAAATCTTTACCAAATTAATTGGATGGGATATAGGTCCCAACCATATCAAAATGAAACTCATGTTTATATGATCTCAAATATCATAAAAATTATTTATATCATAACCCCTGAAAATAAATTTGTATTATAAATATTTCAAAATATATTATCCTAGGGAAACGAGACATGTTTTATAATAATTTCTTCGTAAAATAACTTGTGAAAATAAGAAGGTTTCATAAGCATTTTATTTTGTTATAACCTATGAAAGTGAAATGAGTTTCATAAAAATTCTTCCATAAAAACATAAACCATTAAGATAATAATCATAAATATTACACATGGATTCTATACGAAGTAAATAATTTATAAAACCATCAGAGTTTTCCTTAAATGTAAAATAATTTTTGAAGATAATTTAAAAGATTTCGTGAGTAATATATCCATTCTTCTATGAGGAACACTATTTAAAATATAAATAATTTTGAAAAAAAATTATTTTAAAATAATTTTGAAAAAATATAATATACAATTCAATGAAATGATTGCTAATTAGGTTAGAAAATTTCATTCATGTCATACATATAAAAAATGAAGATTACTTTCACATTTTTCTTAAAATAATACTAAGCCAATATTTTGGAAAATGACGTGACAATTCCTTTCAAAAAAACATTAAATGTAAAACATGGATAAAATTTTATTTTTAAAATAACAAGAGAGTAATATAAAATTGAAATATATGTTAGGATTTTTTTTTAAGGAAACCTCTTTTTCAGACCAAAGAGTGAAATAAAGTAAGATGTTCATAAAAAAGTATTTTCATTATTATAAGTAACAATGAGTGTAATTATGCTATAATTAATTTATGAAATCTTGAATAAACTTAATAAAATAAAATTTAAGAAACTTTTTGAGATTCAGATAATGATATTTCAATAATAGAGGCTTGATCCTAACCAATCCCAATAACGATGATATTGAATCATAACATCTTTACCACATTAGTAACATTGAATCATAAGACAGATGAAGCTGTAAAATAAAATGGAAATTCGAATATAATTAAGAGGAATAAATTCAGGATACTACATTTCATATGGTTTTTATATACACCTTATTAAGTAATATAGGTTTATAACATAACATACATTTCATAGAAGGTCAATTAAGATAAGAATAACTTAACCATATGGAAAATTTTAGAATGTAGATTCCATAAAAGAAAAATCTTAAAATAGATATTAAAATAAAAATAACACTAATTATATGATTCATAATGTAAAATATTGAGTATTATATAATCATCATAGAATAATGAGGAGGTGGTTATAACATGTCGCTCCTGAATGAAAAAAAGTGAGATAGAAATCCATTACAACACGAGTAACAATAAAATCCTAATAAATGTTAAAGAATAACATAAATGGAATGAAATATTATCCTGAAATTATATATATTCGTGATATATAATTTCATATTTTATTATTTATACCACACAAAAGAAACTGTTGGGGAATATGATATAAGTATCTTTGAAATAAAAAGTGAGACAACAAATCCCCCTACCTTAAGTATTGACTTCCATCGTACTTGTTCAAATATCCTATACAATAAATATAAGGTTGTTATAAATATATCATAGAACCATATCCATATATATCCTACAATATATGATTTTATTTCAAAATAATATCTCTTATTTATTAACAATATATTATTAATGTGACGTTTTGTGTAATAAGTACTTAATTTTTCATATATGTTTTGACCTATTATTCATAGTCCTCTTACCTTAATCATGATTTCATAATTTAAATAATTTAAAATTTGATTGAAATATAATATATACTTATAATATATGTATATATAGTATCCCATAAAATTTAGAAATAGGAAATGAAATGTACAGTTAATGGAGACGATAGGTTGTGCATACATGTGAACATAATTTTTTTTATTTTCATTTATGTTAGAAAGAAAGAATATTAAATGATATATCGTCATTAAAAAAAGAAGATTTATTCAATATTTATCAAATATTTTTATAAAAACCATACTTAATACATTCCGTGTAAATCAATAACAATCATGCAGCTTTGCAAGGCGGTTGTCAACCATATAGACGAACACCGTTCTCGTATTCCCAAAAATGGAAAGCATGAAGTTATATATGATAAAACATTTAAATAATAATATTAGTATCATTAATAACATAAAAATCATATATAAACAGTATTTTAATTTTTTCCCAATATTATAGGTGGTAATGGAATTATGAACAATATCAGTTCACGCGACAGTTGTCCTCCCTAAAAAAGAATGATTATTTTTTAACCCATTTGATGGAAGTGTGTGTCATTGTAAGTCATAAAATTTAAAAAACTATATATTAAAGATAATTAGTTTATTATATAATCATGATATAAAAATAATTTAATAGGATTGAGTAAGAAATAAAAAAATTCATTTGATAAACATTACCTCTTCATCTGGTATCCTCCTTATGATTTCACTGAAAGACTTCATCCATTCGATTTGTATTGAAAGGATGGATTATATAACGATAGGGGGAATATAGGAAGTGATTTGGATATAAATTTTATGAATTATATATGTTTGAAGGGTTGAGGAAGAGAAGAGAGGATGTGGCCTTTTATAAGAGGGGTGAGTGGAAAACTTGTAAATTTTAGGAAGAGAAAATTCCACCCAACATTGTCCATATGTTACATGTGTAAAAAATGATCCATTATAGATTATAATAGGTTTTATAGAATAAATATTTCTATAAATATATTTATATACAGTTTTATAGGTAATTATACCCTCATCATTTTAGTTTAACCCCGGTAAACTCATTTTTAACTTGACCGCAGTAAATAATTTTTACCAGATCCACAATTCATTTTTGTCTAAAATTAAGATGGAATTATTAGAAATTAGAAATTTTGATTATTAAAAATATTAAATCATTTTTTCCAAATTATAATCATTTAATTAGAAGAATTTAATTTAAAATAAACCCTGCAGATGCAGTGAGAAAGTGGGTTTTTAAACTGACAATTTTCAAAAGATTATTGAGTTTTTATATCTATTTTCAATGTGAAATTTATTAATATAACTTGGATGGGATTAATAGATGTGTAATTTAACTAATTATACATTAATCAAAAAAAATATAAATTATCACTATGCATAAAATAAATGAAATGAATGTTTTCAATTTAATTTTTTTTAGTATTGTTAAAAAACTAACTTTTTAGAAAAAGCCCAAAAATTCAACATAATAAAATTTTGACTTTATAATTTTAAAAATGAAGTTTATTTTATCAAATTAATATTATAAAAGAGTCCAAAAATAATTTTATTATTCATCATAAAAGAAATAAAAATAATTTCTTTGGGATAATTGTATTTTAAAACATATAAAGACTTTATTGAAAATTAATTATTATATTGTCAATATGTTTCCTTTATATAAAATCATTGTAATTAATATTTAAAAATTATTTATCACTATTCATTTTTCTAGGGTTAATGACTAGGTTTCAATCATCTAGTTTAAATCACTATATTAATAATATGTTGTGATTTTTTAAACTCATTATCATGTGTGACGCAAGTCAAACGATTGTTGTGTGTAACGAAAGATGTAAATGAAGTTTTCTTTATTCAAGAAAAAATTAAATCATAAAAACTAGTGGTGTTACAATATTGATGTTGGGTTTTGTCATTTAATAAAAGGTTTTGTTGGATTCATATGATATTAATGTTCTAAGTATCCCATAATTACATGATTCAGTAAAAATATTACATTTCCTATATTCCCAGGACCGTTTAGGTTTAATACTTTATTGAATCAGTGGAAAAATTTATATAGTAAATCCTATGAATTTCGCAATGAATGGAATCATTTCCCACTATATAGGGCACTAAAAAATATATAATATGTCATAAATATGTCTATAATTCTATAAATATGATATTATTTTTGACAAATCACATGATGAAATTTAATTTATATTCTAGGAAAATTGAAACATAAAAAGGATGGTATAAAATGATTACTAATGGAAAGTGTTTATAAGAATCTATCATAAAATAAATAAGGCATGAATAATATTAAATTAAATAAGTGATAATTAAATAATGATATATAAATGATCAAAATATGTTGAAATAAACCCCTGGTCAATAATATAAATAAACACTTGGACAATAATGACTTATTTCATCAATATGGAATTAAAAATATTGGATATGTCAAGTACTTGTTACATGACATTACAAACCGATGAGTCCTTATGACAATACTAATTATTTTCAAAACCATTGCCAAGAAATCTAAATAAATGGGTAGGCAAGAACCACATACTCATTATAGTTTTTTTATAAGATGAACTGATGTATAAATTTTCCATATAAAGCCCCAAATATCATTATTTATCTTTAATGGATTCATCATATAATACAAAAACAATTAAATGAATAATAAACATTAATTTCTAATAAGAAATTATTAATAATGAAATTAATAGTATATATAATGTAAATATTTTCCCCAACCAATAAATTGAATAAATCTATATATAATAATCTCTAAAAATAACATAATATAGAGTAAATATATATAGTTAATTCCTCAATATTCTTATATAAATAAATATATGGGTATCAAGGAGAATTTACATAAAATAAGGAAATTAAAAACATTTAGTATTCCAAGGGTGAATTCTTGGAAAGAAAATAGTTGTTAGAGGAATGGAATTACTCACAATAATGATATACCTTTTAAAGATGAAATTCATTAATGTAAAATCATTGAATTAAAATTAATTATCACTAGAGGGGAATACAATGAAGCATGAAAAAAATTATTAAGTTGTGAGAAAATTGCCAAGGTTGAAATAATTTCATGAAGGATAATTATAATTAAATTAATTGGTATTATGTCAAGAAAAATCCATAAAGAATTGGTATGTTTTTAATAAAAAATATATTATGGTGGGATAAGGATAAATAAATGTAAAAAACATTATTAAAAATTAAGTGATAATATGAGAATTCAATGTGGGAGTATGTACTCCAAAAATAAATATTGTTTTAATAAATACATTTGAATGAGTGAATGTTGAGGTAAATGACAGTTAAGAATATCTAACCCATTAATGTAATAATCATTTGGAAATAATTTTAAGAGAATGAATTTTAAATACACAAAAATGAATATGGAAATAAAAATTTATACAATATTTTTTTAAATGATTCAAATTAGAAGAATGGTGTTTATGAATAATCATAAAAACTTAATGAAAAGAAATTGAGTTATGAAAATCCCTTCTGGATTAAGAAATAGTTGACTCAGTATAAGAATAAAGAAATTAACTAACATTGGATTATTATATACCATGAATTAAATTTAAAATATAGGAGATAAAATTCATTGGAATTAAATAAAAATAATATTATAAAAAAATGGTTCGCAGAATATAACCAGTCTCAAAGAGTGATAATTGAGACCTGAAAATCCAAACCATTATTCCCACAAAGGTAAAAATTGTATAAATTATTTGATAAAAAATATAACTATCCTTGTATCCATTTTAAAATACACATTCAAACTTATATTATTTTATAAACATAATATGTAATAATTTATAATAAATATATATATGTAATTAAATTTTATTTCCATCATTATATGGTATTTGTTTTCCTTTATTTTTTAGTACTAGTATCATAATTTCAGCGTAGATTATTTTGTACATATTCAATATTCATTATTGCATGAAAATTTTAGTTACCAGAATAGATGAATTTTTAATTTGTAATATTCTTATTTCATTTTGTAACTATTGTATTGATGATTTTGGATTACTAGATAATTGAAGAACTTATTTCATTAATTTTTTGACAAATAAACAATTATATTAATAATAAGTTAAATAATAATATAATAATTCCATAAAAATTAGGAAATGAATTACTTACTCATGAATTTAAAAAAATATATATATATATTTATGTGTCAATAGTCATCCATGATAGTTGTTTTTTGCAATGTTCATCTAGGTTGTTAAACTGATCCAAACATGAACATTTTATAATATATGTGTGGGTAATCATAATAAAATTTATTTCTATAATATAATCATTAAATATGTATAATTATTTTGTTTATATTTCATTTGGGTATTTAATAATATTATAAGATTATTTTATAAATAAAAAAATACTAGTGTGAAAAATAAAATATGTCACTTTTGTGGAGGAGTTAGTACGTACGTATACATGGCCAAGACATCCATTTTCCAAATATAAAGAGGAATATTGGGAATGGTTTATAATATACTAATTAAAATAGTTTTATAGATATAATATTAATCTATCAAAATTTACTTTTTAACTATTTGTGTAAGATGACGATGTAAAATCATGCATATAGTTCATGTAGCTAGTATTTTGCATGTATGAAAGGCATTGTATTAATTTTTAAAATAATTTCAGGAGTAGTTATGAAATTGATATTAAATTATTATAATAAAATTTTATAATATTATTAATACTAATGTTTCAATAATTCTAGTATCATGTTCCTAATTCAAATGTCCAATTACATATACCATAAGATTTTATAATTCAATAAATAAAAAATTATTTGATAACACAAAATTAAAATTTCCAATTTTGTATTGCAGTGTGTCTTGTTTATCAAGCTTCAACTAAAAATTATTTAAACATTTAATTGCTTAGGGAACATTCTTACCGAACACAGTATGGGTAACATTATTTTACATCCATATTTAAAAAAATAATCATTACATACCATGCATTCATAATCTGAACACAAAATATTAAAATTGAAAAATTCACAAGAAAGAGATACTATAAAATCTATAGTTACTGTTCAAATTTTTTCATATTTTGAAATCATTTCCATAATGAAAAACCCATAGATTAACTTATGAGGCATAATTATTTTGTCAATAAATTTTTATCAGTCTTGAAAATAATAAGATCAATAATTTAAACATTTTTTCCCATAATAGGTTACCATAATTCATGATTATAATTTTAAAAGAATAAAAAAATATATCCTCACAATAAATATCTAACACATCAATTCAATGTATCATTGGTAGAGATAGAACATGTGGAATGAAATTTAAATCTATGTGTTCTATAATATAATAATCTAGAATTAAAAATTTATCATTATTAATTCATTCCATTTCCAAAATTTTGAAACAATTTCATTGTAATATCTTTCCAAACACATGCCTAAAACAAATGATTATATCATTATTGTAGAACTATATTCATTCCAATAATAAAGATAATGTTATCCGTGAAAAATTTTCCAAATCATCATATGAATTATCAAGGATAATGTTTTTCATTTTCTAGAAATTTCATAATTTAGATGTTAAAAACCATGTGTTACAATAATTTTATAGGAATTAATCATGATAAAATAAAAATGTAAAATAAATAAGGACATAATAACTCACACGGAAACTAGAATACTTTTAAGGATAGTTATAAAATATCATCTTAGCATTATATTTTCAAATCCACATAACACAATATGTTTTATAAGGTTCATTAAAATTTAAGATCAATATGTAATTAAAAAAACAAAACTTCTTGTTTAAAAACACTATGTATTATAAAAAACATTATAACATGTCACACATGTAATCATTACAAAGAATTTCAGGAAAAAGGTATCATAAATTTTTTTGGAAAACACAATCAATGTTGATCAAGGTATTAAAGTAGGAAGTACATTCAAATTAATGAATAATTAAATTTATTTATCCATTTAGTGTTGTTGAAATAAATTACCAGTAAGAAAATGTTAATAAAAACTACAACAAAGAAGAAGAGTCACCAAAAAAACATATATGATTAAAATTTTAATGAAACTATTGATCAAGATGTATGTCCCACCCTATTTTTTACCCAAATAAATGTTTCATTCTCACATATACATTTCATTATGTAGTAAAATTACTTTCACTAGATCATAGGTGGGCCGAAACTATCTAGGTCCTAGCTACTGTCCATGGTTTACATCATATATAATTATTGGGTTCCACCACATCCCAATAAAACCAATTTAAACTCATATATTACTTAGTCAAATCTCCACCCTATCTCCAAAACTAAACTATTGATACATATTTTTCATGAACCCTCCCTCTAAATGTAACCCTACTAGGTCTAAAATGGAGAATCGAAGGAAATGGACCCTAAGTTGCAACATTAGTAGGCCCAAAGGTAGTGAATATCCCTGAGGATATATATATATTATATTATCTCCAATACTGCAATAATTCCAGTAAATAAATAAGCTCTGATTTGGGGATAATGAAATAAAAACCAAGAAAATCCATATCTCAATATAAAGAAATGGAAACCAAATCATCCCCCAATGAAAGTGAAAGGAAAACAATATAATAGAAGAAACTATAATATCTAATTCAATTAACATCTCAATGTAGGATTACCAAACCAAAATCTTAGATCTAATGATGTAACCTATAAAAACATGAAAACTATGGTTGGGTGAGAACACTCGAGTACTCAATACCATTATCCCACTAAACAAATAATAATCTATCTGGAATAAATATACCTAAAAAACCTAAGGGGAACCAGCCAATAAAACTATGAAAAACATAATCACAAGTAATTGGAATGGAGTTCATAGTAATAAACCAAAATCCAATAATATTTCACATAAACAATAAACATCAATCACACCATATAAATTTTTTTTATTTCCATTACTCTACCACATCCATAGTAATGTCCACCATTCACAACTATGCCAAATCTCCCATCCATAATCATCACCACAACACTTCGTAATTAGGGCCCAGATTATATTCTTCTTACCTCCAACATTTTATCGAAGGTTTATCCCACTAAAACCACTAGAATGATAGAAATATTACCCACTTATAAATGTAGGGATGCGAGTATGAGTAAAAATAAATAACCTATCATCAACCATCATTCCATACATCCACTACTGCATCACCATGATCTCACATTTCCACATATGAAACCATATTTCCACAGTCAACATAATTTTATCACATTACAAAAATTCATATATATTCCACCCCAAATCAATTTCACTATTAATTTTAGGGTGTCATGAAAATATAGTACAACAACCACACACCCTCCCCTACCATGAATAACCCTCACTATGAACCACAACATCCTCTCTTCAAAATCACTACTATTGGAATTTTTAATTATGGGAATCAAAACTTGTGTGTATAATCCAAAATCGATCCATTATATCCCATGAGAATTTTTAACCACTAATGACCATTATATCCTATTAAAAAAGGTAATCACTATAGGCCATTTTTGCCACTATGATATTTGTAACCACCGTAATTAATTATTACCCATGAAACCTTTTACAACATCTTCCTTCTTAAAAATAACATATATATTTTACAACTATAATATAATACTCAAAAATCAATTAAAAAAATGGCATAACAATGAAATAATAACAAAATACCAATAAATTACAAAAAATGGGTGTAAATAATATAAGATTCCTTAGTAATTTCATTGAAATTTAAAATTACCAATAATAATTATTTATTAATCCCAAACCTTTGACATTAATCATAAACCACTTTAACCACACCTCACAAATTTATGAAAGAACGTTTTACCCATTTCAACATATTATATTATTATCACAACCCATTAATTTTTCATTCACTTATTTTAATAAAAAACACCCATCAATTTCGTAGTTCTCAATTATCCATTTCCATTTCCAACAATTTTCACATACATTATCAAAATTCTAAATATAAAATTAAACATAATAATCTTATTTACCATTTTAGATTCATCTATTCATCATTAAACAAATTTATCCAATCCATAACCATTTATTATTTTTATTAATTTCCCACTCACACGCACTTCCCTTCTTTTTTCTGGTTCAAAATCACAAGTTCCATATCACAAAATAGTTTTAGAAATAATAATTTGTGTTATAATAAATCTAAAGATCATGAAATCCAATTTTTTTTATAAAAAATCAATCAATAATGACATTTTTTGGATAACATAAATTCAGAAACATAGTTTATATTTTGCATTCTACTATAGTTTAATTCTAGTTATGATGTCCTAACCTGGATTCCACTTAATGTTGCCTTGAGATGGTGGGTATGTGGACTAAATTATTCCTCCTTGTATGAAATAGTTTTTCATCTAGGAAGGAGGGCCCATAGTGGTATAATGGTGGGACTATACCCTCATGATTAGATTACCCTAGTGGAGATCTGAATAGTAAAATAGCAGAAGAGAAATAAATAAATGACAATGAAAGGTGAAACATCCAATCGTAATAAATAACTAACATAAAAATTATATAGATTCATGTACAGAATGATGTAATGTCATGGGTCTATCAAAATTTAATAGGTATGCATGGAAGTAGGCACACAGTACAATACATGTATCAAAAGAACAAAAATACCAACAAAGATATATCAAATAACTTCATGAACCATAACATTGTCTTGTGATCTCATACATGAGCATCATCTTGGTTAGTGAGGACACAAAAAGTGCAACCAAGAGACCGAAGAACAAATATGGGTGGAGGCATATTTCCATATTACTATAAAAGGTACTATAGAAGGTACTGTTTGGTACTGTATTTGTTGGAACTATTCATCCATCTAGGCCTTTGGACCATTGGTTTGGTCCTCGATTCCATAAAATCCATTGAGACAGTAAGGCTTTTGGGCCACCTCAAGGCCTTCAGGCCACCACTTTTCCTTTGGGCCCCATCAAGGCCTTTAGAAAACCTCAAGGACTTTGGGATACATAATGTGTAGAATAAATAAGAAAGAATACAAGTAATAGCTTCTGTATGGTGGTTTAGAGCATGCGATTTCATTAGAGAAGAGCTTATAGATCAAAATAATGAGTGGTTATCGAAACCACCATCGGTACCGTGAATATATGAAATGGAAATATTCTAAGAAGACATGTGATGGTGAAGATCTATAATCATAATTCAGATGGTGGGGAGGGATAGTTTCAAGTATTCATAGTCTATAATGAATTTCATTAAGACCCAAATATCCTATAATGTAATGAATCCTACAGGAAGTATAAGTGTTCCGCTTCAACCCTTAAAATGGTGTTTATCCAAAAATGAATAAAAAAATAATGCCTTTAGGCCATTCAGGCAGATAGTCTTGGGATCCCCTGCTCAAATTCTACAAACATATAAAGTATTAGTAACTAAGAACATGCCCCTGTCCCTACCTACATCCACATAATCGGACGGAGTACCATCAAAGGCCTATATAGGGTTTGAGATAAGCAATGTTAGCCACTACCAAAATTTTCTATAAATATTTGGTCATTTCATATAGTATGATCATTTTTCAAATATAATGGTAAGCAGTAATAAAAGCTATAAAGAGTCATATTTGGTTTATAAATGCTGTTATGCTGACACTAAATACTTCAGATTATGCTGAATAATCTCTAAACAAGTAACCATGTGTGTATATATATGGTTTATATATGTAGTTATGTACACAATTGTATATGCAGATACTAATACTATCCTGGACCCGATTAAAAACTCAAGTGTCTACGGTCTCTTTAATGAGCCTCATAAGTGTCGAGGGACATAATGACAAATATCTCAAGAATATGGGACTCCATACTCTCTCTCACAATAGTAAGGTCTCCATGACCAAATCATATCATATGGTCTCCATTATTGAATCATAATATTTTTCGGACATTCTTATATCTCATAAAGTTAGGGTAATCGTGCTTGTATATCACAAATAATTGTCGCCATGCATGTGTCATAATAGTATGGTAAACATTCTTGAATTGTGTAAATAAGTTCACCATGACTGAATCAGATCAATATGGTCATCATGAACATGTTACATGAGTATAAGTGACATCATTCCCATATCCTATGATACTTGGGTCATCATTATTGAATCATAATAGTTCACAAACCATAAGGTACTCCATGCCTATAAATTAATATTAGGGGATTCATGACCGTATATCATAAATTATTATGGTCATTATGCCCATTATCATAACATTGATACGTATTCAAAGCATTTGATATGATCAAATAGGTAATTCATAAATCATTATCATTCATTATTAATTGTGGTGTTACCATTGTTCTATTAAAATATGTTAAGTGGACACACCACACACCCTAAACTTTATCAAGTATTGTTGGAAAAGTGTGTCATCCATGCTACACCACTGCAACTATCCATTATCGGTTAATACCACCATAGAACTCAATCCAAACAGACTGATAGGTGTTTTTTTCATATAAAATTAAAAGTAGAAAAGGCATATAAGGTCACACCCAATGGGGTGGATCAAGTTCAGGTTGATGACCTCTAATGTTTTTATGGATATAAATGAGTCATTAGGTTCTATAAATGATAATAAATTTAAGGAAAATTTAATTTATGTATAACACATAGTTAAACCAGTGAGAAAGACACAATTAATAACATAACACACCATGAAATTGAGGTTTATTTAATACACCATAGACATTATACCTTTATAAGAGAACTCATCCAATATCTTCCTTTTGTTTGGTCCAGATTGGAAGAAAATAGAAAAAGAGACAAACACCCTAAAAATACGGCCTATGACCCTCCACAAAAATAAATCTATCGAGAGATAGAAAAATAATTAAAGGCAGAAGATGAAACGAATAATCACTTGGAGGAATCAAATGAAACTAATGGTGTTTGAATCGATGTCCTGATTGATGATGTATCCTTAAACCTAGGATGATGTTGGAAGATCTCTCAAAGGAGGTGGAAAGAAGGCCATCTACTGGAATGAGGAATAGAAGGGGGAGGGGGGTCAAACACACAATTCCATTTGTTAAAAATTGAAAATTATACCTTTTTTAAATGGTGTTAATTATTTGGACACATGTTTGGCCAAAAAATGTGCTGAGCTTACACCATGAACTTTCTAAAGATGGATCTATCATGATTCATGAGCATTGTTTTGGAAGCCATCCACAAACTAGGTTTTACGGTTATATTATAATTTTTTGGCCTTTTTTATGGGTGTGAGGTCTAAGTCAGACCATTTGGAAAAATTGTGTGGCCCACTACTGACCACTGAAATTCCCCACACAGTTAGGATAAATAGTTAATATTGGGTGGCATGGATTCTACTAACTATGTGGTATAGCATTTACTTTCCCTAGATGGGGTTTTGGGTTCTAAAAAATCCTCAGAAACACTTGTTCAAAGCATATCCTCACTAGGAATTCAAATTAGGTCAAAATCAATGAACTAAATTTGAATTTAAAATATTTACACATATTATAGAAATCACGTTCTTATAGTCTTCCCCCCTTAAATGAAATCATCCCACAAGTTACCCTTCTAAGGCGATAAAATGCTATCTAAGAACAACTCGATCCACATGGAACAGATGTTTGCCTCATACTCCCATGTCTCATCCTGTTTCTATCCATAATTTCATAGAATCTATCTTAATAGGGAAAACATTATTCGGAGAGACTTTGTTCTCTAGTCAACTATTTTTATGGGATACTCCTAAAAACAAGTATCAACATATAATTCCACATCCTCATTATATAAAATATTAGAAAGGTCATCATGATATCAGTTAATTTGGGATATGTGGAAGTTTTCCTACATGTAATGATACATATGAGGTTATATCAACTGATAGTCATCCGACCTGACTCTCTCCAAGATCTCAAATGACCTAACATAACATGTTGACACCATCTATTGTATCCATGTCCTTTTATACACATGTCAAGGTGATACTTGAAAAAATATAGAACCACAAACTCAAAATCTAGAGGTTGTTGAAGTCAATTTTCAAATGATTTATTTCTAGACTAACTTGTAATCATATGATTTCTGATCAAATACACTTTCTCTAAAGTCTCTCGCATGAGATGAGGACCTAATAACTCTATCTCCCCATACTCTAGATATCATAAAGGGGAATGGAACACCCTACCATATAAGGCCTCACACATATCCATATACATCATTTCTTTATAGCTATTATTGTATGTTAATTTGAGGAGAAGGATATTCCTTTCCCATGAAACTCCAAAATCAATGGCACATGCTTAGATCATGTCCTCCAAAACTTGTGTAGTTCACATTGAATGTTAATTGTTCTGAGGGTGATAATCTATGATTTGAAGCACTTTTGTACCCATACCTCTTTATTACACCCTTCCAAAACCTCAATGTAAAACAAGAATCCTTATCCAAAATGATTTTACAAGTTACCTTATGCAACTATAAAATATCCCAAACATACTTTCTTTCCAACTCATCAATTGAGATAGTATCCCAAGGAAGGAAGTGGAATACCAATCTAATTAAATCCATAACTACCAAAACCATGTAACTACTTCAAGGTTACCATCGTAATAACAATTCAAAATCCCTCACTACATCATCCAAATTCCATTCTTAACCCAATAATTTATGTAACAAGCCAGCAGGTCTCTACTACTCTTCCTTAACCTACTAATAGGTCGAACACCATGTATTAAAACCTACTACCTAATGTTTCATCCTAGGACACCAATACTGATGACGCATTAAATAATACATCTTGGAGATGCCTTTATGAACATCTCACTGAGATGCGTGGGAATCTGGAATCATCTCCTCTCATATATCCATAGGAATCCTTATATTCACATATAGATGAAACCTAACATCTCTATCAATTAAACAATATAGAAGTGGGACCTCACCATAAATACTATTTCATAGTACCAACCCTTTAGAATTTGAAAAATTTCCCATCTTTACTAAGTTAATAGTTGAAGAGTTCACAGATATTGATGAAACTATAGGCTATCAATGATGGTCTTGAATCTTGATGCGAATATTTGGAAATCGGTCCATAAGAATCCACTCAACATTGGCCTTAAAAACCACCTATGTCTGTGCACTCCTACATATAGAATCCACAACAATATTTTCCATTCTGCGCATATAGTCTAGCTTAATGTCAATGGATAGTAGATATTCAACACATGTTTTCAGCCTAAGGATCAAATCACACTACTTGAAAAAATACATGAGGTTTTTGTGGATTTTATATTGAATTTTTTCTCCCAACCTATAATTCCTCCATTAACGCAAATAATGAAAAATGACTTCCAACTCGAGATCATGCGTCTGGTAATTCCGCACTTGATCCCTCCTCTACTGTGACCCATACAAAAAAACTCTATCCTCCTGCATCATCACTGCTTCTATCCTTATAACTGATGCATCATAATACATTGTATATCATCTACCAGGCTCTGGAAGAATCGGGATTGACATTGAATTCAGTCTCCCTTTTAGACTTGAAAATTTTATCTCACAGTCTTTAGACCATATAAACACTACACACTTCCTAGTAAGACCAGTAATAGGAGAAATAAGGAATGAGAAGACCTATATTAATTTCCTATATTAACTATCTAGCCCAAGAAACTATGTATTTCAAAGAAGTTCATGGGATTATCCAAGGTAAATACAATATTCACCTTATGTAGGTCAACTAATACTATATCCTTTGATATAATATTACCCAATAAGGGAATCTAATCGATATATAAATGGAATTTACTGAGTTTAGCATCCATATAGTGCTTTATCAGTGTATTCAAAATGATCTCACGAAGTATGTCTTGGTCATTCCATGTATGATAATACACCAAGATTTCACCTATAAATACCACTATAAATAAATATAGTTATGGATGGAAAACCATGTTCTTAAAATCTATGAAAATGTTTGGTGCATTCATAATACCAAACAACATATCCAAATAATCATATAAACTATACCATCTATGGAATGCTATATGCAGTGTGTTTGAAGGACCATCATGAACGTGGTGATAAACTAATCTCATATCTATCATTGTGAATACCCTCTCTCCTATGAGACAATAACATGGGTTATCTATACATGGTATTTGAGGATAGTTCATCAAATTATATTGGATCAACTTTTAATAATCAACAAAAAGCCTAAGGGTTGCGTCCACCTTCTTGGAGAAGAGTACCGGTGAATGATATTGAGAAGTAATAGTACATATAATAACCTTGGTCTCTAAATCCTCTAGCTACCTCTTGATCTTATGAATATTAGTATTATCCATCCTATATGGAAAAATATACACCTGTGCAACATCATGAACTAGCTGGATAGTAAAATATACCTCTCTCTCATATGATATTCTGAAAAATTCATCAGAAAAACATCCCTAAAATGATCAACTACTAGAGGGAATTCAGTTTTATGTCATCCATAATCATCCATATAAAGGATAGAAATATGGACACTCACTCTAATAACACATGATGATATTGTCCATATATACTTTCTTGGCATCCCACTCTCCTTTGTGAATATAATTATCTTCCAATACTGATGTGAATGATACCCTGGGACAAAAAAAATCTATATAGTCATGATAAGTTACCAACCAGTCCATCCAGATATTGAAATATAATCCTATTATCTCAATGATAATGATTTCCCACATGAACAGATGGAGTCCAACCATAAGGGGTCATTTCATTCATTAACATGTAGTCTCTGATCATAATCCAAAAGGAGTATCTAGTGTTATTATGCAACATGAGTACTCAATATAATTCATCAGTATTTCCAAAATAATGGGAATTTCTCTAGTATCACTATGTGATGTACCTACCCGAATGTCACTAAAAGGTACCCTAATACAGTGGTCCACTTAGACACAAGCATGACTCCACATATTCTATAAGCTTCTGACTATCAGTGAGGGTCCAAGGTTGTAAGGTGGGGAGACTATACCATTATTATGTGAGAATTAAAGTAGTGAAATAACTAGATGAATATCATAATCGTAATAAATAACTAACAATAGAATGTAAAACATCCAAACATAATGAATAAACAACATCAATAATATCCAACATCATATACAAAATAAGGTAATGTCATTTTTCTGTAGAAAGTAAATGGCCGGGCATGGAATGTAGAATGCAATATAATATGTATCAAAAGAAAAATATACAAAATTTCCATCTCCCATTGTATCACAATACATAGATCAATCATGTTCTCCCCTTCTCCAATACTATAATCGGGTCAAGTATCAACAACTGTTCACTTTTCCCTTACCCTATAGTCATCCATATAATCTGCCTGGGTAATATTGAAGACCAAATAGGTTGTGACATAAACTCAGTAGGCTACCACCAATGGTGACTATAAATTTCTAGTTAGTAAATATTGTGTAAGAAATGTGCATATATAATGTTATGAAAAAGTAATATTTGTAAAAAATCATATCTATTTCCTAAAGTTTTCCCAAATGTAACTATCTACTTTGGTCCATTATAGATAATCGTTGAACAAGTAACCAAGTCTATATATATATGGTTTGTATATGTAGTGAGGTCTATCCACATATATATGGATATTAATACTAGCCTAGAACTAATTCATAACTCAGGCATCTGTGGACCATAACATGAGTCTTACAAGTGTCTGGGGATGTGATGGCCAATGTCACAATAATAAGGGACTACGTTTCATGTATCTCAATAATAAGGCCGCCATGACCGAATCATATCAATAGGGTCACCATTTCTGAATCATAATATTGGGATGCCATGCCATATCTCATAAAGGTAGCTTCATTAGGACCATATATCATAACGTAGGGTCACCATGCCCAAATCATAATAGTGGGGTGTCCATGGTCAAATCACATAAATATGGTATCCATACTTGAATCCTATCAATAAGGTCATCATGCCCAAGTGTCATGAGGTTAAGGGATTCTATTCTTGTAACATTATAATAGGATCACCTTGCCCAAATCATAATAATTCATAATCTATAGTGTCTTCATGAAAATATATAATATTAAGGATTTTCATGCTCATATATCATAATTCATTAGGGTCTCCATTACCATATTCACAACAATGATATAGAGTAAAATTCTTTTTTAAGACCCAATAGGTAATTCACAATTCATTAATATTCATTATTAAAATGTTCATAACCATTGTTATATTAAAATATATGATGTGGATACACCACTCACCATCCACTTTATCTATTATAGTTTCATAATTGTGTTATCCTTGAAACACCACATAAATTATCCATAATCCTTTAACACGAAATTATATTTCAAACCGAATACACCAATAGATTTTTGGTCATATAACCATAAAATTAAAATTGGAATATATGGGAACAACTGAATGGTGTGGATCACATTGAGGTTCATGACTTCCAAAGTCTCTAAGGATCTAAAAGATTCATTAGATTCATGAAAAGATATCAAATATAAGGACTATTGAACCCTCTGGAATTAAGTGGTTTTATTGTGTTTTGATAATCCCAACCATTCTTTCATTATATCATGATTATGCTTAATACATTCCAAATATACTTTAATATATGTTGTTACTTTCATTATTCTTAAATTCAGTCTTTTGAATTATCAGATATATGTTTACTATGAATTAACTCATTCTTCCAAGTGAATGCTCAAATAGTTTTCAGCTACCGTTACAAACTAGCTACCGATACAGAACAGTAGCCACTGTTATGGATTAGAGCTACCGATATCGAATAGAGCTACCGATACGGAGTTCACCGATACATCCAGTTCACCGGTACTCAAGCCTACCGCTACATCGATGTCGATAGCTACCGATACAGAGATACCGATACAGAGATACCGATATGCTGATGTCTCACCGATGCTGATCAAATGAGTCACCGAAGATGTCTCACCGATGCTGATCAAATGAGTCACTGAAGATGTCTCGACGATGCTGATCAAATGAGTCACCGAAGATGTCTCACTGATGCTGATCAAATGAGTTACCGAAGATGTCTCACCGATGCTGATGACCCACCGATCACTTGACACACTGATAGTCATAAACATCTATTTGAATTTCTTTATCTTTATTTAATCTAACCAACAGTCATATTAGGAATATTTTAAATGCTCTGTCATTTATTTAATGTGTTCTGTTGGATGTCAGGAAACCATACCTCGTACCTACAAAAAGTAAATCATCGTTTGCCGGAGCATGTGGTTTAACTAAAAGAAGGATGTGCTACTACAAAAGAGATGAATACAGATACAGAAAGAACACAGGGGTGTGCGAGACATAGAAGAATACACAGAGAGAGATATACAGACCACAAGGTGTGCTGGAAGAACAAAAAAGTGTGAATGCAAAGAGACGACATAACTTACACGAAGAACTCATTATTGCATACCAGTGAAGAGCTGAGAACGAGAACATAACACAAGAGCTTCATCGACTGTCTCTACACCAGGAAGTCAAGGAAACAGACGATACTCTGTTTTCCAGACAAAAACTAGAAGAGGACTCAGAGCGAATTCTGATCAATCAAAGGAGTCCAGAACTGTACGACAATCACTAGAGCCATTCCCAAACTCTAAACATTTTCTCTGTGATTTATCTTTTTACATATTGAGCAGTGTGTGTTATATACTGTATTTTACACACACACTGTCTCCTGTACCCTAACGGGAGGATTTTTAAATCCTCACTCAACTCTCTTACATTTTTTTTTTCCCACTGGGATAGTGGTAGAGGTCGTGTGACCTGGACAGATGATTGCTGTTGTTTTTGTTCCCACGGATAACAAGGGTAGAGGTCTTGGACATGGACAGTTTTATATTGTTGTTTATCCCCGATCCAGGGTGTGGATCACTTTTATATAAAGCTTTTCAGAGGACTAAGTCTCAGCTTGAGACTGAACCTCTTGGTTAAATTTGACGTGCTATATCTTTCAAAGTTATTCTTTTATTCCGCTGCTAATCTCTTTAAAACCAAAACTGTTTTAAAGTCACTTTGATAATTAAATTCACAAGTGTTTATATCAGTTGTAAATCAGTAAGTTGGTTTCAAAATTTAATCAACCTTTCTTTTTTGATTAACTGGGAAATAATCAATCCCTTGAGAACCCAACCGAACCCTTGCTTTGATATAAATTCACTACAGTTTAATTTAGTATTTTATTTAGGGGTTTTTAAGACAAAGTTTTAAAACAGAAATTTTAATTGGAACTCAATTCACCCCCCTCTTGAGTATCCACTCCGACCAACTATTGGAATCAGAGGTTGTTTAAAATATTTTATACTCTGTTTTTCAACTGTGATTTTAGTTGTATTTTAAAGTTCTTAAAATTTCTGTTATTTCTAAATTTTTATCTCTTTAAAATCTTTTCTTATAGTTAGCTATCATGGATAATAGAGTTGAAGGTGTTGCTACCAATATACCACCATTTTTCAATGGCACCAACTATGCTCATTGGAAAATCAAGATGAAAATTCATTTAGAAAGCATGGGTTTTGATATTTGGACTACTATAGAATCTGAATACAAAATACCAACTACTGTTAGAACTACATGGAATGAAGCTACTAAGACAACCTACAATAATAATTGTAAAGCTATGAATGCCTTGTACTGTCCTCTAGGAGATGAGGAATTTAATAGAATATCTACTTGTAAAACTGCTTATGAAATTTGGGATACCTTTGCTGTTTCTCATGAAGGAACAACTAATGTTAAGGAAATGAGATTGAACACCTATACTATTAAGTATGATAATTTTAAGATGAAGCCTGATGAACCCATTCCTGATATGTGTCTCAGGTTCAATGAAATTGTCAACACAATGACTTCTCTGGGAAAGGATGTTCCATCAAAGGAACAAATCATGAGAATTTTGAGATGTCTACCTGAAAGATGGAGAGGAACATCTGTCTCCATTAGAGAATCGTGTGACATTGGAGAACTGCCAGTCAAAGAACTAATTGGAAAATTGATGATGTATGAAGAGGAACTCAAAGTAAACAAAGAAGAAGATGATGAACCTAGAAGGAAATCTGTTGCCTTCAAAACTACAACCTCAAAGAATAAGGATAAGGAAAAGCTTCAAGCTATCAATGAAAGTTCAAACTGTGAAGATAGTGAGAGTGATTCTAACAGTGATGCTGAGATGGCTCACATTGCCAGAATATTTAAGAAATTTTATAGGAAGAATAAGTTTTTCAGAAAGTCCAACTAAAAAGGTAAGTATAACAACAAAGGACATTGGAAAAAGGATTGGAAGAAGCCTGATAAATCAGATGAAGTTGTCTTCTATTAGTCAAAAGGAAGGGACACATAAAAGCATACTGTCTAAAGCTGAAATACAAGAAGAAGTATGAATACAAGGATAACAAGTATAAGAAATCCATGAAGGCTACTTGGAGTGCTTTAGAGGATAGTTCTAGTGAATTTGAAGTTTCTAAAACTGAACACAGAAACAAGGAAAACATGTGTTTTATGACAAACACTTCTGAGGTAACTTCAAAAACTCCTGCTTCTAATTCATATTATTCGGGAGATGATTCTGAATGTGATAACATGTCTAAATATGAACTGTTTGAATATTGTGATATGTTATAAGAAACTTGTAATGAGCTGAAAGACAAATACAAAGGTTTAAAGAAACAGTATTCTTTAACTGTTAAACATAATTCTGATCTGGATATTGAAGTAGAAAATAATGCTCAGTTGATTAAAGAGAATACTGAACTAAAATTATCTAATGAGCAACTCATGAAAGACTTAGAGAAATTTACCAATGGTAAAGATACTCTTACTCAAATGCTAGATAATTAAATAGCACCTAGATACACTACTGGTATAGGATACCAACCTTGTCAAAGGAAAATTACCCAAACTAGATTTATTCCTAAATCTGGACAGAATGTTGCTAGCTCTGGAACTTCCTATGCTTCGACGAGTTATATTCATAGTTATGGATCTAATAAGGTTTATCTTTCAAAATCTATTGATTCTAGAAATTTTATGAGACCCATTAGACAAATATGGGTACCTAAAGTGTTATTGGATAACCTGTCTGGACCCAAGAAAATCTGGGTACCAAAATCATTTCATGTTTAAATCTGTTTTGTAGGAAACCTGCTTAAAGGGCACCTGTAAAAAGACCTGGTACTTGGACAGTGGATGTTCAAGACACATGTCAGGAGACATCTCATGCTTTAAAATATTATTCAGAGTTGATGGAGGGTTTGTCACTTTTGGTGATAACTCGAAAGGAAAAATCATCGGCTTAGGCCAGATTGGTAACACCGACTCAGTATTGATTTCTAAAGTTTTATTTGTTGATGGACTTAAATACAATTTGTTAAGTATTTCTTAGTTATGTGATGATGGTTTTTATATTAAATTTGAAAATTATTATTGTAATGTTTCTAATTCTAAAAATGTTTTAGTATTTTCTGTTTTGAGAAATGAAAATGTTTATGCTGTTGATTTAAATTCCTTAGCTAAGAAAAATATTTCTTGTTTAAATGCTTTTCATAAAGAGTCTTGGCTTTGTCACAGAAGATTAGGACACTGCAATGTGCATTCACTTAGAAAACTTGCTAGGAATAACTTAGTTAGAGACCTACCCAAACTTGAATTTTCAGCAGACAAAGTTTGTAATCCCTGTCAAAAGGTAAAGCAAAATAAAGTTTCTTTTAAATCAAAGAAATAAGTGTCAACTTCTCAACCTCTCAAGTTGGTTCACATGGATTTATTTAGACCTTCTAGAGTTTCTAGTTTAAATGGGAAGCATTATGTCTATGTTCTTGTAGATGACTTTTCTAGATACACATGTGTATACTTTCTAGCTCACAAAAGTGAAGCGTGTTCTTAATTTGTTAAATATTCCAAGTCTATAGAGAACCTTAGTGGACTTATGATTAAAACCCTGAGAAGTGATCATGGTCCTGAGTTTGAAAATCATGAGTTTGAATCTTAATGCTAATACAGTGGCTATAGTCACAATTTCTCTGCCCCTAGGACACCTCAACAAAATGGTGTAGTAGAAAGAAGGAATAGAACCCTGCAAGAAATTGCTAGAACTATGCTTAATGAGTATGATCTACCTATTTATTTTTGGGCTGAAGCTGTAAATACAGCTTGTTATGCTATCAATAGAGTCTTGATCAGACCTGTTCTTAAGAGGACCCCTTATGAGTTATGGAACCATAGGAAACCTAAGGTTAACTACTTCAAAGTTTTTGGCTGCAAAGTCTTTATTCTTAATACTAAAGACAATCTCGACAAATATTCATCCAAGAGTGATGAAGGAATTTTCATAAGTTACTATACTTCTATTAAAGCCTATAGTGTTTTTAATAAGAGAACCAAATGTGTGGAAGAATCTGTTCACATCATGTTTTATGAAACTGATCAACATGAACCTAAGACCTCTCTTGAAAATCTTGAAGATGATCTCTCTGGTTTGAACCTTAATGATAAAAACAGTGTACCTGTAGTTAAAAAATCCTGTTCTGGAAATTTTCCAGACCCTGCTTGTGTTGAACCTCAACCTTTAGATGAACCTAAAATCTCGAGCCCTACCTTTTCTAGATCAACTAGAATTCTGAAGAATCATCCTTTAGATGCTGTTGTAGGAAATCCTGATAGAGGGACACAGACTAGAGCTTCTCTTAGAAATCAGGTTGAACATCAAGCCTTCTTGTCACAGCTAGAACCTAAAAATATCAATGATGCTATTAATGATGAATTTTGGGTAATGTCTATGCAAGAGGAACTAAATCAATTTGAAAGAAACAAAGTCTGGAAATTAGTAGAAAGACCTAAGGACACTATCACCATAGGCACAAAATGGGTGTTTAGAAACAAAGTTGATGAATCTAAAAACATAATTAGAAACAAAGCTAGGCTAGTTGCACAAGGTTACAATCAAGAAGAAGGGATTGACTATGAGGAAACCTTTGCACCTGTAGCTAGATTAGAGGCTATTAGGATCTTACTTTCTTATCCATCACATCTGAATTTCAAATTATATCAAATGGATGTGAAAAGTGCTTTTTTAAATGGTTTTATTGTTGAAGATGTTTTTGTAGAACAACCACCTGGTTTCTCAAATCCACATTTTCAAAATCATGTTTTTAAAATTTCTAAAGCTTATATGGTTTAAAACAAGCTCCAAGAGCTTGGTATGAAAGACTTTCAAACTTTCTTATTTTTAAAGGATTTTCAAAAGGAATTGCTGATCCCACTCTTTTTATAATTTTTTTTTCAAAAGATGTATTAATAGTACAAATCTATGTTGATGACATTATTTTTTGATCTTCTAAAAATTCTCTATGTACTGAATTTTCACAGGTTATGCAAAATGAATTTGAAATGAGCTTAATGGGAGAGCTTAAGTATTTTCTTGGTTTTCAAATCTTTCAAACTAAAGATGGTATTATTTTAAATCAAAGTAAATATACTAAAGATTTGTTAAAACGTTTTGATCCAGATAGTATTAAGGAAAGTGATATACCTATGAGTACCACCTGTAAATTGGATATTGATGAAACTGGTAAACCAGTTGATCAAACTAAATATAGAGGTATGATTGGGAGTTTACTTTATCTTACTTCTAGTCGACCAGATATTATGTTTAGTGTGTGTATGTGTGCTAGATTTCAAGCTAATCCTAAAGAGTCACACTTACTTGCTGTTAAAAGGATTTTTAAATATCTTAAGTGCACTATGAATTTAGGTTTATTTTATCCAAAAGGACAATCATTTGAATTAACAAGTTATTCAGATGCTGATTCTGATGGCTGTAAGTTAGATAGGAAGAGCACATCTGGAACATGTCACTTACTTGGAAAATCCCTAGTATCATGGTGTAGTAAGAAACAGAACTCATTTGCATTGTCTACTGCTGAAGAAGAATACATTGCTGCTGTTAGTTGTTGTGCACAGATTCTGTGGTTGAAACACACACTACTGGATTATGGATTTGATTTTAAACATGTTTCAATCAACTATGACAACACTAGTGCTATTAATATCTCTAAGAACCCTATGTCTCACTCTAGAACTAAACATATTGATGTTAGACACAATTTTCTAAGAGATCATTATCAAATAGGTGATATAACACTTGAGTTTATAGGCACTAAACTTCAATTAGCTGATATTTTCACTAAGCCTTTAAGTTCAGAAAGATTAAGTTTCATCAGACATGAATTAGGAATGACAACTTACCCTTGAAACCGTTAGAAAACCTCACTGTTAGAAAACCTCACCGTTAGAAAACCTCACCGTTAGAAAACCTCACCGTTAGAAAACCTCACCGTTAGAAAACCTCACAGTTAGAAAACCTCACCGTTAGAAAACCTCACCGTTAGAAAACCTCACCGTTAGAAAACCTCACCGTTAGAGAAACCTCACTGTTAGGGAGACCTCACCGTTTGGGAGACCTCACCGTTAGGGAGACCTTACCGTTAGAAGACTTTACCGGTACATTTGTGCGCTGTATTATTCTGTAAAGCCGAGTCATCAAACCGTTGTTTATTTTATTTATTATTTATGTGATTTATAAATCCTAAATGATATTAAAACTCAAACTAGACTCACTCAATCTCACTGTGAACCTGTCTGCTCGAGTTCTCCTAAACCTAAACCTCTCGACCTTCAGAACCCTAACCTCAAATCTGTAATGGACTGAGTCAAGAGACCTCAGATAACTGATGGAAGTGAAGCGCCGGCAGTGAAGAGACAAAAAGTAGCTAGTACTGATGCCAGTGGAAGTGGCAGTGGAAGTGTATCTCAGAGAAGACCAGTAAACCCGCACCTATCGAAGCGTGAGATTGTTGTTGAAAAAGAGGTGTGAGAAGAATGGATGATGGAAAGCAAGTCGTTAGTTCTTAAGGTTTTATGAGAACAAGGTTGGCTATAATTCTTCGCGAACAACAACGGACCTTATTATCCAGGACTGGTGAAACAATTCTACGAGTTCGTTCATTTTGAAAAGTCTGAAGAAGAAAGCAGAATGGTTTCTATGGTAAATGGTCAGGCATTATCTTTTACTTCAGAAGAATGGGCTGAGAACCTGAGAGTTCTTCATGAGGGGGATTTTTCTTATTATTCCAAGTCTGTACCTTCATCCAGTGATGTGTTTCAATATGAATATGCTCTGCTGGAACTCACATGGAATGGGACCCCTAGAAAGGTGATTGCTACAGAGATGGTAGGAGAAGATAAACTGTTGTTTAAGTTTATTCAGCATGTTGTTAGTACGAGAAGAGGATACTTTGACACTTTGAGATTCCAAGACATATATCTGTTACATTTTCTGAAGCACAGTGTGAGAATGAATCTATGTAAATTGATTATGGTTCAAGTGGAAGGGATGACTAGACCGAAGTCAAAATCAAATGCCTTATTTTTCTCAAAGCTAATTTCTGTGATGCTGAAAGTGAAGAAGTTAGCTGGACCTCAGGATGAGATGGTAGTGGTCAAGGATAACTTCTGTATTACAAGAACTGTCTGTAAATACATGAAAGTCAGCTGGAATCCTTGGAAGAAATCATGGGTGAATGATGATGGAAAAATTTATGACAAGTTCACTCCTGTGGATCATCCCTCTAGACAAAAGGATGTGAGAGATCCTGGTCTTGGACCAGATGAGCCTGAACCGGTCTACAGTGATGATGAAGATGAGGAGGAAGAAACATCAGTAGAGGAAGGAGGAGATCCAGACTTACCCCCTAGTCCTGTGCATCAAGTTATTTCTTATGGAGTAGCTAGCCCTCCAAAAGAACTACCAAAAAGAGAAACTTTCTTGAAGGACAATGATACAGAGACTATAGAAGAAGAAGAAGAAGCATGCTAGTACGTTGTCAAGGATACCTCTAAGGAGGATGAGACAACCGAATCTGATCATAATATTAATGGATAAATGGAGGCTGATGGTGAAGAATATGATGAGGAAAATTTTGAAAAAGAGCTCAGTTTGAGTCCTCTAACAGTCAGTACAGTTAGGACAGTGGCTGATTAGGAAGACATAGAAACATCGCCTGTTAATGAGAGAGTCATTAATGACTCAGAACAAATGGCTATTGAATCTACTGTGGTTGTATAGGAAATTGCAGAATTACCTCAGGAAGAATAGTTGGAAGAGATACCTCAGGAGAATGTTCCAAGTGAGGGAGATAATCTTGGATCAGTATCAGTATTATATGACATTGAAGGTTGGACATCAGATCCCGGATATATGATTCTTGGACTTTCTTATGGAGATTTGGATGAGGAAGACCAACCCCAAAAGGAATCAGTTACCTTACCCACTGTGGCTGAAAATGTGGCAACCAAGGAGGACCTTAAGTCTTTAAAAGCCGAATTGATAGAAACAATAAGATAATCAGTGGCAGATATGAAGAAAAGTATGGTTGAAGAGATGAAAAGCGTGGAGCAATCCCTTGAGTTATCCATTGGATGTAGCATGTACAGTCCTGAGAAATAAATGGTGGATGAACTTAAGGTGTGCCACACTCAGATTAAGAGTTGTACAGGATCCGTAGTTGCTCTTAGACAATCAATTGCTTCATTGACTGCTTTGAACAGTTCTCGAACCCAAGTGCACACTGACATTCGTTATATCAAAGAAGTGGTCAAACAATTTGTGGAATTTTTAGAGGCCTTTAAGAAGTCAGTCAAAGAACATCTGAACAGTCAGGATGAACTTGTTCAGAAGGTGTTCAGTAGTCTGACTCAATCTTTCAAAGAGACAGTGGCCTTCTCAATGAAACCTCTTCCCTCAACTAGCTCAAGTGTGAACCTTGACCAGATCCGCACAGTTATTCAGGAGGAATCGGCTAAGGCCAGTCCCAGTGGTGCATCAGATACTCAGATTCTTGCTACCACCAGGGAAGTTAGTAGTTTTGTTCGTGATCACCTACGGGCAGCTACTGCTTCTTAAGAGGCAATCAAGAATAAGGTGGATTCTTATTTTGAAAAGGTTTATACCAAGCACCAAATGAAAAACCATTTCAAGATTTTGATTGAGAATATGAAGTTACCTGCAGTTACCCAAGCCTTTAGAGAACAGGTTAGTAAGCTCAGGGAGCTTACTCCTGCCCTGGAAAAATTTATTGAGAACAGAGATGATTTTGTATCTGCTATAGAGAGTGGTGGAAGTATCATCATGGATTTCAGGAATCTCTTGCTTCCTTTCCTACATGTGGATTCTCGGCCAGTTGTTGTACCACCTGCCCTTACACCATCTACCTCTGGGAGTACTCCTCAACTGACTCCAGTTCAAGCCATCAGAAGCCTGACACCGATGATCACTCAGAGGAGCTCAGATTACAGATCTGGTACTGTATCAGTTGCTGATCCACCAGTGGTTCTTTCAGGAATTCCCAAGCATGCTGACTCTACCTCTGAACCCTCTGCTGATCCCAAGGGAAAGACACATGTTCAAGAGGATGGTTGAGTGATTCTAGATCCATTTTTTATGGGATTCATTGTTTTTTTGTACTTTTATGATTTTCCCAATGTATCTTTTTCTTATCAATCAAATACTTCATTCCTCTCTTCACTATCTATTTTACTCTATCTATTTTCTTTCCTAGTCCTTCTCTTTTCTCTAATACCCTCATTTCTGTTAATCACAAAGGGGGAGAAATTATTGGAAACCTGAGAATTTTGTTCACCTAAGGGGACAAAGGGGGAGAAAATCACTACTTTGGAGGAGAATCCTGTAGTTAAATTGATAGGGGAGAAATATGCAAACCAAAGAATCTTGCTTGTGCCTTCCTCTGATACTACATTATTTCTTGATATATTCATGTTTCCATATTTTTCTTCTGATACTATACTGTTGGTATCATACTTTGATATTTTTTTTCCTCTGATATTAATTTATTTTGGCATAAGTGGTGATTATCAAAAAGGGGGAGATTGTTGAACCCTCTGGAATTAAGTGGCTTTATTGTGTTTTGATAATCCCAACCATTCTTTCTTTATATCTTGATTATGCTTAATACATTCCAAATATACTTTAATATATGTTGTTACTTTCATTATGCTTAAATTCAGTCTTTTGAATTATCAGATATATGTTTACTATTACTTAACTCATTCTTCCAGGTGAATGCTCAAACAGTTTTCAGCTACCGTTAGAAACTAGCTACCGATACAGAACAATAGCCACCGTTATGGACTAGAGCTACAGATATCGAATAGAGCTACCGATACGGAGTTCACCGATACATAAATTTCACCGGTACTCAAGCCTACCGCTACATCGAAGTCGACAGCTACCGATACAGAGCTACCGATACAGAGCTACCGATATGCTGATGTCTCACCGATGCTGATCAAATGAGTCACCGAAGATGTATCACTGATGCTGATAAAATGAGTCACCGAAGATGTCTCACCGATGCTGATCTAATGAGTCACCGAAGATGTCTCACTGATGCTGATCAAATGAGTCACCGAAGATGTCTCACCGATGCTGATGACCCACCGATCACTTGACACGCTGATAGTCATAAACAGCTATTTGAATATCTTTATCTTTATTTAATCTAACCAACGGTCATATTAAGATTATTTTAAATGCTCTGTCATTTATTTAATGTGTGCTGTTGGATGTCAGGGAACCGTACCTCGTACTTGAAAAAAGTAAATCATCGTTTGCCGGAGCACGTGGTTTAACTAAAGGAAGGATATGCTACTACAAAAGAGACCAATACAGATACAGACAGAACACAGGGGTGTATGAGACATAGACGAATACACAGAGTGAGATATACAGACCACAAGGTGTGCTGGAATAACAACAAAGCATGAATGCAGACAGACGACAAAACTTACACGAAGAACTCATTACTGCATACCAGTGAAGTGCTGAGAACGAGAACATAACACAAGAGCTTCATCGACTGTCTCTACACCTGGAAGTCAAGGAAACAGACGATACTCTATTTTCCAGACAAAAACCAGAAGAGGACTCAGAGCGAATTCTGATCAATCAAAGGAGTCCAGAACTGCACGAAAATCACTAAAGCCATTCCCAAACTCTAAACATTTGCTCCGTGATTTATCTTATTACATATTGAGCAGTGTGTGTTATATTCTGTATTTTACACACACACTGTCTCCTGTACTCTAACTGGAGGATTTGTAAATCCTCACTCAACTCTCTTACATTTTGTTTTTCCCACTGGGATAGTGGTAGAGGTCGTGTGACCTGGACAACTAATTGCTTTTGTTTTTGTTCCCACAGATAACAGTGGTAGAGGTCTTGGACCTGGACAGTTGTATACTGTTGTTTATCCCCGATCCAGGGTGTGGATCACTTTTGTATAAAGATTTTGAGAGGAATAAGTCTCAGCTTGAGACTGAACCTCTTGGTTAAATTTTCTGTGCTATATCTTTCAAAGTTATTCTTTTATTCCCCTGCTAATCTGTTTAAAACCAAAACTATTTTAAAGTCACTTTGATAATTAAATTCGCAAGTGTTTATATCAGTTGTAAATCAGTAAGTTGGTTTCAAAAGTTAATCAAACTTTCTGTTTTGATTAACTGGGAAATAATCAATCCCTTGAGAACCCAACCGAACCCTTCCTTTGATATAAATTCACTATTGTTTAATTCAGTATTTTATTTGGGGGTTTTTAAGACAAAGTTTTAAAACAGAAATTTTAATTGGAACTCAATTCACCCCCCTCTTGAGTATCCACTCCGACCAACAAGGATGATACAATTTTGGGGTAATATATGGTGAAACAGAAATGATGCACATAATGTATAACATAACGAATCAATACATTTATGGGTATTTAGTATACCACATTATTAATGCTAATACAGGACAAATCATATAGTATCGACCTTAAATTTTATTTGAATTGGAATGAAACTTTAGAATTGATTATCACCAAGAAAATAGGGCATTAGGGCCTACACTAAAAAAATCAATAAAGAGAATGACAAATGAAAAATGCACAAGGTGAACATATTAATTAGTGGGAGGGATACACCATGACCAATGTTATTATAATTTGAGTCTAGATGTAATATTTATCCACTAACTGAGGTTGGTGGAGGAAGAACTCTCAAAGTAGGGGGAGAGAAGGCTATCCATTGGAATAAGAAAATGAAAGGGGGCGTCAAACAGATATCCCGATAAAAGAAAAATAGTAAATTCACCATTTTTAATTGGGACACGTGGTTTGGCCACACAGTTGGCCAAAATATGTTCCAACCATCTTCCATACACTATCAAAAGTGGGAGCCTTCATGGTTCATGTAAACAATTTAGAAAACTGTGCAAATATGGTTTTATGTCAATGTTACAAATTATAGAGCATTCTCATGGGCATACAGTCTGGGGTCCATGGTCTTGCATCTTTAGTCAAAAAGGGAAATCCATGAATCCAATTGTAGCCCATTGAAACTACCTCCTTTGTTATGAGATACCATTTGGACTGTGCTGCACAATTTCTACTAACCATGAGACCTAGTGATTTCTTTCTCCAGTCATGGTTCTAGGATCGGAATACCCTTATTTCCTCCATAGACTCATTAGGTTTTTCTGTTAGTCAAAAACAGAATAATTAAACTAAAAATTAAAAAATTCATACATCATATAAAAACCATGTTCATACACTGGTTTCCATCATTAAGTGATTATTGATTATATGTTTCTAGGTCAATTAGAAATAGAAATAAGTACATCAATAAACATCAACAAAAATTCGTCATTTCATAAATGAAATCATGAAGAAAGAATCACAGTTGTTCAACAATGGAAATTACATGAAAATAATAAATTAGAAAAAATATTTCTTTTCTCATATATATATGTGTGTATTTTTCATTTTTTCATCAACTTCATAAATTTCTTACATGATTTAATGTGTTCCAAAAATCATCCAGTTTTTCTTGATAAAAAGTAATGACACATCATCCAACATGATTAGAAATTATGGTGTGAAAGAATATAGAAAATGAGGATTTACAATGGGACCATTCAAGAAACATTCTTTCAGAAGAATGAATGTTAAGTATGGATATCCCCTACCTTGAAAATAAGGAGTATTCAAACTTCACTCAAGGATATAGAAGAGGTAAGAGATACTTTGACATCCAAGATATATAATTCACAACCAAAGGTTGATTAGAGTTGATGTATAACACGTTCATGGCCCCAAGTAATAGTTTTATTCATCCTAAAATTGAAGGCAATCGATATAGGGAGGTCTATTTATTTTTATATCAATTGAAATAGTGTGATTTATAAATTAAAAAGACACAACATCTAGAATTAACAATTTATTTTGGTATAAATAAAATCATCCCCATGATAAATTAAAAATATTCATAAATATTTGGTTTAATTGTAATTATATAAAATAATTAATTTACATGATTTTTGATGTTTAAGAGCTTCAAAATGGAGTCCACATGATCTGTAGATGAAAAGGGGGAAGAAAACCAGAAAATCTGGGTATGGAAGTCACACGAAACTCATATACACTTGGCAAGGTAAAAGGGTTTTATCCAAATAATTCTATCTACATTTACTCAGGATTTGGAAAATCTCGGATACCCTTATGTTGGTTTTAGAACATGTCATATACCTTTATACATCATTGAACTACTCTTAAATACGTCATAGAAATTTAGGATCACCCCTTCACAAGAATTGTAACATTTTTATTAGTCATATATGATGTAAGGCTTACCATTATGAAGTTATGGGGTACCTTTACCAAACTAAAGGAAACCAAGACTTACACTTACGCTTCTAGTATATTACCCATACACAAGTTTGATCTAATCTTATGTATGGAGATAACTACATTTACCATGTTATTGGAATCCTAAAATACTCTTAAATAAGTAAGAATACATTTATGTGAGTTGGAGGTACCCTTAAATTCTGTATAAAACATAACTTACCCACACAAAACCCCTTTAAAACAAGGAATAAACTTATTATACTCCATGTTCATGACTAAAGGTATATATTTATATGAAAATGTTACATTTTTAATTATAATAACATATAATTAATTAATAAAATGGGTCCTTATTTCTTATGAAACAAAAAAAAAACAATTAAAAAATATTTCAATCACTTTTAAAACATCAAAATTAAACCACATAGAATCAAAATAATTAGAATCACTATTAAACATTAAAGTTACTTGAAAAAACATTTTTAAAACCACTTTGTAATTTATAAAATCATTTTAAAATGAGAGTTATATTTTAATATATAATCCGAAAACTAATGGATATCTAAAAAATGTATAAGGAATGGTTTAAGAAAATATATAACATTTCACATCCATAGTTGGATGATATTATAGTGGAGGGTCCAGATAAATACCTTTCACAACATCATTCTTATAGTCCTAATTCTAAACAAATTCTAAAACAAAAATGGTTATGATAATATCCCATATAATTGGTGTAAATGATCTTATGAATATGAATACTCATTTATATGATGTCGTATCCTATGACAACATCATTTATCCTATAAAACATTTGGTTCAACTATGATATAACTGCATTAGCCTATAAATCCATTAGTTTATCATAGGTTTTCCATATTTATGTTACAATTAGGATATCAAACATAAATATATTTAAATCCTTCATAATGGTTCATAAAGTGAATTGTGATCTTCCAAAAAATATCCCTCTAAAGTATCATTCCTATTTTACAATCCTATTCCCACTCATCTTGTATCATGTGAAGATCAAGTTTATACTCAACCATAATTTTTAGGGTTATTAACCCTAGGTGAATTTCACCCATAACCACATCTACTTGAATGCACCTAGATAAAGATTAAATTTCAAGGATTATTGATACAATTAACTAAATCACCAAAATTTAATACAATTATCGATACATAGAAATATACCTTGTATTTTCCTATAATTTTGTCCCATCTTATTCTCCAAAAAATTGAATTAATTTATATTACTATAATATTTCTAAAGGGTAATATAATAATTTGAAATTATTTACACCTTAAAATTTATTAACCCATGATGTTATCTACCACACATAGATTACACTCAACAAACATCCAAACCTCTAATGTTTTCTAAATTCTACTCGGATACCAATCATGAAAAACATTACCATCCCTTAATTAAATTATTTATAACATATATATCAATACCAAAATTCTCAAAAGCATTAAGTTTTAATGCACTAAAGATGTAAAAAAATGTTAAATAATAAATCCCATGTTTTCTCAAGTAATGGTATGTTTTCCTATAGTATAGGAAAAAAACTTATTCCATAATAATCCTTAAGAATCTTTAACAAATTCTACACACATGTTGTTCATCTATGTTTACTATATGTAACAATATTCATTATAAACTAGTTAAATGGGAATATATGAAGGGTGATTCTATACAATTAGTCCTAGAATGTGCATACTAGAAGAAATAATAAAATAATTAGTGAAATAATAACATGATAGGTGTCACGACCCGTCCTCGGGGCCCGTGCCGTGACTACCCCAAGCCCGCCTTCCATAGGCCAGGGGCTGGCGACTAGCACCAAAGGCGTAAAATCCCAATAACTGGGAAGGCATTGCCTTTATAAAAGAAAACAAGCACCACAGAGTACAAGCGGAAGTAAACACTAAGTACAAAAAGAAGAGCTGAAAAGTAAAAAGGGGCCGGAAATACAAGCCCAACTGTAAAGTACAACTCGAAAGGGAAAACAGCGACTGAAAAGTAAAGCTGCTACGCTGAGATGTCCACTGGAAATCCCACCTGAAGGGTGGGTACAGATAGCTCCTCTGCTCCTCGGGTCCCGCCGTCTGCTCCGAGTATGTCCCGCCCAGTGGTCTGCCTCTGGGTACCGCCTCGTCGTATAGTCCACCTCCAGGTACCGTCCAGTCCTCGAACACTCAGCCTCTGCCAGTACTGGCCGTCGTCTGCAACCAACACAACGAGGTGCGGGCATAGCCCGTGCAGGGGTGAGTATAACGATACTCAGTAGGGACCCCGAGACCCTCAAGGTCTCACTAAAACCAACAAGGATAACCACAAGAAGATCACAACAGATAAACTCTACTTAGGTATATGCCCATACATATACCTAAGTTATCAAGTAACCCATCTCAATCATGAGGAAACACAAGAATTGTGAAATCGACGGATAACCACTACCCGGGTATATGCCCATACATATACCAGAGTTAGCAAGTGACCCATCTCAATCATGAAGTAAACACAAGGTCAAAAGTCTCAGCTCAAACCAGGATTTTCATTATCGAAACCGTAACTGCTGAAGTGCTCCGTCTCTAGAGTGTACAGTGGTCCTGTCACGACTCCGAGGCTGCCGCTCACTAACCTAGGACTGCTGAAGTACTCCTCCTGTCGAGTACTGCGGGTTTGCGGCCAACTACCTGGCGCTCCGTCCGCTGAGGGTCTGTCGCCAAATACCGGGCGCTACCCAGTTAGCCTGCTGAGGTACTCTCCGGACGAGTACCGCGGGTCTGCACTGTCACACACGTACTCCGTCCGCCATGGGTCTGCACCTCAGAAAGTAGTGCTCCGTCCACTGGGCTAGTCGACTCACTCCAAGTCGAGTCGGTCAAGCAGTCGTCAGGTCTCAGCTAGTTACACGGTCTCCGTACTCTGCACGCTCGTCTTCGGGAGGGTCCGCTCCACGAGCTACTGGTCGATACTCCAAGTATCACAAGGTCCCACGAAGAAGTGTCTCAAAAGTCCGTCTCGTCACAGGGGTCTCAACGCAACAGACGGCGCGTCGATCGGACGCCCGGTCTGTGAGTTATTAGCCTTTTCGTCCCAGGGGCCCGGTTGGTTTCGTGAGCGAACCAAACCCGGCCGTATCTCAACTGTACCCCGAACTCTCATAGGGTATACTCAAAGGGACCGTTTCTCATCGTGATCATCAACGCCGCTGACGGTTCGTCAGACGGACGTCCTGTCTGAAAGATAACAGCTTTTCCCGTTCCAGGGGCCCGGTTGGATTTCGGTGCGATCCAACCCGGCCACTATCCAACTGCATCCAAAACTCGGGCGGAGGGTGCCAAAAGTTTCGTATCGTCAAGAGGAAGTCAACGAAACAGACGGCGCGTCAATCGGACGCCCGGTCTGTGAGTTATTGGCATTTTCGTCTCCGGGGCCCGGTTGGTTTTTAAGGAAAAACCAACCCGACCGTACTCCACCTGCGTCCGAACCTCGGACGGAGTATGCCAAAAGATCCGATTCACTAAGAGGAACACAACGCGACTGACGGCGCGTCAATCGGACGTTCGTGGCTCAAGATATGAGCGTTTCCGCTCCGAAGGCCCGGTTGGTTTCGTGAACGAACCAACCCGGCCGAACTCAAAGTAACCCGAAACCTTGAGTGCGATATATCGAAACGACCGTCTCGATCCAAGGATCGCGTTGCCGCAGACGGTCCGTCATTCGGAGGTCCGAGGCTCAAGTTATGAGCCAAAAACCAAATCAGGTTCGAAACGGGGGGGTCCGGGTCCGGGCCGACCCGGCCCGACCCCCCCTGGGCGGCGCGGTGGCCGGCGGCGGCGGCGGACGGCGGCGGCGCGGTGGCAGGCGGCGGCGCACGGCGGCGGCGGGCGGCGGCGCGGCGGGCCGCGGCGGCGGCGGCGGCGGGCCGCGCTGGCGGCGGCGGCGGGCCGCGCTGGCGGCGGCAGCGGGCCGCGCTGGCGGCGGGGTGCGCCGCACGGGCTGCGCACGCGGGGCTATGCCCCGCGGTTCCTTCAAGGTGGCGCGGCACAAGGCCGCGCCGGTTTCTTCAAACCGCCCCCCCCTCACGTGGGGGGGCCTGCTGGCGGCTGGACCAAAGGGGGCGCTGCCCCCTTTCCTCAAGAACCGCCCCCCTCATTAAGAGGGGGGTTTTAATGGACCGGCCGGGGAATTTAATTCCCCGGTTTTGTGACATCCGGCCGGCTAGCTGGCCGGCCGGTTTTTACCTACGGGACCGGAAATTCCGGTCCCGCCTTCGACTTCCGACGCCGGCGGCCCGGCTGCCGGTCTTTCCTTCCGCCGCGGCCCGGAACCGGCCGCGGTCTCCTCGTCTCGCCGCGGCCCGGAACCGGCCGCGGTGTTCGTCATCCGGCGCGGTGCGACGGCACCGCGCCCCTTTCGCCGTGCCATGATTCCTTCCAACGCGGCGCGACGGCGTCGCGTTCTTGAAGATTCTCCTTGGCGTAACGCGACGGCGTTGCGTAAAAAATTAAACGCACAATCATCCGCGTGGTGCGACGGCACCACGCCACTTGCTTCCACCCGCAAGAACAACAAGAATATTGGAGGGGTTCGGCCGTGTTCGTACGGACCGGCCCCCCTCACGTTAAATTAATAACGCATCTTAAAATAATCAACATCCCATGTTAGTTATACGAACCACGAGAAGAATGAAATAATTAACTATTAAATCAACCACCCCTACCTTGGGTACAAGATCGAGGGTTCGACTATGTCCGTGGAAGACGGCGTCGCGGAAGTCGGGCGCCGCGGTCGTCGTTCGTCAAATCTGTTGACGAAGAGGCGCGTCCGAAGAAGCACGTCGTTGGCGAATCCTTGTACGCCGACGAAGGTTTTTCCGAGGAAGGTGCGGTGTTCTCTCTCGTTGACACCGAAGACGAAGAAGAGCGGAGCGGCGTTCTTCGTCGGAAAAAGAGCGTTCCTCGTCAAGTCTTGCGGAAAGTCAAATAAAAGGTAACATCGAACTCAAGAACCCTTACCTCGATAGTCGCACGTTGACGGAGTCGTGGAAAATCGGTGTCGATTCCTTTGACGTCGGAGGAAGATTCGTTGTCGAAGGCGTTCGTCGCGGAAAACCGTCGCGGAAGGGATGACGCGGAAGAAGTACGTCGCGTCGCGGATACGGCGTCGCGGATGGATCGTGTTCTTCGGCGGAGAAGTTCTTCGTTGAAGAACGACGTTCTTCGCGTTCTTCGTTGAGTTTGAAGAAGAAGAGGAGGCTCTCCAAAAGCTCTCAAGGAGACAAACCAAACAACCCAAAATAAAATAAGACCACTTCTTATTTTATTATTACAAAACACATTAGAAGAAATTCAAAAGTTTGAAATTCAAAATGGCTAACCCCAAAATTAACTCACTTATTTAATATACAAGAGTTGTATAATTAAAAATAAGTTAACTTGTCAAGCCATTAAGAGGGAGAGTGGGGAGTTGAAAAGGTGGGGGGTTCGTGTGGGCCCCACCACACTTAATCCTCCCAAGGGAGGTTAAGTGGGTGTGGGTCCCACTCCCAACCTCCTTAGATAGGTTTTAACAAGTTAAAAATAAAATTGTTCTACACAATTTTATTTAACTCAAACTAAAAACCCCAAAACGAAACTCTCAACCCGCAACAAACGCAACTCCCGAAAAGGACTCTTTAAGCGAATATCGGCGCTGCGAGTTCATCGGTGCCCTCGGATTTCAATTCCGAGCACCGGATCAAAAGTTAGGAATTCCCGCTCGTTCGTTCACTGAACGTACCCGAGCCAAACTTCGGAAATTAATTCCGGGCACTCCGGGCCTCGGAATCAGGTGCCGTCTGAAACCGCGCTCTTGTAAAATTCTAAAGAAAATTAAGAAAAAATTTCCCTTGAATTTTACGGGTCTTTACATTACTCCCACCTCAGGGCTTTACGTCCCCGTAAAGCTACATCAAAAACTAGGGAAACAAAAGAGGATACTGAGCACGCATCTGAGCCTCCCGCTCCCAAGTGCTCTCCTGGAGATTCCCGTGCCGCCATCTGTTGTGCACAAGAGGAATCGATCGTCCATGTAGGGCCCGCTCCTGGATGACATGGACCTCCTCTGACGTGGCCCGGACCATCTCTGGTCCCACAAGAGCTGCGAGATTTCTTCTTTGCCGAAAAGAGAAACCTGGTCTCATCCCCTGGATGAACCACATTCTTTGCCTAAAACAGTCAATCCTAACATGGATGATACAAATCCATACCAAGGATGACGTTGTAAGGCCTCGACGCTACTACTAAGAGTTCCAACCGTTACTCTCGCCTCCAAGGGTTGAGTCACACTGTCGGCATCAGTGTGTGGTAACTGGTCTCCTCCAGTAGATGTCTCACAAGTGAGGGTCAAGTCAACAGTCAACTGGAACCTCTTAGTAACATCACAAAAGAAGACAGGAATGAAAACATCGCAAAGGATGCGTCTTTTATTATTGCAGCTCATATTACAAGACGCTACACAAAAGCAACATCAACATGGAACTAGAAGTACAAGAGACGTATCCACTAGTTCCGCTCCTGTCCACCTGCTCCCAGAGCTCCAGCATTTGTCGCTGCCTCAACCTCGGTGGCTCCCTCCAAGCCTGCGGATCGAGGAGTCGGACAGTCACGTGCTAGGTGACCCTTTCCGCCACAGGAGTAACATTGCCCGTTTCTGGCACGCCTGGCTCTGATCCCACCTCGGGTGCCCCGCACCACCGGTCCTAAAACCCGAGATCGCCCAACTGCTGGTCTGGTCCTCCTGGACCTCTGCATCATCTGTCTACTGCCCACAGATGACTCGGCTTCCGATCGAAAAACACGCGGTAAAGGCAGAATCTCCTGTACACGCTCGGGGTGTAGAGATACTGGCACAAACTCCACCCTGAAGAAGGTCTCGAAGTCTTCCCAAGCGAAGTCCATCTCATCGCAAAACTGAAACAAGTGGCTCCACCACCTACCTGCTGCTGCCTGAAGGAGGCTGGTAGCAAAGATCACCATGAAGTCTGCCGGCGTCCCCACTAGCCTGAAGACTCTCACCACAGCCTCCAGCCAAACCTCAGCCGCCTGCGGGTCCGTCTCTCCCCGGAACCTGGGTGGCCTCTGGCGCTGGAACTCGTGCAGCGCGCTCAAGCGTCGTGCATCGCCTACTGCTGGGGCTGGTGGCATCGGTGGCCCAACTGCAAGAGGGCCCTGTACCGAAGCCTCGTCGCTCGACAGACTGTCAACACGCTCATCCCTCCGGGCTCTAGCTGGTCGTCTGAGAAAAGACATCCTGAAAGAAACAACGTAACACGATCAAACGATTATACCTGGTGAGCTGACCTGGTTTGAGCTGTTTTAAGGGGAAAAACTTTTGAAAACATACACGCAATCAGTGTTTTTGTGCACAAAGTCGGAAATCAGTTGTCAGGGTCCTGGTGTATGGATACGTCGGCCGCCCGCACCAACACTGGACTCCCTGAACTGAAAACCACACTCGGTACTCTCAACACTATTGCTTCACAGAAAGAAACATCAGAGTTATAAGTTCTGCGGTAGAACCGAACTCCTCTGATACCAATTTGTCACGACCCGTCCTCGGGGCCCGTGCCGTGACTACCCCAAGCCCGCCTTCCATAGGCCAGGGGCTGGCGACTAGCACCAAAGGCGTAAAATCCCAATAACTGGGAAGGCATTGCCTTTATAAAAGAAAACAAGCACCACAGAGTACAAGCGGAAGTAAACACTAAGTACAAAAAGAAGAGCTGAAAAGTAAAAAGGGGCCGGAAATACAAGCCCAACTGTAAAGTACAACTCGAAAGGGAAAACAGCGACTGAAAAGTAAAGCTGCTACGCTGAGATGTCCACTGGAAATCCCACCTGAAGGGTGGGTACAGATAGCTCCTCTGCTCCTCGGGTCCCGCCGTCTGCTCCGAGTATGTCCCGCCCAGTGGTCTGCCTCTGGGTACCGCCTCGTCGTATAGTCCACCTCCAGGTACCGTCCAGTCCTCGAACACTCGGCCTCTGCCAGTACTGGCCGTCGTCTGCAACCAACACAACGAGGTGCGGGCATAGCCCGTGCAGGGGTGAGTATAACGATACTCAGTAGGGACCCCGAGACCCTCAAGGTCTCACTAAAACCAACAAGGATAACCACAAGAAGATCACAACAGATAAACTCTACTTAGGTATATGCCCATACATATACCTAAGTTATCAAGTAACCCATCTCAATCATGAGGAAACACAAGAATTGTGAAATCGACGGATAACCACTACCCGGGTATATGCCCATACATATACCAGAGTTAGCAAGTGACCCATCTCAATCATGAAGTAAACACAAGGTCAAAAGTCTCAGCTCAAACCAGGATTTTCATTATCGAAACCGTAACTGCTGAAGAGCTCCGTCTCTAGAGTGTACAGTGGTCCTGTCACGACTCCGAGGCTGCCGCTCACTAACCTAGGACTGCTGAAGTACTCCTCCTGTCGAGTACTGCGGGTTTGCGGCCAACTACCTGGCGCTCCGTCCGCTGAGGGTCTGTCGCCAAATACCGGGCGCTACCCAGTTAGCCTGCTGAGGTACTCTCCGGACGAGTACCGCGGGTCTGCACTGTCACACACGTACTCCGTCCGCCATGGGTCTGCACCTCAGAAAGTAGTGCTCCGTCCACTGGGCTAGTCGACTCACTCCAAGTCGAGTCGGTCAAGCAGTCGTCAGGTCTCAGCTAGTTACACGGTCTCCGTACTCTGCACGCTCGTCTTCGGGAGGGTCCGCTCCACGAGCTACTGGTCGATACTCCAAGTATCACAAGGTCCCACGAAGAAGTGTCTCAAAAGTCCGTCTCGTCACAGGGGTCTCAACGCAACAGACGGCGCGTCGATCGGACGCCCGGTCTGTGAGTTATTAGCCTTTTCGTCCCAGGGGCCCGGTTGGTTTCGTGAGCGAACCAAACCCGGCCGTATCTCAACTGTACCCCGAACTCTCATAGGGTATACTCAAAGGGACCGTTTCTCATCGTGATCATCAACGCCGCTGACGGTTCGTCAGACGGACGTCCTGTCTGAAAGATAACAGCTTTTCCCGTTCCAGGGGCCCGGTTGGATTTCGGTGCGATCCAACCCGGCCACTATCCAACTGCATCCAAAACTCGGGCGGAGGGTGCCAAAAGTTTCGTATCGTCAAGAGGAAGTCAACGAAACAGACGGCGCGTCAATCGGACGCCCGGTCTGTGAGTTATTGGCATTTTCGTCTCCGGGGCCCGGTTGGTTTTTAAGGAAAAACCAACCCGACCGTACTCCACCTGCGTCCGAACCTCGGGCGGAGTATGCCAAAAGATCCGATTCACTAAGAGGAACACAACGCGACTGACGGCGCGTCAATCGGACGTTCGTGGCTCAAGATATGAGCGTTTCCGCTCCGAAGGCCCGGTTAGTTTCGTGAACGAACCAACCCGGCCGAACTCAAAGTAACCCGAAACCTTGAGTGCGATATATCGAAATGACCGTCTCGATCCAAGGATCGCGTTTCCGCAGACGGTCCGTCATTCGGAGGTCCGAGGCTCAAGTTATGAGCCAAAAACCAAATCAGGTTCGAAACGGGGGGGTCCGGGTCCGGGCCGACCCGGCCCGACCCCCCCCTGGGCGGCGCGGTGGCCGGCGGCGGCGGCGGACGGCGGCGGCGCGGTGGCCGGCGGCGGCGCGCGGCGGCGGCGGCGGCGGGCCGCGCTGGCGGCGGCGGCGGGCCGCGCTGGCGGCGGCAGCGGGCCGCGCTGGCGGCGGGGTGCGCCGCACGGGCTGCGCACGCGGGGCTATGCCCCGCGGTTCCTTCAAGGTGGCGCGGCACAAGGCCGCGCCGGTTTCTTCAAACCGCCCCCCCCCTCACGTGGGGGGGCCTGCTGGCGGCTGGACCAAAGGGGGCGCTGCCCCCTTTCCTCAAGAACCGCCCCCCTCATTAAGAGGGGGGTTTTAATGGACCGGCCGGGGAATTTAATTCCCCGGTTTTGTGACATCCGGCCGGCTAGCTGGCCGGCCGGTTTTTACCTACGGGACCGGAAATTCCGGTCCCGCCTTCGACTTCCGACGCCGGCGGCCCGGCTGCCGGTCTTTCCTTCCGCCGCGGCCCGGAACCGGCCGCGGTCTCCTCGTCCCGCCGCGGCCCGGAACCGGCCGCGGTGTTCGTCATCCGGCGCGGTGCGACGGCACCGCGCCCCTTTCGCCGTGCCATGATTCGTTCCAACGCAGCGCGACGGCGTCGCGTTCTTGAAGATTCTCCTTGGCGTAACGCGACGGCGTTGCGTAAAAAATTAAACGCACAATCATCCGCGTGGTGCGACGGCACCACGCCACTTGCTTCCACCCGCAAGAACAACAAGAATATTGGAGGGGTTCGGCCGTGTTCGTACGGACCGGCCCCCCTCACGTTAAATTAATAACGCATCTTAAAATAATCAACATCCCATGTTAGTTATACGAACCACGAGAAGAATGAAATAATTAACTATTAAATCAACCACCCCTACCTTGGGTACAAGATCGAGGGTTCGACTATGTCCGCGGAAGACGGCGTCGCGGAAGTCGGGCGTCGCGGTCGTCGTTCGTCAAATCTGTTGACGAAGAGGCGCGTCCGAAGAAGCACGTCGTTGGCGAATCCTTGTACGCCGACGAAGGTTTTTCCGAGGAAGGTGCGGTGTTCTCTCTCGTTGACACCGAAGACGAAGAAGAGCGGAGCGGCGTTCTTCGTCGGAAAAAGAGCGTTCCTCGTCAAGTCTTGCGGAAAGTCAAATAAAAGGTAACATCGAACTCAAGAACCCTTACCTCGATAGTCGCACGTTGACGGAGTCGTGGAAAATCGGTGTCGATTCCTTTGACGTCGGAGGAAGATTCGTTGTCGAAGGCGTTCGTCGCGGAAAACCGTCGCGGAAGGGATGACGCGGAAGAAGTACGTCGCGTCGCGGATACGGCGTCGCGGATGGATCGTGTTCTTCGGCGGAGAAGTTCTTCGTTGAAGAACGACGTTCTTCGCGTTCTTCGTTGAGTTTGAAGAAGAAGAGGAGGCTCTCCAAAAGCTCTCAAGGAGACAAACCAAACAACCCAAAATAAAATAAGACCACTTCTTATTTTATTATTACAAAACACATTAGAAGAAATTCAAAAGTTTGAAATTCAAAATGGCTAACCCCAAAATTAACTCACTTATTTAATATACAAGAGTTGTATAATTAAAAATAAGTTAACTTGTCAAGCCATTAAGAGGGAGAGTGGGGAGTTGAAAAGGTGGGGGGTTCGTGTGGGCCCCACCACACTTAATCCTCCCAAGGGAGGTTAAGTGGGTGTGGGTCCCACTCCCAACCTCCTTAGATAGGTTTTAACAAGTTAAAAATAAAATTGTTCTACACAATTTTATTTAACTCAAACTAAAAACCCCAAAACGAAACTCTCAACCCGCAACAAACGCAACTCCCGAAAAGGACTCTTTAAGCGAATATCGGTGCTGCGAGTTCATCGGTGCCCTCGGATTTCAATTCCGAGCACCGGATCAAAAGTTAGGAATTCCCGCTCGTTCGTTCACTGAACGTACCCGAGCCAAACTTCGGAAATTAATTCCGGGCACTCCGGGCCTCGGAATCAGGTGCCGTCTGAAACCGCGCTCTTGTAAAATTCTAAAGAAAATTAAGAAAAAATTTCCCTTGAATTTTACGGGTCTTTACAATAGGAAATAGATGAAAATAAAAAATTTTGTATAACTGATACAAATAAATAAAAGAAATAAGTTGTTAAAAATAAATATAAACATGTGGACAATAATAATGGACTTTATGATAATAAAATTAATTACGTAGAATATATTCCTAAATTATTACATGAAATTCAATAAAATCTAGGAATTATGCAATGAAATGTTCTTTATTTCAATTGTGAAATAAATATATTAAAAAAATGGACTTGAATGCACCAAATTCCCAGGTTAGTTTGTTTGATGAGACCTACTGATGAATTGAGGGGCCTTTGTAGTCCCTTAATGTCACTAATGTAGTAAAATACATTCATAATATGATAAAAATTAATAACTATAGAATGAATAATCAAATTTATTATTATTAAAGAAATATCTATATTGAAATGTAATTTTCATGGATTATCAATAGTTCCCTAATCAATAAATGAAAGAGATCTGTTTGTAAGAATCCATTAAACAACCAATGTGTAGAGTAATAGTATTTTTTTAGTTTAAAATTATCATAAATTGATCAATGTATAGTTATTTAGGTGAATTCATTTCAATCCATGAAATAAAAAATGGGTATTCACAAAGATAAGGAATTAGAAGAAAAATATTCATATAATAGGATAAGAATTATGCTCAACAATGGTATACTTTTTGTGGAATTAATATATCATGGTGAAATAAATGAATTAAAAATAATTATCCTCAAAGATTAAGAAAACGTTCCATGAAATAAAATATTAGGGTTGAATAAAAAATCACGATGAAAGAATTTATAGAATTATCATTATTACTCAATAAAAGAGTATTATATAAAGAAACACTTTTTAAACTCTTAATTTCCTAATACAAATAATTTATATGTGGGATAATGAAATTGATTAGTAAATAACATTAATGAAATATGAATGATTATAATATAAGTTAGTGTGTAATTATGTACAACATAAAATAATTGTTTTTTGTAATTATATATATCTCACAATGAGTGAATTTTCAGGAAAAGAACTACTATGAATATGCAAATCACTGATGTAAAAATATGTTGTATATGAGCTCATGTGAAAGAATTATACATATATTTAAATAAAAGTTGAATATGATTTTAAAAATCATATGTTAAATTAATTTAGAAAAATTTTGCAGGGTTCATGATGAATCATTATAATGCAAAGAAAAAAGATTGAGTTATGAATAATCCTTATGAATTAAGTGAAACTGGAATAAAAAACAATGAATAATGGAAATAAATTTAGGTTTTTATATTCCAAAAATTACATTACAAATATATAAGAATACTCCCATGTGATGTAAATCTATATTAATGTGTATACAAATAAAAATTGGGTACTAAATATATCATGTCACAATATTTCAGGATTAAGACTATGAAACCCAATCCTTTATTCTTGTCTAGGAATGCATTCTATAACATCCTTTAGAAATGATTAACTACAGTAAAAATAAATTCACAATCATTTTCAAACATATATCCATTTATAAACAACATTTATAACCATTTCATAGAAATATATTTATCATTGATATTTTATTTCTGTTATCAAATGTTATTAGTTCTGATTAATTATTTAGAACATGTTATGTAATATCTGTACATATTATGGTTTATGAATTTATATTTCATCATCATAAGAAAATATCATATGCTATTATAGAATATTATTATTATTTATAGTTTTATTATTTCATTTCTCATGTATTTTAATTACATTTACAAAAAATGAGATTCATGAAAATATTATGCTTGTGAATTTCTATCAAATTAATAGTGGTATTATTAAATAGTTAAATATAATAATAATATTTAAAAAATCATAATTTTTTTATTTTCTAATTAATTGATAATAACACGAGTTTTTATACTTATATAGTCAATAAAGACATAAATTTATATAATTGGTCAAAGATATGGATAAACTATCCCAAAGAAGAAAAAACTATAATTTATGGGTGAGTATTGTTAAGAAAATGAATCTTTACGACTAATAAATTTTTTATAGAAGTATAATGCTATAATTTAGATATAATTGAATTGGTGAATTATATTTTAGGTTATTTGGGTAAAAAATAAAACACTGTATTGAGAAATGAAGAGCATCACATTAAAGGAAAAGGTGGTATATACATACTTACAAGGAATGGATTTCTTTTCTAAAGATCGAGAGGAAGATATAAACTATTTTATAATATAAGATTATTAATAATTTTATATATATACACTATGTTAATAATTTAAATAGTGCTTTAAAAATAATCTAGTTAATGTAGGGATGAATGATCAAGAATGTCGTTATTGGATGCAGTATTACTCATATACACATGACAACATCTTCATTTTTTGAATGGTTTGGAGGAAGTTAGAAAATAAAATTTTATTTAATAAAATAAAATTACAAAATATTATTAATTCTATTTTTAAAATAATTTAATAGATATAATTTGATTTATAGGGTATAATAAGGATTGAATTAAGAGTGTTCGGTTGACAACATTACATCTCCCTTTCGTTGCTCTCCCTTAGGTAACACATTAAGGATATTTAGCTTGGTATTTTTGAATGAAAATGGATTATAATATGTGGGGATAGATATGATATGATACTATGTATGATTTTTTTTCCGATCTATGTAATTTTAAAGGGTAGATTAATTTTTTTTGGGGGGGGGGGGATATACTTATATAAGAGAATAAAATCTTATTTTTAGAAACACCAATTTCTATTTAAATGATTACATGAATATATTAATGTGTTAAAGAAATAAAAAGTGGGGAAAAATAATTTTGTGGGGATATAAGGTTTATCAAGACTACATAATTTATTTTAAAACATGATACAAACAAATTTTGAACTTTTTCCACTTGATATTTGTATTTAACTTGTATGGTTTTTAACTTGCTTAATATTTTTGACCCAAGTAATTAATATTTTATTAAACATAAAATGAAAAATATCCTACAAAAGTCTAATTTAATGAACAGAAGTTTGAGATTAGTATAATCTAGTACTATTTTTAAATAATATAATAATACCTTTTAAATAAAAACAATTAATAAATAATAAAATTTATTTTGTTGATAAAATGTTATTTTCACCATTAAGTTTTCTTTATCATATATAACATTAATTAAAAATTAAATTAGTAATAAATTATTTTAATATATATTTAAAAATAATTTCAAATTCCAAATATAAATTATATCAATTTAATATATTAGATAATGATTATACAAAATTTAACTAAATAATTTCTTAAAAGTACATATTAATCCATTATTATGGACTTTACCTGTAATCATAAAAGTCATAATTGTTGATAGAAAATTCAATTTACCTTATTAAAATATATAAAACTGATTATATAAAATTATTTTTATAAAATTATGTTTCAAATTAGGATAAATACTAATTTCTTATTCAATAGAATAAGAAATTGTTTTAGAGTAAAATATTACTCATGTTTATAAAATGTTAAACAAGAGTCTTAAAAATTCAACACAACATTTTCAATGAATATATTTACTGAAAAAATATATTTGTTGTTAAAAACTATTTTTATATGTTTTTATGTAATACATAATACACAAAAATTTGATAAATAATAATGTAATAGTAAAAACTAAATTTGGTCATTTCTTACATCAAAATAAATTATTTATGACAAATATAATATTCATCACAAGTATATACTCTTATTATGAATCCAGAAATGGTGTTTATTTTTTTCAAATTCAAAACATAAAATATTAGAATTAAATTCATAAATAAAATCCTAAGAAATAATGAGAATTCATTTCCTAGGAAAATAGTTTTTTAAATTATTAACTACTCCTAATATAATTTCCTATAAATTACTATCAAATTGGGTTTAATATATTATTTATTTCAACAATATATATTTACATATTTTTTTAGTATTATAGAATAATGTTCATAAAATAAAGTTTTAGGAATGTTATATTTTATTGTTTAAATCAATATTATTAATTTTTTAGTCACACTATTTTAATTTTATAAATTATTGAATAAAAATTAAGACCATTATTTTCATTGTGAAATATATTTCATAATTCAGTAACCTCTATCCGTACCCAAAAAATCGATGGCTATATTTTAACAATTAAAATTTTTTCAAGATTCATTTGGGTATTATGTTACATGTGTATGAAGATCATGATAATACTAGGTTTCAAAAGAAAATATAATTTCAAATATCAGGGTGTTACACTTCATATCCCTCAATCCAGGTCATTTTGATATTTTGTATTCTATGATGTTAAAAAACAATCCAAAATCACAAAATTCACTTCAAAAGTCATAATATACAATATTGATATGTATTTAAAATCTACCATAACCTTAATGAATCTTTGGTAAATACATCTACAAAATAGAGAATAAATCTCTTATTACTGGTATTATGCCTATGTACTCAGGCTTCCTCTAGTTTATTTAAAAATATTTCATGAACATTTCATTTGATGTAATGTTTTATAAAACTAATTCAACACTATGAATGATCATTCACCCATTTCATATGTTGGAATGTTAACTTAAATCATTAAAACCCAAAAAGAATTATTTCATTTTCATTTATGGTACCATTGTTAAATTCATTATTTATTTATTGTTACATGGATTTTTAAAAGTCATATGGTAGGAGCAGGATTATTGTTGATATTCTTTAATTCAAGAATAATATATGAATAAGTTTGACACATCATGTTATTAAAAAATGTGATACACAAAGTTCCATAGAATGACAGAAAATAAAATGTTTGTTAGGAAAATCTAATCAAATAACTAAGTGGAGTGTTCTATCCCCATGTGTTGTAGGGGTGTCAAATTTATGGGTAAACCACTTCACATTCAACTTTGATAGAGTAAATAAAGATAATAATATAATTAGAGGTAACACATTAAAAAATCACACATAAACCCATAAACTACAATTCAATGATATATAGTGTGTTCCCCAACTTATTAATCAAGTAATATTTTTAAGAAATTTATTACCACCCTAATACATTGGAAAATACTTCTTTTTATAAAATTGCAATATCTTCGATAGCTTACGACATACGTAAGTGAAAATATAAATGAACCGTAATATGTTATAACATTATAACCAAGATTTTAAATTTGTGGGTATGAATAAAAATAAATAAATTATGAGAATTATATTGTATATATATAAATAAATAAATAAACTATATATAAATATACAATATATATTAATAAAAATCATTTGGATGTAAAATAAATAATATTTCAAAAAACTATTTTTATACGCACAATTTTATTATTAAATTAAATTAAAATAAATAATATTTTTTAATAAAATTTATATATTATATATTCATTAAATGATTTAAAATTCAAATAATAATTTTTCTAGTCCTGGGTTAACAAAAAAATTGTCATATGGATAAAATTTGTTTTTCTAGAAAAAAGATTTTTCGTATTTTGTGATGGTATGTTTGAGGATTTTTTTTAATTCTATAAAATGAATTTAAAATATGCACATAATATTTGAAATCATAATTTTAAAATTAACTTTGATTTAATGTTTGATATTTTTTGTGAAAATATTAATTTTTGGATGAATATTGAAAATACTTATTTTTATTGAAAATTAGTTTTAAATTTAATGCATTTACGAAGTCCCATTTTTTAGAGTGTTTTAAAAGTAAAAATATTTCAATTATATTATTAATAACCTAATTTAGTTCATTTAAATCAAACTTATTTTTAATTTATATAAGAAAACATTTTTTGGTTACACAATGTTTTCCCTTCAAAATCCACATATTTGTTGTTATTTGGAATTTAGTTTTAATTTAAATTATGACACATCTAACAATTTATTTTAATAAAATAAATTCCATATTTTTATTCACAATAATTAATATAATTTAATATTTTCAAAATAAATTTTAGTCATAATGAACTTTTAAAACAATAATAAATAGTATATTGGATGAGGTTTAAATGGCTTTATATGGGTGTTAAAATAAAAAGATAAGAGTTAAAATGAAAAATAAACAAGGTTAATTCCTATTGGATGTAAATATTTTGACCATAAAACATATATGTTTCTGAAAGGTAAATTTTATATCCATTTCTTGTGTATAAAATGTTTTTATATTTTATTCTTTTTGAAAATTCCAAGTGTGTCATCTCCCCAACTTATAAACGGGCACACCAATCTTATCTTCTCTACAAATAAATAGAACATTGGATGAATAAATATTTTAAAAATCTCTTCCATAAATACTTACTCAAGATCTAATTTACCATGTTTTATCATTAAACTATTATAAGAAGGAATTCAGTATAAATCTATAGTGGTTCTCTTAAGACAATTTATAGTTCTTAACCATATGGCTTAATTTTATTTCATCCAGTACCCTATTAAATTATTATTAAAATATGGTAAAATTATAAAAAAATATAATAAATATACTCAGATTATATTACGTATATTTAATAAAAAATATCCATTCTCTCCTCCAACAAAATGGAATGAAATCCATCGATTATGTGTTCAACAAACTACTTCCTCGTGAACTGATGTATTTCGTTATCCATCACCACCCCTAATGGATTGATATAATTATTTATTTAAAGTGTATGGATATTATATTTATGAAATAGTAATAATTATGGAATTATAATATCACATCTAACTTCATACCTTATGAACGGTTGAAAATGATAACGTCGCCCGTGCATATGTGTGGACTTCTGCCTCTTCGAATAGATGTGAATCATTTTTCTATTTATTTTGACATTGATGAAAAAGGATAAAATTAATGAAAACATATTACATATATTATTTAATAATGATTCTAAAAAGGTAACATATTATTTACCTTTATTCTGTTTCATCCATTAAAAAATTGAAGCCTCATTCATGCTTATATACGACCTACCATCTCCATGAATAATGTAATTCATTTTTTCGTCCCTCAAATTTATTGATTAATCTATATATATATATATAATGAATTAATATTTTATTTCTATACTAAATAAAAAACTTTAAAATATTGAACCATCATCAATGTAAAATGACCAAAACTTCAAAACCAAAACATACATGAAAAATGATATACTTATCAAACAAAATAGATATTTTAGTAAATAATTGTTAATAAATGGGTTATAAAATGTTATGAGAAAATAATATATGGTATAATATATAATATTATGGTTTAATAATATATTTATAATAAATATCTATTTATTATAAATGAGTTTCTAACACATAATAAAGAATTCATTCCTAATGTATGGGTTTACCTTACAATTTCATCATTATCCCAGATAGTTAATGTTTAGGTCCCCACTTAGAGAATTATTTATTCATTAAATCATAAAACCACTTTTTTTTTTCTAAATTTTTTATTTCTATAAATTTTTTATTTTCCATTTAATTTCCACTAGTTATGTTCTCAGGATACCAAAATATTATTTTTATGGAAAACAGACATTATTTCTCTACTCAGGCATGAATTATTATCTTATGTATTCATGTTTTATATAAAATGTTTTAAGTAATGTTTTTATCATTATATAATGATTAATAAGTCAAATATTTACCCATTTTATATATATAAAAAAGGGATTAAAAGGAATCTTTTTTAATTTTTTGAACAATGTTATTTTTGACAAGTGTAAAAGGAATATTTTTTAATGGAATATATATAATTATCCATGATGATAAAAACTAATTTAATTGATGAATAGTTTATAATTTTATAAGTTACTTTTCAAAGAAAAACATTTCCTCAATAATTGGGAAGTATTTGAGACTTTAAAAAAGTGATTTCAATTAAAAAGGTTATTTTCCTCAAGAAATTTTCTTGTCATCTATTTAATTTATATTCATAAATGTGAATATTATTAGTTGAATAACATTATATACCAAGGATACGCAATTCTGATACCATTTTACATATTATTCTATATGGTTTATTTTTATTATTATTCAATAGGGAAATTAAAAGTGTTTTTTGGGGTACATTATTTATACAAATGTATACATTTATTATGATTCACCACTTTAATATGAGGAATTCATTAAACTTAGTAAGTTATCGGTGATTCCCTCTATATCCCCTTGATACATCTATAGATCTTATGAGACAAAAAAATTTAGGTATATGGTCGATGATTATTCCATTTATGTGTGATGCCTTGGAATAAGTATTTGATGGTATGTTTACGATTCCTAAAATTATTCATTCCATCATTATGAGATAAGTTATTGATTTCGATGTGATTATTTTATTAGTTATATATCCATGGATATGTATCAAGATCAAGTGATTATTTATTTTTTCTTTATTTGGACATCATTTATTCCTCCGATATTATTCTTCATGGTAAATTTATTGATTAAATGGCATGTTTTTTCTAATATTTTCCTTTCCTTATTGTTTATGATTTATTAATTCAAGATAACTTCCACTATATGCATAATATTACTGATAATTTAATGTCAACCCATTCTTATTATTCCTTTCCCCTAGATTTTAGGAAGTGTATTATGATTTATATGAATAGATATGGAAAATTGAATAACGGTGTTCTCAATGAAAATAATATATTATATTTAATGTTTTAAAATATAATGTGAGATTCATGTATGTATATTGGTTTCGATGAATAAATAAATATTTGGTCTACTGGGATGTGATTCCATGTATCCAGTTCTAATTTAATAAAGTAACCCTTACTATAGGCTACTTAGTATGGTGTGTTTATAGTTCATATAGAATATTTTTTGTAGAAACTTTTGTAACTAGATTTATGAAAACAAATATTGAGAAATATAACCCTCTGACTATCATTAAGGATACGTAAAATTATGTGATAACATACAAATGATTTAGAAAGGAGGATATTATTTAGTTTTCCTAGAAGAAAACCCTATCTTGATGCTATAATGATAAGTGGATCTGGAATTAATGTATATTGTGTTATAACTCTAAAAAGATAAAATTGTGGTTTGAATCATTCATGACCTTATACACAAAAAAGGACTTTGTTCACATTGATTTTGAAACTCCATGGGGATATTATTCAGATATTTTTTAATAAACCATTAAAAAGGATTGGATAAGATTTTTATGATTTGAAAATATTCCCAAAGGAACCATGTTTATAATTGTGATATTATCTATGAACAAATGATTGAATTTATATTATGTCTTTCACTATATTTGTGATTATACATTTTGATTCATAATTTATTATTTAATGAAGTTTATTACATATTTTTTAACTTTATCATAATATAAGGAATAAGAACATATCAATGCACATAATCCAAGTAGATATTTTCCTCATTGGAATGATAATGAAGCTATATCTAGAGCTGCCACTAGAGCTTAACAAATTAAAAAAATATTACGGATGATGAATTAAGATTCAACCAATAACTATCCCCATATGGGGAAGTATACTAATCCATAATTTAGTGTCACAATTTTAGTCTACGTTATCTATCAGAAACCTCTATCAATTAATTTGAGTACAAATCCATTTGTATCTAAGAAATGGATACATTCCTTAGAGAATACATTTTTCAAATTAGGAAGTAATGATTTGGGTATGGTTTTCATGTTGCATCACCATATATCATGGTATGTGTATCAATGATGGTTATTTATTAAAAACAGTAAGGATAAATATTAAATAGTAGAAATTGAGTGGAAGGATTTAAAATAATTGTTCACTGAACAATATTTTCCTCACATGAAACTAGAAGATATAGTGGAATAATTATTAATTTTGAGACAAGAATGTGGAAAATGATATTAATTATGAATCTAAAATTACAAGGTTATGAAACCATGAATTGGACAACATAAATACTCTAAATAAAAAAATTGGCAGTTTCATTAATGATTTTAGGAGTATATTTTAAATGGAATGTTCCGCCCAAAGATTCATATCATTTGAGAACATGGTATCATGTCTTATCAATAAAGGGAAATAACTCTCCATGTATCAGAAAATAAAAAATCATTATAAAGATGTTGATGAGCACTCCAATAAAGGAAATATATTCACGGGTATGATGGGAAGGTTGACACTTCTAACATGTAATAAATGATGAAAGAGAGAATGTTGAAAATGATTGCTGGGAATGTGAGTTTTATATATGTGTGGAAACATTAGCCACTGGGATCCTGATTTCATGGGAAATATGGATTCTTATAGTGTTTGAAAATTCAAATACTAGGATATGGGACACTATATAATTGACTTTCAAATATTTCAATGTAATTTTCCACATAAAAGTTTAAGGGAGAAAGGATGAGTTTATTTATTAACAATAAATAAGATTGAATTTTTTAATTATGTGTTGGATGGTACTTTAAATACATACTAAACATTTTAAAACTCCTTATTTAATTCTATATCATTGCACAAATTTATATCTTCTTTTTTTTACGAAAATTAGTCATTTTACAAGCATTATAGAAAGGGAGTTATCAGTCAAGACTCTTAGTGGAAGTTTCACCGCTAAAATGATATGTTAGGCTTCCAATTATGAGCCATAAATGTGACCAATTTTCTTATATCATTATTATACCTATGGAATATTTTTATATAATCCTTACTATTGAATAGATTTAAGAATAATATGAAAAAATTTCTTACAATGGGAAATAAATTTTAAATCACGGTGAATATTTGTAATTCCATATATTTAAAATAGAGAATTCATCATCTAAGTCATGTATAGACCCAACCCAGTATCCCATCTGAATGAGATACTTGGGGATAAACAGTTTACAAAATATAGGGATGAAAAATTAATCTAAAAATTGATGATATATCTATTGTATAATAATATATTGATTTATACTCTTAGGAGTAACTTGTAAATCCACTTGTTTGTAAAGCTTAGCATCCCATTTATTTAATTTATAATGAAAGCCCTATATTTTTGAATCCTTGTAAAATCACCACTATGAAGACAATTTATTTGAAAAAATGACAGTAATATTTTTGTTATAAAAGATTTATACACCCTAGTTTTTCACCATGGGGTTACCCTATACTTTTAATTAATGATAATGACAGATCCATGAATCTGTCTAGTGATTATATGAAATTAAATTCTATTATGGTGATGATGAAGTATCCATTAGCACACATTGATGAATTATTTTATCAACTTCAAAGAGACAAATATTTTTTAAAGATATAACTTCATTGTGGTTGTAATAAATTATAATTAAAGAAGAGAAATATTCCAAATAAATAATTTAAAATGATGTATATATTTAACGAGTTTATTGTAATTCCATTTGTATTAATTGATGAATCCTTTTTTATTTGGTTTTTAATGATATGAGTGTTCAAGGAATATATTTATAAAATTATTGTAACATATATGGATGATATATTGTTCAACTATACATTCAATTAAGATCATTAAAATATATATAATATCATTATTATGACTCTTATAGATTTTTTAATGGGAAAATTGACATGTGTGAATTATGGAATTAGAGATTATATTTTTATAGATATATTTTCTCTAACGATGGAATCTCATTTGATCATATAAAGAAAAATTAATTTCAGGAATGTACAACACCAACTAAGATAACCGAGGTTCATAGTTTCATTATTTTGGTAGGTTAATATTGGTGATTTATTCAAAACAATTCCTGATGTCATAACCCTATAAAAAAGAATACTAATAAAGGAGTTATATTTATGAGGATGATTAATTTGAATACTTTTGGGAATAATTTATTAGGATTTTGGTTAATGATATGATTTTATGACTACCATTAGAAAATGATGGATTTTTATATGTAGTGGTTCAATAAAGACATAATATGTTCTTTTTCATTATAAAATATGATGAATTAATTCTATATATTTTATTTAAGATAATGATTTATAAACCAAACTATCAAAAACCAAATCTTGAGTTGTCGACACAATTATTATCTTTAAATACATGGAGACATTTTCTCTATGGTGGATGATATGAGATATAGATGGATCACAAGATATAGAGATATATCATTTAACAGAAGGAGTTAAATAGGAGAAAAAGGTAATGGCTTGAGGTACTCAATGATAATAATTAATTTATACACTCCCAACCATGAAAGGAAAATAAGGTAACAACTGCATTGAGTAGGAAATATCATGGATGTTTGACCAAAATGAGGATAAAAGAGGATCCTATGATCATGGAGGTTGTAAATATGAATATTGGAGTTAATAATTAAGGGGAGACATCACCCCATTTCAAATTTTCTTCAATTCATATTTCATAGAGAACATAAAAAGTTCCCAACTTGATGATATGAGTTTTTAGAGGAAAATTAATGTCCATAAGATGTAAAATTGGTAGACATCAGTGGGGAATATAGCATTATGAAATTTTGAATGAAAAATTGTGTTACATATATAAATTATTTGAAAATTTAATTTTTGGATAATTTCTATAGACTAAATTTCTATATACACTTTGGTAGAACTAGGATGTATTGATATTTGAAGAATCATTTTTTCAGGGATAATATAATGTGGGAAATTATTGATTATGTGTAATGTTTTATGGTTTTTAAATTGGTTCTTGATGATAGAAATCATCCTAGTAGAGTAATTCAACATATAACTACCCATATGTGAAAATGGGATGAAATTACCATGGAATTTGACATTGTATTACTAAAGAATCCTAGAAAGAAGATTAAATATGGGTTATTATTTATCACCCCAATAAATCTATACATTTACTTACTCTAAGATTATATTTACCTCTTGAGATTCATTTATAGCTTTATTTTGATGTATTTTTATGTCTTGAGGAAGTGTATCTTCCAATTTATTCACATTTGTATTGAAAATTTACATGAAAATTATAGAAATATATTTTAAAGGCTCTTGAAATTGAGTTTCATTTGTCTACCTATAATCACCATATAAAAAATAGGTAATATGATTGAAAAAAAAGAAAACATTAAAAGACATATTGAGGAAAGAACATCTAAAATTTCAAGGTATATGAGATCAGTATTTACATTTGTAAGAGTTATCTTAATATATTACTTTTCATTCATGTATTAAAATGGCATCACATGAAGCCTTGTATGGAAGGAAATATAGTACTCTAATATGTTGGGTTGAATAATGTGAATGTATACTTATAGGCCTGGAACATGTGTAGGAGACAAATTAAAAATTAAAAATTATTAAAATCCATATCAAAGAATCTCAATAAATAAAAGAGAGTTATTTTTATAATCAACCAAAAGATATTTAATTACAAGTGGGAGATCATGTTTTCCAAAATCTGTTTATATTTAAGAGTGTTATAAGTTTTGGTATCAATGAGAATCTTTGAACTAAGTATATAGGACCTTTTTAAATCCTGTAATGAATTGGAGTTGTGTTTTTCTATATAGAAATTACAAGAAGTATCTCTAAAGTACATTATTTGTTTCACATATCATTGTTATGGATGAAAATGATAGACTCAGTACATGTCCTCACCTACGATGAAATTGAATTCAAATATGATCATTCATACTAGGAAGTGCCTATCCAAAATGTAGACATGAGAGAACATGTGTTGAGAAATAAAATTACACAAATGAAATTGTACATAATATAAATCATAGTATAGAAGAGGTGTTATGGGAACCTGATGAAATTGTGATGAATAACAACCCAAATATTTTAATGAATTGAAACTATATAAATTTTGTGGATTAATTTTTTGATTATGGGACGGATGTAACACCATGAGAATTTTCAATATATTTATATTTTAATTAAACTTAATCTCTTTTATAGTTTGCAATACATCTAACTCCGAATGTAAATGAAACGTAATGTTTTTTACCATTATAAACTACCCATTAAATTGGTGGGTATCAATAGGACTATTTATCTAATTAAATGGGATTTTTTACTCATGTATAATTAAATTCATTGGTTATTAATTTATTAAAGATAAAAATAAGAAAAATTTCATCGTAGAAGAAATATTTTCCAGAAAAAAATTCCAAATTGTAAGAAAACAATTTTTATCATAATAAATTATATTAATCACTATATTTGTATAATTATAATAATATTTAAATATTATATATTAAATTTATTGTTTCATCAGTCATCTAATATTTTCATATGAAAGGGATACGAATAAATAATGTTTATTGTTAAAAATAAATTCTTCTTAGAAGAGTTTTCATCAGGTTTTGTTTAAATATTTTAAAATGATTTTTTTAAAACTATCTGACAATAAATTTTAGAAAATGAAATAAATATATGAAACCATCATTTCAAAATTATTTTTGATATAATTTATTACAATCTTTTGAAAAGAAAAATTTCTCATTGAATATGAAAAATAATTATTTTCATTGAAAACAATAATTTCATTTAATGGATTTGCAAAGAATTTTTTTTAATATTGGATAAAAATAAAAGTAGTTTAATTATATAATTATTTATTAAATTTATTTCACTTTAATTATTTTTATGCTGAATTTTTATATAAGAGTTATTTATACTTAACAACAAATTTCATTGGAAAAATGTATTTTAATTGTTCTTACATGTTTTATTTTAATTTAAATCCAACGACTTCTGCACACCAAATTTAATAAAACAGGTTAAATTATATTATTAATGTTGACTAATATTTTTTAATAAGTATGTCTTAATTTATTTTCACTATTAGTAGTAATAATTTTAAAAATATGTTATCAAAATTATGGTTAAAACTTGTTTTTTAGGGGTTAAAAAAGATAAAAGGTAAAATAAACTAAAAATTTGTCTCATATATATTTTCTATCCATAATTTCCCCATACATCATATATGGGTTTTTAATGGTCGATTTTGATGCTTTTTTTGTGTATAAAACATGGGTATATTTTATTCTTTTAAAAAATCAAGTGTGACCTCTTCCCCTCTTATAAGAGAATATTGCCTCTTTACTCCTCTTCACACTAAAATAGCTCTGTGGTTCAGCCTAGACATACCCAAATCCATTAATTACATCTCCCCAAGCCAATTATTTATTTTCCATTGATTTATCACAAAAAATCATATGAAGGAATTTGATATAAACATAATGGGGCTCTCCAAATAAACGATGTTGTTCTTAACCAGGCATCTATATTTTATTTCATCATTTACCCTCATACAATATTCTAAAACTAAGATAATATGACAAGAAAATTTTATTCCATAATCTGAGATGTTATTATGTTAATGTAATAACCTATATCATTCCCATCCTCCATCAAATTGGTAATGAAACTGTTGACTCTGTGCTCAGAAAACGTCTACCTAATAAATCGATATAATTCATTTTTCATCAACACCTCCCAAGGATGAATATAATGATTTATTATAACTATATATATGATATTTATGAAATGGATATATTTATATAATTATAATATTAAATCAAAATTCTTACAATCCAACCAATTGAAAAATGATAACGTTAATCTTGCATATATCTGAACTATAGCCTCCACGTAGAGATGTGAGAAGTTATTCATATTTCTTTGACAAGGAAGCTAATAAGTATAGATTTAATGAATATATATTCTTTATAATATATAATAATTATTATTAAAAATTGAAATATTATTTGCCTTTATTTTATTTCATTTTCAGAAACAATATATTCAAAATTAATGCGTATGTATGGTCAACCATCTCCATGAATGATGTAATTTGTTTCATAATATATAAATTTTTTGGATGAATAAAAATATATAAAAAATGAGTATATATTATTTTTATATAATGATTAAAATAATTTTGATTATGGAACCGTGATCAATGCATAAGTACCAAAATTATTGATCCAAATCATATATGAAAAAATAAGCAGGTTTGACCATGAAAAGTGTGTTTGACAAAGAATAGTTAATAAATGGGTGAATGATTTTCATATGTAAATATTATATGATATTATATATTTTAATAGGGTTTTTTAAAAGATATATATTCATATTTATTTAAAATTAGGTCCAAATATGTATGTAGAAAATCTGGCACGAGGTAATAGTTTATATCACAATTTCATCATTATTCAGGATTATTTAACTTTATCTCTCATATTGATAAATTAATTGATATTTCTTTCTTCAGAACACTATATTTCATTATAATATAGTTATTTCAGAAATTTATGTTTTCTCATTTAATTTTCCTCTCTTTATGTTCCCATGATACCAAAATATTGTTTTTATTTATAACCGTCATTGTTTTTAAACTCAGTCAGGAATCATTCTCTTATATTTTCATGTTTTCTATAAAATTTTTAAAAAATCTTTTAAAAAATCTTTTAAAATATTTGTATTTATTATTATCCAATTATTTGTAATGACATTTTTAAACATGTTTTAATTTTTTAAAAATACTTTAAATGTAATATTCTTGTCATTTTGTAAATAAAGTTCTATTTTATAATAGTCAGGAAGGAATACTGTTTTAATTGAAGGCATATGATTTCACACTTTTATAGAAACTCATTACATTTGTTCTTCTTTTATATGTTTATTTTCTAAAATAAATTATTTTCCATAATATATGAAAAAACTAAACTTTAGATATGATATTTTATGTTAAAATATTATTTTCCTCATGAAATATTCCTATAATCTTTTTAAATTATATTCATCTAAGAAAATATTCTTGAGTGAAAATTATTATATACAAGGGATGTAATATTTTGATACCATTCTCTATATTACTCTTAATGTGTTATGTTTATATATATTTAATTTATAAATAATTAAAAACACATTTTATAGTTGTTTAATATGATTTATTATATTGTTTATATTTATTTTCATTCAAGGGAGGAATATGTTAGATTTTGTAAATCATGCGTGGGGCCACCTATATCTCCTATATGCATCAGGTGGTCTTATGAGACAAACTTCCATTGTTATTTTTCCAAGTACTTAAACATTTATATATGATGTCTTATAATGAGGCCATGATGTTATGTTTATGATGTCAATCATTATTCATTCAATTATTATAAGATTATTTATTGACGTCTATGTAATTATTTTATTAAATGTGATATCTAAGGATAAGTACCAATCACATTTGATTATTTATATTTAATTACTAGATCATTATTTATTAAAATAATATTATACATTGTTACAAAGTTGTTAGTTAAATTGTCTGTTATTTAGTGATTTACCATTCCTTGTGTTTTATTATATATTTACTCATAATATATTTTGTTGTACATATACCCTTACTGTGAAATAGATCTCATCCCATTATTTTGTTTCCTTTCACAAAGATTCGAGGATGTGTATTTTTATTTAAAAGGTAGGATATGCTAAAATGAATAATGTTTCACTCAATGAATATACTATATTATATTCCATTGTTACAAATATAATAAAGGATTCAAGTATGTGTCTAGTTATCCAAGAAACTAAACTATATAGTAATTTTGGATGTGATTCCTTGAATCTAGTGATAATATAATAATGTAACCATAGAATCTAAACTACTAGGGTCATGTTAAATAAAATTAAATGTTTGAAACAAACTATAGAATTAGAAAAACAAATCTAATACAATATAGCCTAATATTTTATTTAATATCCAATCTTAGAGAAAAAATCCTGGAGACATTAATTTTCACATGATACATCCAAACACAATCAGATGAGAATATTTGAAATGTTAGTAGTTGATTCATTTTGTGATAAAACTAAATTTAGAAGACATGGAATAACATTATTATTGTGAAAAAATTAAGGAATATTTATAACATTAACCATTTGAAAATGAATACAAAACTTCTTATTATGAATAAATATCTTCGAGGTATGTCCCATGATTTGTGGAGATTTAATAATCAAGCTAAGGAGATCGATTTATCACGCTATAACCATTATAAATATTATGTTATTAAGAGTAATTTTCTAGAGGTAAATTTTAAATTTATATCTAATAGATAATTTAAATATTTGGGTATAGATATACAACTGTTACAATGTTTTATATGTTTATATAGAATGGTTTCATTGAAGATTAATGATGAAGGGGTAAAAAATTAGAAAAAAGGGTATTTTAGAAGATTTATGAACTTCCCCATGATGATAAAGATTCCCAAAGAATAAGACTATCTCAATTACATGACATAAAATAATTGTTTCTCTATAATACGTTCTCAAGATACATTATTTTTAGAGTTTTAGAGAATAATGAAAAATATTTAACTAACAAAACCCATTTATTTGTTAACTAATAGAAAATTTTCTACTCTATGATCAACTGATTAATCCATATAATGTATTCAACATTTCAAAAAAATTATCCATATAAGATACTATTCAATACACCCCTTATGTATTACTTTTCAATACAATGTATGGAAATTAAACATAAGAATCGGGTGACCTTAGATGCTCAGTAGGGGTAAACCTCAGGGATAACAATCAAAGATCATAAGTGAGTATAATATGAGAATATTATTATATTCAATATATAAAATAAAATAACTTTCAATAGATCATTGGTCATAAAACATGAATCATGGCATTTATCTTGGAATAAAATAACAAATTAATCAAGAAGTTATAAAATTATTAATTAATAAACAAGTGTTATTAGAGCTTAAATTTTTTATATGAATAAGTTTAAAATTGAGGTACATACACAATAAAAAGAAAAATTATCATAAAATTCATTTTCCCATTCCTATATAAAAAAAATCATTATTTTCATGCCTAATAATATGAGTAAACTCATTATGACCATTTTAGTATGAACAAACTCACTGTTCCTATGCCCGTATGAATAATGAGATGTAAAAATAAACCAATTCAATGGAGGGGTATTTATGAACCCATTTATCATCATTATTAAATATGAGTTCCACGTAAAACATGTAATCATCATATCATAAAGAACCCATGGAATGAAAATGGGGTTCATATCTGTTTAAAAAAGAATCGCTTTTGGAAAACCTTAATAATTCCATCAATAATCATAACATGGAATACTCATGGAAAATAAATGGGTATCCAATGATATTTAGTGAAATTAAATGTATATTTAATTTAATAAAGATAATACAATATATAATATTCACACTATATAGATAAATGATATACAATTAGGTCAACAATTACCCCCAAAAACTCGATGTTATGACAGCATGGTGAACCCCCTTAAAAAAGGAATAAAAGATAAGGAATTCAATGAATTAATGAATTGGAATTTGAGTTATTATTATACAATAATGATCATTTGGAATGAAAAATGAAGTTATAGATCATATAATTGTAGAGATTTAATTCCTCTCGTTTGTAAAATCATAGGCAATGAATCAATAGGTAAATTGGGAAAAAATTTAAAATAATAATCCATTTTTACATTGAAAATCATGATGAAAATGAAATATTTTCAATGAAACCACATATAAATATGAACTCATAGAATAATTGAAAAATAAAGTAATTTTTAAATTCATGAATCATGGGAATGAAGATTTATGAAAATGGTAAATCTATCCCTATTAATTTTTTAAAAAATAAATTCCAATTATTATTTTTATTAAGAATTTATAAGGGAAAAAATCATTAATTTCAATTGAAAAGTTATTTTAATACAAGATTAATTGAATTTTTATAAAATATATTAAAAAATATATTTTCAATAAATCTCCAATAATATTTTTTAGAAAAAAACATAATGGTTTTAATAAATAAAACATAGATTTGATGATAAATCATTTGATTCTAAATGGTAGGTAAACCATATTAAATATTTTAAATTACAGATGTTGAATACCCACATCATCAAATATAATAATATTTAATAATTTTAAATATAGGTAAGGATAATTATCAGTATCTTAGAAAATAATCTGTGTCATAGATCCCAAAAATAGAGGACATCTTTGGAGAGAGGAAAAATATAAATGAACAAATTGGAGTTATTCTCTATGATGTCAAATTTTTTTTGAGAAGATATTTTTCTTAAAGGAATATTATAGATATAAAAGGTTTTTTATTAATTTGGAATTAAGTTAAAATACATTTGAAAAAAATGGATCATAAAAGTTTCTTACAAGATCTTAATTGCCTAGGGAATTTGTGAATCATGGTGAAAGAATTTGATTCATCAAAATCCTCATTTCTTGAGTAATATTTAAACTAAAAACCATTGAATGATAAATATCATGAAATTAAACATATAATAATGTGGATGAAATATATTTCATGGTTTAATTCATCCTATAGGATGCATTTACACTATATAAAAATATTATATTCATAATACAAATTTTTGTCCATGAAATGAATTTGAGGCAACAATCCCATACAACATTTTATTTTTATATTCAATACCAATGAGAGAAATAATGTGTTGTTTAATATATTATATAATGAAATAAAATAGGATATAAATATATAATACTAAGGGTCAGTATAATAACTATTCCAAAAATAACATGGTGTAAAATACAAAAATATGCATCCGGAGGTAAAAATTGAGAAAAGGAAAGCTTACATTATTCAAGATTCATTTAGTGCATGAGCATGAATTCCCGAATAATAAAATTAATTTTTTAGATATATTATTAGAAACCTTATATATATATATCATTTAATATAGACTATTTATTATAATATTTTTTTCGTATTGTGTTTTTAATTCATTGCATGAAAATGTAAGTGACGCCGACATATTTATATAATTTTAAAGATCAAAGAGTGTATTTTATTAATAATATAACTTTTTATATTACATTCAAATTAACATAAGTAAATCAGGATTTTCTTATTACTATTAATAATATTATTATTTTTGTTCCCCTAGTAATCCATGGTAGAGTTTTATATCATTGTCCAAAAAGGCTGTTAAACCAACCCCAGACATGTAAACATTATATCTCGATGTTTGACTATGGTTAAATATGTTTAATGTAAAATTTAAAAATAAATTTAATGGATTTTTATTTATTTATTATTTTCTGAATTATATTTTAATAATACTTCATAAAGAAATATTCTTAAATATATAGTAATATAAATAAAGAAAAACCCCATTAATTGAAAATTTTCATATTTGAAAATTAAGTGTATGTTAATATTATTTCAAGTAAATAACTAATTTAAATAATTTTATCATATTAGTTTATATATTTAAATATCATATATTATGATTATAATAATTTAATATTGGAAACAATAATTTATTAATGTATATTAAAATATTCATTAAAAATAGTTACTTAAAAAAATTCCTTTATTAATTTTTTATCTTAAAATTATAATAATTTGAAATAGATTAATATCATTTTTATTTTCTAGTTTCTTTTTATTTAATATATTATTATTTATAATACTAATCTAATATTTCATGGATCATTTTAGTCTTCTGTTTCATGTGTTCGGTTTTTCATGTGACAAAAGTAACAGAAGATATTGTAACTTTAAAAGAACCATAATCATTGGTCATTGCATCTTAACCCCAAGAAAAAATTTATTGTTCTAAATTTTTAATAATTACATGCTAATGAATTTAGGTGAAAATGTTTTTAACATATTCATAATTCGATATATAACCTCTAATATGACATCGACCATACTCTCTTAGTCAATATCAAATTACTTATCATTCCTCGAACAATATTAACCATTCATATGATCATATAACCAAGTACGTGTATACCATAATATTTTATTATTCACAATATTCCATTAACAATGAAAATTTAATATCTTGGACACTAAACCATAATGAATTCATATATTCCTCCAAAAAATTACAATGTCATTAACCCTCAAATGTATTAACCACTAGATCATAATGTCAAAAAAATTGTTGGAGCACAAAAAAATGAGATAGATAACACCATGAATATAATGGATCACATATTCTTTAATTGAATAAAGAATTATATGGTTATAAGTACCATAAAACCCAGTTTTCTCAAAACCAATCAACCATTTATTTCTTGAACATGAATCATATATTAAAACTATTAATTTTCCACCCCTCAATCATGTTTTCAGCAATAGTTATCTCAAAAAAACATATCCCTGCCAAAGAATAACATTTCAAGGCTATTGATACTATTTAATATATGTTTCTAACCTATTACAAAATAATATTGAATAAAAATCCATATAGGTCTCAAATAATGTACCTAACATTTAGAAAATAGTAGAATATCATTGATAAATATCCCTCACTGTTAAAAATAGACATAACTTTCAGGAATAAATTTATATTATGATATCATACTCTCTATATTAGGGAATACTTATAAACTATATATTTCCTACTTAATATGAATTTACAATGATTCTCACCAATTTATGTATTCTCCATTGTTCATTTATAAGACAAATTGGTTTCTATAAACATTTGTTTCTTACTATCATTTTCACTATAATTTTTTAAAAAAATACTAAAGGCGTAATTATTTTAATTATATACAATATATGAAGATAAAAACATAAATCAGAAGATGTATTCCCATATGAATCCTTTGTTTTTAACATTTGATGCTTTTTATTCCCCCTATGACTCTCTGTTTTAAATATTTGGATATGAATGGTCAATTCTCTAGTATGTTACCTAACTTAACAATTTAAGGTTATACATAAATACTATACAATGGTTCATTAAAAATAATACATGATAACCATTTCTTAACCCCTTTGAGTCTCAAAACATAAGTTAATTTATATTTCTTTTTCATTCAACAAGTGATTATTGAGTTGAAACCCATTCATCCATTTTTAGGATTACTGAACTTATTCATACATATTCAGGAGTATGATTCCACGTGTATTATATTGAAATGGATTTAATTTTGAGGAGAACCAATTATTTTATTTTTTACCAATACCTCAATATGTTATCATATATTTATAATTATATCTTATATTATTTCATATTGTTTTAACTAATGTTGTTTTTCCCAACCTCTAAAGAATTAAATATTACCACAACTATCATAATGGGTTATCTATATCTTTGAATTTTTTGATCAACCTTAACTTAAAACCCCTTAAATTATCCTCAACTAAAATCATATCCTATAATGCTAATTAAAATAATAACATATACCATCTATGATTCCCTATAATTGTGTCCATATCAATTACATGGGAAAAGTAAAATATTTTCTTTGATTACATTTCAAGAAAATTCATGGTCTAAACCTCTAGAAAATTTGGAAAAAATATTAACCAGTAAAATATCATGTCTTATTCTACTAGTAGATTTTTTTCCACAATATCATCAACTACTAGATCCATAACAAATCTTCTATATTTCATATATATAATACAAAAATTATACTCTTCTAAGCATATCATTAAAATTATTTTTATTTATGACCATAGGATAATGGAAACATAATAAAGGGATGAGATAAGTTTCCTAGTAAGGGAAATAATAGTAAATAAAAATCAATGATTATATGTGATAAAATATTAAAATATGGATAAAAAAGAAACATAAGAAAAACATACCCAAAATAGCTTATGTCAATAACCCTAAGTCATGGAATATGATAATACATAAAATAAGAACTGAATTAAGGGAGTGTAGACATATGAGTTAATAAACATGATACATGGGATCATAATAAAGTCATAAAAATGATAATATTTTTCTAACAAAAAAATTACATGATAACATTGTGAGAAAACCCATCACAACCCTATCTATGTGAACAAAATCATTATGTTCATACGTAAAACTATTACCAAACTCATTATTTTCATGCCTGGGTGAAAAAATCATTATACCCACACATAAATATATCATGAGATATTTTATTAACCAATGTATTAGTGGGTGATATATGAACCCATCCAACAATATCCATACATAGGAGTGAAATATAATTTAATAATGATTATATCATAAATAAACTATCAGAAAAATGGTATTAAAATCATTTTTAAATGAAATTAAAAAAGCAAAACATTTATAATTACATTAATAACAATAACATGATACCCTAGTGGAAAATAAATCAGTATCATAATAAATTTAATAACATTATAGGTAAATACCACTTAGTCATGAAAATAGATCATATTTTATTCACACCATATAGATAAGGGTTATAATTTTATGTAAATAATTTAACATATGAATCGATGTTATAACATCAAGTCGAACTCCCATATAACTATTTATCTAAAAATATGGTATTAATATAGGAATGGAATTGGATGAATAATTATGGTTATATACTAATGTTGATTTTGAAATAAAATTATAATGATGGATCATTTCTCTTTTGGAAATTTAGTATTTCTCATTAGTGAAATCGTGAGTAAAAAATCAACTACTAGATTAAGAATACATTTAGAATAATAAAAAAATATTCTATTAAAAATCATAATGAAAATGACCATTTTTACATGAAATTATATTTAAATAAATAGTAATAGAAAAATAGATAAATAATTTACATTTTAAAAACCATGATTTATTTGTAAGAATATTCAAAATGATGAGAAATTTGTTATTTTGAAATGATTTTAAAATGAAGCATCATTTATTACAATTATAATGAACATCTAACTGATAAAGTCTCCAATTTCATTTGAAAATTAATTTTCCAAAAAAACTAAAAGAAAAATTTTGAGGTATATTAAATCATTAATTTTTTTATAAATAAAAAATAAGTGAGTATTGAAAAATAAAAAAAATGTTTTCTAGAGAAAAAGACAGTGGGGGATAGAGTATTTTAATTTTAAACGATTAAAATATATATTAAATGCATTGAAATACCCTATATGAAACATCAAATCATAAAAAAATTGTATTAAATATTCCATTTGAAAATATGTAAGGATATTTTTTAGGATAATATAAAATAATCCAAATTTGAGTTCCCAACAAAGAGGAGATCTTCGACAGGAAGTAATATATAGATAAAAAGATTCCCTAAAAATAATCGAGGTTATTCATTAAAAATTTAAAATTATATTCAATATTTTATTTCATCAATGAAAATGATATCTATAAAAAGAAGAACGTCCCTATAGAAAAAGATAAAACAACATAGTTTAAATTACTTGTCAGGATAAAATGATCCTAGAAGATCATAATTATGTAGAAAGTTTGTCACTCATTGAGAATGATTTTAGTTGTTAAAACTAATATTTCTCTAGAATCATTTTATTCAAAACCCCTTAAAAGGGATTGAGTTTTAAATTTGGAACTTCCAATGATTTTGTGAAATAATTTAATCTTTTCAATATTTTTCATTTCACATAATAAAAAATGTATCTTCTATTATACAAAAAATACTATGTTTGGCATGAATTATACACAACACCAAGTTGATATTTTGATACACTCAAGACTTGGGATATTTTAAGGTATACACAAAACTATTTCTTGGCATGTTTTACACACAACTCCTAGTTCTTTTGACATCTTTCCTTACTTGCTAGAACGAGTTTAAACAAACACTGGTATATTAATGAAATATTATTATTAAACATTATTACTTATCTCCTAGACATTAAATTAACTGTTATAAATAGTAATATCTAACTTTCTAAAGTAAAATGTTTATAATTTAAATTCATAGGTTACTTATTAATTAGAAATGAAAATATATACCAATTGATTATAAAATAAATAGTTTTATTTTTAATATCTCTAAGTCATTTTTTCTTCCTAAATTATATTAATTACTATTAGTGAATGATATTAATGAATTATATTTTTTATATGTTTATTTAAATATTTTTTACATTAATAAAATATATTTTATATGCATAAGATTAGAAAAAAAATACAATTTTATGCATAAAACCCTATATTTATCAAAAGGGTAATTTAATTTCCTTTTAATGGAGAACCCATTTTAAATATATTTTTTGAAACATTTATATATTTAATATAAAAAACTAAAATTATTATTTGATTGAGTGATATCAAAATTTAATTTAGTTTAATTGAGCGTATTTTTCAAGTATGTTTCAAGTTTTGATTAATAACAAAAAAATATAGAATTGTAATTGAAAACATGTTTTACATGAAAATAATTTAAAGGGAATAATTATATATTTTATTGGTTTTAAAAGTACAATTAGAACAATTTTTTTTTCCATTTAATCCAATGTAGGTCATGTGAATCAATTTTCACATTTAATTTTCATATAAAAACATGTCAAAGTTTTCAACATTTTCATTTTAAAAACTCATTTTCTTGTTCTGTCAACAAGATTAATTTTAAATTAATTATTAAAATTTATGAGTTTTGATTTATGAAAAATTAATTTAATATTTCGAATCCAAATTTTCAAATTTTTTAAATAGGTCCCTTTTTATTTTGGATAATTTTAATAATTTATACAACCACAGTTAAGGGTAAATCAGGTAATTAAGGGCATAAATAATATTTTAAATATTTGAAAACTACCCTAAAACGTTCTAAAATTTTATTTTATGAATTTAATCAGATTATTTTCCCATGTATATCATATCATAATATAATGGATACTTTTCCAGGAAAATGTGTTAAATGTTATTAAACTAAAAGGAAGTGACGAAATGTCACACTCTTACTTTTAATTAGTATAATATTTTTAATATGGGTATAAATTGAAAATATTCTCAATAATAAATATTATTATGAATGTTAAAATTTTTATTAGAATCAAAGAATTTTTTTTTTAATTTATTTTATGAAATAATTGTCATAAATAATTAAAAAATGATGATTTCATAATTTTGAAATTAATGAGATAAATAATTAAATTATATTATAAATATTAAAAGAAACAAAATCATACTTAATTATGATAAGACTAGAATTTTATACAATAATATGACCATTTTTAGGTGTATTATGTGGATTGGGTTTATGTTAACTTGTTGGATTGATTTTCTTAATCTGAATGTTATGAATAGTGTCAAAATTAACACTTGTGATATTTTATGAAAATAATATATCATCAAATTATTTAGAAATTAAAAAAATATTAAATAAGTAAATTTGGAAGATATAGGGTCTCCAATTTCCTAAATGATCCCTTTATGACTCAATTTACCCTTTATATGTTAAAATTACATCCACTTAAAATTAGAAACATTGTTACCACAATTAAAATTAAAATTTCATCACTAAGGGTCAATAAAAATGATATGGTTTTAAACAATACCAAAACATTCCTAAAATATAATGGTAGAGGTTATTACAAACTTATGTCATCATTGATATTAATAAATTTAATTTTGCAGATATTTTACTTGCTTATTATTTTATTATAATTTAATCTTTTGAGAAATTCCATTTGTGCCACTCCCCTCTTTGATAAAAGGACACAACCACCCTCATCACATTTCACCCCATTGAGTTTTATAGATCAAAAAAACACATCAAAATTCACTTATAAACTTCCCTATCCACATTATAGTGGTTTTTTATTCCCAAATTGCCAACTCTAGAGTCCTTTATAGGAGATCTAAAGAAGTCGTTCCGAAGAAGTGGTAATTGCATTAACCAATCACTATCTTTTTCTACTCTACTATACATCCTATAAATTTATGATATATATACTAAAATAATTAATTATATATAATAAATAATCTAAAATGTTATTATGATTATTAACACAAAATTATACATACCTTTTCCCATCGAACAAGATGTGACTGCATCGCTCATGCATACGTATGACTTACCGTCTCTACATAGTGATACAATTCATTTTCCATCACTATATTTTATGAGTGGTAATTAGAATTAATTTAATGTATAAATATGATATTTATGAAATAATTATATGTATTTAATGATAATATCATATTTACTACTTACCATATAATCTTTTGGGAAATGATAATGTCACGCGTGCATACATATGACTTACCATCTCCACGATGCGATGTGATTCATTTTTCATATATATTTTACATGGATGGTAATAAGGATGAAATATATGAATATATATTATATATATATAGTAACTATTACTAAAAAATTATAATATATCATATATTTTTATTTCTTTTAATGATATGTGAAAACTAAAATAGCATTCAGGTGTATATAAGCCTTGTCATCTCTACAAATGGTGTATTTTATTTTCTACCATTAAATTTTATAGATCTCCATAAATACATGTATGATAAAAATTTATGATATATATGCCATTGTTATAATAATTATGATTATGAAATCATGATCTATGTATGATGACTAAGGATAAAAGGTCAAAACACATGTGAAAAATAAAGCGAATATTACTTGAAGTGTAACATTAACAATGAATTGTAAATAAATACGTAATATATATTAATAATAAAACCATATATGGTATTAGATAAAAAATTGGTTGTTTAATATATTTATAATAAAATTATATTTTTTATAAAATATATTTTAATTAGTAAGAATATATTCATGATATAAGGTAATATATATTTGTCTCACTTTTATTTTTTTGAGACACATGCCTTATACACTTCAAGTTTATTTTAAATGGTGTATATAATTACAATAGATATATTTTATGAGTCGTATCAAGAATATTATTTTATTTTCATATCAATATTATTTTATTTCATTAATGGGGTATATGATTCTAATAATCATAATGTGATTTTTATTTATATAAAAAAGTCATCAGTATTTGGAGTTATTTCATTTTATGTATATATTAGGGAATATTTATCTTCAATGACTATGTTTTCTAAAAATTAATTCTAATATTTATTTCATATTCTCATATTAATTCTTAAAATAATTTTTACTAGTTCTTATTTTTTACTACAAGGATTGAAAGGAATCTTTTTGTCCTCTTCCCATCAAGGTACTTTGTGACTTTTCAATAAAAGTACGCAAGGAATGGTTTTTTAACATAGAACACATGTCCCAAATTTTCTAATATCATGAACATTAATGATTTGAATCACCCTTTAAAATATTAAAATGTTATTTTCAAATAAATTTTTTTAATATAAAATTGAACAATATTTTAATAAAACAAGATGTTTTTTAAAAGAAAAAATATTTTCCTAATGAATTATTTCAAGTGATATCTCAAAAATTATTTTCAATTTAAGAGAAAATAATTTGATCTTACTTATGCTTTAGTATGAATATTCATAAATAATACCCTTATTATTATGACTAATAATTATTTATTTTTACGATGGATTGATATTTATGAAACCCAAATCTTTTCCCTAGGTTATGTTAGGATTGAGTGATGTTTTTGAAACCCATTTAATTCCATGGGGTAAGATATGGAGAATTATTTTTGTTCAAATGGAACACATATCTATAGTTTTCATGATTTAATGTGTGGGATCTGTATCTCCCACAATTAAATTGGATAATTATTTTTATCTCATGATATGGGGATTGGAATCAAGTCAAAGGGATTGATCCATGATAGAAGATGGGGATACCCGGTCCACTATGGGATGATCGGGAATCATGATTCCTTACAAGGAAATGACTATAACAGGGGATGGTGGTGTGTTCGTCCTAATATGTGTAGTCCCCTTGAAGTTCCCTGTTTTGTTTTGGAAGTGTTCCTTGACTTATATGGAATTATACTTCTTGTTTATGTGTCATCAAAAATTCCATGTATTATTCTTTTGTTATTATTTCATGGATTATTCTCTTGTTTCTGTTATGATTTATTTTTGATGAACATTTAATATATATTCCATTGTTAATGTTTATGATATTTGATATTCAGGGTATAATCTTATAATGTTATGGTCACATTCTCATAACCTTATGATAAGGTTAAAGATTATATACAACCCTATTTTAGCCTTAATAGTCATCTGAACTGACCTCTTTTCTTAGGTTTTTCATTTTCCTAGGTTATATTGAACAATTTTTGGGAGCTTTACTAAGGGGTAAACCTTTCTTGGAATCATTGAACTTATTTCAAGACACTATATTTTTGTGTTCTATTTTTCAAGGGCATTAAATTAATAATGGATTTGGGTGTCTATTTTGTGTAATGTGTTAAGTATTCCTAAAAAAATGAAATTTTAATGTATGAAAAGTGAGGGTCTCTATAGTTGGTATCATAGAAAGGGTTTAGTTAACCTTAAGAATCTCATATGAGAAAAAATTAGTGATATACCTAGGGATATTTCTAAGGAAGTTTCTATGTATTTCTCAAAGGATAAGTCTATATATAGGTTTCAATCCTAGATATTTCATAATAATCATGAATAACCATTGATTAAACCACATGTTTCATAGATTTAAATATTATAAGTAATTTTACTTGATTATGTTGTTCTACCACTATGATGATTTTTTATCATGCAATGGTTTCTAGTATTACTCTATGGTTGGATGCTAAATAATCTATGTTAATGATGTAATTGATAGGAAATGAAATGGATGTCCTCCAAAGAAAACAAATGTTATAGTGGAGGGAATAGATGATCTTGTTGTTAGGATCAGACATCATTATAAAGGCTATAAATCATGTTGGGCTTCCAAATGAGGAAATGATGGAACAAAAAACTATTGAGTCCTTTATGAGGTAGTTTCCACCTTCATTCACTAGGTCTTATGATCCGCCAGTGGATGATCAATGGATATGTACAAATGGAGATATATTTTTGGTTCTCCAATGTTCAGAACATGATAAATTCATTTGGTTTTTCAATCATTACAAAGTTGAAACATATCAATGGTGGGATATTATTAAGAATACGAATAATCATGAGGAAATTGAATCCACGGAATGGGATGATTTCAAGACCATATATTTTAATATGTAATTCCCATATATTCATTATACAAAAATGGAAAATTAATTCCTTGAGTTATAGAAAAAGGATGATGAATCTGTTTGAGAATATGAATCAAATTTTACAAGTCATAGGAGATATACTTTAATATTATCATTCTACCTGAAATTATGTTTGATTAATTTCTCTATGGGATAAAACAAAGTGTCTTAATTGAATTATCCATAATATACTTTAGTAGTTATGATGAAATAATTTTACGTTCCATAAAGGTAGAAATACAGGATGTAATTATGTATCAATCCAATGGTTTTGATAAGAAGGGGAAGATAAAGTTTAAATGAAATTATAAAAACCATGGATTCAAGAAGAGGGTTCCAATATGTCAATTTTTAGAAAGAAGCAGGGTGGAGATTGCATTAAGGGTACTGGTAAATATTTTAGTTGTGAAAAGATAGGTTATCTAGGAAGTGATTGTCAAAGTACTGGGAATAAGTCAGCTAGTGATGTGAATAGAGAGAAGGCTATAAAGAATTAAGAAACCACATTTTAATGATGCAAGTGTAACAAAAATAATCATTTTTCAAATCAAAGTCAAAATCCAAGGTTTAACTATGAAGATCAATATTAGCAACCTCTTAAAACCAAAGGCCAGGGAAAATATCATGCAACAACAGTTGGGTATGTGGAGTATGACAATGAAGTGGTAGACCAATTGAGTATTTATGTAATGAAATTCAGGAATAAGTGGTAGAAGTACTTTTATAGTATTATAGATTAATTAAGTTTCTATGTATTGGTCCACTTTAGTTTTCCCATATGTATTTAAGCACATATGTTGAATAGTATTAAAAAACATTAAATGTGATTGAGGTAATAAGGTGATATTTTTTGGATAACATGTGATTAAGGGAAGGATAAACCTTAATATGTTCATGATGTTATGATAAAAATATTTGTATAAGGAAATTTTGGATACGAATAAGTAAATTAGGCAGTATAGATTTCCATGGAACTGATTTTTGATTTTTTGAAATGTGGTTTATGCTATCGTTAATTATGTTTACAACTTTTTGGGATGATGTAATATATCCATAATCATTAAAATAAGGAAAAATATATTTTTTTAGTAAGTATTTATGGTAATTTAGGTTATTACCAAGTTTTTAGTGCATAATTGATGAAGGTATTCACATGTTTGGAATGGGACCACAAATAACCACATTTTAAAATTTTGGATAAATATTAAGATGATTTTGAGAAATTTTGTGAATTTTTTTCTAATATGTTTGACATTAATGTTTTATAAGGGTTAAAAGGTTAAATATTTTTTGAATGGTTAATGTTAATATTTAGATGATATTTTTATATATTAAATTATTAACTCTCAATAGAGGGATTTATGCATATTGGATAACTTGTGCAGAGCTTTGTTTTGTGGTAATGACATATGGAATGACCTATAATTTTATTTATGGATATAATGATCCACTAAAAATTTAGGAATGAAAATTTCACCTTCAATTCATTGAAGAAGAGATAGACTATAAATTGATCGAGGCCCAAAAAATGGTGAGGTTGTATTGAAATAAAGTAAGTATATATTCTCAAGAAAATTATACAACTTAAGAAAAAAGGGCATTGAAGTAAAATATTGTCTCGTTATCATCATTTTTTATGATTTCAATGACCCTTTTAAAGCCTCCTTGGGTTATATATTTTTTATTTTCAACATTCTCCTAACAATGTTCACAATCATTCTTCATCAGAACATAATGGTTAGAATTGTCTTCAATGTCCAGGTTTTCACTTACAACAAATCTACTCCTATGTGTAAACCCAATTATGAGTTATTATAAGTAAAAATTATGTTTAAACTTTCCCTTTTTGAAATTAATTTTAGTTTTCATTTATATGAAGTGGGTTTTTATGAAAATAACATTCATGAATTAAAACATTGACAACCTGATGAATTTTAAGTGAATTTTTTAAGGGGGTATAATTTAATGACCCTGAGATTTCTTGGAATATAATTTTTTAATACATTTAATATTTATGATATTTTTCATTTCACACAATACTGAATATTACTATAGTTATATGAAAATAACTGTGTTTGTAATGTGTTATCTACAACACAAAGTAAATGTTGTGCTACATAAAACACTTAGTAGGTTTTGGTGTGCATAACACTATTGTTATCTTATGTTATTCACAACTCCATGTTCTTTTGATATATTTAATTAAATGCAAATCTGAGCTTTTCCAAAAAATAGTATATTATTAAAATACATTAATTTTACAAAATATGATATAATGTAGTTGATAAATAATTTTATATAAATATTATTAAATAACATATGAGAATATATTGTTTATATTATGAATTCAATGGTTACCAATTAATTATAAATAAAAATATATACCAATTTATTATAAAACAAAATAGTTTTATTTCTTTGTCCTCAAAGTCATTTTGTCATAAAAAATTAAATTATTAAAATTATTGAATGATGTTATTGAAATATATATGTTATATATTTTATAAATGATTTTTAATATTCATCTAATATATGTTAATGGCCTAAGATATGAACAATCCAAATTTTATGCATAAAACCCTATATTTTACTAAAGGGTAATTTTACCGCCTTTTAATGTTGAACCAGATCTTTTTTTTCACAATTTTAGATGTTTTATATGAAAAAATATCTTTCAACATGGGAAATCAAAATTAAATTTAGTTGAATTTTTTAAATTTTTCATATAATTTTCATGTTTTCCTAAATAGTGAAAATATGATATTTTAATTGAAAACAACTTTTTCATCGAAATAATTTATAGTTTTAAATTACAAATTTTATTTTTTTAATGTATAAATAGTTATAATATTTATCATTTAATCCAACATATCTCTTTTTAATCAATTTAACATCTAATTTAGATATAAAAACAAGTCAATCTTTTTGATGTTTTCATTTTGAAAACATGTTTTCTCATTCCGTTAATGGTACCACACTTTTATGAAATGAACTGATATTTTTTATTGAATTATAATGACATCCCAATAATATAATACATTTATTTTGAAATGATAAATGTTTATGACATGAATCATTTATTTCATCTTTGCAAGACTATGTATGAACTTTGTATATTACATACATAATATCACACCTTTAATGTTATCTTATTCTTTCAATTTACATTTAACTAACTTATCACATGTTCACCCTTACCATGAATCCTATCTCACTATTTTGTATGTTTACTTTCCCTAAGATAAGAAGAAATTTTTCATGTTCAGTATTCATATAAAGATTACTAAATGGAAACATCATTGTGGGAAATATTGGAAATCCTTTATAAAGTAATAATATTAAGTATTTGGTATCCAATAAAACCAAAAAATTATGATTCCTAGCTCTATTTTTGTTAAATTTATTGAATATTCATCTAATGAAATGTAATATTTATTAAAAAAAATTAGGTTGGATGTAGTTTTTTTTATATAGATAGGGGTTTTTAAATCATTTGATATATTAAGTTTGGAAAACATTTGTGAAAACCCTTGGGATAAGTCGAAGTATTGGATACAATCCTAAGTATTTTTTAGAAAGATATTATTTAGTTTTTCTATAAATACATAATTTTGGAATATATATGTTGATATTGGTTTTGGAATATATGCATCAAGGTTTTACATCCCCCAAAGGGCTTATTTTGTATATCTCATATGCAAACCATTATTTTTATTACCAATTTATTAATGATTTATTAATCAATATTAAAAATAATAAAACCCATAATATCTATAATTGTAGTGTATTTTGGAATTATGTACATTTCATAACAACATGAAAAATTAAATCTATAATATTTATTGAAAACATCCTTAAAATTCTCTCACTTAAAACATTATGGGATAACCTGGGGAAATAAATAGGAAAGGGGTGACCTATAAAGAAAAATAATGGAGTAGACATGGAATAACATGATGAAAGAAATACATTTTATAAAATAGGATTACAAATGGGTCATTAATGGCGGAGAATAAAAAACTTGAACAATAAAACATGATATAGCATGGTAATGTAAATGCAACATGGAAAATGTGGAAATAACATAAAAACATGCATCATAAACATAGGTCAAGTATAATTTCCAATAAACCATGAAGGAAAAAGTATCAAAAAGGAATAAAGTTTAATCCATGTCAGAAAATGAAGTTTCATGATTCTAAACATTACCCAATGCATTGGAGCACTATATAATTTTGGGCGCACCCATCACCTTCATTTCATTCTCATGCTTATGTGTTCCAAATAGACCTTTCAATATGGAATCATTCATAATAATAATTTATTCCATGATTAAGTATTTTGGAGAAAATACATGTTTCTAAAAAATAAACAAGTATATCTGTACAAATGGTGAACACCCTTGATAAGAAACAGGTATGGGTATTCACTACACAATTTTTTAGCATGTAAAATGGCGGTGAAATTTTGGAAGTATAACAATGAAGTATGAATGTATATATGTGGGATCTCTGAGAGTTAAATGGGTTTCTAACTACTTATAAATAAATTTGATTATAATGGGGATATGTAATAACATATACCATCATAAGTAAATTTTGATAAAATACTAAAGAAGATAATTGAATAAAGAGGAAAATGGGAGGATCCCTAACCATGAGAGTGTGACTCCAAATACTTGGTAGGATCATTTAGATATATTGGATGAACATTGGGGAGACTACATAGAGGTGATGTAAAATTAATTACATGATACATGTATTATGAGTGACGATAAATGGGAGCTTTAATGGGTATATATATTAAATGAGTGGGAAAGTTTTTAATATTCCCCAAACATAGGTTTTGGACTCTATATCATAAAATTACCAAAACCAAAAACCATTCCATTGTATCAACCATTGGTTTTGGCCAAATTGAATTAGTTTTTTTTATTTTATAATCCATGTATAAACATAATAAAACCATTACCTTACTGATGTGGAAGTGAGTAATACTCATAGGGAAATGATTTTAAATCCTTAATATATATTAATGGTTTTTTAGGATTCATAATGGGTTTATAAAATTAATAAAAAAATATTATATCATATTAGTTTAAAGATAAAACATATTTTTCATCTTCGATAACCTTTATATAATTTGTTATATCACTTTTGGGTCATTACGATGCCCTAATACCAACTGTAAATTTATACTGTTTTTAATTTTTACCCAAATATTTGACTGTCATAGAAAATCATGAGAAATTATTTGTTGGAAAATATTGACATTATGATTCCAAAAATAATATTCATTTTATCTATAAAATTATAAAAATATTTGAATTTACAATTTTATATTAAGAGTCAATGTTTATTAAGAAATGTTGAGTTTTTATAACAATAAAAGTTTTTAAACCTTTATAAAATTACATTTGACATCATAAAAATTATATGATCATTTATATTTGGTAAATATTATTTAAAAATAATATTTATTTAAAATCCATTAAATCATCAAAATATATTCCTTAATTGAATTTTAATATTAATGAAAAATAAAATTTTTTATTGTATAAAAAATAAATGTGTTTATAACATAATAATAATATAATGAAAATTTATTCATTACTATACAAAAAATAATGAACATTATCATATATCTTGTGTCTTGATACAAATCAATTTAATACAAGAAAAAATATATAAGAGTAAGGTCCACAATGGTGGGAATTTTATGTGGTGGTTCAATGAACGATGTTTGGGTCATGATCTCGATGAGCTTTAACTTCTTCAATAAATGGTTTCACTCATTCATATAATTATTCATCTCGTCTTGGACATGGTCCTAAGAAAAAACCGATGATACTATCTCCCTTATAAGCTCTGATAAATGGGATTCATTTGGTATGATCCTTCTGGGTAGGCCGCCAATTCCTTTATTTCTGTCAATATGATTTATTAAAACCCTATATTAATAATAATCATGTTATCACTAATCAACATATATTTATCAAAGTCAATGCTGATTAATCACCCATTAAATATGATATGATATATTAAATCCCAATATATTATGTGTTTTCTATAAACGTATTGAAAAAAATACATTCAAATATATCACAAGGGGAATTTTATTTACAACAGTTTGGGTTAGTACAATATTCTACATTTCAAAAATATTTCTCTCAAAATATTCTTTTCCCACAATAAAACATATAAGGGTAACATGGATTCATCATCTCTTATAGTTCCCACATTTCTTCTCAAAACGTGTGGTTTCTCCACTGCACTTTGACCAGGTTAATGGTATTATTTCATAGAACATTTTCTTTATGATATAAGATCATTACCAACAGATCCTCAGAGGAAGAATCATTCTATAATGGAAACAAATGCGATTGAGTACATGCGAGGGGTATGTTATATACTTCTATAAAGGGATACATAAAAAACACCACGTAGTTGAGATATGTCAGGTGGGAGTGCTAGTCAATAGTCCTCTTCTCTAATGAGATAATGGATCTCATATGGAACGATGTATCTTGGAATAATATTTCTTTTATTCCCAAATGTCATGAAATTTTTTCATGGATATATATATATATATAGGAATACCATGTGTCTAACATCAAACTCCATGTCTCATCGATGATTGTCAATATATCTCTTTTGTTGACACTAAGAATCCTTGATGTGTTGCTAATTTTTCATATCCTTTTCCACCATTTCCTCAACCATTTTAGGACATATTAGTTTTTGTTACCCTACTTCAGCCCAACATGTAGGTGTTATTCACCTATTCCCATAAAGGTCTTCATAGAAAGATGTTTTTATTTTTTATTTGAAACTATTATTGTATGATAACTTGACTAGAGGAAGATGTCTGTCACATCCTCCTTTTAAGTCAATAGATAATTCTCTTGATTTGTCGTTATGTGTATAGATAGTTTACTAAGATTGTGCATCAGTTTGAGAGTGATAAGTTGTGATGAATATCAACATATTATTTAAATCCTATTGTAGACTCTTCCAGAACATAGATAAAGATCCTTGATCTTGATCGGACACAATCGATAGCTATGTTATGTATAGCCTCACCACATCCCTAATTTAGATCCATCTAACAAGATCATGTGATAAGTAATCTTGAATCACTATTATTTGGCCATATTTAAATGATGGTCCCCCAAAACCCATAATCTATTATTTTCTTTTGTTATCTTTGGAATAAATGTAACAAAGTCCATGTTAATGTTTTACTATTTCCGTATAGTTATGAGAAATGGTTTCATTATCCCATTGGATTTTTTCTTTTCCTCCTTCACTTGATTATATACAATAAATCATGATGTATGTTACATAATATCTTTCTCAATATTGTAAGAAAAAATTTTCTCTCAAAGATCTTGATGAATTTTTGTGATTATTGGATGGATGGAGAATGTAAAACTATTCACATCATCCAAAAACACCTTCTTAACTTTGGATTTCATGGCAAAAATAGTTGTGTCACAAATATCAAAAAACATTCTTTATTAACATCAAACTATGAGGATTTCCCTTTTTTTACCACTTCCACTTTCTGTTAAATTCCATCAACATCTATTAAAGGATCCTTTTTATTTTTCAAAATAAACACTTGATCAATCATTTTGTGAGTGGATTGATGATTTTATTTCCTTTCTAATACCCATTTTCAACCTCATAATGTCTAATAAAATGGGATCCTTCTAAATTATAATCAATGGTAAATTTTATAGATCCTTTCTCCTAAAAACATCTCCCACTTTTTTTGATTTTTTAGGATGGTGGTGGATTAATTAGTCATAGTTCATAATCAGCTATAACATTATTTTTTGGTGCATATTCATCTCCATCAGTCTGAATATATACTTGATGCTTTTATGATCCATATATATTTCATAATTATACTGAAAGATATAATTTTCCCATATTTTCAAAGTAAATATCACATTATCCAACTATATATCATACACTTGGTATTTATGTTTGTGAACATTCAATTTAGTTGAAGAATAATCTACGACGTTGTCATTCTATAACAAAAACAACCAAAACACCACATCGAAGCAACGCTAAGTACCATAAAAAGTCACCCACTTTTGGAAAGTGTGACTACTGGTGAGGTGATAAGCCTATACTTCAAATCCAAAATGCTCTATTAAAATACATTATTCCATGAAATTGTTTATCCATTCTGAGTTATCTTGGTTAGAGGGCTTGACAATCATGATTAATTTATCAGAAAACAACGATAATACCCAGCTACTGTAAGGGAAATATGAATATATACCATAGATGTTGGTCACATCCATCCTTTAATAGAATATATCATTGATGGGTGCACATATATCCCATTTCTTCTGATAATATTTCCACATAATGAGACTTACTTCAACTTGAACTCAAATTTGTTGAATTTGGAATAAATCTTCTTCTGGTTTATTGTCTTAGTAGTAGTGATCAAAGTCTCCCCATGTATCTCATTTTATTTGAATTATATTAGAATATTATATATAAGGACTACCAAAAAATTATTTTTATAATCTATAAATACTCTATTAATCATGTACATGAATATTTATGTAGCAATATTGTGTCCAATTTACATTACAATGAACTCACAGATCCTATACCTTGTATGAAAATTAGTATTGGGTGATATTATCCTTCCTTGACCTAACTTGGTAATATATAAACCACAGATCCACCTAGGAGAATTTTTTTTCTCCACTCAGGGGATCAAAAATGTCATCAATTTGTAGTATATGATACTTATTCTTTATCCTTATTTTATTGAGATCCCTATAATTAATGAAAAGGAATATTGGATCATCCTTTAGGATGATGAATATTGGCGCACCCTAAGGTGAATCACATGGGTGTATGAACCCTTTATCCATATAATCTTGTAGTTGTTTCTTCACCTCTTAATGTTCTTAATCATAATTTCTATATTGATTCTTGTATAATGGAAACACCCCAAGTACAATATCGATTGACAATTCAACATCTTTTATAGGAGAAAGATCATTCAATTCTTTAGGAAACACATCAATGTATTTCCTCACAGTGTGAAAGACATCAGGGATGATCCTTTTCTTATACTAAATTATTTGAGCTAGATATTTTTGATCGTAAAGAAATTATATCCATTATAGAGATGTTGGTTCTAATGAAGATTCATCCATCTCCTTGAATTTGTATAAAATCATAGGACGATTCACAGTACCGAGAGTGATTTCCTTGTCATGGAAATTTATGTTGTCTCTATATAGGTAAATCCAATCCATACCCATTATTGCATAAAATTACACCAATGGGAGTATGAAAAAAATTTCTAGGAATTTTATCTCAAAATTTTTGCAGGGGAGTAGTTATATACTTTGGAATCAATATTTTCCCCATTTTCTTATTTAATTTATAGCTATAATTCCTTGCATTGTGATGGTATTTGAATAGTTATAATAATAATATTTTATATAAAGGAATGTATATAACTAGAATCAAAAATTATTTTCACTATTGTTTAATGAATGACTAGTATACCAATAACCACATCATTGTTTGGATCCACATCAACAATTGTGATAGAAATGATCACCCTTACTACATTGGAGGTTGATTGTTATCTATGAAAACCCTTTTTCTTATTTCATTAGTTTCTGGAGTTCCATGATTACATGAAATTGAAGCAATGAAATATTTGATGAGGGTTTACTATAGAATTATTTCCCTCCATAAAATTTGTTGGAATCTCATATCGTCAATCACTATCTAGCTATTATTCCTTCATCCACCTAAATCATTTCTTTTAACCCTTGGGAAATTTATAGGGTGTTTTTTTCCATAGCTTTGACCAGTGGGATATTGAAATTTCATAGAAGTAGTAGATTTATCTATATAACCTGTAGAATTAAACTACACTTTTTTAGTCTTATCCCCAATATACCGTTGAAATTATCTGATCTGCGTCTCGACTTTGATGGCATATAAGACAATTTCCTCTGATCTATCAAAGCCTCAGATTTCTTGGTATTTTCATAGATTAGGTTTTATCCCACCAAAAAGAGGTCATCTATTCATTCAGGGCCACAAAATAGTTAGAGTCTTATTGTGAAATCCTTTTGACGCCCCCCTCATACATTTGGTAGCTTTCTCATATTTTTTTTCTAAAGGGAATGAAAATCATTTTCCATTTAATTTCAGAGAAAGTAAGGAATGTATTTACTAAAAATCATTTTTAGAAATTCCTTCCACCCCATTAAATCGATAACTTCCTCATGATTCATATTATAGATCAATGTCCACCACTGATCAAATTCTCCCTCTATATGATAAAAATACAGTAGAACCTTCTCTTGCATAGAACACTGAAGGATGAAAAATATATTCTCAATGGATTTGACTAATAATTCTGTGATTAAGGACAAGGATAACTACCAAGACATACTGAATGAAATATTACAATAAAGGAATCGGGTTTACTCTTTATCCCAACAAAACCTCTCATGAGACTAAACATTAACCAATTAATTGGAGCGCTACATAATTCATGGATCACCTATCACTTTCATTTCATTTTCAAGCCTGATTTTTCATTATAGATCACACTACATGGATTCATTAATCATCATAATTTATTCAAAGAACATGGACTATAGAATAAATAAATTTAATTATTTAATCAAAAAGTATAATTGTAGAAAATTTTAACAACCCGGATAAGAAATGGGTACAAGTATTCAATACACAATTGTTTGGCACGTAAAATTACTGTGAAATTTAGGTAGCATAATGGGGGTTCATGAATGTTAATGGGAGGTCTTGATGAGTGAGAAAAGGGTTTCTAATCATTAATAAATATATATTATAGTAGGTTTATATATACTAATATATACCATCATAAATATATGATGAAAAAATACATAAGATAAAGAGGATACATGATTACTGGGGAGAAAAGGAGGATCTTTTACCTTAAGAGTGTGACTCCAAATGATTGGGATGGGATTATTGAGAGCTTGGGAACGTTTATATGGCTTTATAGATGAAAAGGTAGAGTAAGTACAAGATCCAATGATTTTGAGCAAAGATTATGTGTTCTTGGGTGGGTTTATAAAAGATATGAGTGGGGAATTCGTTATTATTTTTCAAACAAAAGTTATGGACTCTATTTTATAATACAAAAAACAAAAAACCTTCTCCTAGGTTTTACAATGTTTTCTACTTTATGGGAGTGAATTAAATTATTTTATATGGAAAAGAAACTAAATTAAAAAAACAACAACCCTAATGTTCTCGAAGTAAGTCACACTCTTAAATAAATGATTTTAAAACCGTAAAATGTATGAATGGTTCTTGAAGACTCGTAACGGAATTATAAAATTAATAAAACAAACATAAAATGAAATAATTTTAAAATTAAAACATAGGTTTTTCCTTGGATATCATTTATAGTATTTATTAAATCATATCTTGGTAATTATGATGTCATAAAACCCTATATAAATTTATACTGTATTTACATTTTACCCAAAAATTTCACAGTCTCCATAAATTTTGAAAAATTTATTGTTGGAAAATTTCAACACTCTGATTCCAATAATAATATTAATTTTATTTACATAATTTTTTATTATATGAATTTACATATTTAAAATAAGAATTGATATTTATTGAGAAATGCTGAGTCTTTTTTGACAATAACAGATTTCAATCCATAAAAAAAATTAAAATTGAATTTATAAAACATATATTTTCATTTATATTTGATAAAAATTATTTAATAATAATATTATATTAAAATACTATTTATTTCGAAAACCAGTTAACTCATAAAAATAATTTCCTTAATTTAATTTTAATGTTAACAAAAAATACAATTATTGTTTTATTATATCAAAATAAAAATCATCTATAAAGTAACATTAACTGGTTGAAAAAATATTCAATATTATGTAAAAAAATTAATTAATCATATTCCTAGGGACTTTATATGTATGTAATTAATACACCAGAAAACACCACAAGAGTAAGGTGTGTGGTGGCGATACTTTTTTGGGGTGGTTCAGTGTATATGGTTTTGGTCGCGATCTCGATGAGCTTAACGTCTCCAATAAAAAGATTTTCTCATGATTAAGTTGTTAAATGTCATCTTCATTGTGGTTGAATGAAAATACCAATGATTTTATATCCCTTGGAATCACTAGTAAATGGACATCATAGGATACAATCCTACAGGTTGAGTACATCACTTCTATAGTCCATGTCAATTTGATATGTTAAGAACCTAAGTTTATACTATTAATATGATCACTATTTAGTGGAAATATTATAAATTGTAATGATGCATAAATACCTTTTAAATTTGATTGGATATAATAATACCCAAGAATTGCATGTTTTTTCTATTACCATATAACATAATTAGATATTATATTAAATCACAAGGTGAATTTTAATTATAAAATTTTGGGTTGTTTAATCTGAACCATCGTTCTCATTTATGGTGATTGTTATATTACTGCACAAATAGTTTGAAACTCCTAGGGATATGCCTTAGTTAATTCATTTTTCCCATTATAAATATTATTAATGATTTGTATGTAATATGAAAATTAATGCACTAGGTTAAACATAAGGTGATGTAGATTGAAAAGACGATTTCATGACTGACACATCCTATAAATTCTTATGTGGTTTTATACTATGATTATTATTTATCATACATTACATTTTGGTTTTAGACAATGAATAGAACAAAAATTAATCATGTTTTACCCGAATTTTATACACAATGAGGTTATTATTGGAAATTAAATTGGATGTTCATTGGGGAGAAAGATATTGTGATTTTTCCTAATAAGTAATAATGATATATGATTAAAAAAATTAACCTTAAATATTCTCTAAAGAACCAAAGAAAATAAGTATGGAGTATTCGAAGATCTTTGGTGGGGGAGACCATAATGGAATGGAGGCTCAATTTTCTCCATGTCAGAAATGTGGAAAGGGACACCCATGATAAATTTTTAATGAAATAGAAAAACGTTTTATGTGTTGAATAGAAGGGAATTAGTCAATGCAATGATAAGGGAATGTGAAGAGTGTAATAAAGAGAAATAAATTTAATCATAAAAATAATTTTACAATTCATTTCCTTAAATTTGAGGAAACTTGAATTATCCAAGTCATTTTACTCATTAAAAGGTTATCTCATACACCATGGAAGGACTAACACTATGAAAACTGTTGAAGTAAAAGGATTGATGTGTTGTTTTATTGATATTTTAGAATTATTTTTCACAGGTTTTATATCAATTATATTTTGGTTATAATAGTTAAGAATTATTTAATATTTAATATTTTTTATTTTTCTTTATGTATTTGAATTAATGTGTTGAATAATACTTATAACCTAGAAAAAGTGATTTAAAGGTATGATGATATTTTTTGAGAAAAACAAATGATTGAGGAAATGATAACCATTAATATGTTTTTTTGTATAAGTAATAGTGTTTATTTTTTATATAGATATTTTTGGAATTGATGAAGTAAATTAGATAATACGGGTGTCCATGAAAATGATTTGTGATTTAGTTATAATGTATTTTATTATGGTAAGTACATTATTTTAATATTTATGGAATATATCTGATAATCTATGATATTATTTAAGGAATAAGGATATAATTACATTTAGAATACATTATCTCTTAATAGAGGTTTTACAATGATCAAGGTATTCAAATATTTGGTATATAACATTAAGAGTCACGTTCTTATGTTAAAGTGATTATTGTTATGTATATTTCTGAAATGTAGTGACATTATTTCTAATTTTTTTAATTTTTAATTTAGTCAGAAGAACACTAGAAGGGTTAAATGCTTAAATTTTTATGCAATTTATTATGTTTATCCTTCAATGTTACTGTAGAAATTTTAGAGAATAATTTATTGTATTTGATAAAAAAATTAACCTTTTTTATTTTGGTAAATATTTTGAAACTGATGAAAAGAGTTTTCATGATTTTATGGGTATTATGATATATTAAATGATAATTTTAGTTGTTCAAGCATAAAAAATCATCTTGGATATTCATTTATATGGGTAATAATTGAAGGTAATGTTGATCGATGCATAACCAAATAATCAAATTGTGCTTATGAAATAAAAAATTATTAATTAAGTATATTTTCTAGTTTTTTTAATGTTCAATGTGAAATAATCACTCAGAATTTGGAAACATATATTGAAATAAATATATTATACATTTACCATCATTCATAATAATTAAATACCCTTTTCCTCATCACAAACTTACAGCTTTTTGGTTGTTAATATTCTCATAACCATTTTATTTATTAATCTACATATGTCCTTGGGAATTAGATATCTACTTCATATATTTATTTTATGTTCTCATTGTTTTCTTATTTGGGAAAAACATTTGTGTTATTCTAGATGTAATTCTCATTTCCAAATCTCTCTTTCTAATAGGATGTGGTATTAACCCATTTTCCGACGTAGGTTTTTGACAGTAGTATACATAAATATAAAACCCTTGATTGATGAGACAAATTAAAAATTTATAGAATACAATTTTCTAATTTGGGGAGAATGTTACCCAGAAATATTTTAAAATAGGAACATTATTTTCAATAGTGTATAATACATGATTCATCGAGCTTAACCAACCCAAAAAATATATTATTTAAATTTGATGATTATTAATTATTCATTGAATTGGAATCCAAAAATAAGATTAATTTTATTAATATATATATATTTATATATATTTATAATGTTTCTAATTAATAATATTTTTTGATTAATTCTTATGAAATAAGTACACATATGTTAGTAATGTCCTTTTTTGGCATCAAAAATACATTTTCTTCAAAATTATTTTTATTTATTTTCCTTTATGGATAATATAATTTATTTATTCCATTTTTAGTAATGGTATGTTATAAAAGTTTTATAAATTTTTAAATAATAATATCAAAATTATTTAGTGGTGATAGTTTCATATTTTTTTAAAAAATTGATTTTTTAGTTAATAGTAAAAAATGTCTATTTTTATAAAACTGTCATTTATTTTCATTAAATCTTGTAATTTAAAGATAAATTGTATTTTTATATTTTGTATTAAATAAATATATAATAAATTATATATATAATATATAACTAATTTCATTTTAATCATCAATTTTTATGATTTTCGTATAAATAAATTTTTATTCTTAAAATCAATTTTAAACTATTTTTAATTGCATAATGCTTATCCATTTTAATTAATTTAAAAATCATAATTATGAATTATTTAATTGAAAATAATTTATTATATATATATAATATTTAATTTAAATACATATAATGAATATTACTAGTCATAGAGTTAATAAAATTCATGCTTTCCTTGAAATATCCATTTTTCTACAAAATAGCTTTTCGTTGTGCATTGCGGGATAATTATAAAATTAATTTTTTCCACATAAAGAGATTTAATTTTTTAAAATATGTTTAATATTTTTAATCATCATAGTTAATATTATTTAATATATTCAACTAACTTTTTTTTGTCAAAACAAATAATAAAAACTATAAAAACTCTTCATCATGGTAAAATGGTATATCAGGTTTTCCTAAGTTAAAAAAAAATTATAAGGCCACCATTTATTAATTTAAATATTATTGGATGAAATTATTTGTACCCTTATCAATCTATAAGATATATTTAATTTTTTATTGGCCTCTTTTCCATGAAAATGACCAATATAATAATTTAAGTAAGGAAAAATCAAAAAATGAAACTATCATACTTTTAAATATAAATTATGATTTCAAATATAGGGAAAAGAAATTTTGGAATTAATATTAATGGTTATTTTTATCACAATGAAATTATTTTCATTATATTAATTTAATTATAACATTTAGAAATTATATAAATAATTTTTATTGTTATGAAATGTAGATACATTATTTATTAAATTGATAAAAAATAACTGGTTTTAAAATTACTAAAAGTATTATAAATTGAATGAATTGTTTTTTCACATCAATTTTAATGAAAAATATGACATTTCCTTGATGTATTAAATTAATATATTTTTATTTCATTATTTTCTCTTTGTATTCATAGTCCAACTAAATAAATAGTTCCAAAAGTTACATTAGTGGTATTTTATAATAAATAACACTACATTAAATTTTTTAAAATTCATAAAAATATTAGCATTAGAAAAGTGAAGGGAATATGGTTGAACATATAAACCATGGTCTAGTAATAAGCTGTTTTTCATTTATTATAACAATATTTACCCATTAATTTTGAAATAGTTACTGCTACTTTTAAGGTTAAAATGGGATAAAAAATGTGTTAAACTAATAAAAATGATTTTAAATACAACATAAACATATCAATATTTTAATTTTTAATGTTATATCAATTAAATAATTCCTTATGTTCTAATTTTTGGAATTTTGGAATAGTTTTTATATTGAATCACATATTTATATTTTAGTCATTTTAAAAAATTTAAATGCATCCCTCCCATCATTTATAGTAGGGAACATCCTATTCAATTTTTATCAAACATAAAAATGATTTTTTTGGAGAATATGTAAAAAAATATCTTCTTTACATCCCTCCACACTTAGTTTATTACGTTATTATTAAAAAACCCTCTGATAAATAATTTTGGTGTAAACCCAAATTGGTTTTCCAAAGAGGCTGTATCTTTCTTAACCGAGAGTTTTGATTGATTAATTATTCTAAATCCATAAAATATTATTAAATCATACTAATATATATAAAATAATTTGTCAACCCTTTAAAAATATGTTTTTATATTAATATCATAATCTATATCCATCAAATGGGAAACCGAACCGTTATTCGTGTGTGTGGTGGACTACGACCTCACAAACTGATGTAATTTTTTTCTTTCATCACCTCTCATGAATGGATATAGTGATGACCATAGATTACATATATGATAAATATGAAATATTTATATTTTTTCAATTATAATATCACATATAATTTCTTACTATATAGTCTATTGGAAAATGTTAACGTCACGTTTGTGTATGTGTGGACTTCTCCCTCTACGAGCAAGGCGATTCATTTTTTTGTGATTTACATGAACATAAATAAATATAGATTTAATTAATACATATTTTATATGTGGTAAAATAATAAGAATTTTTTAATATTAAATCATATTTTCCTTTATTTTATTCCATCCATTGAAATGTGAAAACATCGTCCATGTGTACGTACAATCTACAATCTCCATGAATAGTATAATTCATTTTTATATCTATAAATTTTATGGATGACTATAAATATTTATATAATGAATTTATATGATATTTATATGATGATTAAAATTGTATATATTATTTTATAATTATTAATGTAGAAGGAAAAAATAATAGAACAAAAATATTCGTGGTAATGAATCACTTATCACAAAGAACAATGATTTATTTGTAGAATTGTTAATAATGGGCTGATAAAAGGTTAAAATTGATTCTTATAAGGTATGATATATATATATATATATATTATTTTTGACATATTTTTTACAAATAATTATTTATTATACTATTGGTTTAGAAAAATTAGAAGGATGTTGTACGTGTGGCATGGGTTTCTCATCTCACTTTATTTCTGTGAGTAAAATGTCACATTAAAAAAATCTAGTGTAGTTCATATAATAAAAATGAGTAAATTTAATGATTATTTTAATGAAAATAACACTTATTTAAAAATATTTAGGTGTTTCTCCCATTCATGAGTTTTTGATTCTGACAATATAAATGCAGTAAGGGTTTATCATCTAAAACTATCTTATTTGGGACATATATTTTATAATGCACCTATATTATTTTTTAAGGTGTAAGTCATACCTTTCAAGATTTTATATCATGAATTTATTTTAATTATTGATATTTAAATATTCATTTTTTGTTATTCTTTCATGGGGATTATGATTAAAAATTTAGCATTGCAATAAGGTTTTTATGTTACATCTCATTGATTATCAGGATTGTTTATGATTATGTTTCCGATGATGAAATTTCATAATATAACTATGAATAAACAAGTTATTTCATTTATACTCTAATTATCTATAGATATTACATTTCCCTTTATTTTTAGCTATTTAACAAATCAATATTCTTGAAGAATGATTTTTAAGGAAAACATACTTTATTTATTTATTCGATCCATGATCTATTTTGAACCATACACATGTTATTTAATTTTTCTCAAGAATATAAATAATATTATATAAGTAGTGTTGAAATTTTTTATGTCCCATAATCCTTTAAATAAATTAAATTTAATTATCCTGATTTTTTTCTAGTGTCATACTATTTTAAAATTTTCAAAATAATGAAAATAATGTTTTGATATAAATTATATGAGCTGAAAAAAATCAACAACTATCATGAAAATTTATGATTTGAAGCTTCTTTTAAAAAATTTCATATTTCCCTTCGAAGAAAATATTTTCCTTATTATTTACAAAAGTTTTAGAATTTAAATAAGATATTTCAATCTGAAAAGTTTATTTACATGACAGAATATTCTATTGAATCTTTTATAATAATTTTAATCATTGATAGCAACTATTGATTATGTTTTACTAGGGATTTGATCTAGTGACACCATTCATACTCTTTCTCGGGATGGTTTATGATTATGATGTCCATAAGTGTATGAAACCATTTTTTAGTAGGTTATTCTATCATTAAATTTTGAGATGTTTATACGAATTATTTATTTTCCACAGAATATGCTATGATGAATTGTTAATGAATCCCATTTCCATTCCATGATTTATGAAATAATGAATGTTTTATGATTTTTTGGAACACATATGCATGGTTTTCATTATTTTATTCATGGGAATAATATTATATGTGAATAAAATGAATTGGGTAATGTATTATATATACTAATATGAATATGGGAAACATGTTTGTAAGGGCCCAAATCCATATAGTTTTACCCTTTTGTATTATTCTATAGTCTCGGGTAATTAGAGAGGCATATAATGGGTATAGAGGTGTTTGGATTCTAATATAATGAATCTATAAGGATTTTTGATATGTAATAGTTTCATGTTGTAAATGAATTTTTCGTGACTTGGGTGAGAGCCCAATTCATGGTTAGTCAATACGCCCACATAGACATAATCAACAATGTTGTGTGATTAGCTACATGTGTGATTGAATACATGAAACCATTTTCTATGTCACCGAATTGGATATGTGTAATGATCAGCTACATGATAGATTGAATATAAGGAATGAAAAATTATGTTCATTGGATAAATGCATGGATAAGCTATAAGAATTAGCTACATGGTAGGATAAGCTATGGGAGCTATCAACTATGTGAATCCGCTATGTGAGAAATCTTCTATGTGAGAGATCAAATATGTGAGTTATCAGCTATGTGAATGAAATTTCTACATGGGTATTTTGTGTGTGTAGGGAATATGGCTCTGTGGAGCTCTTTCCTACATGGTGAATTCAGAAACATTGGGATTTCAGCTACTTGAGTTATTCGGGTATGTTGGGATTCTATATACATAGGGAATTCAGCTATATGAAATCACCCACCTGGAGATGTTCTCTTGTTTTATAAAATGACCATGCATGTAATTTATTGGAGATAATCAAGGGAAATAAATATCTATTCATCAAGGATAATTATATCTTTTATTCTCTAAGAAGATTGGGGTTGTAAATGTTTCCTTGTTCCTGAAGTTAGCTGGGATCCACAATAGTAGGAATTAAATATATTGTGATATGAAATTATTGATCACACAATATCTATTGACTCACGAAAAAAGTACATCCCTTTATTCCTTCCAGACTGTGCTCTATCATGAATTGAAATTTCAAAACCCTTCCCATGGAGTCATGGAACCCATCTATCAAGGGACGAATTACTCTAATAGTGATCCCATCTTGTGTGCACACCCCCTATTTTTTTGTCCAGTGAGTCACATAGACTTTATTTCTTCTATGTATGATATTTAACACTTATCCTAATTTATTACTATAAATTATAAATTTGGCATGGTTTAGAAACTTATGAGGGATGTAACTCACATAATAAATGTTAAACTAAAATAATTGTATTGTAATGTATGTTGTTACTTTCTACCACAAAGGGTTGCCTCTTGATTTTATAGATAGTGTGATATCTATAATATTAATTTATAGTGTTTTATTTTGAATATTTTATAATTTTATACCTTATAAAACATATTAAATAAGTTTTGTATATTATTAATTGAAAATTAATTAGTTGGAGAATAAAGAGGCATATTTTAATGAATTTGGTGTTTGTTGGAATTTTATAATTATAAAATTAATGCGAGTATGATTCTTTAATTGAATAAGAAATCCCTTGTATAATTGGAATTTGATTAATAAAGTTAATCATGTTAATTATTTTTATTGAAAATAATTTATAGAATGTTAATAAATTATAATTTCAAAAGTTTTTTTGAAGCTGAAATGAATGATGAAATGCATATTAAATTTAATTCCTTGATTAATTTATATGATTGTTGTGTCATGATTCCCTAGGTTTCACATAGTTTGAACCTATGAATAATTAATCTATTTATCTATAATGGAATAAAAACTAGTTGTTTGATAGAGAGAATTTCTAGGTCCTGTTTTTTCTGTCTATTAGAGTAGGATGATGCCTTATGTTGGATCGGTGAAAGATCATTTTCATGTGAAGGATAGATGAATTTTTATAGGTCATAGATTTCCCTTTTAACATTATTCGCTTCCTCCTGCTTCTATAATGCACTCTATATGTGATATTTTCTATGTGATGTAATGGATGAGCCTGGTATGACGGATGTGATATGTTAGCGGGGAGTCCAAGATGATGTGGCATCTGTTGACACCTATGATGGAGAGATGGATCTGGATATGCATGTGGGTTTTACTGATGAAATCATAGATTATATAATGGGTTCAATATACTCATACAATTTAATTTGATAATGTTGGATTCTTTTTTACATGAATCTTTTAGATGTATTACAGTAGAGTTTCTTGTTTTATTCTTATTCCTTTCCCCACTGCATTAGGTTTCTTGGTATTCTTGGTCACAAGTTTCCTCTTTGGGGTAGCTTAGGATGTTTTTCCTAGATTAATTGGATTATGGAATTATTATACTAATTAATACAAAATTATTACTATAGGGTTGGTGTTTATTTAATGAAAATTCTATATAGATGCTAATTTTGATAAATAGTGGACTCAGTTTGGATTATACCTTGAGGGACAACAATTTTCTCGATGGATGATAATGTAAGTGGCATTGTAACTTCCATGGTAATTATAAAATAAGACTTTTTAATATTTATTAATATTTTATTATTACATTGTCATTTTACATTCAAGGGGACGCTATGTCTGACAGCGTTCTTAACCCACAAAAATTGGTTTCCCTAAAATGATTCGTTTCTCACAAGACTGAGTTATACCAAAAAATTATATATTTTTAATATTATTATTTAATGTTTTATTAATCACATAGCCATTATAATTTATTTAATGAATGATATTATCTGAATTATGAATTTATGGTTTTCACATGTTTATATAATGATTCATTGGTTATAAAATAAAACCCAATTGAATATAAAAGATTTTTTTGTGAAAAACTATTTAAATATGAGTAATTGTGTTTATAAAATAAAAAAATCATGCCTTTTGGATTATATTAACGAAAAATAAATATAATATGATGTTAAAAAATAATTTTTTAGGTTTTCTATTCATCATATTATACCAAATATAATTTTACAGATAAAATGATTTTTTTTCTAAAAATGTATTTTTACCACCTTTTAATGGGGAAAATATTTTAATTCTTGTTTTGACACCATTATATTTTAAAAATTAAAACATAAATGTCTTATTAGTAAGAGTTAAAAGAAAATTTTCATTGGTTTATTTTTATGTATTTTTCTAATAAAATTCATACTTTAAAGAATAGTGAGAACAATACATTTTATATCAAAACTACCATTTCACATAATTCATTTATATTGTTAGATTATATGCTTAATTTCTTGTAAATTATAATTAAATTAAGTTTTTATAATTTAATCCTATTTTTTCATTGGAAGTAATTTTCAAATTAGATATAAATGCTTGTCGATATTTTGATAGTTTTTACATTTTAAAAAATGTTTTCTCATTTGAACAACGGGGGATAGTTTTAAATTAATTACTAAAATTTATATTTTTTGAGTTTTTAAAAATGGATTCCATATTTTGAATCATAAGGTAAAAATTATTTAATAGGTACCTTTCATGTTTTAAAATTATTATTAGAAACTTTAGTAAAAAATTTTTTACCACGGTTAAAGGTAAATTAAGTATTTAAAGGTAAAAATAATATTATAGTTGTATAAAAATACACTAAAACATTTCCTAATTTAATTAGATGAGTGTATTTATACCGTTACCATCAGTGGGTATATTTTAGGACCACTTGGAGCTACTTGTATGACTTTAATTCATTTATAATACTATATTCAATGAATAAGCATTTTTGTTACACTTTTGTTTTTCAAAAAGTGATATATTTTAATATGGAGTTATACAGTGTATATCTTTGACTTTAAATAATCATTGAAAATATAAAAAAATACCTAATTAATGGTAATTTATTATAATTTTTTGAAATTAAATAATTAAATTTAATTATGACATAAAGATGATGTAGTGATTTTTTAATTAATGAATGAATCAAATAAATGATATTATAAATATTAAAATAAATAACATTTAAAATAATTTAAGCCATAAATTTATTTTATGGATATATTTGACATTTTATTTATGATTAAAACGAGTTTTTTTAGAACTTATCTTTCCGTTATGATATTTTTTAAAAGTCAACTAATGAATAGTGTAAAATTGATACTATTTGGTATTCTAAAATATAAAATAGTTTATTAAATGTTATAAATTTAGTAAAGATATAATATTTTGTAAAATTGTTATTATAAGCCCTAATATGTCACGAATTACACTTTTCTTGGTCGTTTTAAATTTTATGGTAATTACATTAACCCACAATGTGTAAATACATGATATCAAAATAAGATAAAAATGGTAAGATAAGGGTTAAAACAAAAAGGCAAGTGTTAAAAAAATTAAAAACATGTATAATTTAAATATAATGATTATTTTTCTAAAAAAAATCCTCTCACCTATGAAATAAATTATTTTGGGACCTTTTGGAAACGAAATTTAGTTTATATTGATTTAATACGTTTAATAATTCCACGTGAGTCCCTCCACGCTCCAATAAAATGGCACCCATTAATCTCTATTAATCACACTTCCATATCCTTTTTTATAGGAAGAAATATTCTCAAATACATTCCTATAATACCTTCCCACATTCTTGAAGCCTTATATTATGCATAACACCCTCTTCAGAGGTGTTAAGGTGTTCTTAAAAGCAGATCAATTGAAGAAGAGGTATCATTTTCTTTATGTATTTCTATTTTATTTCTTCTTCAACATCCTTCAAATCTCCTCAAAACATTATAATATAATAACACATTTATCCTTAATATGATCATATTTTTTTATGTTAACACCATCACTGAAATCCTTGGACAATTTAATGAAAAGGGAAATTAACTTCTCATTAGTCTATACGACAATCTACTTCCTTGCGAACCAATATAGTTTAGTTTTCATCACCATGTTTATATAATGGTTATACTGATGGAATAATATTTTATATTTTATATTCACTAAATATTAATCATTATAAGATAATAATATATAAATTACATTCTTACTTTCTACGCAAATAAAAATGATAACATCTTTCATGCGTACGTGTGAACTATCACCTCCACAATGTGATGTGATTAATTTTTATTCACTACATCACTTGATTGATATATATATATATATATATATGTTTATTTAAATGATTAATTTTGTATTAATTATTTTATGATAATTCTTTAAAGATAAAAAAGTACATAATTTCTTTCAATAATGATCAATGAAAAATGAAGATGTTACTCATGCATACGTACAGTTTACCATCTCCATGATTGTAATGTTATCCATTTTTTCATATCCATACTTAATTAATGGATTTAAATGTATAATTAATATAAAAAATTTATTATTATTTCTTGAATATTATTATTGAGATTATTTACTTATGACCTCATGGATTATTGACATTCTAGCACGTTCATTTTCGACTCGCGTACCGAATATTGACAAAATGTTTATTGCAAACATAAATAATTAAATAATTTTTATGACATGATAATAGTCATATAAAAGGAATAATAAAATTTTTAAATCTTCTTAAAAAATTAAATTATTATCTCATGTTTATTATGTAGTAATATAAATATTATACGGATGAGTCAGACACACAGTAAGGGTCTTTTTAACTCAAAGCCTATTTATAAAGTTTTGATTATTTATTCTTATAAATAATTCTACTTAATGTACATGTTTTAAAAATTGTTTTAAGGATTTATTTATATTGACATTATTGTTTTGAAATGGCAATTATTTCCAATTTTTTAAAAGTTTCATGGGATCCTTTGAATAAGAAATATTATATTTTAATGTTTTAATTTTGTTTTAAAAATGGATATATTATTTCAATAACATGGAATATTTTTTGACATAAATTACAGGGATGAAATTTCTTTTTTTTTTCATGAATCAATCATGATTTGATGTTTACATTATAAGTTTTACAATTATTTTAAAAAATGTGTTTTTATTTATTATTTTTCAACTTCTGATGATGAAAAGTTATTTCAATGTGAAGATTTTATTTTTCCTTTATACATGTTTTATGTTTTATGATTATGTTATGGTTCCTGAACATTGATTAATTTTATGGGTGGTTTTATAATTAACTGAGGGCAGGAGATCTTAATATATATCTCTAATTCATTGAGTAATGATACAGAGTTAACAGTTTTGGTTTCCCTTAGGTGATTTATGGAATATACTATGATGGGTATTCCAAATGTAACCATGAATTTTACTCTCTATGTATCTATAAAAGAGAAAATATATGTATGATATAGAATCCACATGTTACTATTTTTATTTATCATTTCTATGAATTTTTTCCAATATCTTATGATTTAATGAGGTATGTTAAAGAGTTTTTTTGGGTGAAAAGTTTGATTTTTTGAAAAAAAAATCACGAGTTTTGAATATTCATGGATTAAAAATTTCATTCCTTTTTTTTATATCCCATACTGATTTTTTTCTCTCATCCCATGTTTTTGAAATGTTTTCCCTAGGGTAAAAGGATAGGTAAGAGAAAGGAATAAGTCAATAATATTTTAATCAAGAAGAGAAAGCATGTTTTATTTTTAAATGGTTTCCTTTGCGGAGATTGTAGATAATAAGTATAAAATTCCACAAATAATGTATGCGTCTGCATTGTATTTTTTTTTAATTCTCTAAAACTCAAAACTAAAATGATTCTATAGTTTCAATTCTAGTCCAAAAACACTAGAATAATTTATGTCGAAGGATGAGTCCTTACAATTCATATCAATGGAATGGTTTAGATAAATTTAGGTATTATGAGTTTTGGTTAAACATATGGTAACATTATATACCTATTATATTGGTTAAATACATGTTCTATTACTTTTTTAGTTCAAGGAAAGTCAGTAATAAATGGTAGGAGGAGGATATCAAACAAAATTGCTACCTCTTCTTGATGGCTTTAATTCAAAAATTATTATAATGTATTGTTTGGATGATACTGAATGTTTTTATAACATAAAAATCACTTTAAATAAGTTGTTTTAGATATCAAACACATCTACTACACCACAATACCATTGTGGATCATGGGTAATTTGTAATCAAATATTATTTTCTCAATATTCTAATATTTTCAAAAAGGTAAATATTATCAATGGATTTGTAGATATTTTACCTTATCATAATATTATTAAATTATTATGATTTGAAAACAAATTCCAAATAAGGACATCCTTTCACAACATATTTATATTTTCCTTTAAAATGTAGTTTTCATCACATACTTATGGTATTTTTAAAGGACCATTGATTGAAATTGTCACCTAAAAATCAGTCTGGATGGTTTATAAAAAATAATCTTGTTAGATGATTTGAAATTATATGTGATATAATATTATTTTCCCAAACTATTTATCTATGAATTCCCATACAACCCATGTTGTACAAGGTGTATTTTTAAAAAGGAAGCTAGTTATTTTGAAGAATCTATAAATCATTATTGTAATATGTGGACCTTCTATCTATGTGAACAAAATGAAAATGATAATAGGTGGACTCCATGATCAAGGATCGATGTTCTTTATTTTGTGTGTAGTTTTAATATAAAATTTTGATGTGAAGATAATATGTCAATATATATACGAATTTTTGAATTAAGATGTTTAGGTCATTATATATTGGGATAAAAATGATATGTATAAGACATAATTTAAGGATAAAACATGTTATGGTTATTTTTGATGATATAATCTCTTATTTGGTGTTTTTATAATAATAGAACAGTTTTAGGAAAAGGAAAATTTGTAGGATCAGTGACTATATATCGCATTTGGCAAAGCTCCAGGCATCAAACCCACAATTTAAGGGTGAGAAGATTTCATCACCTACCACTAGCCTACGTGATGTACCTGGTTAGTATGAATTCATTTTATTTGTCAAAAAAATTTATGGAACAAGAATTAGTTGACTTTGAAAACTTATGTTTTAGAAACTAGATATCCTTTGTATTGGAAAATGATTTGGGGATTGAGTGATAATTTTTATTTTGGAATACATTAACTATTTAGGGAACCCAATATGCCTACGGAAAATAGAATACTATGTAATTTTATTTGAGTATTAATGGTTTAACTCTACTTTGGAACAATATATGTTTTTAATGTTGACTTATGGTTATTTAGGTTATTTATGGTAATGATTAACCTATCATGGAGAATATGCGGTTATGAAATTATTTTTCGGTATGAGACATTATGAGTGAAGTATGTTATTTGGAGATAAATTTTAAAACTTATCCTAGAAAACTATGTGATCAAATCCTTATGAATTTTTGTTTTAGATCTTATTCTGTATTATTTAAGGAATTTGAAGGAATGTTATATGTTTAATTGTCTATGTTGGACTTTGGGTATTAATTTTGAATTTTGGAGATTAAAAGTAGTTTTTCATCTTTCTAATGTTTATTTTTTCAAGAATTTTCTAATCTTATAGTAACCAATTTGTTATTGGTTAATGTTTCAAATAACTAAAATTATATAGTTAATAATTTTTAGACTAATAAGTTGATTTATCCAAAAAACTCATCATTTAGAGAAAAGTATGTGTTTGTGGAGGAATATGATTAAAGGATTAAAACACAAAAATTAAATAATGTATATTCACTTGTCTTTTCATTATAATTTGCATAATAATTCCTCACCTTTATGAAAATAATCTAAAGACAAAAAGTTATTCCATTTACATTTCCTATAATGGAAAAATGGCCATATAAACAATTACAAATTTATAGTTTCTTTATTGTTAACATTCCCTTGATCATGTTTTCAATCAATCTAGATCAGAACATGATGGTTAGTTTTCCATCCATATAAATGTTTTCTTAAATGGAATACTAGTATGTGTTATATTAGGTGACCTTCATACTGACATTTATCTTATTTTAATTTTATGTTTTATTGACTCTTTTTCTAATGTTGGATTTCAATAAAGTAATCTTAAAAAGTGAAAACATAGTTACCGATCCCAAATTAAAAATTGAGAGGATTAAATTTCCAAAAGGGGGAAATGATGTAAAATACCAGGTAATTATAGAGTAATACTTTTTTATATTTATTAATATTTAGGAATTAGATAGTAATTTTTATTTAAAAGGTATTCTTTATCTTATAGTGTACAAGAAATGCAATAGTTTGTTTCTCTGAAATCTTACTTCCTCACAAGACTAGGTTATACAAAAAAATAATATATTATTTCTATTATTTTTTTATATAGTATTAATTAAATATCCATTTTAATGTTAGGATTGAATGATATTAACAAAATTATGAAAATATGGTTTCACATGTTTATATAATAATTCATTGGTTAGAGAATAAAAACCAATTGAATATAAAGGATGTTTTTTATGAAATTATATTTAAGTGTGAATAAATGTGTTTATGAAATAATAAAATCACTCTTTTAAGATTATATTAATTAATTATAAATCAAATATGGTGTTTAAAATTAATATTATATGTTTTCTAGACATTATATTATAATAAATAAAATTTTACGGATAAAATGAGTGTTTTTATAAAAATGTAGTTTTACCGCCTATTGATGGTGAACTAATTTTAAAATATAGTTTTGACACTGTTATAGGTTATATTTTACAAAATAAAATTCTTATTTGGAATCCAAACATCAAAATTTACTTTGGTTGAACTATTGGTATTTTTATAATAAAATTCACATTTTAATGAAAAGGGGAAATTATTCATTTTAATTCTAATATAACATTTCATCTAATTATTTTATATTATTAGATTATATTTTTAATTTGTTTTAAAGTATAGTTTGATTTTTTTTTCATTTAATCCAATTTTTTTCATTGTATGTAATTTCACATTGAAATAAAATATAAATTCAGGTCAATCTTTTGATGGTTTGTAGTTTTAGAAACCCATTTTCTTATTCTGACAATGGGGATTAAATTTAAATTCAGTAATGAAATTATGGGTTATGAAATTTGAGAAATTGAATCCATAATTGGAATCATATGTTCAAAATTATTTAAATAAGTCCCTTTTATTTTTGGACATTATGAATAGTAACTTTAGTAATAAATTTTATGACCACGGTTAAAGGAAAATAATGTAATTAAAGGAAAAATAATATAATAATCATATAAAACTACCATAACACTTTTACAAATTTAACTGGATGAGTCTATTACGACTATAACCTTCCTTGGGTCTTTTTTAAGACAACTTTCAGCCACATGGATTACTTTAATGCATTTATAAAATTATATTCAATGAATAGTCATATTTGTAACACTTTTGTTTTTAAAAAGAAAAATATTTTAAATGGAGTTATATTGGAGTCCTCTTAAAATATTAATATTAATTAAAATAAAAAAAATATTATCTTAATAATGGTAATATGTTGATTTTTTTAGAAAATTAATAATTAAATTTAATTATGATACAATGATGATGTAATAATTTCTTAATTATTTAAGGAATCAAATAAATTATATTATAAATATTAAAATAAATATTATTTGACATAATTTAATCCATAAAATAATTTATGTATACATGTAACATTATGGTGATAATTTGAAGGATTTGGTTTGAACATATCTTGTTATTAGGATATATTTCAAAAGTTAACTAATGAATAGTGTCAAAATTAACACTATTGATATTTTAAAATATTAAATAGTTTATTAAATGTTATAAAGTTACTAAAAATGTTCTATTACTACACATGATTATGATAATTATTTATATGTCATAAATGACACTTTTTTTGTTCTTTTGACATTTTATGTTAATTACATTAACAGACTAATTTTAAATAACATGATTATACTGTAAGATTAAAAATGGTAAAATAATGGTTAAATTAAAACTAGAGGACTAAAAAATATTCAAAACATGCATAATTGTAATTATATGTATGGGTATAATTTGTAATTTTTTTCTTAATTCTATAAAACTCTATGAAAGGATCCTCCAATTTAAATTCAAGCTCAAAAAAACTAGAATAAGTTATGTTTAAGGAAAAATCATTGAATGAATAATGTTGTTATTTAATAAATAGTAAATTATTCAATCAACTAGAACTATAAAAATAAAATCAAGTAACTAATTTAGATATTTAAATTTATTTCTGATTATAGGATATATAGACCCTGGTAGTGGAAGACGGGTGTCCCAGAGATGACATCTTCTGTTGATATTAGGACTATGTTATACCCATAGTAGGGTTGTGAGATATATTACGTCATTAATATTATGGGATTTTATATGATGACCCACCAATGAATGATAGGGGGACTAAAACCAATTGGACCCATGGAGGGTGTTTTTATAAACATCCTATTGTGATGATAGATACCTAGCTATGACCTATGGCCCCACTCTCTTCTCTTGTAAGATACTTGTTCTAGTGTGCATGGCGGTTTATTTTCAAACATATTTGTGTATAAGGATATGATTTATTTTTAGTTACATCACACACATGAATCCCCAGGTATAGTATCCAAAATTATTTTTATAGTAATTATGTTTATAGGTTTTGATTGAATGGCATACATTACTCTATATATGGGTTTTGAGGGATTTATATATAATACTTATTGTAATATAGAAGTAATATGTCTTTTTGTAGATCAAAAAATCTACATGGTTAATATCTATGGTGATGTGATATGAGATGATGTTATGATGCGATGAACTTGGTGGATGTTTTTATTCCATCACTATGTGTCATCAAACTTGCTTGTTTTGGAGTGAGATAGCTCAGGATGAGAAATATTGGGTTAGTGTGTCAAAAACATTTGGAAGCAGTAGAGGGGTACCCATGATGTTTCATTATTATGGTATATTATCTCTTGTATGTGATAATTTGTTAGAGTTATCCATTGTGAGGGAGGAACATAGTAATACTATTTAGGTGATGAGTTAGTTTCACTATTGTTCACTGTTAGCAAACATGATTTCATTATATTATTTCATGAGAGGCTTAAAGGAGGATCCTACTGAGCATTTTATTATTCTCACCAAAAATATATAAAATATTTTTTGATGGTTACCCATATAAGGTTGCAGGTCAAGATAGATATTAACATCTCTTGGTTTTTAGGAGTTTTTTATGGTTTGGGGTCACCCCCATCATTACCATTTTTGGTACATTCTGTTTCGTTTTTAATTGTTTTAGTATTGTATAAAATCACATATTTTCATTTGGTATTTTTTAATATTTATATTTTTGAGCAGTTTTTGATTTGTTTGTATATCTTATATCTCTCTTCCCTAGGTTCTCATACAGGGTAGTGTCTCCCATATGTATATTTATCATACCCTCAGTGCTAGTCGCCAACTTGGGGCCTATAAGAGGTGGAACTATAATAGTCACCATCTCTCTTCTCACATTTCTTGCCTATGTGAAGTACACTTTGGGGGATGGGGACATGAAAGAGTGGTATCAATGTTTCAATTTGAGGGACATGGTGGAATATAGAGTTAGAAACATGTAAAGTTGAATGGGTAGGTATTTAAATAGTTTTATATAGGTTTAGTAAGAAATGTAAACTATGTAGAACAGCTGATACATAGGTATTTTGTGCCATATTTGATCTGATTCAGGGACCTATATATTTACGGGCTTTCTAAATGACGTTATTCTGGTTGTAGGGTAGATACCAAGGAAAGGATCATGCATCATTTTTCTATGTTTTGAATGGTTCTTAAAACATGAATATGGTTATAAATAATAAAATAATTAATGCTATGTATTAAATATTCCTTGATTAGGAGCTATAATATTTTATTATTTTCATAAGAATGGCTATAGATCAACTTTCTTCAGTATCTTCACACCAAATATGCTCTATAGGATCTCCCATTATATCCCTATAAATTGGAGGTCGATGAAAAAACCACATGGAGCTGGAAACTGTACGAGTTTCAATGTAAAACCTTCTATAATGATGAAGGATATTTTAAATCATAATTCATAAAAATCCTTTTGAAGGTGGTGGAGATAGATTTCAGATCAATTGTTTCCCAGAAGGAGCACTAGGTTTAATTATTTTTGTGATAATGTGTGGACCATTAGGGTAGTGGTGGTTCTTCATCCTTAGATATCGTGAGGATTTGATAGTCTCATGGGGGAAAGTCTGAGATTAGTTTTGATTAAATTTTATTTCTTCAACTGTGAAGGTGTCTAGCCATCAGGAGCTACATTCCCTTCAATAGGGTAGTTTCAGTGTGCAAGAGTTTTGGATCCAGTTCAGGACCCCTACGTGGTATTCATATGACCTATTTCCAATGTTGGAGTCTATAAAAATGATTTCTAAAGATGATTTTCTTCCATAAATAAAGAACTAGGTCAACCTATTTCTTTTAAAAATGCTTTTCAAGCTACTGGAAAGGGTATATTAATTTGAGATGGCATTAGACAAATCAAATCATCATGAGAGTGGAGTTGTTAGGATTCCTCATGATGTATAGTTGTGGTGTGGGGTTCCTAGTTCCCTAGACATAAGATATTTCAGTCAATAGGTGGTTAGTCCTAGTCATCATCATATCATTTTTCTATGGTACGTAGATCTCAAAACATTTCCAAGAGATCATAATTATGTTTTTACTACAGATGTTGAGTTCATCAAAATAAAGCATTCACAAACATTATCATCCATTAGCATACACCTGGTGTGCATATTTAGGTTCCCTTAATGTTTTAGTTTCATACAAGAAAGAAACATTTGTGTGTTATTGATTTGTACCAATAGAGTGTATATGGGGATGGTTGAGTAAAACCCCAATATGCTTATCACCCTTAGAGATAAGAGTGATGAAATTGAGTTCGTTAATAATAGGGTTAGAGAGGCCATAGAATTGGTTATGGCCAACATAAAAAATAGTGTTTCTATCCACAAGGGAACGCCACATCATTTGAGGTTCCATTTACTTATTCTGTACTTGGGTTTCTACATTACGCGATTTAAGAGAAGCATAATCCATTATATAAGCTACCCTCTTACATGATTTGGGAAATGAGGTAAAGAGGTTTCCCGTGCAATTGGTGTTGAAAAAGCATGTAAGACGTCAAAGTGACTTTTACGAAGTCTATAGATATTATGAGATAGTGTTTGGGGAAAAAATATTGGATATATTTTCTATGTTTATAGATACATCCATATAACATTGTCCTTGGCATTGATTAGTTTTATTTGGAGAGGATAGTATATGAAGTCGTTGGCGAGACTCCACAGAGTCCTAATGATGATCATCTTTGATCATGATCCTTATTTTACCTCTAGGGTATAATGAGGTTTTTAAATTTATTTTAGTGCTAAACTCTACCTTAACATTTCTTTTCATTTGTATATATATTTTGAGATAGAGAAGTCCACCAAAACTCATAAATACATGATATGATCTTGTTCCCTGGATTATGGAAGTTTGTTGATGAGTCTCCTTCTCTTTGTTGAGTTTTCTTACTATAATATTTTACACTCCACTATTATTATGGAACTATTTTAATATTTCAATGACTAATCTTTTCATTATCCATTGTTTTGGATTAGGGTCAGAAAGGTAGTAATTCTTACGAAAAAAACTTGTACAGAATATGGAAGATATTTTATAGATAATTCATGTGAGGATAAAGGTTGCACATGATTATCAGCAATCTAATTTTTATCAAAAGAGGAGACCTATAGATTTCAGCATTGGAGGACATGAATTCATGAAGGTCGCTATTCATCATGGGTAGTGACGATTTGGTCCTGGGATTATGATTTCTCCTAGTTTTGTTGGTCCTTTGAGGTGTTGGTTTTTTTGATGCTTTGGCATATCACATATCACTTCCCCAATACTTGAGACAAATACATGATAGTTTTCACATGTTAAATAATCTTCATTACCTTCATGATGACACTCATGTCACTAGTTGGGGTGAAATCGATGTTGATGAAGATGCAAACTTTTTTGAGTGGCCTATAGAGATCCATGACTGCCAGGAGAATATGTTCAACGTGTATTCTATTATATTGGGTCTTGTATTGTGGTGGAATAGTGGCGTAGCAGAGTGTACCAGGGAAATTGATTCACAGATGAACACTCAATACCCCAATCTCTTAAATATTTATCTATTATCTTGTAACGTTGTTCATTTTAGTGATTTTCCCATTTTTTATGAGAATGATCCACCTTGTTTCTTATGGATTTAATCCCATTCTGGTGGTACCACCCCAAGGAGAATTTTTAGTTTAAGTTTATTATTATTTTATGGATTTATGGTTTATTTCTATATTAATGTGGTTGAGATAATCTGTTGGAGAGATCATTGAGAGGTATCTCATATTGGGGATATTTAGGTGACCCATGTTCATTTCCTATCTAGTTAAGGTTTTGGATTCTCAATGACAAGAAATTATTTAGATGGCTATACGTTAAGTTTCTGAATATATCTGGTATGAACCTCTTGTATGTTTCCAAATATAATGGTTCTCAGAGCTGACATAGATTTTTTATGGATGTTTTTGGGTTCTAAAATCATAAATCATAGAGAATTCACATTTTGTAAGAGTTTCATATTAGGAATGTGTTGTTCACAATTTGGGTGGGAGAAAAATTCATTTTTAGGCAAAATGGCTACATTGAGAGAATAGTCTATGTGGAGTGATTGGCTACATGAGTGATCAGATTCATGGATCCATTGGATATGTGGCTAAATAAGCTATGTAGAGTAATGAGATACATCAGTGATCAGATACATGGATAAATTAGCTACATGAATCTGATACATGGTTGGATCAACTACATGAATCGACTATATGGTTAGATCATCAACATTATTTATCAACTCTACAAGGCTACTGAACAACTATATGAATAAAATGTATATGCATGGATTTTGGCTATTTGTGGAACTCGGATACATTGTGATTTTTTCAACATGAGTAATTCTTCAATGTTGGGATATTGGTTACTTGGTGAATTTAGATGAATGGGGATTTTGGCTACTTGTGGAATTCAAATAAGTCAAATCATCTACCTAGAGAATTATGACAGTTTTATGAAACAAAAATTATGGTCTTATAATGTTGAGAGTCAAGGGTCTATGAAGGTCATTCATCATGGAAAATTATATTTCTTATTTTATAAAATGGAAGTGGCTGTAAACCCATCCTTGTGTGTGGTGTTTAATGAGATCCACAGTTATTGGAATTAAATCTATTTTGATTAGAAATTTGCAATCTTCCAAAATTAGTTGACTCAAAAATGAATGTCCTTACCATATTTTCTTCCTTATTGAATTATATTAAGATTAATAATTATATAACCCTTACATTGTAGTCTTGGAATACTTCTTCCGGTGGATAGAGTTCTTGAGTGGAAATTTCATCTTGTGTGTGTACCCCTATTTTTCATGAAGTGAGTCCCATGAAGAAACTTTCTTTAATGTTGGTTATTTATTTATTCTTCTATTTATTTATTTCCAATGATAATGTTAAAATGGTTTTTCCTATTTGGTGGAAATGAAATTTTCCTAATGAATATTGATCCAAATTAACAAATAATTAGGTTGAGATAATCATTAATTCCTTTCTTTCCTGATAATTGTCTACCTCTTAATTTTCTAGATAGTGTTTGACTTATGTAATGCTTATATAATAGGGTATTACGCTCATTTAATCATTTTTTTCATGATATAAGATATCAAATAATTTAAATCCAAATTAAATGATAATAAATTGAATATAGAATAGCTAGTCATGGTTTTATGAATATGATGTTCGTTGTAATTTGATAATGAGAAAATCCCTAGGATTTTTCATGTTTATTTGAATATGAAATTCCATTTGTTCATGGAATATAATGATGAATTTTAATATTTTTAGTTATTATTGAGGAAATAATTAGAGGCGTGTTAATTAATATTAATTCCATATGTTTTTTGAAACAGAAATTAATTCTGGGAAAATGATTAAAAAAATTGTTTACTTAAATTAATAGATTTTTATATCATGATTCCTTATAATTCAATTTTTTTGAACTTATTTATATTTAATTAGTTAATTCAATAAGTAGAAAATTGGTTTTATGATTAAGATAATTACTGAGGATGAAGTTTCTTGTTTTCATGAGAAGGCTGAGAGCCTTGTGCTGGAGACAGAAGATATCCTTTTCATATAAAGGATGGATGGATGGTTTTAGGGCTATGATTTACCTGTTAACTATGTTTTTTCCTACTGATTTAGTGATGTTATCTAGATGTGAACTTTTCTATGTGATGTGATGGATGATCCCAGGATGGATCATGTGATATGTGGGAAGGTAGGCTCATATTATATAAACATACTTGATTATTGGGATGGAAATATACATTAGGATATGATTTTGGATATTGGGGATGACACATGATATGATGTAATGGATATAAGATAGTCTTTCCCATTAATGTGATAATTATGGATACATTCATAACATGAAACCTTTTAATGGCTAATGGCTAGGTTTCTTATTTTATCTTCATTCCTTTCCCCATTATTTAAGGTATCTGGACGTTCATGGTTTCATGTTTCCTCTTGTTTGTAGATTAGAATGGTTTTCCAAGTGTACATGAATTATGTAATTATTATAATAATGAATAAATTATTATACACCCATGGGGATAGTTTTATGGAAAGAAAATTCTACAATTTCATCAATCCTAATAAGTTGTTTTGTCAATTTGGATTGTTCCTTGAGGGTGGGGGACATGACATGATCATTAATAATGTAAGTTGAATAATGTTTTTAATTAATGAATAATAACTTAATTAATAGAAAAATAGGTTAAAAATAAATTCAATTAAATAATCTATTTTTCTAAATACTTATGTGAATATATAATATCTAGTCCCTAGTAGTGTCATCGAGTTGTCTGAGATAGAATAACTGCATTTGAAATTGGGGCTATGTTATTCGCATAGTTTTATTGTGAGATATATTATATCATCTATATTTTTTGATTTCATAAACTACCACACCATTTATTATTCGGGATATTGGCACACAATATACTATTGGAGGGTGTGTTCCCCTCTAACTCCACTCTCTCAATTTGGTAGTTTTATGTTTTGGTGTACATGATGGTTAGTATCCGCAAAAATGTTTCTAGGGGGATATGATGACTTGGGGTTATTTCACACACATATATCTTTGGATACTATATCCAGAAGATTATTATAGTTATGATTTGTATAGGTTTTGAAGGCATGGGTTTCCTTACTTAGTGTATAGTATGTGATAACTTGAGGTATAATACCTAATATATGATAAATGTCATAATTGATATAGTAAATCCCAAAAACTACATAGTTAATATATACGGTGATGTGATATGGGATAATGTGATTAATGAGGACAATTTTTAACATATTCCCCAAGTTCCTTTAGGATGGATTATTTTGGAGAGAGATGGACCATGAAGTGCGAAATTGAGGAAGTGTGTAAAACATTTGTGGAAGCGATAGCGGGGTACCCTTGATTTTCATTATTATATGATATGTTTTCTGGTATTTTATTCTTAGTGTGGGTTATCCATGTTGAGGCTAGGAATAATTATATTATTTTAGGTGTTGAGTTAGTTTCTATGTCGTTTATTGCGTGTTTTCATTCCTCCATCATCTTTTACATGAGAGGATTTGAATAGGATCCTACTAAGAGTACTTTTACACTAACCCTATGAATATAAAAAAAATTATGGTCACCTAGAGGAGGTTGTATATTGGGTGGGATATTACTATATTTTGGTTTAGTTGGATCTATTTAAGAATTATGGTATTTCTTATCATGACCTTTTTGGTAAATAAATTTTATTTATTAGTTGTTTCAAAATTTTATATCATTAAAATTTTTTACATGGGATATCTTGACATGTATTTGTACAAGAACATTTTTATTGGTGTATCTATCTCTTTTATCTCATCTCCAGGTCCTCTTATAGGGTAATTCATTCCAAATATATTTGTATTATACCCTCAATGCTAGCCACATTCCTAAGGCCGATTTGAGGTGAGACTCCAGAGGTCACCATCTCCCTTATCTTTTTAACATCCGAGGAGTAGTACTATTTTGAGTAATATGGTGCTAAAAAGTCGATATTGTTTTTCTTCTGTGGGGAAAAAGTTGATATGTATTATCACCTATAGGATAGAAGATTATGTGTTTGATCGACTTTGGGAAAAAAGTCAATGTTCCTGACTCACTTTGGAAAATTAGTGTTGATTCTTCATCCGATTAGATTTTATAGTCATAGTATTTATCCCTACATATGAAATGGTTTCTATACATATGATTGGGATAAAATTTTATTACATGAACATATGGTTTTTGATTTTTTATGATGATTTGTCACAGTAATGATTCATGTATTTTGATAGGATAAAGATTTATTACATGACTCATGTTTATGATCATTGATATGTTGGGTATGAAATTTGTATGTTATGGTATAGATATCACACATTTATTATTATCTTATGCTTATGTATGATCATCCATTGATATCTCCCAAGATTACCCTTAAAGGGAATATAATCTCACTCTTTCTACAATTTCGATTATGAAGAGTATGTATATATGTTTAATGTATGGTATTTATATGAAGATTACTAAACTGGGTGATCATTGAGGGGGAATTTGAAGATATTTCATGAATTTATTGGATAGATGGACTTTTCTCCAAATATAGTATACTTTTATTGTCCCCTTATTTTTATTTGTTAAATTTATTGAATATTTATATAAAAAAAATTAATATTTATATATCAAAAGTTAGTGTCTCTATATAGGTGGGCCCAACAATATATAACCCTTGAATTAATTGGGTAAATAAGGATATCTCAAGAAATAATAAAGACTATATTTGGGAGTGAAGCCTATTAAGTAAATAATTTTTTCTATTAAGATAGTCATGGGAGTGAACACTGACTAATGAAATGATGAAAGATTCAGTGAAACCAATCTATATAATAGTCTTGGAAGTGATCTAGTAATATTGAAATGATATTTTATGCTTATTTGTATTAAAAAACATAATAATTATTCTTATATTATGATTTCATGGATCACGATTGGTTATTATTGATTCCACACTTTTATGTGTTACATATTTTGATTGAGAAAACATTTATTCATGATTCATGATTATAGATCCTTGAATGATTGAGTATGATTTTTATATGTTACGATCATGTTATCATACCATTATACGTATCCTATACTCAAACATGATAATTCATTGACATAACTTATATCTACCATTCCATTGAATCTAATTTATCTATAGATTTATGTTTTTCCATCCTCATTTTATGAAGGATGATTTTGTGTATGAATTTTATATATGGAGTCATAGTTTTTGAAATTAATGGAAAATTATGGAGATAATTTATGTAAAAGTTATTTATGTATCAAAGTTTTTAATGGCTTTAAACCATTAAGGTTCCTGTATGAATAATATTTTTCTGTAATTAATATTTTTATAATAAGATATGGCATAAAAGTGTGAATAGTTTTTGGTCACTATAATATACATGTGTTTTTATTATGATTTCTAATATGCCCCACTTGAGTCAGGTAACCATACATATTCTCAACAGGTTTTCTTTCCATGTATTTCCACTAACATGAAATTTAAAGAGGTAACAATTGACCGCATTCTCCCTTTTCCCCACTCCCTTATATGTGTATTATAGGTTTTGATTGATCGAGAAAGATATAATCATAGTACTATATTTTTTTGTGTCCTGGAATACCCTATAGTGTACTGATGAATAGGTACATGATGTATAAGAAGGCGATGTGGTTAATTTATGTTGACTATAATACATGTTCACAAGAAGACCATCTGGGGTATAAAGATGATGATATAGGTAGGTTCACTAGTATACAAAGTAAGGTATTGATGATATGTGACATGGTGATGTTGATGTGATGATATATGGTAGGGGTCATGTATGTAGGATTATTAATATGGTTTTGTGTTCTTATTGTTCATGATACCCTATTATACAATGTATGGGTTTTATTATTGAGACATGGTGCATTACATAAAAACTATAGAAATGATTGGGTGAAGAAGAATTTTGACATTGGGAAGTGTGAGTAGAAAATCTATGGGCAATGAGTTTTTTAGGTTTGTTATTATAATACTCTTTAATGTGATTTTACTACACTACTATGTGATATTTGGAAAGAGAACCACAGAGAGGCTATGTGTTAGTTCCCCTAATAGTTTTTTCGGGTTCTACAACGTCTTCAATAATGACATAATAAGATATTTCCATGTTTTCACAAAAAAAAATTAAGTATTATAATACTAAGTATACATGTTATGCACATCACTATATTAATATACTATTTTCTATGTATCTGTGGCAACATTGGTGACTGAGATGGGTAGTTTGATCTTGGAGCTTGATTTTTTCTATGAAGATGAATCCTTGGACATTATATGGTATGGTATCTTTTTTTTTTTTAAATTTCTCTGGAATATTCCTACATCGTAGGATTTTTTTGGATTTGGGTTTATTTATACTTTTTCACTTATCAGTGGTTAATTTATATTTTCTTAGGCAATAAGAGGGTAATTTCTCCCATATACATATTTTACACCCTCGGTGTGAATCACAAATCAAGGGCCTATTGGAGGTGGGCCTCAGGGGTCACTCACATTTTTAATACAGGCCCATGAAGGGTCCCATTGGGGTCCAGTTAATGAGAGAGTAGTATTATGGATTTTGGTAAAATAGATAAAATGGAATTTAAAGTTAGGAACTCGTGAGGATTGTGTCTGATGGTTGGGAAGTGGTACCTATTGATCTTGGTGGATAATGTAGGACAATTATAACGACTATGACATCGGATTTTAGGCCCCCATGATCTAAATCATGGTCTGTATGATTACTGAATGACCAAGTGCAATGTTGCATCTTGTAGGGTGGAGACACATCAGAGGTACATATATCATGATTGTTTACACATGTTTTTTAATTGTGGTTGATTATGATGAATTTATTGAAAATAATTAAATGAATTTGATTGAAATAAATCTATGTTTTCATGATTTGGATTTTGGGTCCATTATTGAAAAATATTAATTAGTTTTTGTTTACAGTTTTTTCAGGTTTTAGTGGTTTAGTAGGATGACCCAGTTCATTGTAGGATGTTTAACCCATTTGTGATGGATTAAACGTGGTGGAAGATATTTTCCACGTTACAAAATCAGGTGATGCCAAAATATAATGGTAGAATATCTAATCTAGAAAAAATATGCTTGATAGAATATCTTGAGGTTTCTTTTAATTTTATCGGTGTTTTGGCTAATTATCGGGTTCAACTAACTATTTAACAGATTCAAAGGGAAGTGTGGAAGTGGTGGATCTTATATCTTTGGGTGTGGAAAGAGGTAGATTTTTCATGGGTTGAAATTTAGAAAAATATTGACACTATGTTTCTATCACTGATAATGATGGTGGAGAGGGGGTAGGAGCTACTCTTCTTTCACCTGGGGAGCATGATTTTGTGGGAGCTGGGGATCAGGTTTAATGACTTCTTTCTCTTTTCTTCTAATTTATTTCTCAAAGATTAGTTTATTGAATAGTATATGGAGGAGCTGATGCACCTGGTGATTCAATATACTTACATACCATTTATGTTACATACATAATTGGATGTGAAAAATTATGTTGAGTTTATTGAGAGATTGTATTTCTAGTCATGATCCTCTCAAGGGGGGAGTCATCATGGTTCCTCAAGGAGCAATGTTTTTTTTGTGGAACATAATTACTAGTGAAATAAAAGTTTCAGATGACTAGGATTATCTTTATCAGGATTATTCCTCCTTTATTAATCATGCTAGAAATACCAATGATCCTACCAAGGGCTATAGATTAGTGTGTTATCACTACTAAGAGATAGAATTTTGTGATTTGTTTTTTTCGGATAAAATAGGGTCTATCAAAAAATTTTCTGTGAAAGGCTTCATTTATAGAGGATTTATATATTTTCCTGAAATAACTTTTTTCTGACAATTATTTTCACTGTATATGGTATCCGAGGAAAATACATTTCATTGTAATGTATGTGTGGGGAAATGAGAGAATTATTTGCGACATAAAAAATTTCCTATCATAAATATTTATGAATGTACAGTTTATTTTCAACAGATCTGTCACACATGATCATCTAAATAATATAGTTCATAATAATTAGCTAGAAAGAGTTTTAGAGAAAGGTCTGTCACAAATAATTTGGCCACACATTCATTTCCACTAAATAATTACACTGTGAATAATTTCTATATGAGTAGGAGAACTACTTTAAGTGGTCATTATTTTTATAAAATAATTTATATTTCTCAAAAAACCATTATAAGTACTAAATATGTCACCAAAAGTACTTTATTTTATGATCATTCCGTCATAAAAAGTCAATCATAAAAACATCTATAAATAAGTGAACCCTCACCATCACATTCCCATTCTGAAAGTCCCATCTCCAACTCAATAGTGAGTAGAAAATTATCTTATGCACTCAAAAGAATCCTATTAAATTTGAATGTAATTTCAATTTCAATTGATTTTTGTTTAGTTCTAAAATTTGTTTTCAAAGGAATCAATTATGAGGTGTTTAAAAGAAATTAATAATCATTGATTTTTTATTTCATTTTTTATATATATTGTTAGGGAATCTAATTTATAAAAATTTCAAAATATATAATTTTTATGTTTTCAATTGTTTAGTAAATATTTTTCATAATAATATTTGAATAAATTATAATTCAAAATATAAGAAAATAAAATAAAATATTAATTTATAATAGTTTATTAAAATTTAATAAAAATATATAGAATGTATTATATAAATAATCATTAACTATTATAAATAAGTATAAATTTATATAATTTGTGTAGATTTGAAAATAAAAGAATAAATTCATAGAAATTATTATTAAATTGATATATCTTACTATAAATTGATATAATATTTTATAAATTATTACACATTAATAAATACTAATATAAATTGTAAAAAATTTATAAAAATTACAATACACTAGTTTAAATTAGTATAAACTAATGATAATTTAAATAATATAGTATAAATTAATATAAATTATTACTAAATTGATACAAATTTTCTAAATAATATTAATTTAGTGTCATTTAATATAAATTATAATAAAATAATATAAATAATTATACATTTATATTAATTAATAGAAATTATTATTACAATATAATTTATTTTAAGTTTATATAAATTATTATATTTATTTTATTTAGTACAAATTAGTATAAAAAAATAAAAAGTAATGTACGTTAATATAAATTAAAAAATACAATTATTCATTAGTATATATTAATTAAATAAAAAAAAGAATAATTTATTATATATTATTATACATTAAAATAAATTAATAGAAATTCTTATTAAATTTGATTAAAATAGTATAATTTTGTAAAATTTTGTAGAACCTTGTAAAAATTAATGAAAATTATTATATAGTAGTGTAAATTAATAATACATATCATACTGTTGTGAAAATTAGAATAAATTAACAAACTAAACATTAATTTAGTACACATTGTAATTATACTGTATCAATTAGTATTAAATTGGTATAATACAATATATATTTTTGTTATTAATTATAATTTAATAATATTTAATATAAATTTAAAAAGAAAAAAAATTATTGTATATTAGTATAAATTATTAAAAATTATTAATTACTTATAATTTACAATAAATTTATAAAAAAAATTATTAAATTAATATTTAATATAAATTGATATAATTTAATATAAATAGGTATAATTCAATATAATTTTTTTATAATATAAAAAAAATATTTTATTAAAATTTTTAATAATTTGCTATAAATATGTGTAATTATTATAAATTTTTAAAAATTAGTATAAAACAGTATAAAATAATAAAATCATTATACAGTAGTATAAATTAGTGATAATTAATGAAAAAAATATAATTTAATATAAATTGACCTCATTTAGTTTTAATTTAGAATGTACAAGAATATATTAGTATTTATTATTAATTTTTTTAATTTAGTTTAAATTTTTATAATTTAATAATAATAAGTATATATTGTTATAAATGATTATAAATTAATAAAAAATTATAATTTGGTTTATTATTTTATAATTTTTAAACATTATTATAAACTTATAAATTATATACATTTCAAAAAAATAATATAAATTTGTGTAATTTGTTAAAAATTTGTATAAATTAAAAAAAGTATTGTATATTATTATAAATAGGTATAATTTTGTATTGGCTAATCAAAATTTGTATTAAATCCATATAATTTACTATACATTGGCATAATTTAGTATAAATTTCTATAATGTAGCATTGATTAGTGAATATTATTAAAAAATAGCATAGTTTAATAAACAAATTTAAAATTTTTAATATTTAGTAAAAATTCTATAATTCAGTATTAAAATACAATTTACTATACATTTATTAGTTTGTTTATAACTTTTTATAATTGAGTTTAAAAGAGTACAAATTAGTTTAATTATTATACAATATTATAAATTACTATATATTAAAAATAATTATAATTTAATTTAAATTTTTATTATTTAAAACAATTTATATAATTTTTTATTAAATTGGCACAATTGTACACTATTTACTCATATTTTTTTGATATAGTAAGAATGAACCCTGTTGTGTGTGACATAATCCTCTCAGACTCACAAAAGTGGAAAATCCCCTACCAAAATTATCATTTAAAAATATAAATTTGGTTAATTATATTTAAAATAATATATTTAAGGAAATATTTTATTAAAAATAGATAGATTTTTATCTGGTTAAAATAAATTATTTAACATATTTTAATCATTTTATATATTATGATAATTGTTGTTATTTTTTAGAAAACAATGGACGTACGTAACATACAACATATTTTATTACGAGATAATGATGGGGTAAATAATTATACAAATTCAAATGTATCTTGTATAAATCATGTCTACATTGAGATTCTCAAAGTTTTTATATCATTTTCCTCATGAAATTCAATGTTTTTTCATATTGATTAATTATGTGAATGTGGAATAAATGAGATATCAAAAAATATAAAACATTTGGTAATGTTGGGGTTCATCTATTGGTTTTTGGTTATTAGAATGACTATATCATCAGTTATCAACTTGGGGAAAAATTACAAATTATATAAAACATTATCAATCTTTAACCATAATTGTTTCAAAATTTAGAAAATTATGTATCATTTAAAACAAATCCCTTTTATGAAATTATATTTTTCATAGGAAATTTTAATTTTTTTGAAAATTGGGTGGATTTCATGACTTAAGAACTGATATTTGGATCAAAATTTCTAAAGTTAGGGAATCTTGAGTTGGTTTTATATTTTTTTTTTCATTTTTAAAAGGGGACTCATATTCTAAGGAGAGTAACTTGGGATTTGATATTAATTTCAGTTTTTTTGGAGAGTTTCTTCTGAGGGTATGTAGATTTATTTCCATTATATGGGAGAAACCTAGCAACACCCTAATTGTGAGGAGATTGTTAGTATAATTTGTATAGTGCATTGATGGTTTGTATATTTGTGTGCGAAATTTTGCATTAACCATGTGGTTATCAGTGGAAACCATGTATTATTGTCTTGGTTTTAGGGTTTGGTTCATGGTTTTTGCATTGTTGAAGAAAAACAAAGTGAAATGTTGCAGACCAAGACAACATCAGTTTGATCTATTTGGATATGGTTTGGTAAACCATTCATCCCAACCCTGGGAAGGGCATGTACTTAGAAAGTTTCTTCCTCATGGTTAATACTCGATTAGGAAAATGGGTCTCCCAAAACATGAAACTCATTAAAAGCAGCCTTTACAGGATTTTGCATTTGAATATTAGGTGGGGAGATTCCCTGTTATTCTCCTCATCCATGTTCATGACACAACAAAAACCCCATCCTTCCCCTATCACTGATTCTCTGAATTGAGGAGTATATGGTTATATTTCTAGTAATTTAATGTGATATTCACCATTTATTCTCTATTTATGGTTTTTATTTGGTTTATCTCATCTTTTTATCTCCAGGATTGAGATTTTCTTTCAAATTACACCAGAGAATGGTGGAATGATAAGATTTTTTGGTGATTTCACTAGGCTTTCATAATGTACATACTAAAACTATTTATACAAACTATTACCTAATGATTCATTAAAGTTATGTGAACCACAAAATTTATTATGGTTTTTTAATTAAAATTATTTTTAATTCAATATGATTTTCATGTTTGGTGTTTTTTCTAGGATAGGATCAGGGGTGCATCATCGACCCTTCATGTGTGATTTTTGGAGGTTCTAGTGTGGAGGGAGAACCCAATGAGTTTTCAAACACATTAATAAGAATAATATAGTTGTTTAATTCAACATAAAAGTTATTATCCGTTGATTTGGGTGACATGAAATGATTTAGGGACTCAACCTACTGAGCCTTGGATGATTGTATGCGGATGGGCTTGGACATGCGTGGGTAGAGTTAGTGGAATATTCTTTTAAAGGGGAAAGTTAATTATTTAATATAGATGGCCTATATGAATTTAACCTTCATAATTTATTAATTTTTAATTATAAAAATGTTATTTGTAGTCCCACGTCATAGGAATGATGACCATTATAATAAAACTAATCATTTCTTTAAAATATGGTGAATGTGTGTGAAATGGAAAAAGTAACAATGTCGTGAGGTACATTAGGAATATTGTTGATTTCTTCTAGTGATAATGGTTGAGTAATGTATATTACATGTGTTCCATGAGATGTATCAATCACAAAGGGGTGTTCAAAGAAATAAATGAACAAATATAGAGGCCCTTGTGCTAGGTTACCTTAGGATCATTCTGGTATATGGAAACGATTGAATAATGTGGTTAACCTAAAGATCATCCATATAAGAACCTTAAATGCTTTAGGATATCTAATATGAGAATAAGGAGAGAGTTATACCCCCAACATTGTTTTTATTACCTAGGTGGGTAGAGCCTAAGGTATTTATGTTCATGTTCAGAATGAGGTCTGACCACGGATAGTTTAGGGGTTGAGATGATCCAGGATACCTCACATGAGAATGAAGCTATTATAGATTTACATTAGAGGATAATGAGTAAATTTTTTATAATTATATGGTTTGTTGAGATTATTGTCTATAAGTATCATGTTTAGACATATGTGATGAGATTATGATAATAGAGATGAAGGTCATCAATTCTTAGCATGAAAATAAAATTAGAAAAATGGTAAATTCTTACAGATAAAATAATATAATTTAATTGGTAAAATAAATCCATGATGTTTTATAGAGGGGGAATTCCATAAGTGTGTTTATTAGTTTATACATGTGTTATTAGGTAGGGGTTTTGTTCTGTTAGGTGTTTGATGGATCTTTGGTTAGGGGATGTGACCCCCTCTGCACAAAAATGGATTCCATAGATGTGCTCTATGGATCTAAATATAGGGGATCCAACACCAAATATATAATTGGGTACTATAGAATTACATGATTTTGAGGAAGAAATTAATCATTTAGACATGATCAGTGAATGATGTACACTTATCTTAGGGTGTGTAAAATAAAATTTTATTTTCCAAATGTAGAATAGAGGCTAACCAGGTTTGTCTAACTAGAGGAGTGTTGCAATAATTTCAATCACTTATTTATAAATCACATAATCTAATTATTATTTTTTATATTATTTATGAAAATAAATTTTTATGGTTTTTTAAAATAATGAAATAAAATAATGAAATGTAGAATTGAATTCTATATGAAGATATAAACCTAATAATATTAGGGAAGAATGGTCTGGGTCCAAGGGTTGGGTACATGGGTTCTTTAATTATTTACCTTTTATTTAAATTTAATCTGATAATTCATTCGATGAAACCTCATTAATGATTTACTTTACATTATTTTATTTGGTGTGTGATTTTAGAATTTATTCAGAGTACCAAACCTATCTCCTACTATAATCAGAGAGAATAATACCTCAATAAAGAATGTGATTCTTAAAAGACCCATCTCCACTATATTGAATTCCATCCCTAAAGGAAATCACAACTCCACTATATGAAGTGTTTTCCTAATAGAATGGAGGGAAAATTCATGAATCAACTAAAAAGAATGTAATTAAAAATAATATCATGTTTGATGACCCCCACACCTATTAAATACTCTTCCATCCACCACAAATCCATTTAAAAATGCAGAATTGAATAAAAATAATTAAGTACTCCACACCCCCCACCATGGTAATGCCTTGGGTATGTAACTTTCGATTTCAAAGTGAAAAGAGATAATAACGGAAAGATAATAGAGAGAGATAATGAGCATGAGGGTTTTGAGATAAATTTATATGGACGAATATGGAAACAATTGAATTAAAAATATGCATATGCATTACATGACAAAAGGAATTTAAAATAAATATAAAAGAATAAATATATCCTATAAGAACAACATGTCCCTTGAGATCCTTTACATAAGGGGTATAACACTCTCTTCCATAATGGGTGAAATCCTACTTATATAAGTCATGTGGGTTCCATCCTTCGGTATTCAATTTTAAGATCATCCAAATATCCCTTAATGAACTCATCCAGATTCTATCTACCAAAATTTTTCCCATGGTTGGAAATTTTAATGACAAAATTTGGGAATGTTTTATTAATTATAGTTGTTACAAAATATTTGGTGAGTTTGACCATAATATTTTAGATCTATCCTCTTTTATTAGAAAGGGTTATATCCAATTTAATCAATCACTTTATTCTGTCTAGGCAAGAATCATTGTATTTCCATAATCTTATTTACTATGAATTTGTGGCCTTGATATTGGAAGAATAAATTGGGAACATAGTTATAAAAGTATTCCTCAAAATATTATCATTATCATTGTTGAATTTTTCTCTATTTTTTTAAAAAAATTAAAAGATATAGGCTAATATTAAAAAATATCCAAATACGTACATAGATTTTGATGCCGGAATTTTGATCTTCATTAAGGAATTCAAATGAATAATTTAGATTCCAGTCTAGAATAATTATATGAATCCGAAAATTTATTTTATCAAAAAAATATAATTTCATAAATTAAATTAGTTTAAAAATATTAATGGCCAAATTAATGGAATAAATTAAAATATTTAAATTCCAGAATTAGAAAAAATTTCCAATTAGGATATAAAAGGTTATAAAACCATACAACGTGAAAATTGAGAATAAAATATGGGGTTTTAGATTAGAATAATTGATTTCTTTTTTTTTAAATATGTATAAAAATTTTGGTTTTGGTGAGATGGAAGTATTTATGTTTTTTATAATGTGTTCGTTAGACTTCCGGTTTTTATCTAATATATACTGATTGGGTCATCCCCAATGTGTTTATCTCATGTATACATGGTTGTCTATCCCCATTTTTTATATTTTTTATACATTATTTTTCAACCCCAAGGTATTTTTATTATATAAACTAGGTGTGTCAGCCACCATGTGTTTATTTCTTTCATAACAGGTAGGTCATCTGCTAGTAGTTATCTTTTGTATACATAGGTGAATCACCCACTTGATGATATATTGGATGGCTTGATTACATTACATGCTTAGAGATACTCTTGTACTAGAAAAAGTAGGTATGATATTTGGTACTGGTATGACACAATCCCCGATGTGGTTACTTATAGTAGGAATGATTACGTGACAGAGTCGAAGATATTATTGATCTAACCGAAGTAGGTATGACTGGGATCAAGCAACATTGAGGAACCCCATGGTCAACAATGGTTTATTTTTTGATTTTCAGTATTTTATTTATTTATTATAGTCATGTTACATGTTGAATCTTCATTCAATAATCATGTAAATGACGACATTTGTGGTTCCCTACTATGTTTTGTACTCTCAAACTACTCAGTTGACTAGGGAACTATGGTTCTTAAGAAACCATCAATTCTTTTAGGTTTATAATGGGAAGAGGCCTTGTAATGGAACATTATACTATATTTAATTGAGTAAATTAGAGATATAGATGTCATTATGCTCGAGGATGTAGTTTAGTTCCATTTACATAATTCTTAAAAATAATTTTAAATATATTATCAGCTCATGGGAAGCTAGTGAGTACGTATGACTACTTCCCAACAACATTTGATTTTTATTTATGATATTTTTTCCACATAATATCATGTTTATTATTATATATGAAGTATCACCCCAAAACATAGATTATATTTTTATTTAAAATATATAATGGATTCAATAACTTTTATCAAACACAACATTAAACAAAAAATAAACAACAATAAATTAAGTAACCATTAAAATGTATCCATGTAAATGGAAGGTAAAATTATATGCGACTAAATAATTAAATATATTTCGAAATAAAAATAATTTTCATTATTTATTATTATGGATTTGATGAAAATTCAACTTGTGTAGCTAAATAACTAATTACACTCTTATATGATTTAAAATGTACACTGCCTAAATTTTCTTATTTATATCTTTTACATTAATAATATTTTCATCTTTTGGATAAATTATATTATTGATATGAATAATATATAAACCCCAACTCGATATGTAATTTATATGAAAAAAGTAGTTAATTTTTAATAATTTTATTTTACAACAAAAATAGTTTACATTAATTTTTTTTTTCATTTAAATGTTTTATAATAATATTTCAAAATTTTAATTTTACCAAATTGAAATTAAGTTTTATTTATAATAAATGTGTTCCATTATAGTGATTTTTTTAGAAAAGTCTAAAATCATTGATTTGTCATTGAATATTAAATAAATACAAATATTGTTAAAACCATCACCATTATGATAATATCATAATTAAAAAACGAATTAATTTTCTTGAAACATTTTTATTAAAATAATATATTTATATTAAAATAAATATTTTAATAATACTATTATATTTTTATAAAATCAATTTTTATAATTTTTGAAACATAATTAATATTTTACTAAAAACAATTACTTATTATTAACAAATTTTCTTTAATCACTAATAAAAAGTAAATAAAATTTGAATTAATATTTTAGATCAACATTATGATAATATGTAATAATTTTATTTTCATTTTTGGGAATAATTGTAAAATAAATATTATTAAAGCTAGACCCCATGATAATGGTAGAATAGTTAAATTGATATAATGTGATTTTTATATAATCAAATAAATTAATATCTTATAAAAGTGACCTTAATATAATTTTGAAAGCACTATTTAAATTAATTATCAATCATTAAATAAGTAATCATCAGTAAAATAATTAATAAATTTTAAGGTTCAAAAAATATTTTTCTACAAAATAGTATTTCTATATATAAATTTATTAAATTTAAAATTTAATTTTAGCTTAATTATAATTTAAATTATATCAAAAATAGATTTATTTTTGTTTCATAAGAACAAAATTTTATGTTATGTTCTACCATATATTTTTATTTAAATGTAAATATATAGGGTAAAAAACATGTTACCTAGAATAATCCAAAATGAGAAAATGAAAATTTTACATGTTAAATGAGAGAAAAAATGTTTAAAACATGAGAAAAAATATGTTTTGGAGGCTTTCTCAACATGATATCACCTAAAAACCCATTTTATCTGTATTTTATGAGTTTTTGACCCCCTAAATAGTGTCATTTATTTATTAAAAGATAATGGGTGTTCATAAAAGTACATTTTTCTTCATTTATAGTAGGGGACTCTTAGATTGACTAATTTCAATCCCATTACTTCTAATTCATTCATAAAACATAGAACTTTTAATTGTATTTGAATCCTTTTGAACATGAAGAAGCCTATTGTCTCAATTAGTTATCATAATCCCTTTATTTTAAAGTATAATTTCTTGAGACATTTCCGTGTCCCAAAATGAGTATCATTTTATCCCATACATTTTCTTCTTATTATTTCTCTACAAAACATATTCATACCATGGTAATATGATAAAATAAGTATCATCATTATGCTAAAATGATATAATTTTAGTGATAACATTTTAATTATTTGTTTCTATCAACATAGTAAAACAAAATAACATTAATCATGTGTTGTGTAGACTACCGCATCCCTGATATAATAATTTTAATTTTTATATTGATTTTATTTAATTATCCAAAAAAAATAAAAAATGATTCATCAAATTAAAAACCAGTAAAGATTATATTTTCTAATTTATTATATTTATATTATAATCTTTTATAACAATAGTCTCTCATTGGGATATATCATGTTACATTTCGGTTTTGTTTAACCACATATTTAGAAAAATCTATAAAACATAATCACATATGACTATGTGAATGTAAATAATATATTTTTATAATATAATAATAAAATATTTTATTTTTAATTGATACTTAATTATTTTATTAATTTTTTAATTTAATATTGAAATACCATCATTGATCACTATAATTTTCAAAATAAGATGTATACGACTCAATTTTCATACTAACATATGAAAACAGTATATATAAAATAAATATAATATGATAATAAATTATAAATATGAAATGAATCATAGATGAATATCTTTACTATGAAACAATATAATAATATTAATTTTTTTATTTAGGATGTTGGGCACATGATAAAACAGAATCTGGAGCAAGTTAAGGGTTTTTGATACATTAATTTTCATTAATTGAGATACAAATATTCAAATAGAACTCTATTTTACCTATTTTACATTTTCCTATCTAAGGATTACATTTTTTTTATTTTTTCCTTAATTTTTTTATAATTCTTCCTTATAGAACCTTTAATGAATTACTCTAAACCTAAGGAGTGTTCTTCTTGTGATAGTTTTCTTGGTATCAATTATAATGCTTTGAGACATGTTACATATCATAAACCATTATTCCATAGTACATTTTTCAATTTTTTTCATATTCAATGAATGTTATATAGTTAATTTCCTTGAAATTATTTGGATATGGTAAGAGAAATCTCATTCCCTTATTCTTGTGGCTATTGATTCAATTGTTAACCCATGCACAATAATATTTTGGTACATAACATTAATTCATTGAGTTATGATCATTCTTTTTAACACCTTTAAAATATGTTAGGTATATTATACCCTTTATATTATTATATGGTATAATAAATTTTTTTTCTATGGACTTATATTCATAAATTATGAATTATTATCAAATATTTCCTTCCTTTTGTTGTATTATTCCCACAAGGTGTGTTGATAACTTAAATATGATTTCCTAGAGTAATAATGTTTTATATAAAAAATATTTGTTAATGATTGGGTTCTCCCAAAACAGTATCTTATTATATTTTATTTTAAAATACATTTTGTGAAAATATGTTTTAAGGAAAAAAATTATTACTTTTTATTTCCAATATGGGTTTTCAATAATATTATTTTAAAAAAATAGAAAAGGTTCGTTTCCTTTCATTAGAACATGTTTTTATATTTTCCTTATATTTCCCATAGAATACATAATGTTATTTTTAATGATATATTATTGGAGACTCTTTTTAAAATTAATTTTTTTTCAAAATCAGTCACTTATTCATTTCAATAATTCATTATTAATTTGACATATATGTTTTTATATTAAATCAATAAAAGAAATTTCATCAAAATTCATTTCTATGTTATTCTGCCAATTTTACATTTCATATTCAAATGTATTTGAACATATTTAATTTGTGTTATATTATATATAATATGAAAAATTATTATTTCTAATTTTAGAGATTGAACTGAGAGAATTAATAGAATGTGATTCTTTGCATTAGTGATACTATTCAAATCATTGTTTTTCAAGGTTTTTTCTCATGATTGTCAACATAATTTTGAGTTTCTCTAGTTACATAAGTGATATATTCATTTATAACCATACAAATTATTTATCAAGATGGACTATTTAATGATCTTTTATATCAAAGATATGTTCAATCACTTACATTTTCCTTCTCAACCTTCTATTGTGAATACACATAACATTTATTTTAAGTACATTGGTTAGTGAATACCATGTTTTATAATTCAATTAATTGAAGGGTTTTTTTCAAATATTCAATACATTTATTGATTAGGGAAATTGTTGAAATAAAATTATACCCCCTACTCTATATAATTTTACCTTAAGGGGTTCTTATATAGAAATCTATACCATTAATATTTTGGGAAAATATTGAATATTTGTATCAATATTATTCTTATATGGATGTTTATTGATTATAAAATAATGTTTAATATGTATTTTTTAACCATAAAACATTTTTTTGGATGATTTATGATCATTTCAAACCTTTTAAAAGCATTGTAAAAATTATTGGCGTACCATATATTGTTAATACAATAAAGAAGATTATTATGAAAGAATATTATGTATTTAATATTCATTTTTTCATATGAATAATTCATTAGGCTTAATCAGTGATGGGTGTGGCATCATTATATGTTTTTCTAAAGATGAATTGATAGGTCTAATGTAAAAAAAATTCTAGCGTATTTTTTGGTATGCATGAAAATAATAAGATATTTTCTTAACAGAAAGCCTTGAAGGTATAATGATGATTTCTAAGATCATGATGTCTTTTTTTAAGGCATGAAATTTGTTATTTAGGATTATGTATTTCTTTTATGGGGAATTAGTTATTTTAATCCTTGTATTTATTTATTGATATATTTAAAATGGATAATGTCTTCTCATAGTTTATTTTGGGAATAGATTTTTTTATTACATAATCCTTCCATCTTAATTATGCTCATATTGTACTCAACTATGATATTTTATTTTTAAATCATATGTTAAAAATTACTGATTATATGAGATAAACATTCTTATTTATAAATTTTATTAGTTTTAAAAATTAATATTGATTATATTTCAATTAGAATAGCAGATGTTGATAATTTAGGTGTAAAATTAGTGATATATAACAGATATATATTTCATATGTTTTAAAAAAAGTCCATTATATTTAGAAAACTTGAGATTTATTATTTTTTGATTTATCTCAATTCTATAATCATTTAAAACTAAATGGACTTACTGATGTATTAAATGGATAATTTTATTTATTTCATTAAATTAAGGGGTATTTAGGTCTTGAAACTTATGATTTGTAGGGAAGATAGTATGTAATGAACGTATTTGCATCACTAAATCCATTAATGTGGGTTTGAGGAATCATAGTTCATAATAGAGTATGTTTTATATTAAATTGTAGACTATAATTTCAGTGGAGTATAATTTATGTGTTGGTAGATTATGGTTAATCATAATTTCAATTTTATTGATAACCCTATATATATTTTGAGAAAATATCGAATATTTCAGTGGTTAGAATTAGATAATATTAGTGAAAACGACATTGATATATTAAATAAAATATATACATTTTTATAACATGAATGGATTTTGGTAATGTAGTGATTATATGGTTTTTGTAGAAATAAAATCAATTTGTTGATACTACAAGTGGATGCTGGCTCTGGAATAGATGTACCAAGGATTAGAAACCCCAAAATGGGTGTGTTGAGAATTAAATCAATAGTCACCATGTCCATAATAGATAATCCAAACTAAACAGTTGGCTGGAAACATTCATGTATATACTATTGTTAATTTATATTCTCTATAATGGATCACTCTAAAGTATTTTCAACTATTGTTATTTAATTAGGTTTGAGAATACAATAATAAAACTACCCTTGATAACTAATGATTACAAAAATGTTGTTATTGGTATACTTAAATAATTAAACATTTAATATGATGATTTCATTGGTGATAAAAAAATTTATTGATGTTTTCATATTTACAATTTGGAAATTAACATTACATTTTTTGTTTAAAATTTGGGATAATGAAGACGTGAAAAATAATGGTGAGCAATGCATGTATCATGAAACCACTATGTCTTATAAATAAAAAAGATAGATTAAATTAAAGGTTTATAATTTTAGTATATACATATTATGATTGTAAAAGTGAGTTTCTTAGTCATGTTTAAGGTATTGATGTTGATATCTTATCCAAAAATAAATCCCAATACTCTTATATAATTTCATTTTTGAGAAATATTTTTCAGTGATATTTTAAAATATTTTAAATGTGATGAAGATAATCTGAAACATAAAAATAATTGTCTATTGTGATTTACTATAAAGGTTTAGAGACAAATAGTAAATGGTACCAATAACCGTGAAAATAGATTTTATGACATGGTAAATTTTTTTTAACTATTATAGAAACAAAATTAGGTAAGGATAACCCTATTGTTTAAAATAAAGATAGATTTTGAGAAAATTAAGTTAGATAATTTTTAAAATAGTGGAATTGAATAATGATTTAATGAAAATAAGTTATCAATGATATTTTTGGTGTAGTTTATATTATTTGTAATAGTATATATACATTTCTATGACATTATGAACATGTGTTTATTACACTTGAGGATTAAAAATAAAGATCATTTTTTGATGAATATATGATCTCACTTTTTTGTAATCTCATAGAGATGTATTTGGTTTTGGGAATGTTATATTAAGGTAAATTAAAGATTAATTTATATACGTACATATGTATATGATTGTATGAAAGAGAATAATTTTTTAATGAAATATAATTAATGTTATACAGCCTAAGAGAGTAAGGTAGTTTCCAAATTTGATGATATATCCTAAAATATGAATATATTAAGAATACAATTACCTACTATCATCGATGAAAAAATTAAAATTAAAAGGATGAAAAAATTTTATAGAGTGGAGAAGGTAACACCTCAATATCATAAATATTATATTTTTATTAAAATCATAATGGTTTTAATAGATTTTAGGACACAAAACATTGAACCAAAAAAATACATAAAATTATATAACCATTAAAATGTTTCCATAGAAATGATAGGTAAAAATAACCTTGACTTAATTATAAAATATTGCTAGAAATAAAAAAAATTAAATTACAAAAACTAATACATTGAATAAAATTCATTTAGCTTATCTAAATAAAAAAATGAATGATTTTTTCTTTAAAAAGTAACATTTATATAATTTTTTTATATTTTTTATAATTAATGAAATTATATATCTTATGAAAAACATATATTATTGGTATTAATAATATATTAGTGACCATTTTATTTATAATAGATAGAAAATAACATTATGAATATTTGATATTTTAAAATTTTAATTTCCTTTGAAAATAGATTTTAGTATTTATTTATGATTTAATTTAAAATGAAAATGTCAAAATTTTAAATATGAATTTTACCAAATTAGTATCACTTTTTAATTAGAATAATAATTTTATATTATGATTATTTATTAAATTTTTGTAAGTTAATTAATTTTTACGGTAATAGAAAATAAATAATGATTTTCAAAAACAATCACTAATATGACACTAAAATTATACAAATTGAAAAAAAATTATCCCTTTTATATGAATGATGTAATTTTTTTTAAAATAAATCAATTATAATTATAATATTTTATTTATAAAAACCATGTTTATCATTTCAAAAACATTAGTAATATATTTTTGTAATAATTAAATTATTATATTATATAAATAAATTATCTACATCACTTATAGAAATGAAATCCAAAAAGTTATTTCATATTTTATATCAGAATGACCATACTTTGTCTTAAGGTCAACTTCATTTTTTTGGAAAAATTTTATGAATACTAAGAATAATGTAAATGACCATTGAAAAGGTAAACATATTATTTTCTTAGATATTTTTTATTAATAATATATAATTTTTGTATTATAAAGAAAATTTTTCTTTTCTAAAAACATAAAATAATATAATTTTTTTACCTATATTTAAATAAATTATAATTTATCCAATAAGTAATAAACAGTAGAAATATATTCATAACACTTAATGGTGAACCCGAAATTTTTTACTAAATGGTTTCTTGTATAATGGTGACATTATATTTTTAATAAAATAAAAACAACTAGGGTATAAAATAAGTAACACAAATAATTTTTTTTGAAATATAAAAAAATGTTAAAAGGCTTGAAATAAGTTTAAAACATGAGGTAAATGGACTTTAGGTGGTTTCATCAACCATATATAACTAAAATATTAATTATTTCTTCTTTTGGATACTTTGATGCTTGAATAGTTGCATTCTATTATATAAAATAATGGATGATTACAAAGGATCCCTTTCCTTCACACAAATTATAGTATAATTCCGCCCCTTCAATACACTTCTATTACTTTAATTTCCTTCCCAAAAATCATCCACATTTCTAATCATATAGTATTCTTTCAACTTCATAATACATTGTCACTAATTATTTATTCTAATCCCATAAATATCAAAGGAAACATTCAATAGAATGTTCAATTCCCCAAAGAGGATTTTATATAATTTGAAACAATTTATTCATAATAATTCCCATCCAATCCTATCCTTATTATAATAGTATAGTAAAATTTTAATTATTATTATATTTATGTTTTTTATTTTAATGGAATAACCTTAAATTATTCATTTCAATTCACATAAAAAACAAAATAAACATAATCGCATGATGTTTGGTGACCCACATAGGATCATTGAGCACTGACCCACATAGGATGTGACCCACATAGGATCGGTGCTGAACCACACAAGATCTCTCGGTACTAACCTCTATATGATATATCTCCAACCTCATCCTCACTGCCAGCCACTGGATTCCTCACACCCGGTGTGCTCGAGTTCCGTAGGATCTACCCTCGAGATATCGGTTTTACCTCGACTACCACTAAGCTCCACAAAGGAGTTACCCAAAGGACCGCCATGTCTTAAGGGTTCCAACACGACAGACGATGCCTCAATCAAATGCTCGGTATGTGAGTTATAAGCGTTTTAGTTTCGGGGGCTTGGTTGGATTCGAGTTCGATCCAGCCCAGCCATACTCCAACTATCTCTAAAACTCAAGTGGAGTATAACAAAAGGATCTTCTCATTCCAAGGATCCCAATTCTATAGACAGTTCATCAACCAAATTTCTAGTTATCAAGATATGACCCTTTAAGTGTTTCCGGGCCCGGGTCCGGTCCGACCTGGCCCGACCAGGTCTGGGCTGGCCCGCGGTGGGCACAACCCGCTAAGTCGTGGTACGACTCAGCCCGCAAGGGGGCGGACTATCCCAAAAGGGTGGCAGACCACAAAGGGTGGCCCTCAAGGGGGCGGCCCGACCCAGAAGGGGGCGGCCCGGCCGCGGAGGGTACAACCCGAAAGGGGCGGCCCGACTATTGTTCGCCCGAGCTGGAGAGGGGAGAAGCATGTCCCCCAGTCTACCAAACTACCGAACATCCTAGAGACCATATCGTTTGTGAACCGGTGGTGCTACGTGGGTGACGTCCAATCACCGTGGATCCTTCCAGAGGCATTAGTTCTACCTACACGATGACTTCGGCCACGACTTCTTCTCACCGGTGGGGTGCTGGTCGTGCCACCTCTCCTTCCGCGACCGACCTATCTTCCAAACGCCTCCTCCATTAGCTGTGGCTGACGAGTCGTGACCCTTTTCTCCCTAGTGGCATGCAATGGCGTTCCATACTTCCTCTGAGGCTGGCTAGTGATGGCCACTCGGATCATCGCCACGGCTTTTTCATATGACATTCTCTTACGGCGTGCGTCAGCGCACCTCCTCCTTCATAGCTGGTTGGTGTCGTTGCGCTACTTTTCATCCATAAAGGCGCAATCATAACAATATAGAAGAGGGTTTGGGTAGTTTGTGTTAGTCCCTCACCCTCCACATTAGCTCGTAAACCAGAGGGATGATAAAGGGGTTCAATAAAAATCACTTTAAATAAGAAATAATTAAACCGCTACCTCGTAAATCCATTGGAGAACGTCCGCGCTTGAAGGTGGGTCATGCTCTTCATTCCCGCAACTGGTTCCCAAAGAAATCGCACATATTCCATCCTTTGGTTCATGGTTCAGTGTCACCTTTCACCTCCCTCTATGATAATCTATGTCCTCTAAGGGTTCATCATCACGATACTCCTTCAGCACTTCGTTGCCTCGAAAAGCTGTTCTGACAACTCTACCCAAGCTCTATATAAATAAGAGTGGGGGAGGGTATGTAACGACATGGGAAATTACTGGGGTCTTATTAATTAGGAACCTTCCTAATTCCCCAATGATTCCATTACTAAATATTGACAGGTTAATCCATTTATTGGCATGATAAATCGTGGGTCCCACACTCCGCTTGTCATATGGTGGATAAGAAAGAAAATAAAATAATCAAATTATTTTATTTGATTTCTTCTAAAAATTGACAAAACATAACTTATTCTCTAGAACTACTGTGGTCAAATTAAGGTCTCCCTTAAGAGAATCTCAGCGCTTCGGATTCAACGGAGCCCTTGGATTTTAAATCTAATCACCAATTCAAATGTTAGAAAACACCGCTCATGTGTTTACTAAACGTACCATAAAAAATGTTTAGAAATTCAATCCAAGAACTTTGGGCCTAGGAATCGTGTGTCGTGAATTTTCAAAAACCCTTAATAATTCCATATAATTTTAAAAAAATACATGGAAAATCTATGACATTAAATTCACTCCACATTAGAGATTTTCTTCCCCAAAATCCACAACATAGACTAAGGAAACAAATGGGGGTATCAAGAACAGATCTAAGCCTCCTACTCCCTTGTTCTCTCTGGGAGGATCCTATGCTGCCAGCGAACACACACTAGAGGTATGGATCACCCACGAAGGACTCGATCATGTCGATCCTCAATATCTAATGGAACCTCCGTAAACATTACCCCATCATCAAAGTCCATCTCGTCATGGTCGATGATGTGAGATGGGTAATGCACGTATCTCCTCAGCTGGGATACACAAAAGACGTCGTGCACCCTCTCCAACTGCGGTGGAAGTGCCAAGATGTATGCCACCATGCCAATCCTCTGATGTATCAGAAATGGTCTGATAAACCTTGGTGATAACTTGCTGACTCGACCAAATCTCTATAGTCTCCATCAAGGAGGGACTTTCAAGAATACATGGACCCCCTCCTAGAACTCCAAAGGTCTCAGTATCCTGTCAGAATAGGACATGTGTCTGCTCTGTGTATTCTTTATCCACTTCTGGATGATCGTAACCTTCGCAGTGGTAGCCCGTACCAACTCTAGACCCATAAGTGCTGACTCCCCTGGGTCTGTCCAACAAATAAGTGATCTGTAAGGTTGACCGTACAAGGCCTCGAATGATGCCTTACCTATGGCGGAATGATAGCTGTTATTGTAAGAGAACTCCACCAAGGGAAATTGATCCTCCCAACTATGGACAAAATCTAGGAAGTATGCATGATGCATGTCCTCCAACATCTTAATGTTTCGCTCCATCTGAACATCCGTCTGAGGATGAAAGACAGTTCTCAAACATAGATGATGTTAAGTCAATAAGGTTTTCCTTATGACTTTATCCATTCCTTCATGATTTGAAAACCACAAACACCATATACTTAAGAAAATCTATATTTTACATATATAAGGAAAATTTCCTTATCAAAGGAATTTACCCATACCATGTTTTCATTGTTCATATCAATATTTTTCTTAATTATAAAGATCATATTCATATCAAAAACCTCAGAATCATATAATACTTAGAAATGAAGCATTCTTTTTTAGAATTTGAATTCTGGATATGAACTGTAATGAAGTTCCACTCCGAATTCTGGATATGAAATGTAATGAAGTTCCACTCTGAATTCTGAATATGAACTGTAATGAAGTTACACTCCGAATTCTGTATATGAACTGTAATGAAGTTCCACTCTGAATTCTGAAGATGAACTGTAATGAAGTTCCACTCCGAATTCTGGATATGAACTGTAATGATGTTCCACTCTGAATTCTGGATATGAACTATAATAAAGTTCCACTCCGAATTCTGAATATAAACTACAATGAAGTTCCACTCCAAATTCTGGATATGAACTCTAATGAAGTTATACTACAAATTGTGGATACGAAATCTCATGAAGTTCCATTCCGAATTATGGATACAAACTCTTATGAAGTTCGACTCCGAATTCTGATTACGAACATTTCTATGTTCTGACTCCAAGATCTCTGAATTCAGACTACGAATTCCCATGAACTCTGACTCCTAACTTTGTATGTTTTGGTTCTGAATTCTGATGAAACCAGACTCTGGATTTCTACGGAATTCAGGTTCCGAATTCCTACAAAACAAAATCTGAATATCTTTTTATTATAAACTCCTAATTCCATTTTTGTTAGACTCTGAACATTTATTTTATTACATTTCGAACTTCAGTTTCATTTTTGCTTACACTCGTTTCATTATAAAATGATGTCATGCTTTCTGTTATTGGCTATCCTTTGTTTGAGTGACACATATATAGGTGCCTCCAAAATTCATGGAGAAATATGACCGTTGGAGGAGGGAGTCGACCGTTGGAGCTTCGCCTATAAATAGGAGCTCATTTGAAAACCTCCACATAGATCTTTGACACACAACTTTGACACTGATCTTGAACTACGTTATGTTGATGTGATTTCTAGAGAGAGAGGCTCTTAATAACTCTCAAAGCTTTGTGTAAAATGTTTGAACAACTTGTTTAAACGTTGTCTTGTGCAGACTTTCTTCATGCGACTTCGATTATTGTTGATTACAATAGAGGGCTTCTGGGGATAGGAAGAGAGAGGTGACGACTACCTTGAAGTTCAAGGGCTTCCTTGCTGAGGAAGATAGAAGTTCCAACTACCTTGAAGTTGAGGGCATGCGAGGATAGCAAGACAGAGACTCCGATCTTCGTATTGAGGGCTTACCCGGGTGTGGGTAAGACATACATTCTTGAAAGTATAAATCAAGGGACCTTTATCCAAGGTTGTTGGATACCCTTCTCTTTGGGTTAAAAGATTTATATCTTGTTACTTGTTTTTATTACAAGTTTTTCCGCTGCATTTTGTATTGTAAGGAAAATATAACCTTCTTATATTTCCTTACACTTGTACTATGAATTAGTTAGATTCTATACGCTTAAAGGTAGAATCTCATATTGTAAACTTTGGTTAAGTTTCATTTTCCGGATCCATATTTCTAGAACCAGTTTTTCGGAATCACTTTCCATATTAAAGAAAGTGTATAGAACTAGATGATTGTAACTTCATACTTTTTCCTAATATTTCTATTGGTGTTAGTGGTGTTGTGAATTTTCTTAGTTTAACTTTTTTAAACATAGATCTTTCCTTGTTTAAGGAAATTTTTAAAGTATACAATTCACCCCCTCTTGTATATTGAGCATCTACATTGTTATTTGGATCCTAGAAATGGTATCAGAGTAGGTCTCTGAAATGCTTATACTCACATTTATGTTTTTCTTGCTCAGATTCTTATTGTTCTATATTTTCCTTTCCTAGAAATATTCTCCATTAATTCGAACTTTTAATATTAACATGTTTTTGTGCAGAAAGTTTTTTAAGATGGCAGGAATGAATGTTGGTTCCATCGACAACCTAAATCTTACAAGACCACCAATTTTTGATGGTAATGATTATGAGTATTGGAGAGATCGAATGAAGACATTCGTTACCAATATTGGAGTAGAAAATTTTGTTGTGCTTACTAGAGGTTATAAAATTCTTGACAAGGAAGTAAGTGCTTTTACTAATCAAGAGAAGCATGATTATCAACTCAACTATAAGGTATGTAACACTTTACTTTGTTCAATGACTTGGAACATATATAGCCAAATTTCTTCATGTGAAATAGCTAATTGTATATGGAAGAAACTTGAAGTTACACATTTTGGTACATTCAAAGTGATTGAGACTAGAAGAGCTATGCTTAGAGCTGAGTATCATGGTTTTAATTTTCCTTATGGAGAACCCATTAGTAAGGTGCAACAAAGGTTTATGACTATCGTGAATAGCTTACAATATATGGGAGAGAATGGTCTGGATGATGAAGCTCTTATTGACAAAATCATTGATATTATGCCCAATGAGTGGGAATAAAAGAGAAATGCTATTGATGAGAACAGGAAGGTTACCCAAATTTCCATAGATGATCTATTTGCAACTCTTCTCCAACATGAAACAAGGATGAATAGAGATGCTGAAAACATCAAAAAGAAGAATGGGAATGGTACTATTTCTTTTACTACAACATCAAATAGCATGAAAGCTAAGACTCCTGAGAGAGTAACTAGATCCAAATCTAAGAAGGTTGTTATCCAATCTGAATATTGTGAGAGTGAAATCTTAGAGAATGAGTTAGAAAATCTTGCTTGAAGGATGAACAAAATAGCTGGTCATAAAAATTTCCAATTCAAGTATAAGAATAAGGAAAGGAAAGATAATAAAGATATAGAAGTCACATGCTATGAATGCAAGAGAGATTGACACATAAGACCTGATTGTCCTTTGCTCAAGAAGAAAGAAATAAAAGAAAGGCATTCTGAAAAGAATAGGAAGAATTATTATAATGATAAAGCTAATAAAGTTCTTAATGCTAATGATACTTGGAGTGCCAATGGTGGTGACTCTTCAAACGAATCTTCGGATTATGAATCTTTTGGATAGAAGAAACTTGGTCTTATAGCCATGATACCTATTGATAATCATCGCTTTATGGCTAAGGTACACAATGCTAAATCATTGACCAATGTTTCATTAAATTCAAATGATTGTAAATATTATAACTCTTCTAATGAATAATCCTCTTCTGATGAAGAAAATACTTTACCTACCTATGAAAAAGTTTCTAGGTTTTCTGAACTTCATGAGACTGAGAATTCAAAACTCAGTAAAAACATGATAAGGAAACTTCTAGAAATACTATTTTTAATAAGGAAATATTAGATCTTTCTAAATATCATGATAAAAAAGATGCTGATTTTATAAGTATTTCAAAAAAATCTTGAGGAAGTAAATTTTGAGAAGAACAAACTTTTAAAAGATCTAGAAAAAGTAATTTCTATGAAAAGTGATTACAAGCCTAGATCTAGTTCCAAATCTAATGATTTTGAAGATAAAAACTTGTTTATAAAACTCAAGTCCAAAATATTTTCCTTAAAGAAGTGTTTGTCGAACATTAACATAGGTAAAGAAAATTTTGATAAGATGTATTCACAAATACGTCATTTAAAAAACAAATCCGGATTTGGTTATACCCATGCTAAACTAACTTTTAGTAACAATTATTTTGTTCCTCAAAGTGCCCCATTTTGTAACAAGTGTCAATGTGGTGGTCACCGGGAAAAGAATTGTTCTTTATACAAAACCCAATCTTTAGGTTTTCATAAGGCATATTTTTATAAGAAGATGTGGGTACCCAAAATTTTTTTATATGAAAAACTCGGATCCAAACAAGTTTGGATTCCGAAAGTCTAATTATTTTCTTATTTTTAGAAAGATAAAGGAAGTACCAACAACAATACATGGTACATGGATAGTGGATGTTCCCAGAATATGACTGGTAACAAAAACAATTTTGAAAATATTATCAAGACAAAAGAAGGAAAATAACTTTTGGAGACAATGCTCAGGGAGAAATTATTTGTATAAGTAACATAGTTCTTCTTGGAAATACTTTGATTTCAAATGTTTTGTTTGTTAAGGGTCTTAAGCACAACCTTATTAGCATAAGTCAGTTATGTGATGAAGGATATTTTGTGAATTTTAGGAATGATAAATGCTTAGTTCACAATTCCATGGAAGAGTTTATTCTCTCTGCTCACAGGCAAGAGAATGTTTACACTATAAACATAGAAGACCTAAGGAGCCAAGAATTACTTTTCCTAAGTGAAATGGATGATCATTCTTGGTTATGTGATAAAAGGTTAGGACACTGTATCATTAAGAAATTATGCAAACTATCTAAGAAATGTTTAGTTAAGGATTTACCGGAGCTTAGATTTGATTCTTCTAAAGTGTTTGATCCTTGTCAATATGGAAAGTAACATAAATCTAGTTTTAAATCAATCGGTGATGTCTCAACAACTAATGTGTTACAGTTGGTAGACATGGATCTTTTTGGTCCAACACAAACTAGAAGCATTGGAGGAAAATACTATGTGTTTGTTCTAGTTGATGATTACACTAGATTTACATGGGTCTATTTCCTAGAAAATAAGTCTGAAACATTTTGTTATTTCAATAGTTTTAGAGCCCACGTTAAAAATGAGAAAAATATTCCATTGAAAACTATTCATAGTGATCATGGAGGAGAATTTAAAAATTCATATTTTGAAACATTTTGTAGTAGAAAAGGTATTACTCACAACTTTTCAGAACCCAGAACACCTCAACAAAATGGATTTGTTGAAAGAAGAAATAGAATTCTTCAAGAGATAACTAGAACCATGTTGAGTGAGTATTCTGTAGCCAAAATTTTTTGGGCTGAAGCTGTGAGTACTGCTTGTTATACTATAAATCGAGTTTTGATTAGACCTTTTCTTAATTAAACTCTTAATGGGTTATGGAATGGTAGAAAACCTAGACTTTCCTACTTTAAGGTTTTTGGTTGCAAAGTATTCATTCTGAATACTAAAGATAACCTACACAAATTCGCACCAAAATCTGATGAAGGAATTTTCTTAGGCTACTCCACAACTTCTAAGGATTATAGAGTTTTCAACAAAAACACGTGCACTGTTGAAGAAACAGTACATGTAAAATTTGATGAAACAGATCCATTTGTTTTCAAAAAACCCCAACCTACATCTTCAGATGTGTTTTCAAAAATTGATTATCATCCATTGATGGAAAATCCTTCTGAAAAGTAAAATGTTCAAGAAGATACTTCTAAAGAATTTACCCCAGAAGATTTCCTACTATATGTTGATGAACAAGTTTTACAAAACCCAAATCAGTCATTTCTTAATAATCATCCCAGTGATAGCATCATTGGTAATGTGAATCAACATGTAAGGACTAGAAGTTCCTTAAGAAATGAAATAGAACATCTAGTATTCATTCCCCAATTATAACCAAAAATCACTAATGAAGCTTAAGGTGATGATGATTGGATAAAATCCATGCAAGATGAACTAAATGAATATAAAAGGAATAAAGTATGGACCTTGGTTGAAATACCTAAGGAAACATCTATTATTGGAGTAAAATGGGTCTTCAGAAATAAGTGTGATGAAAATTGATTCATTGTTAGAAATAAAGATAGACTAGTTGTTAAAGGCTGTAATTAGCAAGAGAAAATAGACTATGAAGAAAACTATACTCCAGTAGCTAGACTTGAATCTATTTGTATATTAATTACCTTTGAAGAATTCTTCAATTTTAAACTTTTTCAAATGGATGTGAAATGTGCTTTTATTAACGGTTATGTTCAAGAGGAAGTTTTTGTCGAACAACCTCCTGGTTTTGAAGACACAAAACATCCTGATCATGTTTTTAGACTTACCAAAGCATTGTATGGCCCTAAAAAATCCCCATTAGCTTGGTATAATAGACTTATAATATTTTTGCTTCAAATTTACTATGTTAAGGGAAATGCAGATCCAGCCCTTTTTATAAATAAAGATAAGAAATTTTTTTGATTGTTCAAATTTATGTTGATGACATTATATTTGGTTCAACCCAGAAATCTTTAACTGATTCCTTTGCGGATCTAATGAAATCTGAGTTTGAAATGAGTATGATGGGTGGGTTAACATTTTCCTTGGATTTCAAATTTCTCAAAAACTAGAAGGAACTTATATATCTCAACATAAGTATATTAAATATCTTCTTAAAATGTATGGATTTGACTAAACTAAAAGTATTATTACATCCATTGTTACCACAAACACACTTGATCATGATGATGTTGGGAAACCAGTAGATCAAACATCTTTTAGAGGTATGATAGGAATCCTACTATACTTGACAGCTAATCGTCCAGACATAATGTTTTCAATATGCTTATATTCTAGATATCAATACAATCCTAAGGAATCTCATTTAAAGGAAGTGAAAAGAATTTTTTTCTACGTAAAGGGAACCATGGATTTAGGACTCTTTTATACTTCTGGAAATGATTTTATCTAAAAGTGTTTTTCAGATGCTGACTTTGGTGGGTTTAGAATGGATAGAAAGAGTACATCCGAAACATTTCATTTCCTAGGAGATTCATTAGTTTCTTGGTCCTTCAAGAAGCAACAATCAGTAGCACTATCCACTCCTGAAGCTAAATATATAGCAGCTGGAAGTTGTTGTGCTCAAGTGTTGTGGATGCAACACACACTCACAGACTATGGCTTGAGTTTTACTAAGACTCAAATTTTCTGTGATAACACCAGTGTCATTTCCCTTATTTAAAACTCTGCACATCACTCTCGTGAAATTCACATAGATATTAGGCATCACTTTCTTAGATATCACACACATAAAGGAGATATCATTCTTCAGTTTATCCAAACACAAGATCAACTTGCTAATATTTTCACAAAATCTTAACCTTCTGATAGATTCGAATACATCAAACAGAAGTTAGTAATGATAATCGTAAGGTAATCTTCCTCCATTAACTTCTTGTTGAAATAATCTCTTTACAGTAATAAACTTCTTTTCAAAGGGGGAGTACATATTTTTGTGACCTTTTCAAAAAAAATTCTTAATGAACTTTTCAAATCTTTCGTAATGAAATTTTTGTACTGAAATTTTCGTAATGAAATTATCGTACTGGAATTTTCGTAATAAAATTTTCATACTGGAATTTTCGTATTGAGTTTTTCATACGTGAACTTTCGTAATGAAATTTTCTTACTAGAATTTTCGTAATGAAATTTTCGTACTAAAACTTTCCTAATGAAATTCTCGTACTGGATTTTTTGTAATAAAATTTTCTTACTGGAATTTTCGTAATGAAATTTTCATACTCAAGTTTTCGTAATGAAATTTTCATACTGAAGTTTTCGTAATGAAATATTTGTACTGGAATTTTTGTACTGAGAATTTTCGTAACAAAATTTTCGTAATTGATAATTTTTGTAAAGAGAATTTTCGTAATAGGAATTTTTGTACTCATATGTTTCATACTAGAGTTTCGGTACTCAATATTTTTGCAATAAACTTTTCGTAGTATGTTTTTTGTAGTGAGTTTTTTGTAGTAAGTTTTTCATAGTCAAATTTTCTTCAAGAAGAATATCATCTATTAAGAATAAACTTATTGGTCAATCCGAAAGGTATGACTTCCCTACCTAAGTTTTCGTAATCATTTTTAATTCCTGGTAGTTTTTTTTCTTATAAAATTTATCGGATTTGTTTCTTCTTAAATCTGAATTTTTTTTTCTTAAAACCTCAAAACATCAGATTCAAGATTTCCTTGAGGATATGTTTTCAACTTTCAGATCAGATCAGAGAGTTTTTCAACCATTAGATGGTTTTTGGAAGCTCAATGGTCACCTCCATCACCTATATAATGGGGACCCTATAGTTTTCCCACATTGATCTCCACGATCTCGCGTCTTAATGCTCTACCTCTCTTCTTAAAGCCCGTTACGAATCTCTCAGATCTCGTCCATTCTGAAATGTTTGTAGAAGCAACTTCCCAAGATATGACTACCACGAAGCCAATTTCAAAATGGAAAGTGTACAATGAAAGGCTGGTCCATCTGAATTTTTACAAGTACGATTCCATCATTTCTAAGAATATCAAGCTGAATGGTTGGGAAGATGTATGTATATCTAAGCATGGTGATCAAGATGTGGTCTATCCAGAGTTACTTGTAGAATTATATGAATCAGCAAGCTTTTATGAGGAAGAGGGAAGAGAAAATTTTTCTTTCAAGTCTTATGGGAAGACTTACAAACTTACTTACACCAAAGAAACAATCTTAGTGGGGATGACATATGATGGAGAGGCTTAATTCTGCTCACATAAACTTCCGAATGTTTAGGGCAGTTTTTTTAAGGTGAAGGCCTTGGAGAGTCTTGTGCTTGATGATGTAAAGATAGCCAATATTACCCACCTTTCCTCTAATAATTGGATCCTTCTGTTATGGGTACAAGGTTTCCTGGTTCCAAGAAAGTGTGACAAAGATACCTTGAGGAAAAGTGATATATATTTCTTAGACTACTTGGTGAATCTATGAAAAATCAATCTGATGAAGCTTGTTCTTGTGACAATGAAGAACATAAAGGATGGAAATTTGAGGGCTCAAATCATTATGTTCCCTACCTTACTATTAAAGATGATAGTTTGGTGACTAGATTCATTCAAGATTTCATGTAAGTCTAAGGATCGGAATTTCAATGTTATGTTTGTTAGTGATGATACCTTGAAGAGGATGAATATGGCCTATTCCAACAAAACATGAGAGTTCTATAATTTTCCAGCTGAAGAGGCTGAATCCAATCCGGAAATTTCGGAGAAGGCTGAGCCAGTGAAGAAGGTTTCTAAGAAGAGAAAAATGAAAAAAGCGGTGGCTGAAGACAAGAACCCCAAATCTAAGGAAACCCAATCCGCACCTCCAAGGCTGAAAACACAAAAAGCATATCTAGATGAGGTGGCTACTATATGGAGGTAAGATAAGGAGAAGAGGAAATAAGGGGATCCACAGTTCGGATTGAACCCTTCTGAGGCAAAGGCCTTAAGAGAAAAAGCTGCAAATGAGTTAGAAAAACAAGACAAAGAGAAAAAGATGAAGAAGAAGTTGTCTGAAGCCGAAGTTGTACAATCTCTATTGAGAGATACAGAAGAATCATATGAGAAAATTCCAATTCCGTAATCTTTTGAAGTTCAATCATTACTGGAGACCCCCGAGAAGAAATACTTCACTCTGGAAATGTCCAAATGGAAAGAGGTTGTTAAAGAAGTATAGAAAGAAGCTGGTAAAGAATAAGTGGAAGAAATTGTTGAAGAAATAGAAGAAGAAGAGGAAGTAGTAGAAGAAGGAAGTGGTGATCTAGATGACCTAATTAAACAAGTTGAGGATTATCAAGAAAATGCTGAATCCGAAAAACATGTCACTCCAGGAAATGGAGGTGAGAAAGGAGGTAAGAAGGATGATGATAAGGAAGTGGAAGATAAGGAAAATTAATTACTTGAAGAAGAATCTTATGAGACGAATTTTCTTCAAGAAGGAGCAGAGAAGGAGAAAACAGATGAAGATAAGATTGTTCAACTATCTGAAAGTGAAGAAGAATCTACTTATGAGGCAGTTTCGAAAGTTGATAAAGGGAAGCAAGTGCTTATGGACACCCCAACTAATGATGTCATAAGAAAAAAGGAGGTTGGTGGTTCTTCTATAAGGAAGTTGGTTCAGAATGAAGATGAACAATCTCCAAGAAAAGTGTCTGATTCGGAATTGTTAGCACTGGGCCATGATTTTTTTGTCGAGTCTTTGAAAAAGTTGGTGGACACCATTCTGATCATTCCCACTATAGACTTCAGATGCCAGATTCTTCAACATAGTATGAATCAGAAGTCAGTATATTTATCCATGGTGATGGATAAGTGAGTGGAGATTGAAGCAGATCATATAAATTTCCTTATCAATTATGATGTGCACATAAAATCTTGCAGAAAAATCACTCTGTGGGCAAAGAATGTTGATGATGACTTGGTTGAGTTTGATAATTTTAAAAATGAGGTAAAATATTCTTTTGATACTGAGGATGGAAAACTAAAAAATCTTCATGAAAAGATGACCCTTGAGTAAAATTCTCAGAATCAACAGGTTAGAGATTGGAATGGGAAGCTTAATTCAGTTGCTCATAACTGGAAAGGGGAAATAGATTTTCAGATTGAGTTTAAAGAGAAGCTTGAAAAGCAAGATGAGTCACTGAAGTTGCAAGAAGAGGCTATGAAGGCTCAGGCAGAGATCCTGAAAGCTCAACAAGAAAGGATCATAGCTTTGGAGAGGCAATCTGAGGAATATCAGAAAGATTTGAAGAAGCTGAAAACTCTCTTGAAGAAGTTAATTCCAACGGAGAATGAAGACAAATGAACTCAATCCGATATTTTTTTATATTTTATTTTCCTTGTAAAAAATTCTTTCAACTCTAATGAAATCTCTGGTTATTTGTATCTAGTGTTATTATGTTCTAATGTTTCGAGTACATTATTTTTTCCATTCCCAAAATTCTTTTTGAAAATCAGAAATGGGGAGAAGGAAAAAGAACTACTTCTAAAGGGGAGAAGGAAAATTTATAAACTAAGAAGAACTATCCTTAAGTAAGGGGGAGTTCTCATTATTATCCCTTCATTCTATTGAAAATATCATTCCAAAAATTCAGAATACAATCCTTAGAGTTCAAAGCCTAAGGGGGAGTTAGTTGTATTCACCATCATCTATGAACAAAGGGAGATAAGTTTTAATTTCAAAGTCTAATGAAATTTTCCCAAATTCGTTAATATTTTTTTCATAAGGATTGTTTGTGATTTCCAAAAATGGGGATATTGTTAAGTTAATAAGGTTTTCCTTATGACTTTTTCCATTCCTTATTGTTTTGAAAATCACAAACACCCTATACTTAAGAAAATCTATATTTCACTTATATAAGGAAAATTTCCTTCTCAAAGGAATTTACCCCTACCATGTTTTCATTGTTCATATCAATATTTTTCTTAATTATAAATATCATATTCATATCAAAATCCTCTGAATCATATAATACTTATAAATGAAGCATTCTGTTTTAAGATTTGAATTATGGATATGAACTCTAATGAAGTTCCACTCCGAATTTTGAATATGAACTGTAATGAAGTTCCACTCCGAATTCTAAATATGAACTGTAATGAAGTTCCACTCCAAATTTTGGATATGAACTGTAATGAAGTTCCACTCTGAATTCTGAATATGAACTGTAATGAAGTTCCACTCTGAATTCTGGATATGAACTCTAAGGAAGTTCCACTCCGAATTCTGGATAAGAACTGTAATGGAGTTCCACTCTGAATTTTGAATATGAACTGTAATGAAGTTCCACTCCGAATTCTGGATACAAAATCTAATGCAGTTCCACTCCGAATTCTGGATACGAACTCTAATGAAGTTCCACTCCGAATTCTGGATATGAACTCTCATGAAGTTCCATTATGAACTACGGATACGAACTCTCATGAAGTTTGACTCCGAATTCTGATTACGAAATTATCTAAGTTCTGACTCCAAGATCTCCGAATTCAGACTCCGAACTCTTATGAGTTCTGACTCCGAATTCCCATGAACTCTGACTCCGAGCTTTGTAAGTTCTAGTTCCAAATTATAATGAAACCACACTCCAGGTTTCAAGCAAATTCAGATTCCGAATTCCTACAAAATAGAATCCGAATATCTTTTTATTATAGACTCCAAATTCCATTTAGGTTAGACTCTGAACATTTATTTTCTTACATTCCGAATTTCAGTTTCATTTATGTTTACACTCGTTTCATTATAAAACGATTTCGTTCTTTCAATTATTGACTAACCGTTGTTTGAGTTACACGTATACAGGTCCCTCCGAAATTCAAGGAGAAATATGACCATTGGATGAGGGAGCCAACCGTTGGACCTTCACCTATAAATAGGATCTCATTTGAAAATCTCCACACAGAACTTGGACACAAAACTTTTACACTAATCGTGAACTATGTTCTATAGAAGTGATTTCTAGAGAGAGAGGCTCTTATTAACTCTAAAGGCTTTGTGTAGAACGTTTGAAGAGTTTGTCCAAACTTTTCTTTGTCTAGTCTTTCTTTGTGCGACTCCGATTGTTGCTGATTACAATCGAGGGCTTCCAGGGATAGGAAGACAGAGGTGCTGGCTACCATGAAGTTCGAGGGTTTCTTTGCTGAGGAAGAAAAAGGTTCCAACTACCTTGTAGTTGAGGGCTTGCGGGGATAGCAAGACAGAGACACTGATATTCGTATCGAGGGATTACCTAGGTGAGGGTAAGATATAATTTCTTGAAAGTATAAATCAAGGGACCTTTATCCAAGGTTATTGGATACCCTTATCTGTGGGTTAAAAGATTTATATCTTGTTACTTATTTTTTATACAAGTTTTTCTAATGCATTTTGTATTGTAAGGAAAATATAACCTTCTTTATATTTCCTTACACTTGTACTCTAAATTAGTTAGATTCTATACTCTTTATGGTAGAATCTCATATTGTAAACATTGGTTAAGTTTCATTTTCCGGATCCATATTTCTGGAACCAGTTTTTCAAAATCAATTTCCAGATTTAATCAAGTGTATAGAATTAGAAGTTTGTAACTTCATACTTTGTACCAATATTTCAATTGGTGTTAGAGGTGTCATGAATTTTCTTAGTTTAACTTTGTTAAACATAGATCTTTCATTGTTTAAGGAAATTTTTAAAGTATAAAATTCACCCCTCATGTATATTGAGCATCTACAATGCTATTTTGATCCTATATATGAGTCTTAAACACCTCATGTATTTCCATCCACAACCAAGATGTATAATATGTGTCATTGTTAGAGACGATCGTCAAGGGAACCCCTGTAAGTATCACAATCTCCTTTATGTAGAGGCGTCGCAAGACCTCTACTGATCCTTGCTATCAGATGGGTAGGAAGTTGGCCGACTTGGTGAGTCGGTCAATGATCACCTTGATGGAATCATGTCCCCTAGATGTATGTGGAATCTCTGTCACAAATTCCCTAGTGATCCTATCCAACTTCCACTCCGACACCTCTAGTGGTTATTCTAAGCTTACTCTAACATGATGCTCATCCTTCATTTGCTAACAAGCGAGCTATTTGGAAACAAACTCCTCTATATACTTCTTCATCCCAGGCCACCAGTGCTGACACTGGAGGTCCTGGTACATCTTTTCCACATCAGGATGTACCACTAGGGGGGAGGTATGGAACTCCCTCAATACCTCCTCTCGTAGTTCCACAGGTACCATGGTATGTAATCTAAAGAGGATGAGGTGATCCCCACCTTCAGAAAATCCATTAGGTGCCTATCCTGAGGATATTAGAGCATGTGGAGCCTCACAGTCCATGTCCCAAAGTTGCGCATGCAAGACTCGCTGAAGGGGTAGGGGAGTGACTATCATAGATTGGAGGTATGCTACTCCATCTCTATCCACAAAGGATGTCTATAACATGTCTAGTAGCTCTATCACCTCACTCAGAAACAGTAGAACATACCTCCTGCTGAGTGAATCTTCTACCACGTTCCCCTTCCTAGATGTATAGACTATCATAGGGTCATATTCCTATAGGAACTCTAGAAATCACCGCTATCTCATGTTCAGGTCCATCTGCGAGAAGATGTACCTAAGACTCTAGTGATCAGAGTAGACTATAAAACGTTCACCTATCAAGTAATTTCGCCACACCTTCTTGGAAAATACCACTGCTGCTAACTCCAGGTCATGGATAGTTTACTTCTTCTTATGTTTCTTTAGCTACCATGATCCATAAGAAATCACTATTCACTCCTTCGTCAAGGCACACCCATGTCCAGTCCCAAATGCGTCACAGTAGACTACATACCCAAAACCCTCTTTTGGTAGCCTCAAGAAGGGGGCACTCTTCAGTATCTACCTCAGCTCTTGAAAACACTACTGGCATCTCTCCATCTATATAAAGGGTTGTCTCTTCTTTTTGAAAGCTAATAAGGGTGCTGATACACTCAATAAGTCATCAACAAATCTCTGATAGTATCCATCCAGCCCTAGGAAGCTCTGCACCTCAGTCACACAACTAGGTTTCTCCCAAGGAAGTGAAGCCTATGTCATCACTGGATCCACTGCAACTCCAGCCTCTAAGATAATGTGTCCCAGAAAGTGGACCTCTCAAATCCAGAACTAGCACATCGAGGGATTTCCATAAACTGGGTGCTCTCAGAGTGTATCCAGTACTATCTACATATGATAGGCATGCTACTCCTCCATCATTGAGTACACTAAGATGTCATCGATGAACTCCACCCCAAAGAGATTGAGGTATGTCTAAAACATCCTAGTTATGATTCCCATGAATACTTATGGGGCATTGGCATGACCAATGACATAACCAAAAACTCATAGTAGCCATAAAGTCATCTAAATGCTATGTTTTTCACATCCTCATCTCGTACCCTGAGCTGATGATAGCTTGAGATGAGGTCTATCATCGAAAACCAAGGAGCTCCCTTAAGATAATATAAAATATCATCAATCCTTGGAAGTGGATAATTTTTCTTCATGGTCACATGGTTCATGCATCGGTAGTCAACACAGAGTCTCAAACTTCCATATGCCATATTGGCAAACAAAATCGAAGCTGCCCATGGAGAAAAGCAGGGCCTTATGAACCCCTTACTCTGCAAGTCCTCCAACTATACCCATAACTCATGAAGATCCACGGGAGCCATCTGATATGTTGGTGTATGTATCAGTGTCGTCCTAGGGTACAGGTCGTTGTAAAATTGTACCTCTCTACATGGAGGTAGTCCCGACACATCATCAGGAAAGACATCGACATACTAATCCACCACTACAGGATTTCTCAGACTATCAACATCGACTATTATGAGGGTAAGGATATCCAACTGATGTGTTATCAGCTTCACCCTCCACTGGGTAAGTCCATCTTTTGCTGCAAAGGTTCCCTTCTCTCCGGTGAAGGAAAACCTGCTCCCATCTGCACGACCACACCACACTTTGCGCCTAATATAGTAAATCTGTGAATGGACTAGGGATAACCATTCCATACCCAATATGATGTTGTAAGGCCAAGATTCCACTACTAGGAGATCCCAACTAAAGCTCCCGCCTCCTAGAGTATGATCACACTACTGGAACTAGTGTGTAATCATTGAATTTTCTCTCGTAGGAGTCTCTAACCGTAATGTTCGAGCCAACGACTCCACCATAATCTCTGATCTCCGAACAAGGGAAGTGGAAATAAACGAGTGCCCTTCACGTGTGTCCATAAGTACTTAAGATAAGGTAGAGTAGACATAGATCATACCTCTAATCATCCACGGAGTGACATGGTCGTAGGACTTATCTTGCTGGAGCTGAGCTCGTCCCTTTCCACCTGCTCCCTATGGTCAGGGTGGACCACCTGGTGGTGGTGAAGGTAGAACCACGTATCACCACCCACCACCTGCTGCATGGCCAGATCCTCTTTGAAGTATGACTAATACCTTCAGACCTCCTCGATTGAACATCTTCTTCTACCTCGATGGTCCTTAAACCGTTTGTTGGTCATCCGTACAACGGGTCGGGTAGTCGTGAGCCATGTGACCTTGCTCGCTGCACGTGTAGCACTGCCTGCCCTTCGTCCGAACTCCTCTGCCTCATGATCCCCGCACCTCCAAACCTGCGTCCCAAGGTGATCCATAAGAAGTTCTGGTCCGCTTGGTGCTCTGTGTCATCTGCCTACTACTAGCCGCAGATAACTCTGGTGGGGAGTCTCATTGTCGGTGCCTGCTCAGCTAGGAAGCTCTCCACCAAAAGAGATCACTCTAGCACCCCCTTCCTACATCAGTATGCAGACCGATATCCTTGATGCTCTGATCTTCTGTCAGAGACCCTGGTCAATGGTCTAGGCCCTGAAGAAAGGTTCTTGTACCATGTTAGTGGAGTAGAGAGAGAGATCAGTGAACCTCTCTGATTGCCTGTTGTAGGTGTAACAACTCTTGTATAAGCCTAGAGTGTAAGGTTTCTGGGAAAAACACTTCCTTGAAATGACTCTCGAAGTCTACCCAGATGAGGGTAACCTCATGTTGTATCTGGAGCATCATGATCCTCCATCTCCATGCTACTACCGGGAAAGGAATAGATTCTATGATCACTATATGGTTAGCTGGTGTTCCAACCAAGTGGAAAACTCTAACCACAACTGCATGCCATTCCTCAGCTGCATATGAGTCTGTCTGGCCTTAGTAACTCAGAGGACTCTACTGTTAATACTCATGCAACACGCTCAGTCGGCATGCATCCACTACTGGTGGGGATGATTGCAATGTCTTCCCAATGGGTAGTGGAGCTGCTGGTACACCACCTGAATGTGATGAAGCCATAAGAGGGCCCTGCACTGAGGCCTCATCGCTCGGTGGGTCGTCATCACGTACTATCTTAGGAATCCTGGATGTCTATTTATGCGAAGGCATCCGGAAAGAAGACAGGTGTACCACGGTCAAAAATTTATACCCAGTGAGATGACTCAAGGAAATTACAAGAAAAACTTTTCAAAAATATACACAATCATTGCTTCTGTGTACTGAGTGAGAAATCAGAATTCATGGTCCTAGTGTATGGATACGTCAGCCACCACACCGATACTAGACTCCCCAAAATGAAAACCACACTCATAACACATAACACTATTGCTATATTGAAATGACCAGAGTCATAGTTCTTCGGTAGAACTGACTTCTCTAATACCACTTTGTCACGACCCGTCCCTCGAGGCTCATACCATGACTACGCATAGCTTGCCTTCCATAGGCAAGGGGCTGGCAACTAGCACCAGAAAGGCGTATCCCTATAACGGGAAGGCATTTAATTTAAACTAGTATAAACACATATATTCAAATGAAACAAGAAGAAACCAAAAGGTAAAATACTATAGTAAAAGATATCTAAAATTAAATTGGGCTGGAATACAAGCCCAACTTGAAAAGTACAAGTTCAACGAGAAAGTACAAAACAACAAAAAAGTGAAAAGAAACCCCTAGATCGTCCACCACAGATCCTACCTGAAGGGTAGGTACACCTCATGATCAGTAGTCCCTACGTCACATCATACCAAATGGTTCACCTCCGTGCACCATCCAGTCGTGGCTCCCTCAGCCTCGATCAATGTTGTATGCCATCTGCACAAGACAAAACCAGGTGTGGGCGAAGGCCGTGCAAGGGTGAGTATAAGGATACTCAGTAGGGACCCCGAGACCCCGTAGGTCACCTAAATTTCCACGAAGGAAAAACCAAAAAGCCAGACTTCAACCCTACTTACGTATATTCCCATAAATATACCAAAGTTATCAAGATATACACATCTCATACATTAGGTATGAATACCAAAAAGGTAACACCACAAAGATAGGAAGTACCACACAGTTAATACAATTAGATCAAACATAGTCTCATCTCAAACCTGGTATTAGTGATGTAATTAAGTACAGATGATTTTTCATGAATCTATATCATCTTATTCTATCAAGAGGGACTTCTTCAGACCATACGGAGTCTGACCCACATAGGATCGATAGGTATGTAACCCCTACTGACCCACACAGGATCTGGCCCACATATGATTGGTATGCCCTTACCCACATAGGATCGTTGAACGGTGACCCATAGAGAATCGGTATGCGCTGACCCAAACAGGATCGATAAGCACCGACCCACACAAGATCTAACCCACACAAGATCGGTGATGACCCACACATGTTTTCTTGCTACTATCCTCCGTATGATCTATCTCCAACCTCTGCCTCACTGCCAGCCACTAGATTCCCTGCACCTGGTTTGCTCGAGTTCTGTAGAATCATCCCTCGACATATCGGCCATACCTAGACCTCCACTAATCTCCAAAAAGGAGAAACTCAATGGACCTCCATGTCATAAGGGATCCAACATGACAGATGATGTTTCAATCGGACGTCTGGTCTGTGTGTAATAAGTGTTTTAGTTCTGAGGCCTGGTTGGATTCGGGTCCGATCCAACCCATCCATTCTCTAATTGTCACCAAAAATCTATTGGATTATACCAAAAGGACCTCCTCGATCCAAGGATCCTAAATCCATATACGGTTATTCAATCAGATGTATGGTTCTCATGATATGACCCTTTAAGTGTTTCTGGGCCTGGTTGGCCTGGGGTCCGGTCCAACCCGGCCAGACCCGGTCTGGGCTGGGCCGCGACAGGCTCGGCCTGCAAGGGGGTGGTCCAGCTGAAAGGGGGGTGGCCTGCAAAGAGTGGCCTGCAAGGGGGCATCCCTTCCCGAAAGGGGGCGACCCGCAAGGGGCGGCCTGGCCGCGGAGGGCGCGACACACAAGTGACAGCCCGACCATTTCCCGATTGAGCTGTAGATGGGAAAATCATTTCCCCTTGGTCTCCTAAACACTCAAACGGCCCCAAGTCCATTCAGTTTGTGAAGAGGTGGCTCCACGTGGGCACCGCCTGGTCACCTCAGAACCCGTCGGAGGCGCCAGTTCTGCCTCCACCGCGCCTTCGGCCGTGGATTCTTTACAATGATGCGTTGGTCGCGCCGTCTCTCTTTCCATGGCTTGATGATGTTCTGGACAACTCCTCCGATCATCACGGTAGACGAGCTATGACCCTCTGCTCACCGGCGGTGCGCGATGCCGCATCGTACTTCCTTTGTGATCGGCCAGTGCCAACTGCTTCGATGACCGCCATGGATCTGTCTTGAGGCCTCCTCTTATGGCACTCGTTAGCATGACACCTCCTTCATATCCTATTAGTGTCGTCACGCTAATGTTCTTCCACAAAGGTGAAAGGATAGCAAGATAGCGGAGGGATCGGGCCATGATCGTTAGGCTCGCGCCCTCTGTGTTAGCTTGTAAACAAGAGGGAGAATAAAGGTATTCAATAAAAATCACTTGTAATAAACAATAATTGAACCTCTACCATGTAAATACATTGGAAAACATCTACTCTTGATGGAGGGTTGTGTTCTTCATTCCTGCAATAGGTTCCCAATGACGCCGCCTGTATGTCATCCTTGGGTTCGTGGTTCAATGTCACCTATCACCTCCTGCTGGGACCAGCTCCGTCCTCTAAGGGTTTAGCATCGCAGCACTCCTTCAGCACTTTGTTGCTTAGTGAAGTTGTTCATACACCTCTTCCTAATATCCAAATAAATATTAGAGGGGGAGGGTAAGTAACAACGTGGAGAATTACTAGGGGATCATTAATTAGAAACCTTCCTAATTCCTGAATGACGTCGTTAATTACGATTGATAGGTTAATACATTTATTTGAATGACACATCATAGGTCCCACACTCCTCTTTATAGTTGGTGGAGAAGGAAAAAAACAAAAAAATAAAATTATTTCATTTCATTTCATTTCTTATAAAAAGTCACAAAACATATCGTTTTCTCGAGACCTACTGCAGTCAAAGTTGGGTCTCCCTTAAAAAAATCCTGGTACTACAGATTCAACGACACCCTTGGAATTTTAATCTGAACAAGGGTTCCCAAGTTAGAAAATTCCGCTCACGCATTCACTCAACGTATCATAAAAAAAATCTTATAAATTCATTTTAGGCACTCCAGGTCTTGGAATCACATGCCGTCAATTTTTTCAGACTCATAATAATTCGACACAATTAAAAAAAATTACATAGAAAATATGAGTCCTTACATTCTCCTCACCTTAGGGATTTTCATCAACAAAAGCCAGAACATAGTCTAAGGAAACAAATGGGGGTACTAAGCACAAATCTGAGCCTCCCGCTCCCATGTGCTCTCTTGGAGGTTCTTGTGCTACTAGCGAACTCGCACGATAGGTATCAATCACCTAATAAGGAGTCACTCGTGTTGATCCTCAATATCTACTGGAACCTCCCTAAATGTCGCCCCATCATCAAAGTCCAGCTCTACGTTGTCAATGATGTGAGATGGGTCATGCACGTATCTCTCCACTAGGATACTTGAAATATGACATGCACCCTGTCAAACCGTAGTGGAAGTGACAAGAAGTATTCCACCATACCTATCCTCTGATGTATCAAAAATGGTCTGATAAAACTTAGTGATAACTTGTTTCCTCCGGAAAATTTCCATAGTCCCCATCGAGAAGAGACTTACAAAAAACATGCACCCCCTCCTGGAACACCAAAGGTCTCAGTCTCCTGTCAGAATTAGACTTTTTTCTACTCTCTGTAGTCTTTATCCGCTCCTAGATGATCTTCACCTTCTCAGTGGTATCTCGTACCTACTCTGGACATATAAATGCAGACTCCCCTGGGTCTGTCCAGCATAGTGGTGATCTACAAGGTCGACCGTACAAGGCATCGAATAGTTCCATATCGATGGTGGAGTGATAAATATTGTTTTAAGTGAACTCCACCAAGGGAAAATGATCCTCCCTACTGTGGCCAAAATCTAGGACACATGCACGAAGCATGTCCTCCAGCATCTGAATGGTCCACTCCATTTGACCATCCCTCTGAGGATGAATGGTGGTGCTCAAACACAGCAGAGTCCCTAACGCCTCCTGTAATCCCTTCCACAACTGAGATGTAAAACATGTGTCATGGTCAAGGATGATCGTCATTGGAACCCCATGATGTTGCATGATTTCTTGTATGTAGAGGCGTCCCAGACCCTCTACTGATTCCTACTCTCAGATAGGTTGGAAATGGGAAGACCTGATGAGTCAATCAATGATTACCCATATAGAATCATGTCCCCTTGATGTATGTGGAAGCCCTGTCATAATGTCCATGGAGATCCCATCCCACTTCTACTCCGACAACTCTAGTGGTTGAGCTAAGCCTGCTAGATCCCGATGCTCGGCCTTCACTTACTTACAAGTGAGGCATCAGTAAACAAACAATGCCACTACCTTCTTTATCCCCGACCACTAGTGAAAATGCCATAGGTCCTAGTACATCTTCGCCACACCAATATTTACAACTAAAGGGTACGTATGGAACTCCCTCAACACCTCCTCACATAGCATCACTGGTACCATGTTACATCCTCTGAAAAAGATGACATGCTCCCCACCTTCATAAAATCCATCAGGTGCCTGCCCTGACAATATCTAAGCAGTTTAAGTCTCACAGTCAATGTCCCCAAGATGCACCTCCCTGACTCGCAGAATAAGTGGGGGTGTGGCGGTCATAGACTGTTTCTTTGCTGCTCAATATTTATCCACATAGGATATCTCTAATGCGGTAGACGGTGCATCAAACAGATGCACAATCTGTGAGTTATAAGTGTTTTAGTTTCGGTGGCCTAGTTTGATTCATGTTATATCCATCCCATACATACACAAACTTCTGAAAAAATTCAAGTGGATTATACCATAAGAACCATCTCGATTCAAAGATCCGAACGCCATAGACGGTTCATCAAACAGACATCTGGTTCACATGATATGGCCTTTTAAGTGTTTTTGGGCCCGGTCTGACCCGACCCGACCAAGTCTCGGCAGGGTCAAGGTCTGGCCCAACCTGTCAGGGTGGTGGCCCAGCCCACAAGGTGGAGGCCTGGCCACAATGGGGGTGGCCCGCATGGGGAAGCCCTGCTGCATAGGGTACAACCCGGCCACATAGTGTGCGGCACGCAGGGGGCGGCCCTTCCATTGTCCGCCTGGGCTGGCGACTGGTGAAGCATTTCCCCCTGTCTCCCAAACTCCCAAATGGCCTGGAGGCCATTTTTTTATGAAGAGGTAATGCCACATGGGCACCACCCAGTCTCCGCAGAACCAGCCAGAGGCACGGGATCTGCCTCCACCACGGCTTCGACCATGGATTCTTCTCGTCGGCAAGTCACTGGTCGTGCCACCTCTCCTTATACGACTGACCAATGTGTCATCCGCCTCCTATAATTATCGTGGCTAACGAGTCATGGCCCTCTGCTCACTGGCGGCACATGATGGCGCACCACACTTCATTCACAGCTGGCCGGTTCCAGCTGCTCCGATGACCATCACGACATTGTGTCGCAGCCTCCTCTAATATAGTATGTCGCTGCACCACCTCCTTCATAGCCAGTTAGTGTTATCGTGCCGACAGTCTTCCATAGAGGTGAATCGATTTAAAGATGGCAGAGGGTCTTGGCCGTGATCGTTAGGCTTGCGTCCTCTGCGTTATCCCGTAAATAAGAGGGAGGATAAAGGGGTTCTTGAAAAATCACATGAAATAAACAAAACTTAAACCCCTACCTCAGAAATCCATTGGAGAACATCTCCACATGAAGGTTGGTCATGTTCTTCATTCTTGCAACATGTTTTCAACAACGTTTCTCATACATCGTCCTTTGGATCGTGGTTCGGTGTCACCGGTCACCTCCCACAGGGATCATCTCCGTCCTCTAAGGGTTCAGAATCACAACACTCCTTCAACACTTCGTTTTTTGGTGATGTTGTGCCGACACCTCTCGCCAAGCTCCATATAAATAGCAGAGGGGAGGGTACATAACGAAGTAAGGAATTAATGGGATATCATTAATTAGGAACCATCGAAATTCCACAATATGTTGTTACTTAAGATTGACAGATCAATCCATTTATTGTTAAGACAAATCGCAGCTCCCACACTCCGCTTGTCCGTTGGTGGTTAATAAAGAAAATAAAATAATAAAATAATTTCTTTTCTTTTCTTTTAAAAAGTCAAAAAATATATCTTTTTCTCAAGACATACTACAGTGAATGTAAAGTCTCCCTTAAGTGAATCCCGAAGCTACATATTCAACAGTGTCCTCAGAATTGTAATATGAGCACCAATTCAAACGATAAAAAATGCCGGTCACATGTTTACTGAATGTACCATAAGAAAAGTTCAAAAATTCATTTCAGGCACTCCATACCTCACAATCACACGCTGTTAATTTTCACAGACTTATAAAAATTCAATATAATTTTAAAAAAAATTACATCGAAAATAAGGGTCTTTAAAAAATTCCTAATGTATTTATAAATTAACCAAATCTATCATGTTTAGCATAAGAAGATTATCAAAATGAATAGAACTTGATATTAATAAATATAACATTAATCAATAAAGCATAAAAAATAACTCCCAAATTTCAAATTTGAAGATTCAATAAATAATATTTCATAAAAATCACCAATGAATTTCAAAATATGACTCAAACCCTATGATTATAATTATTTGATCAATTATTGTTACCAGATAAATTTAACATAGATCTCAAAATAACATTAATAACTATTAATGTATCATTCAAATAATATAGGTTCCCAAATCATATAATCACAAATTTTTTATAATAATTTCTATATATAACATAAATCACCATAAATAAATGTTAAAATAATAGATTATTAAAAAATAAGATTCACTATTTAGTCCACAAATAAAATTCATGGTTTTTAACCATTTTCATGTAAGGTACAAAATAGTGAATCACATAATAAAATAAATCACTTTTCAATCACCTAGTTATCTTTATTATAAACTATTTTCTCCAAAAATAAAACAAATCATTATATGTAACATAATTTTATTAAAAATCATTATAACCATGAAATCAAGTTGGATTAGGGTGGGTGTTACACCCTTTTCACCGTCCTATTGTGGGTTTATGCCCAGCTACATTCCTCGATGTGACAAATTGTCCTTTTTACTAAATATATAGAAATATAATTTATATAATTTCCACATCAATATGATTAACATCATTAAAAAAAACTTAATAAAAAATATCATATTAACGCTGTTGTTTATCAATACATTTAATCTTATAAACAAAGAATTTTACCTCATATAAAATATCATGTTGAACCTAAGGGTTACATATACCTCAACTTAATAAAAAGTATCCAAAAAATTCATTACTCACATTAAAATACCATCAAATAAATCCAAAAAGGGGTTTATAATATTTGGACCTTCTTATAAAACTTATAATCAAAATCCCATTATGGAATTCAAGACTCGTAGTATAAGATCACATGAAGACATTATAATATCTAAAGAAAAAATTCCTTAAACTGATACCAACTGTACTAATCAAGCCATTAAAATTACATAATATTTAGTATTAAATGAACAATTATTTCTATAAGAATTGGGTATCATTATGGTATCAGTCTTTATATAATAAGGTCACCACCCTTACATAATTAAATATTACAACACAAAATGGCGAGCTCAACCTAGTAACCAATTTCTCTAAAAAAATAAAATATTTCTAATATAAATGTTTTCATTTCATGATATATCATCATAATTTACATCTTAACAATATCAATTTTCCTCATAATCTATAAAACCATGTGAAAACATTTAAAATTCTGTGATGTTAAAAAAAACCACTTTATTGGGTATAAAAAATTAAAGAAATAAACCCTTTAGTTCATGAATATTTGATAAAAATTATTTTTTGAAGTATAAAATTTTTCTCATAATTAAAATTTTATTACATAATAAATAAAATTATATTCCCAAATTTATTCAGAAAAAATTTTATATGAATTCATTAAAATAAAAAACTCGTAATAAATCATTTATAATAAAAAAACAAATGAATAACTCTTTAAAATGAATTTATAAATTTCTCCCTTATGATTTAACATAAAAAAATCCATTAAACATAAGAACATGACTATTCACACGGGAGCATAACATAAAGAAAATGTTGTCATATGTTCAGTGAAACCTATTAAATTTAATATAAATACAAACAATTCCATAAGAATATTACAAAGCTACCTCCCAAAACAAAATCACATGATTTAAAATGTCTTATATTGGACTGGGATTAATTTTTAATACCACACATAATGTCTCAAGAGAAAAAAAATCATTACCCAATGAACTGGGGAACTATCTAGGAACACTGAGGACAATTCTTTCAATATTATGTGTATCAAAAAAATTAAATAAATCATATAGGATAATCAATAGAATTACCCATGGATAGAAAATGGGTTTTATAATCTTTATTCAAATATTAATCAAAATTGTTTTCTTGAATAATGAATATATGAAATGATAACATGGAATGTATTACCCCATTAATGATAGAGATAATAATATTTGTATATATTTATGAGACATATATATAAAATATATAATAAATTATTAATAATAAAGAGTGATAAATATAGTTAGATAGTGAATGTTCATAACCAAAAAAAGGTGGTTTAGAGAAACATCTTACACCAATAAGCAAAACCTTTCCACAAATCAAAAATATCATTTAATTTAAGAAACTTTTTGAAAATAATCATAACAAAAGGAAAGTGGTTTATTCTATGAATAAAATAGGGAATACTATCAATAAAACCAAATTTAAATTATTGGTCATGGTAGTGTGAAATGTAATTGATTCTATATACATTTATATAAATAATTCTATTTGACTTTTTAAAAAGTTGAAAAAATATTCCTTATAAAATATGTAAAATGATTCATTTTGAAAACCATTGAAAGATAATAAAACGAAGAAAATAAAATGTCCTTTATAATTCATTCATTTCCATATAAATAAATTAATAAAATAATTTTATGAATCTGGATATAGATGAGAAATATTTTCAAAATAAATCCTTAAAACATTTAATGTATGGTGTATAATGTAAGGTGACACTTACGTAAAACCTATAAAAAAGAATTTTAATAAATATTATAATGAAATTATAATATATAAAAACAACTTTATTATCCATTTCAGAAAAAATAAAAAGATTATAGAAACATTTATAAGGACATAGACAAGGAAGAAAACGATTCAGAAGGGAAACATTAAAAGGGTTTTTTTGAAGGAAAATAATTTTCCTTGAGCCTAACTCATCACATTCATTCTTTATATTCTTGAATAATAAAATATGATAATTATTTACATGATTATTAATTTATTTCAATTTTAGTATCCTATTTCCTTTTCTTATAATAATTTTATATTCAACTACATAGTCATTTTTTTACGTGGGACGTTGTGATGGTATTCACCTCATTAGTCTAAAATGTATTCTTTTTATTGACTATAGTCGATGATGTAATTATTTCATAATATAATGAATCATAATCATGTAATAATTATCATTTTTTAAAAAATCATACTTTTAAAACTAGAAATTAAATATTCATATGAAAAAGGCACTATGTTATAATCATTGAGATCATTGGTGGTATATATATAGGGGAAACATTTCCATTCTTTAATTATCCTAATATAAAGAAGTTAAGTTCTATTTTATCTCTCCATAATTATAATTATATGAGAAATATTATATTATTTATGTAAATTCAATTTTATACACCATACATTTGACAGACTAATGGAATAAGTCATAATGTTTTGTAGAGGCGATAATCAGTGCATACACATGAACAATGTTATTATCATTCAATGGTTGGAAATATAATAAAATATAAAATATATTAATTTTATAGAATGATAAATATGACATAAATATACAATATATTCAATAATTATAAAATAATAAATTTCCATTATAGGTGATGATGGGAAATGAATTACATCGGATCGTGAGGCGGTAGTCTACCGTACACACAAATTCTGGTTTCATTTCTCATTTGATGGAAGAGGAGATGGATGAAGTTTATTAAAATGAAATAATTAAATCATAGTATATGGGAAATAATTATGTTGTTATATCATCGTGTTTGTATAATATTTGAAGGATGTGGAAGAATAAATAAAACGAAATTCTCATTTTAGAACTATATAAATTTTACGGATAACCTCTTTAGGTTTCCACTAAATGCCTTCCAAGGGGGGTTTTCTAATAAAATGAAGGAATCCAGGATGTGGGAAATGAGGTATGAAATGGAATTTTTTAGAGGTTGGATGATTCAAATTTATTTTTAAATTTGAATAAAATAGGAGAGGATATTCCCTTTTATATGTGAGGGGGTTCCACTTATGGTATTTATTAAAACATTAAATTAATATAAATTATTTTTCAGGAAAAATACTCTAAATTTAAATTAATATAATATACGATGATTATGGTTCAAAATAATAAAATAATATAAAATTTTAAAAAATTTATACTTTTTTGTACCCTTATAAATTATTTAACATACATTAACCCTTTTGGACAAATATAATAATAATGAAGTTTCATACTCTTTAGGGGTCAATATAAATACTATAAAAGAATAATTAATCTATTAATGGAAAATAAATGATATTTTTTGACATATAAAAACAACATTTTCAGATGATAGGTTTTTTATGAATTTTATATAGTTTTAATGAAATAATATTTATTATCAAAAATCATTAATCACATTTTTTGAACAAATAATTTTATTTTATTTTAAAAAAAATGAAATAAAAGGAATTTTACTATAATGAATTAATACATAACTAAAAAATTATATTTAACTCAAAAATTCAATGAATATAATAAATTATTTGTTTTCTATTACATTTAATTTTTGTTTAAAATAATTTATTTTATATATGATTTATTTGAAAAAAATTTGTATCAGTATTGCATAATAATTTAAGGTAATTATTTCATTAATAAAAATTATAAATAAATTACCAAAATAAAAATAAATCATTTATATTTCAAATGAATATTTATAAATGAAAATATTTTGAGTTTAACACTATAATAAAATATTTTTCGATTGAAAGAAAGAAAGTGACATTTTATTCTCTAAATTTAACTTAAATATTATAAATGTAAAAATCAAATAAGTATGTCACCTATTAGACATATATTTGAGGCTCGAATGGAATTTTATAAACACGACTTATAAAAAGTGATAAAATAAAGTGTTATGGTAAATTTATAGACATTATCATATTATTTTTAACCATAATAACCAGATTTACACTTATCATTGTGATTAATATATAATATAGTTAATATACATGATGATTACAAAAAGGGCCTATTTTATAAATTTTAAAATCAGGATTCAAAATAAATAATTATTTTTACAATATTATATTCAAATAAGTGGAAGAATTTAATTGAAAAATAAACCCACAATATTAGTAGAAAAGTTGTTTTTTACATATTTTTTTTGTATAAAAATGTTTTTAATACAATTTCAATAATAAAATTCATTAAAATGACTATCATGAGATTAAATTTATTCAGAGGGAACTAATTAAATTTCAAAACTAGTCATTATTATAATATGAATTTTTTAAAACATTAAAAGAAAATTTAATTTTTAATAAATTTCATCATTATTTTAATATTCATTAAAAACAAAAAATTTCATAAAAAATTTAAGAATTTGACCTTATAGTTATTTTGATATGAATATTTAAAAAATTATATAACTTTTGTTAAAAAAATTTCAAAAATTTCCATAATTTTAATTTTTTATTTTCTCCTAAAATAAAATAAAATCTATTATTGATGGAAACTTATTGGGGAAGAATAAAATGACTTTACTAAAAATAGAGTGATTATTGACATAAAAATTTATCAGTACATTTATATTGAGTTATATTATTATATATATTTCATAAATAAATTAATTAAATTCCAAACCACCAATTTGTGGGAGATGTTATAATGTTCATATTTATAAAATAATATTTAATGGTATATTTAGGATCGATGTTGCTCATCTTATACACTATAAAATTTAGTTTTCATTTTTTTAATCTCAAGTTGTTACAAGTAAAATTTAATAGAATATTATGAATCTTTAGAAATAATAGTATAATCATTGTATAGTGACAGATATGATTAGTATATATTAATGCTTATTCAAATGTCAAATTTTCCCTGAAAAAAGGAGTGATGGTCTAAACAAGGTGGATTATACCCAATGAAGAAATTTTTTTGTAGCTTCTTTGGGGCATAACATCTCAAGGCTTGGACCTTGATTAATACCAATCTAAAATTAAACAAATAAAACACAAAGGGAACTACATACGGGATAATTTAAATCTTATCATGATGTTGACCCAAACCATGTTTCTCCGAACCACCCCATGAATGTGGCAAAATCACAAACCTTACCCATATGGATTACCCCCAATTAATAAGCAGTTATCTATCTTGGATCTAGAAAGAATAAATTTTATATTAAATATTTTTTAAAATAAATATCATATTTATCTCATTTCATAATTACATTATCAGTTATTATATAATGATTTTGATAAAAATTATACACTGAAATGAAGAACTCAAAATTGATTTTTTTGGGAAATATACAATTTTAATTAAAAAAAACTCTGATAAATTCAATAATTTTGAATGAAGTTTTATTTTAATTAAATATGATAATTAAATTATAATTAAATTAAAATTATATTATAATTTAGGGAATCCTTATTTAATCTTCATATGGGTTAGGAAACTGTTATTTTATAAAAACCTATTTTTTCAATAGATGAGAATATTTATTTAGAAGAAACAAATTTCATATTTATTGAATTATTTTATTAAGATAAATATTATTATGGGATTTTAAGTGCCCAAATATCCAATTAAAAATAGTCAGTAATTATTTGATAGAGTCTAATGTTTGGTTAAAAATAAAATAAAATATAAACACAATGTATTTATTATTACATCTTAATTGCTCAAAAGTAGTGTAATAAATAGTATAATGGTCATCCACGACCAGAAATAATTTTCCCATTTAAAATAAATTTTTATGCAATTTTATTAATATTATACAACCTTAATTTATCGTCCATAAAATATAAGTTATTTTATGGTTTTAAAATCCATTTCTTTATAAACTTGTATCACTTGAACATAACCAAGTGTGTTATTTTATGGATCCTCGTTCCGAGAATTATAAACATATTGAAAACCAATTCTATATTGTAAAAACCATTGAAAAAATATGGTTAATTTTTTTAGTTTCATTATTTTTCTCATATAGAGCCCAAAACCAATGTTTAGAAGGTAATAATGAATTCCCCTCTATTGTTTTCTATAAATACCCATATATTCTCCCACTAATATTCACTCCAATACCATTTAGAATTAATTTAATCCACTTATCCTTCTTTAAATCCATGCCATGTTTTTCAAAATATCATAAGGATCTCATCCAAAGAATTTAGAAGAGCCCCCTCAAGGGAAGAGATAGTGTATCTCCTTTCTTTATTAAGTACATAATTTAAATGATACCCTTTAAATTTCAATTTTTTCAAGTTATGATGTGCTTTTAAACATCCCATTACTGTAATTATGACATCCATGTAATGATATAACACACTTGAATCTCATTAATCTATCCTATAAATAATTATGTACACCTATAATACTTTATAAATTCTCAGGGGATATTCCATGCCAATCATTTATGTAGGAAATGCCCAACCCAATTTCTAATGAAATTCATTCACCATTTTTTCCTTATTCATAATTGATAGATAATTTCCATGTAAAAAACCCAGACTTTTTAATCATGGGGTTAAAAGTGATGAATGGAATTATTATGTTGAATATTTTATGTGTTTTCCATATGTATGAACATGATATGATTGTGACGAGTGGGTTCAAATTTATATATCCATCCAATAGAATGGGTAATTTTTTTATATCATGAAATTCAATGTATAGTGCATGGGAGGTTATCCAAAGCACCTTATACTAGAATTTCATCATGGTTATACATGACATTGTCTTCTAATGTCATGTTTTTATTTTTTTCCACATTCTCTTCATTCATTAATATTATTATCTTATATCAAGAATAGATGATCATGTTTGGTATTATAAAAACATTAATTCACCTTGATATTCATACTGAATAACATGTATTACATTCATCATTATATTTCATTATTATTCCCTTACATGTATTTATATCTCAACCTTTACCTCCTCAAGTAATGCAATGCAGTATTAGAAGATCTATGTAATATAAGGTCATGTTTTAGTGTTTTCAAATAAAACTATTATATCCATGATTCATTTTAATTAAAAAGGTACCAAATTTTAAAAAATGGGCCCCATGATCATCTTGGAACTTTTTAGGATTAACATTTTTTAATAAAAACTGAATTAAGGTTTATTAAATATATGAGTCTTTATATTTTTTTGTCAGAGTAAGGTCTTCTAATTTTTTAGGAATTGGTATTAGAAAATCCTTGCGATAACCTTTAGAATAAGAGTAAACATTATAAAAAAATACCTAAATTTTTTTAGATAGCAGTTGTTTGGTTTCCATAAAAAAAATACATTTTTGGAATCTACATGTGGATGTGGATCTTACACATTTTTACCTAGAATTAATATCCCCAAATAGGTGCACTGGCTAGGCCCTCAGCAGTCAACTTAGTCAATTAAAAAATTCCTCCCGATCCAACATGTTTAACACTCAATTGGGATATGATGCAGAAAATTCATAATCTGAGTATAAGAAAATATGAAGGGTGAAAAATGAAGTTAATATTTCACGTCAAGAAATAGATCTTGGATGAAAAAGATTGTAACCTATAAATTTATCATTAATTTAATATTTTTCATTAATATTTTATCCCTTAATTGTTCAATTTTTTGGTATTAACTAGTATTAAAACTCATATCCTTAATTTTTCCTTTATTTTGTTAGATGGATTGGAATAGGAGGAACCGAGTCAAAAACCAATATGATGTGGAATGTAATGGCTATACAACAGATATTCCAAACCCTATAGTAGTTGGAGTTGAGAAAAACATTAAAATACTTTCCCAATAATGTCTCATTTTAAAAACAAACATCAATTATAGGATAACCCTATATCCCCCTAAGAAAGAGTATGATTAAATAGAGACCTTTATGTGAAAAATTCCTCAAACTATTATTGGATGTTATTATCTATTAATGTCATTAAAATGGATAAACATAACTTAATTGATATCCTCATTTTTTAATTATTTGAGAGAGATAATATTGTATAATATTTGTAACATACGAATGTATAATTCAATAGAAGTGGAAGTTGACTAAAAAATGAAGCCCAAGGAAGATATTGAAGCAATAGAGTGGAAATAATGATGAAAAATATTTTTTTTGGTGAATACATTCCTGACAATCATTAACATAAATTGTAGAGGGATATCCATATCCACTAGAAAATTAATGATGAACCAATTGGGGTGATTGAGGAAAACAGTACAAGACATTCAAGATACTCATTATGAATTTTCATATCCTTCTAAAGTGAATTTTAATACATATCTGTTATGAGAAGGATATGTATATGTTTTTATTTTGTAATTCATGACGTTGAATGTTGTGAGGATATTTTCTGATGTTCCCTCAAAGTTGATATATATATATTAGAAAATCTTGAGGGTCCTATGTGTCTTGTGATAGGTACCCGAGAAAATATTTTAATTCTAGAAGTGTGAAGGAGGAATATAATTGGGAATGAATGTATAACATCCAATAGTTTCAAAGTATTGGATGAATCATTCAGAGAACTTCATGAAAATGATAAGGAAATGTCTTAGGAGTTTGAACGAAGGGCACTCAGTTAGTGAATTCCAATGACAGAGACACACCAATGTGATCGAAAAGAGGAATTATCCAGTCAAACCTCTTCCTAATATAATATTTCTAAATATCTAGAAATATGGATAATGTTAAAATAATTTCACTATGCCAAGGGTTGTTGATTATAATTGACTCTAATAATTTCCATATCCTAGAGAGTAAGGGAGAGCATATTTTAATACAACTCCTAGGGTGGATCTCAACAATGACGTGGTGACATGTAAACCATTTGTTAATTCATGAAAAGAAAATTTACTATTTCATTTTTATTATTAATGTTATTCAATATCAATCAAGTATAGTATAATAATTCAAACACCCCAATGAAAATGGATGTGAAGAAAAATATGAAAAATTAATGTTGGGTAATTATCACAATCTAAGTATATAAATTCTCCCCATATCATATTTTTATGTAGAAAATCCTATCAAAACTTTTGATACTCCCTTTTGTAGAATTTGATGAAATTCCAGTTATCTATTGGCATTACTTATATATAGCGAAGACAAATTTCCGAGAGAAGAAAATCAACATCATTGTTATGAATCCCCCTAAAATTCTAAAATAGTGAATGGTGTGGGATAAATTTCCTTCATTATCATCATATCATGGATGAATATTATTTACTTATGAAAAATTTTAATTACTTAAAATAATTTAGACTAAGTAAAATATCTCCCCTGATGATATTGTCATTGTAAGGGAATATAATGATGTGTTTCTTAAAGAATTATTAGGTCATCATCTATTTGATAAGTATGAGTTTTAAATTGAGCTTATAATTAAATATTTTTCAATATCAAGGAATTTATATAGTATAGAAACTTTTGAACATGAAGAGGAGAAGAAACAACTACAAAAGAATCTAGATAAAGGGTTTATACACCCATGCACATCACCATGGGGTTTTATGGTCCCCTTATCCATGTGGAAGGACGGGTCAATGGTCCACTAAACTGACCCTAATGAGATCCACATGATCATGATAAATAAAGTATCCTCTGTAATTGATTTATGAATTGGTAGATCAGCTACATAGAGAACAAAACTTATATAAGGTGAATCTTTAGTCATAATATTATCATATAAAGGTGAAAAATGAGGAAATCGCCAAAGCGTATTTTCATGAAATGTTTTGAAACTTTGTGTTCTTATGGATTCCATTTTAACTCACTAATGATTTAGATATCTTTATGGTCTTAGTGAATGTAATTATTTTGGATTTTCTTGAAAAATTAGTGATATTATTTATAAATGATTTTCATTTATAGTCCAAATGTGTGGAGGAATATTAATAGAATTTTAAGATTATACATAAGACATTGAAAAATGAATAACTGTATGGAATTTACCAAAAATAAAATTTTTGGATAAATCTCGTAATATTATTAGAGCTTGTTATCAACAGAAAAGGGAAATATGTGGATCCAAAAAAACGATGAAATTAAAGGATGGACCAGACCATCAAATATGACTGAGATCCATAGTTTCCTAGTATTAACAAAGTTCTATCATTAATTTTTGAATAAATTCTCACAATTTTCATGCCTACTAACCAAGATAGCTTTGAAGGGGGTGAAAGTTTTCTTTAATGATGAAAGTGAGTAAATTTTTAAGTAGTTGAAGAAAAGAATAACCATTGAACATATGCTCACATTACCCCAACAAGGGGAAGGATTTGTTATCTATAGTGATGAATCCCAAAAGATAATGGGTTTTATGATTATAAAAGATAAATATGTGATATCTTATACTTCTTTTTAATTAAATATCAATGAGAAGAACTACCCAACTTGTGATTTGTAATTTTCTGTAGTAATCTTTACATTAATGATTTGGTGAACTTATATATTTGGGGAAAAGTGTCACAATTATAAAGATCATAAAATATTCTTATGTATATTTACAGAGAAGGATCTCATTATGAACTAGTGAGGGTGATTATAACTGATAAATGATTATGATTGTTCAATCCATTATTATACCTAAAAGGTAAATTTTTTTAAAATTATCTATGAATAAAGGTTCCTAAATCTATATCCATGATCATGATTGAATGAGATATAGTATTATTTTACATCAAAAGGATAAAAATGGGAAGAAAAAATTGATCTTCATCCTTGTTTTATAAAATAATAACAAAACCATCCATTCATTAGAGGTTAAAGGAGGAAAAAAATATGACTTGGATGCCTGGAATAAGTTATATAATATTATTGAGTTTAGCTTTTCTATAAATGGATTTATAATGTTTTTTACCCAAAAAGTGACCCATCAAAACTAGTACTAAAGACAAAACTTCTAGATTATTCACACAGATCATCCTTATGTATTTATCCAAGAAGCACTAACATGTATAAATATCTTAACCAAAACATATGGTGTGATCAAATAAAGTGGGATATTGTATATTTTTAGATTTATTGTATTCCATCATTTCAAAAATTAATAAAAGAAGTATAAGGGTATAATTCAACCATTTAACCAACTATTAGAGAAGTGGAAAAAAAATAATGATCAGTTTTATCATTGGAGTCCCCATTAAAACTATAGTCAATAACACTATATGGTTTGTAGTCTATCAACATAGAATGATGGAAAATATTATTAATATCATGGAATATTTATCTCTTGAAAAAATCCCCAAGATATATATAATGGAAGAAGTAATACTAAATAGAGTTCCACTCTCCATTATATCAAATCAACATATGATATTTAAAATGAGGTTTTCAATAAGGCTTCATCAAGAATTGGATATAGAGTTGAGTTTCAGTACTTCTTATCACCCAATGATAGATATTCATCCCATAGGAGTCCTTGAAACTCTATAAGAAAGACTAAAATCAGGTTCATTTTATTTACACAGATGTGGGGAATAGAAACATCCCCAAGTGGATTTCCCATATAAGAAAATTTTTTATTTTTGTATTCAAAGGTTCATCTTGAGGATTTATATGGTATGATTTGAAAAAATCCAAAATAATGGGATAAAGGTATAGAAAAAATGGTTATGGGAATTAATATTTTCAACGAGATAAAAAATAAGGTTCAAACCATTCAAAATCATGTGTTATCTATACAATGTGGATAAGAAATATATTTATAAAATCACTGACAAGACCTAGTTTTTAAAGTATAGGATAACATCTTCATTTATATATCAACATAAATGAATGTTATGAGGTTTTTGAAGAAGGGAAATCTTGGATAAAGATACATAAACCCTGTTGAAATCCTTCATTACATCAGATCTATGACCTATTTATTTGAACATACACAAACACATTGTCTAGTAAATGATGTGTTCCACGAATTCCTGTTAATTATGTATATTCAAGATCACTCACATGTAATTAACCCATCATTGGTACCTATAGAGAATGATCTTTCATACAGGGAGAATCTAGGTATGATTTTAGATCATAAGAAAATGTTATGAAAAATAAGACAACTGGCCTAGTTAATTTGTTGTGGTGAAACATGAATTTAATGAAAGAATACTAGGACCTAGAAGTGTTAAGGAAACATAAGTGACCTCAATTGTTTTACTATATGAAATGAAAATTTTGAGGGAGAAATTTTTGAAGGTGGGAATAATGTAATGAATCAATATTTTATAAATGGAATTAACTAGAGAATTAATAAAATCCTTATCAATTATTATATTTATACTAAGCACATTCAGTAATTTGATTATTTTGAAACAATTATAATTTATATTCTATCAAATTTTAAATAATAATAATCATTTTAAATACTGATAATATAGAAATTATAATGTAACCAATTATATTGTTATATATTAATGGATATAATAAAGTCTAATTTTCACATGTTGATAGATCAATGACAAGGAATAGAAGGATTGTACCCTATGAATTCCATTTATCAAAGCTTTCATGGGAGATGGTGTCATAGGGCTTTTCCCTTGACCATGATCGAGCAGAAATTAATCAACTAAAACATGAACTAAACAATTTAATAGATATTTTCAAGCATATTTTGATCAAATCCGAAACCAAGTTCCTCAAATAACCTGATGAAGATGTCATCATCGCACAACATACCCTAAGAGTGTATTCGGATGTAATGTGAGATTATATATATAGACCATAATAATAAAAATTTATATATTTTTTTAATAAAATAATTAGTTTGTTTCTCGATTTTTATCATTATTATATCGATTGTTATATAATGAGTTCGATAAAAATCAATTTTTTACCTGAACAATAATTTTTTTTCTAAAATTTACTATTTTAATTAAAACAATAATTTTGATGAATTTGATATTTTTTTAATAAATTTTATTTTTAGATAATTTTATTAGTAAATATTATATATATTCAAATGATACTATAATTTATTTATTTTCAATATAATCATTATAAGGTTCAGAAAATAGTTATTGTCTTAAAACCCATTTTTTTCAATAATTGATAAATATGATTTTATTCATTAATATTCTCGAATTTAGAGAATTAATTTTTAAAAATAATAATTATTTTTTAAATTAACATTTTGATATTATCCAATGGGGGTTTTTTTATATTGTGGTGAGGATAAATTTTTTTTTCTACATTTTAAATAATTTATAAATATATTATATGTATTATGACATCATAACTATAGAAAAGTTATTTAATATATGTAAAAAAGGGAATACATGAAAAAAACTTTCCCTTCAATATAATTTAATTTTTATGTTATTTCATTAATTCTTTAATCCCTTAATGAATCCTCTAACACCTATAATATTTTATATGGTTTTAAAATAAATTCTTGTTAAACATGAATCACTTCGACATTACTAAGGGTATTATATTAATTATTTTGTGTCTTTTACTCATAAATATTTTTAAAACATATTGCATTTTTGCAGAAAACATAGGGAAAAACCATGGGGTTGTTTTCTAAATTGAATATTTTATCATAAAATATCTGAAATATATATTTATAAAATAATAAAGAACCCCCCTATCTTTTTAAAATATTATCCACCCACCATCCAACTCTAATTAACTAAAAAAATTTAGCAAGATGTTACTCATCCGATACCTCTAAAAATATATACCAAGGTGTTTTTATTCTCTTAAAAAGCTCAACCTATAATTTTTGGAACATTCTATCAATGTATGTAACCCTCTCATGTTTGTTTTTATTTTATTCACATTATTTGTAATGAGAACTGTTGATCTCAATTTTAATATATTGTAATTTGTTTTTACACATCTAATTATTATCTTTATTATTATAATGTAACGGGAGACAACATTTCATTCTCATTAAACCCTCCCATAAACCATTATATACACCCACTTTGCAGATACAATTATCCTATGATTTACACGACATATATTTCTATAGTGAATACCCATTCCCATTTACAACCAAGGGTATTCGACTAGTTAAATTGATCCTTAAATTATTTGGCACTTCTATGTATTTTACCCACACTACATATAACATAGGTTAAAAGTGATAGTTGTCATTTTTAAGATATGTGATATATGTGGAGCCCAAATGAATGTACATTATACAAATTTGATGAGTGAGACTAGAATTATATAAAAATCCAATGAATTGGGTAATGTATTATTCTAATGATATTAAATATATGGTGAACTATAGGTTATCATAGGAACATTACATTTTGATTCCTATGTTGTAATCCTAGACTAATTCTTATGATATCATGTATTATAGTGTTACACATTCCTTTGTTTCCAGTATGTTATCCTATTATATCAATCTTTGATTATCATGTTTATGATTATCATCCCTTTTAGTCACATTAATTATAAATTTAACTAACTTATATTACATTTATAATTTTATACTTTGACTATTAACTTACTAGGTTTTATGGCTCATTATTTTCTTATTTTTCCCCATGTTATTCCATAATGAATTAAAATATGGATGAAATATAATAGAATGTTTTGGTGTTTTTAAAAAATGTTGTTAAACCCTTGTTTCATGTAAATGTTACATGTACATAATTTCTCAAGGACAATGGGAATCATGATCTTTTGGTATTTTATTATGTGTTTCTTATATAATAAATCCTCAATTAATGTAAATTAATGATTTGGTTTGTCTTATAAATAGTATACATTAATTGAAATATAAAGGAAAAAATTTCATTAGAATTTTTTTAATTTTCCTAATTTTATTATTCAAGATGTTAGGTGTATAAGGAAAATGAATCTGGAACATTGTAAGGGATAGTGATAACTAAATTTTTATCAATTCAGTTACAAGAATTCTTACAGAACGATGTGGTTCCATTTTTGATTTATTTTATCTAATAAATACATTGATTATTAATTCATCATAATTTTAATTTTTTCATAAAATAATCTTCTTGGACTCTTTAAAAATTATTCTTACCTCAAATATTACGCTTCTTGTAATGGATTTCTTGGTCATAATTCTGATTCTTTAAAAAATGATACATGTTTTGCACCAAGATTCTATTTTATAGTGTTCTATTGATTTTCTATCCCATTAATAATCTATACAATTTTTTATTTTAATTTTTAGGATACATTTATAGAAATAATTTTCACATATTCAAATAGATTTTTATTGAGTTGTAACCCAAATAGTAAGGGTTTTTGGTAACTAAAAATTCATTCATTTACTTATTCTCATTATCTGTCACATATTTCATATATTTTTGGAAAATTCTATATTTCATTATATTATATGTTATTATATCATTTTTTCTATGGATTTATATTTGTACTATATAAATACTAGTTAAATATTTCTTATTATATTGAGTATATTTCAATTATGAGATCTTGATATCACAAATCCCATTTTGTTGAGGTATAAAGTTTTATATTGAACATTTTTCTTCCATTATTGGTTTATCTAAACTGAATATTTTATAATATGTTCTTATATAAGTATATTTTTGAAAATTAATTATTAATACAAATACAGTTTTATTAAATTTTTTTACAATGTTGGTTTCAAAAAAAATTAATTTCATTGAATTAAATGGTTCCTTTTCCTTTCATTAGTAATGGTTATATCTTTAGATTCACATTTTCAATAGAGAAATTAATTTTATTTTCAAGTTTCTTTTGTTATATATTATTTTTTAAATTAGATCTTTGAAAATTCATTCACAACCCCTTTTCAAATGTTAATTTTCACTATGACATGTAAGTTTGTATTTTACGTCAATCTTAAAACTATTTTCTAAAATCTATTTTCTGTTATCAATATATTCTTCCATTTTATTTTAAAAATGATTTAGAATATTATGATTTGTGTCATATGATATATTCTATAAAAATTATATATATTTATAACATGGGTGTATTAAACATGGGTTATCAAACAACTTGTTTCTTAATCTCTTCTTGTGTGATACAGTTTGAATTATTTTTTTACTATGATATTTTTATTCAATGTCAACATTCTTTTGAGTTGCCTTTATTACTTAGGGGATGTTTTTATTTTCAACCATCCACCTTCAATATCTATATTGGTTATATAATTTTATTTTCTATCAAATATATGATCCATCACTTCATTTATCTTTTATAACCACCCACTATTAATAGGAATAACTTTTCTTCTAATTCCATCACTTTGGGAATATCATGATGTTCCATTTATTGAATGATGAGTATTCACCAAGATTTCATATATTAATTGACTAGGAAAATTATTTACCAAATTGTATATCCCAGGCTCTATATAGTGTTAGCTTGAGGGATGATTATATAGAAAGTTATTCCATTTGGTGAATGAGGAACTATTAAAAATCTACATATATTTTATTCTAATATTATTGTTTGTTAATTACTCAAGAATGTTGAATATATATTATTTAATAGACGAAATTCTTTATCCAGATGTTTTGGGATATTGTTATCCCTTCTATTTATAAGTGGAACTGTATTTGTGTTCTATATGTTTTTATTCTAGTACATATGATTATTTTAAAATTTTACAACATATTGTTCATTTATTTTATCACATGATGAATGCATTGATATTATTCAGTGACTGGTGGGGAATAGTTATATATATCCCCTTGATGTTTTGATAGGTTTCATGAGAAAATATAATTTGGGTATTTTTTGTATTCCTACATAGAACAAGAGATTTCTGAAACATAAGGTCCTGAAGTTACGATAAATATGCATAGGATAATGATGTCTTGGTACAATTCATGGAATTAGTTGTCTTAAAATATATATCTCATCAATGAAAAACTATTTATTTTAAACCATATATTTATTTTTTGATATTTCAACCATATTTAGGTTATGATCATGGTTTCATTTGAATATGGAATATTTTTTATTTTCTATTTCTTCCATATTATATATGATCATCATATAATAACTTATGATCATTTATTATTTTCGCTTATGTTTACCACTTTTTAGAATTCAATCTCACCCCTACATATATTCCCATTTTCCCAGGTTATGAAAAAAGTATTACACATGATATTTCTAATGGAAGAAAAAATTATGGTTATTTTTTTCATATATTTCAGTGTCTTATTTTTGGATTACATAGTTTCATGAATAGTTAAAGAAAGTCCAAAAGTTGAAAAATGCGTAGGATTTACTAGTTTGTGAAATTTTTAATAACATAATTATTTAAACCTAAATGATAAGGGGAATATTTGTAATGAGAAATTATCTTTATGTCATGTAATTATGGGATGTTTATTTTGAGGAATCTATAATTGGTATTGAAACAAGTATGTAAAGTAAGCGTTGTTTGTACTAGAATTTGGAGTGGAGGTTTAGGTAATTACACAAGATGTTTAGTTTACTTTATAGTTATTATTCACTCATATATGGTGGTATATTATCCACAAAGTAGTACCCTAGACTAATGTTTTTAGTAAAAAACATTTATCATATGGGGAGAGGCCCCTAAGGTCCAGTTACCATAGATCTAGTTACTGTTTATAGTGATCTTGGTGGGTATGTGATAATGTTTCATCATAAAATTATTCTTACTAGAAAATAGAGTCTATCAATATTATAATTTTTCTTATAGAATTTGGAGATGATATACTGAATATATAGTGATGTGTTAGAGCATTTGGTGGAACCAAAACTGATGCATCACAAACATATTTTTTTGGTGGATATCAAGGTTAAAAGAATATGTGATTGTTTTTATGGGTTTTTATGTTATTTTTACTTGATATGAACCTAAAAAGATAAAATTTTGTTATCAAAATATGATTTATAATTTATTTCATTATTTTCTTTTCGAATATTATCTAAATTATAGTTTACTTTCATTATTCAGGCCACATAAGATTTACATGAAATGTATCTATTGTTTAAACATCTTTTATTGATGATAGAGTATGGTAGTTTAATCTCTTATCAATACCTCAAATAACATTTTACAATATAATTTATAGTGTAATTTATGCATTTCGACCATGATATGTTTCCTTCTGATGGAAGGTCATGGGGATCTTTGGAGAGATAATCGATCATAATGAAATTGAAGTCCCTCAATGCATGGGATGTATAGAGACCCCTAGTAAATCGGTGTGGATAGTAAATTCCATTATGAAAGACCTCGTGTCGGTGTTTTTCTAGTAGGTTTTGTTACATAAATTGAAGAAACCTACCTTGATTTTGTTTTCCCATATTCATTGGAATTCAATTATACTTTATTGAACTATGTGACACTAATTTAATCAATACGATGCGGCACTGGATGATGTAATTATATATTTTTAGATGTTCCCTAGTCTATTATGGAGTATTCTAAAATAAATATAGTCCGATTGGGTGGGTTCCCATGGAGTCAATGATTAATTTTTTTATATAATTTTTGAGTTGTATTCCTAAAATCCAACATGGGTTTGGTGGAATATGAGCTTCCTTGAGATATTGGAATTTGAGTGCCGAATGCATTGTGTGAGTTGTGGCCATGTGTGAGACCTAGGTTTTTTTCTAGATAGGAGGACCATGTGACCTCTTACATGTGACTCAGGATGTTATAAAAATTTATTAGGTTTAAAGTGATTTGAGATTATGAATGTGGGATGCTATATTGTATATGGTATATGCACTGTGATGTATTATATGATCCTAAACATGAACTAACAAAGGTGATTATCCAATGATAAGTTTGAATTGCAATGGATCATAGTCATCTAATTTTTCATTAAAGTTGATGTTTAAGGAACTGAAACTCAGGGGTCCATGAATTAGTTGGTGTGATAGAGTGGTATATGGGAATAAATCCATCGGTTCAAGTGAAATTGAGATGGTGTGTACTAGTTAGGAATATTTATATTTAGTTATGAATTGGTGGGAAACAATGTGTGGAAGGATGATAGATGGTCTTGATTGGATTATTATTGGATTGGGTGCCTCAGGTATGACGACATGAGAAATTACATATCATGTGTGGTGTCTGTGAGAGTGGATTGGATATGGTGGTATGGTCGATCCCAAAGTTGATTAAATCTTGGAATATTATTGGATGAATAAGACATGAATGGGTAGAGCTACAACCATTTGATGTTGAAATATATTTATTTTGTACTCGAGGAGTGGTATATGGAAATTCATATGGTGGGGATTCGACCATAGGATATTGAATTTTTTGACACTCGTATTATGATAATTTTTTGTGTAAGTCAGAGATGATGTTCTCGTCAGCTAGGAACAAGTAATGGAGTGATAATTTCAGATGGTTCCCATGTACAAGTGGTAGGGTTACATCTAATTATAAAATTTACTAATGGATGGAGCAATAGTTGTTCATCTGTGAACACATGTTTGAACTGTAGTGGGTGTGTGAGATTGATCATTTTATTATTAAGGTGGATATAGGTTTGTAGTGAGAAGGTGAATACAAATTTATTATTTCGTGAAAAATAATTTATTTTATTGTAGGATGTGATGATAGATGGTTTATATGATATAGTATTGGTATTAGGGTGGTTGTTATGTGGTCTGATCTTGTGTCTGGTCGATAATGTTACAATGCTTAGTAGGAAGAATAATATCTGGGTTTGTGGTTGATGATCCAAAAACTAAATTTCATCAGAGGTCAGGTTAAGAATTTGGTGCTTATGAATAGATGATTGTGTCCTGTATGATTTAGTTTTAACTAATCATTTTATATGTATTTGGGTGTGGTGTGATTTGGACTACACCAACAGGGTTAGTGGACCATGAAAATGGGTTTTTATGGGTGACTCTTATTGTGGGGAGCACCATTTTTAGAATTTTCCCTTTTATGAAGTGGAATTGGGTGGGGATATCCGGATCATGATGATTAATTGTGAGCTGAACAAATAATGGTATCTTTGATTATAATCATTTTTATAGCATCATATTAGTATTTTATTGAGTAATTTGATATTTGTATTGTGTGTTAGTGAATGGGGATCATTTTATTAAATATATATATGAAATATCATTCAAAATTTAGTAGTTGGACATGATGAGATGAATTTTAAGGGAAGGCTTGAGAAGGTCAGGATTTATTGTTGGACTATGGATGAAAATTTTAAAGAACAAGAAATATTATGGTGGGATGGTTTTAAAACCACAATTGTTTTTTAGAACTGATTTTTTTAGTTTATTTTAATTTATTGTCAGTGGTCCTTTTTGAAATATAGGATTCAAATAATGAATTCAATATTTTTAGTATCCTGAATATTTTTTTTAAATGGTTTTAGGAATGAGAGGAACATTTTGTGATTGGGTGAGACTTATGAGAATCAAGTTTAATTTTTCTTGTATTGTAGGGTTTATTCTCATTGTGCATGGTTTGGGGTAAATGTTTTCAATGAAATCACGAAACACCCATAGAGTGAGGAGTTTTTATGTTTAATTTTTATAAAATACGATCAGTTGTAATAGTTAGCACATGATTTAAGTATAAAAATGCGTTTTAGAGGAAACTATATGGGATTCACATTGACTTGGGGATTGGGTAATGGATTGTAAATGGTAGCAAAAAAACCACGATATATATTATAGACTGTGGTAGTGCAGATTGGCATGGATGGAACATGGTTGGGTTTATAAAATTAAATAAAAATATGTTGGGGATTTATATGGACACTTCCTGCAATATGGTTAGTAAAGAAGATAGAAAACCATATGGCTATAAAATTTATCTCAATAAAAGTTTCATTGTACATGTTCTAACTTTCAAATTTTAAGAGGGGACACTCCTCAATCTCTTTATCCTCTTTATCTAGGACCACACCAACACCACCACCCACTATTATTCATCCTTAGATATGTTGGATTTCATGTGCGAATCATTGGAAGATAAGGTGATATTCATCCTTCATTGTCATTATTTTTGGATTTCCTTTTATTTATATCAATATTGTTTTCTATATTATGGATGTTTTTCTGATCCCACGAAATCATAGTGTAATCAAATGATTTTAATTGGGGTTTCCCAACCATTATATAGGACTTACCTTGGTGTAATTTTTTTACTTTTTCATAGTGTTTCATAGATATTATTTCATGCTTCAAATTTTTCAATATTTCGGTTTTAATTATATTAAATTGGATATTGAATTTTCATTACCTGTTATGAATTTTTTTGAAGATTGGACTGAAGGTTCATCTTTCAACCGAAAATTGTTACTTTTGGTGGTTCCAATATTGGGAAAACACATAATTATTTTTTAGGCATTATAAAACTTTAGAATTTATTTCTTAATAATTTATTTGTTTTAAAAATAATCATTTTGTGTTCCTTTACATGATGTACAACCTCAAAAATTTGGGAAATGACTGAATGGAAATGGGTTGACATGGATTGGAAAGGGAAGAGTTATCAAGAAGTTATATAAAAGGAGAAATATAATAATTTAATGCATGTCATTATTATGCATCTACCTTATGGTATTTATTCATTTTTTGTTCAAAAAATGTGTTTTACTTTCCAACCACCAATGGTTGTTGACCATACATATCTGATGAATTTCTTATTTAAAATTAGATTCTTTTGAAGGAAAAGGATATATTTATAAGGCCATTAGTGATGTTTCAAATCATGTTGATTTACTCACCATCTTATTATTATGTTCGGTATATTACATGGGTTCTAAGTAAAAAAATTAACCTCAATGGGTGTTAATTATGTTTAATGAATTGAGGTAATGGTACTAATGTTATGTTACCTTAGAATCTATTATGTAGAGGGAATGATGGATTAAGGTGTTGGGTATTGGCCAAGTGATAACCATGAGATACTGTTTATTCTTTTTGATTTTTGATAAGATCATAGGGAAAGACATACACCCCTTATTTTCTGCATTAACTTAAGTGGGTAGCCCATAAGTGATTTATAGAAAAGTTGAGTTTGAGGATATACTAATGTTGAAATGAGTGTTGAGATAGACCCACATCTCCCACATAAGAGTGATTTCTATAAAGCATGAACTATGATCCAATGCGGCTATGTTTGTATTAGGATGAGTTAGTGGGGACGTTGTAGCTTAAATGTGGTCGGTATCAACCAATGTGATATGTATAAATAAATGGAACCCAAAAGGGTTGATTGATCATATGTCACCTAGGAGAACATTTTTTGGGAACATATGAGTTGGGTGAATCTAGATAGGTCTAGTGTAGGGACGTAAGGCTATCACTCCTAGGAATGGAAATTTATTTTTTAAAATAGTAAATTCTTGGGGATGAGTGATTACCTAGAAGGTATATTACTTTTTACATATGGTTATGGGAAGGGGATGTGACCCCTCGAGTGTAAGATGGATTTGTGGGTAATGGATTCGACCCTCTATTACATTAGGAGGTTCCATTAATACCCTCCTTGTATTTACATTTAGGGGATGCAATCCCCTATGTAGATTTTGGTTCTATAGACTATATTGATTAGAAGTCTTCTATTTAGCCATTATATTGGGATATTTAATCCATAGGTTTTTATCTCATTGATAATAGTTGTGTGTAAAAACCCAAAATCCAGTAAACTAGACTAATTGTCTACATTATTACATTAGAAAATGGTATAAGATATTTTTTCTAAAAGGATAGATCAGATTATAAATCAAAATAACCCAGATACATATATGATTCTAATTTAAAATTCTAAATTAAATATAAAATATTAAAAATTAAAATGTTTGGAATCATTGAAACTCATTTAATTATTTTATCATTAAATACTATTAAATGAAAGTAATATAAGGGTGAGGTGAAATGATTAGTACTTGTTAAATACAATTTAATATTTAATAAATAAGAGTGATGGTATTTAATGCTAAATAAGAGAAAAAACAATCAATTTAATCAACAAAATGAGAATGAAATTTAATCCGTGGAAAATATCAATGCAGTATTAGATAGATACAAATTATTAAATTATTTATGAATGAATGTATTAATATTTGATGTCATGATATCAGAAATCCTGATATCACTACAATGAATACCTTTTTACAATATTGATTATAACTATGGTTAGGTATACTCATAAAACCCATATAATTTAGAAAACTAATTTTTATCAAGACACATTTAAATGTATCGAGGGGCTATAAAATTATTCGCCCCACCTGTCACTACATTTCTAATGCATTCCATAAATATTGATTTATTAATTTAATCTATAAACAATATTTCATATCAAGAATATTCCATATTGAATAAATAATATGGAATATCAATGTTTCCATAGTCAATCAAAAAAATTTAATGTAAAAAACCCTCTGTAGAAATGGTATATGGTTCTTGAAACAATCCGATCCAAAACATAAATAATATACACATTTTATAGAAATAAAACGTCCATATATCACAATAATTTTAATTTTTCTAGAGAAATTAAATACTATAATATTAATGGGAGTTAAGATATAACCATTGATTTATTGAAAATATAAGTCTTATAATAAAATCATTCACATAAAATAAATAAATAAAATTTATTAAAAATACTAAAATAATATTTCATTAAATAAATTTTTTTGTAATACAATTGAAAACATCTAGAATAATCTATGGGGGTTTAATTGTCAAGTTAGTATGAATGCCTATTAATTTTTTATAAGTTATAAATGAAATATTCATATTGAAAATTTATAAAGGAGGTAAAAAGGGAAACATTCAAAAAATTTATAAAGATTCATTTTTATCCATTTAAAAAGTCATGTGTAAAATGAAATTTCCATAATAAATATTTAGATTAAATAAAATGGACTTTTGTAAAATATTTTTGAATAATATTTACAAGGATGACAAATATACATGATCATAAAGAGAAATATGATTTTGTTTTCTTTTAAAATTCTCATTGCTTGATTCAGGTTCCAAAGTCTGGAAAAATGAATCAAATATGAAAACAACAAAAATTATTATAAGAATAGATGGAATTTATGATGGATATATTGTAATATTACATTAATTAAAACTAGATATATCCCTAGAAAATGATATTGTAAAATAAATTCATACCTATTTGAAATCATTTTAATAATAGCCCATGGAAGCAGTAGTCAGAAATTAAAAATATAATCATGATGAAAAAATATATAATATTATTAAATACATAAAATTGGTAATATATACACCAAAAAACTATAAAATGGTTCATATTACCAAATATGACTAAATGGATCTGAAATTGAGATGAAATCTCATTAAATGATCATAAAATTAAAAAGGGAATTTATCGATGATGTTTTTATGTGTATCAATTTTAAATCCAAAAAAGCGTAAATATGTCCTAACACAATATAATATCATTTCAAACTGATTAATTTAATTACATTTTTAATTATGTATAAGATTACCCAAATGAATGAAGATTGAGTTAAGAAACCACTTACCTCATGTTTCCCCTTTGTTGAATTCACATTAACCTAATTTATAATAGATTAATTTTTTTATAAATTTATAATAGAACCATATTAATATTAAGAATATCATAAATGATCCTATTATAACATCTTATCACCCATTCGTTAATAATATTTAATAATTATCATTGTTTTACGTGTTAACTACTTTATCTTCCCATGCTTGTTAATCCCAAAAGATGCAATCCTTGTACTTTGAATATGGTTCCATAATATCCAGAATTTTAACCATGATATACATATATAATATATTCATTAAATATATACCTATTAAAAAACATGCAATTTAGAAATGAAAAAATGTACACATCATAATGTGAAGGTGGCATCCACGCATACACATGAGCGGCATTATATGTTTTCCAATAGATTAGAAGGTAAGAAGGAAGAAAATATATTATAATTATAGATTCATAATTATGTCATAAATATCATATGTTAACAATATTTCTACATTACTAACCATCTACATAAAATGGTGATGAAAAATGGTTTATACTACTACCTAGAAAAAATAAGTCATGCATAGGCACGAGCGATGGTTTTTCTTTTCGTCAGATGGAAAAGTGGTGTAAAATGGTTTTCACATATTCATAATAAAATATCTGTATATTTATTGTAATTTAATCATTATTTTACAAATATTAATTCATTTTTAGAGTAATTATAAGAATATGTAAATTTGAAAGATTTGATAAAGGTGATTAGCACTAATTCAACAGACTTATTTTTTATTTCTTTTTATGGAATCTAGGGATAATATCTCAGAAATAAAAAAAACATCTAAAAAATGAATAAGGTTTTTTATAATTTAAATATCTAATTTTTGGTCGAGCTATGTTTCTAAATGGGTTGTAAATCCAAGAGTGGATTGTCCTTGTATAAGTTAGGGTTTCGACATTTTTGAAATTTCGTAAATTTTTTAATTTATATAAATTATTTATCATATCGAAATGGATAATAGTTGATATAGGTGAAATATTAGGTGCGGATGACTAGAAATAATCTCATTTTAAAGAATTTGTAAATGTTTTGGTTATTTCTTCACCCTTAGCTCTTAGTTTCTACCCCTGATAATCCTGTTGACAATTAATACAATATCACCATTTTCCATATAAGAAACATCAAGAATATTACTATAAGAGAAAATATGTACCATAAATGGACACGAGATTAAATTTTATTCTATATTATATCACCATTTTCGTATTTATATATCTTTATTAATTTTAATAAATTAGTAAAATATTATTTTCATAAAATATCATTAATGACATTTTTGATACTATTTATTTAATTTGAGAATATAAATAATAATATAAATATTGAATTTAAATATAATAAATAAAAAAATAAAAAATCTATTATATTAGTATATATAATTCCTATAAATAAATAATTTATCCATATTTTTCTGATTTTATATTTTTAAAAGTAATTATTTTGTTTTTATATTAATTGAATAAATATTGTGTTGACATTGCATAAGAATCTAAGATAATTATTCAATAACTAAAAATTAAAAACATACTACCATGATAAAAATAAATTAATTAGATTCCAAAGAATCATTTATGATCAATTATGAAATTTTATAATCCTTATATAAATACATAATTGAATTTAAATGCCAGATAGTGACGTTTTGGATTTTTTTACTTAAAATTATATAAATGTCATTACCAAGTTCAAGGAGAACAAAAATTAAAAGAATTAAAATTTTATATGGATATGGATGAATTAATACCATCCAATAAAATAATATAATGTTTTGGGTTATTTTTTATTTCCATAACATGTTATTTTTTATTTTAATTACTCAGTTCACGATTTACCGATTGTTAAATTTTACTACACTTATAATTCATAATGACTAAAAATAAAAGGGTCCTATTGAAAAAAAAAATTTGCCTCCTAAATAACAATATGGTATCAATTTTTAAAGATTAATTTTATATATTTTGATGAAACTATATTTAAAATAACTACATAAAATATAATGAAAAATATATTTTAAGAAAATATGTTTCAAAGCATCAAAATTAATATATATCAAAATCATGAAAATTGTGGCCAAGAATGTGATTATTATAAATAAAATGGATAATATTTCAATTTTGGACTAAATATATAATATAATGGGCCATTTAATAAACATTATTTCGTGAAATTAAATGAATGTATTTGAAAAATTAGTACTTTTTTCTATTTACTGAAAAATAAATTGTTTACAAAATATATAAAAAATCAACTCTATGTTAAATTTGTTAAGATGATTTAAAAAAATAATCACATTGGAAATTAAAATTATTTTATGTTAGAAAATATAAATATATATTTTTCTCATAAAAATTAATATTTTTCTCATAAAAATTAATATTTTTTTCAATAAAACATATTTTCAATAATACAGTATCATTATTTAAAAAATGACTTCTTATATTCTATGGAATAATATTGAAATTTATATCTAGTCAGTTCCATATATAGATATATTTAATAATGATGTTAATCTGATTCATATGCTCTAATTCAATGATTGTGTTATGAAAATCATATTTATATATTAATATTTTTTGGTTTGATTTAGATTGGTGTTACATGATATACACACTATCAAATATAGTGTTCATATAAAATAATTGAGTGTTACATTATAGCATCTTAAATAAAATGATGTAACTCAATTTTCTCTCAGTCATCAAAGGATCAACATTTCGTAAAAAGACACATCATAAAGAGGGCTAATAAAATATCTATTGAGATGGGAATATAGGAAACATTATGGTTTCATAAAATATCACATATCAGGGTTCCCTAATACAGAAAAACATTAGTGGGAGGTTAAATTATAGTAATAGAAGATAATTCTAGCACTAAATGACTGATATATAGTAGTAAAGAACATGGCCATCATACTTTTTATGGCCACAAATTCATAAATCACTAGTGGGTGAAATGACCTTCCAATCATCTAAAATTATTATTGAAGGATAAAATTTTTATTTCAAGATGCTTCTCTAAAATTAAAGGAATTCCTTTACCCACTATATTGATAAAATTAGGAAATATATGTCACATGTATAATTTTGTACTATAATATATTTCCACCATAATCATATATTTTTCTCTAAATAGTGTGCATTAAAGAAGAATTATTCATTAGAGATACACTTAAATAAATTTATATCACATCACATAATCCATAAAAGGATAAAAATATTTTCCTACTATAATTAAAAATTTACCAAAACTGAAATGGTTTCCATAAGGTAAGATAATATCACCAAATTATAAAGCTTAATATTGAGAAATTATATATTTTAATTCAATAGTTCAATAATAATACAAATGGTTCAATATAAATTGTTACCCAAACAAATAACCCTATCAAACCATTAACCATAATAACATAATTATTAACTATTTTATTACCTAAAAGGTTATCCCAGGACTATCAAAATACATCCCCAAAAATATATTTCATTATTTCTAAATAATATTTCGTTTTAAAGCCCATATTAAACATAAAGGTTCATATAAATAATCAAAAATAATAAACCATTAATTTTTTTTAATCATGATGAAAATTATCTATAAAATATTATAATATTGTGAACATCACATTAAATTTTCATGAATCAAATTTAGATACTAACATGAAAGTTATTCCTTCACAGGATCATAAATATTTCGATAAATATAATCTCATTAATGAATCAAATTTTTACCATTAAGATTATCTATATCATACTGTCCATAAGATCGCAATTAACTGAAAATAAATTATATATTCATTCAAAGGGTTATTTTAACAGTAGTATTGTATTGCTATTAAAAATAGTAAAAGTATCAATTAAACTAAAAATCCATTATCATAACACCTATAAAGGTTTATATATGCTTTAGAAATTATGATACCACATAAAAATAAAAACACATGGTGATATCCAAAACACTTAAGAAGCTACACATACAGAACGAGCTTGGGTAGATCCTAATTTATTAAAACTAAAATGAAAAAACCATAAATAAATATGGTTGGGGGAATATAAGTATTTTATATCTCATGAAAAGAAAAAAAAGAAACATCAATGATCATAATCTATTTTATATGATGCATCATAAATATTATACCAATTATATTTACACTCTATATTTCCATGCGACCTAGTAACTATGGTCGACTAAAAGAATGATTGGAATTTCCTACATCATTTTTTCTTAGGAGGTATTTATTCTAATCCTTCATCATATGCATGAACTTTTTTCTATTTATAAAATTCCAAAATATAGGTGGTCTTATCAGGGGAATCATCTTCTATTTAATATTATATTCCAAAAAGTCCCTACATTTCTATAATTTTTTTAAATTTCCTTCTAGATTCTTGATAGATTCCCACTATCACTTGGATTTTGGTGCCCTTGACTATATAAATAGTGGACCACATTAAATGATCCATTTCTAAATACTAATCTTATTTCTCTGGGAAAAAGTAAAATGTCTTCTCTAACACTGATCTAGTCAAATAATTTTTTTAATTACTATATTCCATTAGCCTAAAATCATTTATAGTTACTCTAAACCATATGACTCATTTATGATAACTCTTGATAATATTTTGAAACAATTTCAAAAGGACTATAACTAAAATTCTCCTTATTCATATATGGAGGAGATTTATTATAGCTAGAAAAATCTGCATTATTTGGCACTATCTGCCTCCTCAATTTCATCTTATAATACTCCTATAGATTCTATTTCAATGAGAAAAAATTTGTACAAAATTTTTACAGCAGTTTTCCATAACATAGAAAATATTTTTATAATCTAAAAAATTAATACACTCTCTCATATTACACATTCATAGAGATATCATCATCTATTTTTAAAAACTATATTATTAATTTCCCCAGAACATTAGTGTTCCTCGATGTGGAAACTAGAATAATGGTGTAATCTGGATTCCATTGTAGTCATATACAATTTTATTGGATTTACAATAGCATAATATATGTTATTTAATATCAAATGATGACATATAATCTTATTGAATCCCACTAAATTGATCCAAACATGATCCATAGTAATTTTTTAAGAAAATTAATTGAACCAAAATTACCATTCTTAAATGAAAACCGCACCAAGATTTAATTTTTTTCTGATTTCCCTTGACGTATGCAAAAAATAATTTAATTACAAGATGATGTGAAAGTATCCTTAAATCATTGGTATATATATACAATCAGAGAAACCCCATACAAAATTTATCTTCTAAACTTGATGAATAGCCTTCCAAATTATTCATTGAGTATGTAGAATAACCCTATCAATGATGGAGTTTCAAAAAATAATAAATCAATCAATTATAGGCTCACTATTAGAAAAAACAAGTAAAGTTTCACCATTAACCTCAATTATCAAAGTAGGTACATCTCTAATAGAAGTGAAATTTCTTATATTTTATATCCATTCATTTTTGAATTGGGGATCAATCTAACTACTTGAGCTCCTAGTAGCTATCAAAATACCAGATCTAATAACCTTGGTTGAAATTCTAGGTCTATCCCACCACCACAATATTTTAGGTACCAACTTGATAAATCCTAATCTTTTTATCATCAAAATTCACCATATATCGACAATACAAGTTCACCTCATTCACATAAATCCCCACAAATTGGAATTCTCGATTAAATTTGGTTACCACAACAATAGTTTACAATCTTCTGTTCATTATTCTGATATATCATGATATATCACTTCTAAAATATAAATCATAAATCCTAATACATAAAAAATAGTCAATACATTTCAATGATTAACATAGAATATATCCTTCCTTTTTTCATAAGTAAACCATGGTATTTTGGAATTTTGTAGGATAATACCCATATTTCTCACACATATAAAATTGAACAGTCAAGGGGATTATGGGATGAAATTCATATTACCCCATTTAAATCTTCACTTAGAATTTAAGACTAATTGATCCATGCCCATGTTTTCAAAAAATAAAACAATTTCCAATTCCATTGAGATAATATTTGGATTGTATCATTCCACCTTTCTAATACAATGGAAATTGATCTATATTTCCACTATTTTATCCACCACCCAAGCTCTTAGAAAACCCTATACTTATTTTTTTAATGAGTTCGAGAGTTGTTTAAGGTGTTTGTTGATAATCATATATCATGATAACTAGTTCTGAAGAAGCATAATTTCACCACTCTAGTCCTTCTCTAATTTCTTGGATCATAATAACCTCTATTTACATCACATTCTATACTAACATGATTCACATGGTTCCATATAGTGGATAAAAATGACAAGAATAGTATAAAAATCATCATAATTGGAAACTACATATTTAGGAGGATCATTTATAAGATATCTAAATCATGATACATTTTTTTCAATATAACACATCTTAGGTTTATCGTACACCCTTTATGGTCACCATATATTCAAATCATTCACAATGATTCATAAATAAAATTTTAATTAACTAAAGAATATCACCCGAGAGTGTAAAACTAGGTGCATAATAACAGATCACTCACCATGAACTAGAATGGTGGTGGTCATATATTCAGACATCTATATATGAGGTTATTACCCCTATATGAATATATTCGAAAACAATGTCCAACTATTGTATATATAATGAGATGTGTCTATTCAAAAACATTATAATCTTCAGCTAGTAAAAAAATATTATATTATCCTAATATTATGCATATCCACAATGTCATCTTATGGGTTATGTTTCTTAATAATTGTTTTCAAAAATCTATTTTCAATAGGTTTTACTAAACTTCATCTAATACCAACTATAAATATGTCAAATCTAGTAACCTGGAGCTAGATTCTAGTTTATTACATTGAAATTTGAAACCAGGGATCTCATCATGGTCGATCAGTCAGTTTATTAGTCTTAAAAAACTAGATACATATAAGACTTCCATTTTACATTTGAAGTAAAATATAAAAGGCAACATAAACAAATTTCTATCATCCATTAAACTCATTAAAATAATTTTAATCACATCCTATGGAATGATAAAAAAAATAAGGGAGATTTGAAACACTCCATAAGGTTCTGGTAAAATATATTATAATATGAATAAGACTAAGTCAATATATAAAGGTAAATAACTTAAAACAAATTAAATTAAATCAGTAACATGAGTATGAAAATGAATCAATGGATAACCCCAGTACCTTAATATCATGGAAAATAATAACTAAATTCATAATGAATTAAATGATTAATATTTCATGTCCTTATATAAAACATAATAATATCTTTTCATTGAAGACCATGTGCTAAGAATGTTTAAAAATATTGATAGAATACATAAAAACCCATTTTGTTTGTCCAACTGATTTGTCTAAGGAGACATGTACAACAATCAAGGGGATGCATAAATAGGGTCCCAAATATTCACTTCATGTAAAATTCATTAAACATATATTCAATGGTAATTTTATTTCATAAAATGTACGACTTATTAATAAATATCTATATTGAGTGAAGAATATAGAATATCAATATTTCTCTAGACAATAAAACAACATTAAATGTAAAAAACCACATGTTAAAATTGTATTTTTTTAGAAAATAATCATTTTCATAATATATAAAATACGTATATTTAAGAGAAATGTATTTTATATGGATGTTAATAAAGTGAAAGTTTCCCTGAAATTTAATGAGGTCAAAATTCATAAGTTATTAAAAAGAAATTTTGATTCATCTGAAATATAGCTTTGTAAAAAAATAATGACCCTTATATAAATAATTAAATTTAATGTGATGTAATAAAATAATATTCCAATTAAGTTATTTAATTTAAAACCAATTGAAACTTTGTAAGAAAAGATAACAGTGTAAAACTGTTATGTTGGGTAAAACGTCTTTTAACTAAATATATGTCATAAAAAATTCTTATTGAATTTTAAAAAACAAACTTTTAAAAGAGGGTTTTGTAAAAAAATATAAATATTCATTTCAAACTTTTACAAAATTAAAAAAGAACATAAATTTATTTGATAAATCATTTAGGTACGTAAAATGTATTTTTGTAAAACTATTTTGAAAAATATTGATATAGAAGAAAAAATATATTATCAAAAAGTGATATAAAAGCTCCTTACATATATAAAGGAATGTATTAATTTTATGAAGGATAAATTATAAGATTCTTCTAATGAAAAAAAGAGCAGTCCAAAAAAATGAGATATTAAAATAAATCCATAACTCATTGTAAACAATTAAATTATAACCCATTGAATGGTTAATAATACATTGAAAAATTAATCATAACTAATAAATAGATATTAAAATAAAATAAATCAAATGGGTTATAAATAAACCACATAAATTTAAATATTTTAATATTACCTAATATGTCTCAATTGAGTGGAAATTGAGATGATCTCATATAGAATGAACATAATGATTAATTAATAATTAATAAATGAATTTATTATGTTTTAAAAATTTATATCCATATAAAATATTTTTAAATAAAACCTACTATATAAAATATTATTTGACACGTAATCATCGCAAAAAACAGTAAATGAAGAAGAAGTATAACCCATTTAATGTATATTTAGTTAAGATACCCCTTATCTCACATTTACCCTATATTGAACATAATTTTACCTAATATATAATGGTATCAAAATTTTTATAGATTTATACAAGAAAAATATTCATATTTATCATGTTATATATCACCATACTATAACATTTGATCATCCATTCATTAAAAATCTTTCATTATTATCATTATTTTAGGTGTTACCTTATTTACATTTTTAATAAATGTTTTTTCATGGATGTTTTGGAACAAGAAAAATAATTATGGTTATATTATGTCCATAATATTAAAAATGACATAAATATCATAAATATCTAGTAATTATATCCTTACTACCATCAATGTAATGTGGATGTGAAAAAAATTTCACATCACTTGCGGGTGGTGGTAATCCACATATACACCTAAACGAAGTAATATCCATCCATAATGATTAGAAGGTAATAAGGTAGATAATATATTTTAATTATATAAGAATAAATATATTAAAAATATCACATGTAAACATTATATCTTGATTTATAACCATCGATGTAAAATGGTTAGGAAAAACGAATTATAGTATTGTATAGTGCCATTACATTGTACATTAGCACGAGTGATGCTTTCAATTTATGTAGAATATTAAAGGGGAGAGAAATGTTTTATAAAAAAGTAATAATATTTTCACTTTATATTTATGAAATAATACAAATTATTTTGGAATGGTTACAAAATATTAAGAGGAGGTATACAAAAATAACATAAGAGAGTAAGAAAAGATGATTACATAATCATTAGTGGATATACTTTAGATATCCCATCATTGTAAATTGGGGCGGTATCTTTGAAGGGGAAAATGCCATAGAATATGTCTATCATTATTTATAATATATATTGGTAGGTTTTGGTCAATCTGGGTCACTCAGTGTAGTGTAAATGAATATGAGAATGAATGTTCTTTTATATGCAAGGGGAGGGGTTTTCTTAAAGTTTAATAAAATATTAAACCTATGTAAAAAAAATTCACGTCCAAAGTGATGAAAACTAATATAACTCAAATATAAGTTGAATAACAATCTATATGATCCCATAAAATATTTTGTTGGTTATTTTTTGTTATTATTATTCCTTGATCTCTTGTTTTGAACACCAAGTTAATCTTTTTGACAATAACCACAATATATAACTCTATTCATGTAATTTTTTATTAAAAATGAATAAATTAAAAGAAAAATGTTTTTTCAATGACATACCTAGAAAATGGGAGAATCAAGGGGGATTAAAATAGTGGAGACTGAGGGGTTCTACTCTAAAGATATTGACACATTTCTACTTCAATGTATGCTTGTCCGGAAATAATAAACTCTCCATACAAGGTATGTCCATTGAAGCTAGATAGTACATAGCTTTATTACCCTCACACCATGTATTATAAACATTGATATCTCAACCAATTATGCCCTGGAATTTTCAAATGACAAAATAGATCAACCAAGGAATAATTCCCCTCCCATGAAGAGAATTATAAAAGAGCATAGAGTCTGTTTTAGCTTTAGTGATCTCCATAAACCTCTTCTTATAAATGTTCAGCCCTATGAGCATGTAAAATCCCTCTGTATAGAGTGAATAACCCTATTCCATCTTGATAGAAAATTCCAGGATTACTGATCCAAAACTATCTCAAACAACTCCTCCGGAGTAACCACAATATATTTGTTTTCAAAACTATATGGTTGAATAATGATACCATAAAAGGAAAATTGGCCCATAAATGGAAAAGGTATGAAATTGTTTAACATATCAGATCCCCCATGTCCTAGTAATTTTGTTATATATTTAAACTATTTAATAAAATATTAATTTCCTAAAATAAATTTCATAAATTTATTCATACTTTTCATGTAATTTGATATTGAAACCAACAAGATAAAGATTGATATTGAATATAAAATCAAAATAAATCACGAATATGTTATATTAATCCATGAAATTTCGTTGTATACATTAATTCATCAATATAAAATTAATTTTAAATCTTTTAAAATAATTTATCTTATTTTTTATCTAATTGAACAAATACATTGTCGGTGTTGCGTAATAATTTAATCCAATTATTAAATCATAGAAAAAATATAAATTTACATGATAAATATAACTAAATTATTTTTAAAATATGATATTATATTCGTTTATAACATATTACTATGCTTATGTGAACATAAAAATAAATTAAAATTATTATAATGAAATTTTAATTTTTCTATATATAAAAAACTATTAATACAATTATAAAGTTCAAATAAAACTAAAATAAATTATATTTTAATTTTGGATGGATATAGAAAAATTAACAACATATAATAAAATAAATTCTTTTTTTGGGTATATTTTTAAAACCATTCCATGTTATTTTAAACCTTAATTTCCAAGATTACCCTTTAACAATGTAGAGACCTGAAGCTTGACGTACATAGACAATACATTACTTTTTCGGAATACTTAATACATAACAAAAACAGACACACAAGGATCGTAATAGTTTAGTGTCTTTGGAAACTCGGAATAAAATATTCTAATCGTGGTAAAAGATCTTCAACATCTCCCAATAAAGATCTTACCTTTTTTTTCTAACCTAAAAGCTTTCTTTATATCCTGGGGAAAAGAAAACATGAAAAGGGTGAGCTCAAATGCTCATTAAGGGTAAGAATGGATAAAATAAAACATACCATATACATTTGAACTTTAAAAACATGAACATAATGTTTAAACATCAAAAGCTTGAGCAATGACATAAAACATGGAAGTATGTAAGGCATAGATCATAAAGAAACATTAAAAATGATAAAATTGCATGGGAATAAAACACATAATTGTGGCATCCATTAAGCACATGTAATGACTTACATAGTAGCCAAGGCATTGCTACCAAGACCATCTTAGTGGACAAAGTCCCTTTCTGAATCGAGTTCACTCCTCGTTCCAGTCCTGTAATACTGAACCTGATTAACTTACCATTATAGCCATGTCTATCTCATGAGATATAAATCTTTACCCAATTCATTGTAGGGAGATGTAGGTCCCACCCATCTCATAATTAAATCATTCTTACTTGTGCCACAAAATAAACTTAAAACATTCATCATAACCAAAAGAATAAATTGGGTTTTATAAACATCATCCCATCATTTCATAATCCATATAAAATAAATGGACATTTCATCATAAGAAAATTGAACCATGTAAATCATAGAGACATTAAAATTGAAACATACACATATCAAATAATGTCATCTTAGATGGAAAATGGTTTTGATAAAACATTTGAAATGAATTCTTGAGGAAAATATCCTTTATTCTTTAAAATCAATTTCTTTTCACAAAACGTCAGGAAATATTAAAATAAAAAGATTTTATTTAAAATATTCATGAAATATTTTGGAGGAAGCTTCATGAAAATAAGGCTTTATAAAACTGTAAAAATCCGTTCGTGTCGTATAAGATAAAAAAACATTCTTCTCGTACTTTTTCCAGAAAAGTCAAAAAGTACCTCGTAATAGAAAGATTCCATACATACCATATAGTAAAAGTAAAAAATGGGTAAAAAGGACTTTAAACATAAATGAAAACATTTTTATAAAACATGGTCATGGATGATAACAATATCCCCAGTAAATACTTACGAATAACAATCTCGGATAAGAATGAGATTGCAAAATTATCCCTTACCTTATGTCCGATATGCTTCGTATGTATTTGAACCTCCTATATAATGATTTAAATAATGTCATTGACTTATTACAGAATCATATTCATTGTTATGATATCATATATGTTTCACTTATGACTTTATATTACCCGTTTTTTTGAAAATTCCATGTTAAAGCAGCGTTTTGGGTAAAATCATTTCATTTATCGTATGTGTTTCGACTTGTCGTTCTAGATATTATTACTTATATCCTGATTTACAAAATTATAGAATGTAAAACATGATTTATATATAATATATATTAATCATATACATATATATTATAGATTGATAAAAGGAATGAAATACACCGTTCATGGAGATGGTAGGCCGTACGTACGCATGAACGCTATTTTCGTTTCCCTTTTGAATTGAATGGAATTAAGTAAATGAAAAACATATATATATATATATATACATAAATCCAGTATAATTATTAGGTCATATATTTCATTATTATTCATTATATATACTTTATAATCATTCATGAATGGTTGACATGGAGAATGAATCTCATCGCGTCGTGGAGACGGTAGTCCGTACGTACGCATGAGCGATGATATCGTTCCCATAATTATTGAATAGAATTGGAGTATATGGTATAATATATCAGAATCAGTATGATTTTATAATAACCATATATATTTATTCTTTACACCATTATACCCATCCATGTAAGGTGTTGGTTGGAAAACAGATTACACCACGGCGTGGAGACGGTATTCCGTACGTACGCACACGCGGTGATTTCGTTTTCCGTAGGATGGATAGAAGGTGAAATGGGGTTATTTCATAATTATAATAAAATATCAGTATATTAGTGATACTTATGTTATTACTTAAAATGAAACAACTAAAGAAGAAGAAGTGGAAGAAGAAATAAAGTTGAAAGAATCGGTAACGGACATTACCTCTTCTTTGAAGCGCCTCTTTGAGACCTCCTCTTAGGGAAATAAAATTGGACATTGAAGAAGACCAGGACCTCTAGGATGTTTCTAGGTAAGTGAGGAAGTGAAATGGGCAGAGTTTGTCCGAGCTTCAAGGCTCAAAATGGTGTGATGAAGAGAGGGAGGAGGTGCCATTTTATAAGGGAGGAGAGGGGCACATTTGGAAATCTTAAAAATATTAATTTATAATAAATCTGAACCCACTTAAAAACCTCCAAAAATGACTCATATTAGAATATTAGATGATATAGGTTTGTAATATCATCAACCAATAAAATTTAGACATGTTAGGAAATTATTTTAAACATTATCAACTTGATTTATCAATTTAATTTTATTTGTGGTAATAATATTCTAAATTTTAAATTATAACAAATAATTACTTATTTGTTGTGAATTTTCTATAATTGGATACTTTATAACATTTTAGACCATATAAATTTAAATTTATACTTTTTATATATTTTTGTGATTTTTAAACAATTTTATAATATGTTATTTTTATAAAATAACAATAGTGTCAATTTTGACACTATTAATTTATTTGAATTTAAATAAAATATATACAGAATATATGTTCGAAGTAAAAGCTTTTATAGATTAATAAAATGTAATATGTATCTAGAAAATTTGTGGAGTACATTAAATAGTTCATATAATATTTATTTTATTATTTTTAAAACCATTTTTTTGGTTTATCTCTTAATAAAATAATTACTACAACATTTTTGTATAATTATTTAATATACTTATTTGTTGAATATTAAAAAATAAAATCCTATGATGAAGATAAATATATTACCTTTCACAATAATACTTTTACTCGAATTTATCATCTTAAAATCACAATATTTAAATTGTTATATTTATTAAATTATGAAGGTGACAACTTTGGCATCATTTAAAATAAAATAATATAATGTCATAATCACTTTTATAAGACTCCAAACGGTTATATATTAGGTCATTGGATGATTATGGTGTATAGATACACTACCAATAATTTTTGGTTAGTTTTGTGGGTCTTTTAATGGGTATTATTATTTCAATAAAAACTATATTACTGATTTTTCACTTAATAAATAATTTCTGCATCATTAATGTATCACCATTAATGGAAATTATTTAATCCCTAAAAATACTAAATAAATTATCATGATGTAGATAATTTTATTATATTTTTGGAGACTATTAATTTTCGATGTTTTATGATTTTTATCACTAAATTAAAATTATTATACTTATAAGATTTAAGAGAGTGACATGTTGTCACTTTCTTTGGTTTTAATAATAATTAAATTATTTTCAAGGTAAAAAGTCCATAAAATGAATCTAATCCGACTCTTAGGTTATATTAGTATACTTTTAGCCATCCAATAGAATTTTGGCATGTGTTAGGGTAATTCTATAATATTATATTTACCCTTAATTACCCGATTTACCTTTAACTAAGGTAAATAAAATTTACCGTAGTTACTATTCATAATTCCCAAAAATAAAAAGTAGCCTATTAACATAATTTGAACCCACTGATTCCAAATATGGAATCCATTTTTTCAAATTCAATACACATAAGTGGAATAAAATTAAATTAAAATTAATCCCGTTGTCGAATGAAAACGGGTTTTTGTTTAAAACATTGCAAAAGATTAAATTGATTTAACCTACGAATTCAATGTAAAATCAATGATAATGACATAAATTATATTAAATGGTAAAAATATATTCTATTTATTCTTTAAAACCATTAAATATTATAATTTACCCATATAAATTATTATGATGAAAAAAGTTGTTTTTAATTAAAATATTGCATGTTTTTACTATTCATTAAAATATGAAAGTTATCAGAAAAATATCAAAACTTTATCCGATATAAATTTTTATATCCTAATTCAAAAGAAGAATTGTTTTTGTCAAATTGAACTAATAAAAATGTCAACAACAATATTTAAAGTGGGTGCGCTATCAAAAGGCGGAAAAACTTCATTTTTGAAAAATACATATTTTACCTGAAAATTTTATTTTGTTCTTATACCATGTTCTAGAAAATGTGTAAGATGAATAATAATGTTATAAAATTCAAAATTTAGTTAATACTATTCTTAATGGCTAGTTCATAATAATATTATAATAATATATCGTTGTTTAGTAAAACCCGGTATTGCGTACAACACACGCTATCGAGGAAGGTCGCGATTGCATGTAATGCAAGCCAAGTTAGGGTTGCGTGTTGTGCAAGACTCTTTTGTTGTTTCATATAACTGAATACAAATATTTTTCATTTATACATTGAATATATATATATATACACTCAATGTTGCATAGAATGACTACTATCAAACGAACATGAAATTATGTGTAACACAATCTAAGAATAGTGTTGCGTATACTGCAAGCTAATACGGTGTTACGTATAGCACAAGATAATCTTGTTTTAGCTTAAAACACATGACATCAATGAAATTAAAAGAATATTTTTCATAAAATCTTGGGGAGTTACATTCTACCCCCCTTAAAATGAATTTCGCCCTCGAAATTCGTCAGGGTTATAAATCGTTTACTATTTATAGAAACCCACATCATAAAAAGGAATACTAAAACATAATTTTAAAATCTAATGTATGAAATGTAACGATTACCCAAAGTAACTCATCACTGGGTTTCCATATATGAGAACATAGGTGAAAATATGGATATGGAAGAAAAATCTAACCATCATGTTATGATGGAGAGTGGTAGAGAACATGGATATGAAAAAGACATCAATCACAAAGCCATAGATTTTGGATGATATAAGGTACCATCTGATTTATCAGATATAAGGGCACTAGGACAACATTTTTGGTTTTCAAGATCATTTCCCTAAATTTGATGAAATTGGAATTAGAAGAAATACTTTCGTGATTTTGGAACAGTCTCACCGTTGGTTGTTCTTTGGATAATTTCCACTTCATCTCTTAAAGAAATGAAGTTGGCTTTGTCATTCGTGAAGTGTTAGCAGATCATGTGATAGAATGATGGGTCATTCCATCTGTCTCAAACAAAAGGTTATAAAAGTTATAAAAAATACATAAGTCCATCTATGGTGAGATTAATCGTATACGATTCCAGAAATGAACTTATACTTCATATATCATTCCGCGTAATAAAATAAAACTAGTTTCTACTACCCAGGGACTTCCTGTAGGCCAGTGGTAGGCGATAAAGGCTAGTCAAACTTTGGTTGTGGGTTCGATTCCTACAGCCTTGTCCGACGTGATGGGTTTTCACCCATCATGCAGGTTGTCCTTTTTCTAAAACTACATTACTAAATCATCCCATCAATAATATCAAAAAAACTTCTATCCTTAAATAATACTATCTTATTTCCAATATAATCCATTCCAATCATTATCTAAAATACTTCGGTCCAAGCTCACAGTAAAAAGAAAATGATTACATGAAATGTCATCAACCAACCATCATTTATCCCCCATTATATTGTTGGTCACATTCCAATCATGTGAATACCTTAATCATGTATTCTCTTGAAAAATGAATATCCATTAAACCTTAGTGAAAACATGAATGCTGTCAAAAGTTAACTCTTTCCACATACCAAAATCCAAAAATTCTATATACTCAAACCATAATATAACCTTCTCCTTATATCAATCATGAGCTCATGAATACTATCAAACATTTAATTTGCTCATTATCCCTTCATTATACACATATCATCTTCTTTCCAAAAAAACTGGTACCATTCATCAAACACTTTCAAAACATAAGGAAAGAAAATAGTGTAGCAATCCTTAAATGTCTCTTTATTCCATAGTACCATGAGATTACTTATACAACATTACACTTGATAAACATTTAATCATTCCACTACCATCTTAAACCATTGACCGAGCTTCAACAATTCTTTAATATCATATATGATTTGTAGTCTCTTCATCATCATCAACATAAATATTACCCATACGACCATACTAATTATCATCATGAGACTTTCCCTTAGGGAATTGGTTTGAATAATGCCCGTACATTCCACATTTAAAACATTTAACCATTTTTGATGTCGTAGAAATACCATTATCATCATCCATGGTGTTAACTAAACCTTTTCCTTCACACTTACTAGCTTTATGTCCTTCTTTTCCACACCCACAACATCTTCCAGTTCCTTTGAGACATTCTCCTTTATTCCTCTTCCCACATGATTTACATAGGGGAAATTGAACTTTCTTTCCCCTATGATCATCATGAAACTCCATCTTTCTCTTATTAGTCGAGTCAGGAAACTTACCAAATTTGAGTTTATTGATCATATTATGAGATTGCTGATCTGGAATAATAATGATGTTTGGACTTCCAAATCCCATTTCATTTGGTTTCTCATGAATAATATCATTCCATTGTCCATCATATCCTCCATTATCGTGAATCATCTTGTTTCCAACCATTTTCTAAAACCCAAAAAGAATAATGTGAGAGGAAAAAATCATAATAAAGGGGGAGTAACTTCTATATCTAACATCTTAGGTTTAATCTAATATCATCACCATAATTCTAGGACTATAACCTATACTTATACTTAACCTTAGGGACATCCCTAGACATACCTTAGAAATATCTCTAGGGATCTCACTAAAGTTCTCGCATCCTAGTTTCCAAAGGTTAACTAAACCTTTCCTCTAATACCAACTGTAGAGACCTGAAGCTTGACGTAAATGGACAATACATTACTTTTGTGAAATACTTAATACATAACATAAACATACACACGAGGATCGTAATACTTTAGTGTCTTTGGAAACTCGGAATAAAATCTTCTAATCGTGGTGAAAGATCTTCAACATCTCCCAATAAAGATCTTCCCCTTTTTTTCTTACCTAAAACCTTTCTTTATATCATGGGGAAAAGAAAATCATGAAAATGGTGAGCTCAAATGCTCAGTAAGGGTAAGCATGGATAAAATAAAACATACCATATACATTTTAACTTTAAAAACATGAACATAATGTTTAAACATCAAAATCTTGAGCAATGACATAAAACATGGAAGTACGTAAGGCATAGATCATAAAGAAACATTAATAATGATAAAATAGCATGGGAATAAAACACGTAATTGTGGCATCCATTAAGAACATGTAATTATTTCCATAGTAGCCAAGGCATTGCTGCCAATACCATCTTAGTGGACAAAGTCCCTTTCTGAATCGAGTTCACTCCTCATTCCAGTCCGGTAATACTGAACCGGATTAACTTACCGTTCCAGCCATGTCTATCTCATGAGATATAAATCATTACCCAATGCATTGGAGGGATATATAGGTCCCACCCATCTCATAATGAAATCATTCTTACTTGTTCCACAAAATAAACTTTAAACATTCATCATAACCCAAAGAATAAAATGGGTTTCACAAACATCATCCCATCATTTCATAATCGATATAAAACAAATGGACATTTCATCATAAGAAAATTGAACCATGTAAATCATAGGGACATTAAACTTGAAACATACAAATATCAAATAATGTCATCTTAGATGGAAAATGGTTTTGATAAAACATTTGAAATGAATTATTGAGGAAAATACCCTTTCTTCTTTAAAATAAATTTCCTTTCACAAAACGTCATGAAATTTTAAAAGAAAAATATTTTGTTTAAAATAGTCATGAAATATTTTGGAGGAAGCTTCATGAAAATAAGGCTTTACAAAACCGTAAAAATTTGTTCGTGCCGTATAAGATAAAAAAACATTCTTCTTGTACTTTTTCCAGAAAAGTCAAAAAGTACCTCGTAATAGATAGATTCCATACATACCATGTAGTTGAAGTAAAAAATGGGTAAAAGGATGTTAAACATACATGAAAACATTGGTAGAAAAGATGGTAATGGATGATAACAATAACCCCAGTAAATACTTACGAACAACAATCTCAGATAAGAATGAGTTTGCAAAATTATCCCTTACCTTAAGTCTGATATGATTCGTATGTATCAGAACCTCTTGTATAATGATTTAAATAATGTCATTTAATTATTACAGAATCATATTAATTGTTATGATATCATATATGTTTCACTTATGACTTTATATTACCCTTTCATTTGTAAATTCCATGTTAAAGCGGCGTTTTGGGTAAAATCATTTCATTTATCATATGTGTTTAGACTTGTCGTTCTTGATATTTTTACTTATATCCTGATTTACATAATTCCAGAATGTAAAACATGATTTATATATAATACATATTCATCATATACATATATATTATAGATCGATAAAAGGAATGAAATACACCGTTCATGGAGACGGTAGGCCGTACGTACGCATGAACGCTGTTTTCGTTTCCCTTTTGAATTGAATGGAATTAAGTAAATGACATAAATATATATATACATAAATCCAGTATCATTATTATGCCATATATTTCCTTATTATTCATTATATATACTTTATAATCATTCATTAATGGTTAACATGGAGAATGAATCGCATCGTGTCGTGGAGACGGTAGTCCATACGTACGCACGAGCGATGATATCATTCCCATAATTATTGAATAGAATTGGAGTTGATGGTATAATATATCAAAATCATTATTATTTTATAATAACCATATATAGTTATTATTTACACCATTATACCCATCCATGTAAGGTGTTGGTGGAAAAACAGATTACACCACGGCGTGGAGACGGTATTCCGTACGTACGCACGCGCGGTGATTTCATTTTCCATAGGATGGATAGAAGGTGAAATGGGGTTGTTTCATACTTATAATAACATATCAATATATTAGTGATACTTATTTTATTAATTCATAATGAAACAGCTAAATAAGAAGAAGTGGAAGATGAACTAAAGTTGAATGAATCGGTAACGGACATTACCTCTTCTTTGAAGCGCCTCTTTGAGACCTCATCTTAGGGCATTAAAATTGGTATCTGAAGAAGACCAGGACCTCTAGGATGTTTCTATGGAAGTGGGGAAGTGAAATGGAAAGATTTTGGCCAAGATTAAAGGCTCAAAATGGTGTGAGGAAGAGAGGGAGGATGTGAACTTTTATAAAGGAGGTGAGGGGCACCTTTGGAAATATTAAAAATATTAATTTATAATAAATCTAACCCCACTTAAAAACCTCCAAAAATGACTCATATTAGAATATTAGATGAGATAGGTTTGTAATCTCATCAACCAATAAAATTTAGACATGTTATGAAATTATTTTAAACATTATCAACTTGATTTATCAATTTAATTTTATTTGTGGTAATAACATTCTAAATTTTAAATTATAACAAATAATGACTTATTTGTTGTGAATTTTCCATAATTGGATACTTTATAACATTTTAGACCATATAAATTTAAATTTATAATTTTTATATATTTTTGTGATTTTTAAACAATTTTATAATATATTATTTTTATAAGATAACAATAGTGTCAATTTTGACATTATTCATTTATTGGAATTTAAATAAAATATATACAGAAGATATGTTCCGAATAAAAGCTTTAATACATTAATAAAAGGTCATATGTTTCTATAAAATTAGTGGAGTACATTAAATAGTTCATATAATATTTATTTTATTATTTTTAAAACCATTTATTTGGTTTATCTCTTAATAAAATAATTACTACAACATTTTTGTATAATTATTTAATATACTTATTTTTTGCATATTAAAAATAAAAACATATGATGAAGATAAATCTATTACCTTTCACAATAATACTTTTATTGTAATTTATCATCTTAAAATCACAATATTTAAATTGTTATATTTATTAAATTATGAAGGTGACAACTTTGGCATCATTTAAAATAAAATAATATAAGTGTCATAATCACTTTTATAAGACTCCAAACGGTTATATATTAGGTCATTGGATGATTATGGTGTAGATATACACTAAAAATAAATTTTGGTCAGGTTTGTGGGTCTTTTAATGGGTATTATTATTTCAATAAAAACTATATTACTGATTTTTCACTTAATAAATAATTTATGCATCATTAATGTATCACCGTTAATGAAAATTATTTAATCCCTAAAAATTCAAATAAATTATCATGATGTAAATAATTTTATTATATTTCTGGATAATATTCATTTTTTAAGTTTTATGATGTTTATCACTAAATTAAAATTATTATACTTATAATATTTAAGAGAGTGATATGTTGTCACTTTCATTGGTTTTAATAATAATTAAATTATTTTCAAGGTCAAAAGTCAATAAAATGAATCTAATCTGACCCTTAGTTGATATGGGTACACGTTTATCCATCCAATAGAATTTTGGCATGTGTTAGGGTAATTTTATAATGTTATATTTACCCTTAATTACCCGATTTACCTTTAACTATGGTAAATAAAATTTACCGTAATTACTATTCATAATTCCCAAAAATAAAAAGTAGCCTATTAACATAATTTGGACCCACTGATTTAAAATATGGAATCCATTTTTTCAAATTCAATACACAGAATTTTCAGAAATTAAATTAAAATTAATCCCGTTGTCGAATGAAAACGGGTTTTTGTTTAAAACATTGCAAAAGATTGAATTGATTTAACCTACGAATTCAATGTAAAATCAATGATAATGACATAAATTATATTAAATTGTAAAAATATAATCTATTTATACTTTAAAACCATTAAATTTTATAATTTAACCATATAAATTATTACGATGAAAAAAGTTGTTTTTAATTAAAATATAGCGTGTTTTTACTATTCATTAAAATATGAAAGTTATCAGAAAAATATCAAAACTTTATCCAATGTAAATTTTTATATCATGATTCAAAATAAGAATTTTATTTTGTCAAATTGAACTTATAAACATGTAAAAAACTAGATTTAATGTGGGTGCGCTATCAAAAGGCGGCAAAACTGCATTTTTGAAAAATACATATTTTACCTGAAAAATTTATTTTGTTCTTATACCATGTTCTAAAAAATGTGTAAGATGAATAATAATGTTATAAAATTCAAAATTTAGTTAATAATATTCATAAAGGCTAGTTAATAATAATATTATAATAAAATATCGTTGTTTAGTAAAACCTGGAATTGCGTACAACACACGATATCGAGGAAGGTCGTGATTGCGTGTAATGCTAGCCAAGTTAGGGTTGCGTGTTGTGAAAGACTCCTTTTTTGTTTCATATAATAGAATCCAACCATTTTTCATTTATACATTGAATATATATATATATATATATATACTCAATGTTGCGTAGAATGATTGTTATCAAACGAACATGAAATTGTGTGTAACACAATCTAAGAATAGTGGTGCGTATACTGAAAGCTAATACGGTGTTGCGTATAGCACAAGATAATCTTGTTGTAGCTTACAATACAAGACATCAATGAAATTAAAATAATATTTTTTATAAAATATCAGGGTGTTACAAACAATGTGCTAAATTTTACCACTGTTATTTTTTATAATACCTAAAAATAAAAATGAAATATTTAAAAAATATAAGCCACCTCATTAATAATATTTTATCCACATTTTTCAATAATAATCATATATAAGTGTATCAAATTAGTTTTAATACAAAATCATAAAATGAAACGAAAATATTTTTTAGAAAAATCTGTTTCTGAGCATAAAAACTTACTTATTTCAAAATAATTTAAATATATTATATAATTATATTATTATAAATATAAAATATCATATTTCACATATTTATCAAATTTAAAATATAATGGTACTATTAACATGTTTCAATTAATGGAAAAAATGAAAATATTTAAAAAATCTTTATTTTCACTATTCACTAAATAATCAATCATTTCACAAAATTCCAAAAATAACATCATATTTTAATTTTTTTATGATGATTATGAAAACTAAGATTACATGGAATAATATACTTTTTAAAAGTGTTAAACATTAAACATATTGTTTTCTCATAAAGTGTATTTCAAATCTATTGGGAAGAAAACTTATATTGAAGGATGAATTGTATTTACTAAAAAATGAGTGCTTATTTCCCAATAATTAATAAATAAATTTTTATTGATGTAGTTATATAAATAAAAAATTCATAATATTTTTAATCTTAATCATAACCTATAATTTTAATATCTATGTTATAATGACCATATTTATGTAATTATGTTTTCGGGTTTACTTAATCTTGATATGGCTTGCTGTATGTACTTTAGAATATAGTGTTATTTTAAAATAATAGCATGTTATTGTGGGTTAAGCATGGTTTCTTATCATATATACACATTGGGTCATTCCTAGTGTCCTATATTATATATACTAATTGGTTAATCCCCTAAGGGTTTATCTCGTGTAAACTAGTTGGGTAAGGACCATGTGTTTATCATCTATGGCTAGAGAAAGTCATCTATTGGTGGTTTTGTTAGTTAACATGATTATAAAAAATCGATAAGTAATTATAGAATTAGAAGAAGATGTTATGATATTTGATACTATTTCCATAGTATGACATAGTCCCACTCTATGGTTTCTTATAGTTGGGATGATTATATGACATGATCAGAGGCATTTCAGCACTGGACGATGCATGTATGACCATCCTTATGCAAGAATAGGGATTCTGATGGCCAGTAGTGATTTATCTGTTTATGCTCAATAGATTATTTATTTTTTCTATGAATATAAAATTTTAATACTTAATTGAATTATCACATATGGGACAATATTCATGTTTTTTTTTCTATGTTATTTACTCACACCCTACACAAGTTGCCATGGTAATTATATACAAGATAATCTGTCACTTATTGCATGTATGGGTTGGGTAGAGGTATATGATTTGATTGTTCAGCAATATAACATATACTATAATGGATATCTAGATGAGGTGATACTGATGGATATAGTTAATCTCCAATTATTTTATTCATTTTTATACTTTTTATATGTGGTAAGAGATATAGTTATCCATTGAATCTCAATGGATTCTTGCCTACTGCTTTTCATTTATTATTTATGGTATGTTATTCCGTCAAAATAATATGATGTTTATTACTTTTCATGATTATACGTTTTTATTTCATGGTATATATCACTATTATATGGGGTTATAGTATCCCCACAACAATATGCTAGACCCCCTTTGTTAGTGGGATTCCTCTGACACATAAAAATGAATTCATGATGTCTGGTTTTTCTCAATTCATTTATTATTCATAGTAAATCAGTTTGGTAAAATACAACATTGAAACATATTTTCACGAAACATAAGAATATAATGTCAAATAAAATCATTAATTGAGACCATCTTGTTTTTCTATTTGTGGCAATATTATTTGGAGGAATTATATACTAGATGTATTATAAGAACATTTGATGATTTTATGAAATTTATATCTACTAAATCTAATTTATTATTTTAAAATAGATTATTGATCTTATATTTTCTTTGTTTAAATTATTGTTTCCTAAAGGGAGTACATTGCATGTAAATTTCTATGAAATGATGATAGTTCATAATTTGGGTCTCAGTTATCATAGAGTAATTCTATGTTCAAATGTTAGCTTATTATATTATGGTTAATATGAGTCCCTGTATAATTTCCCAATGTGAAGAATGTTTAGGTATAAATTTTAACTACAAGGATATTAGATATTCATTATTGTTAAAAAAATTAGAAATTTTGTTAAAACATCTAGAATGCTACATCTATTTATGTATTAGAGCACAACTACATTGATGATATAAACCGGATACAATGTTTCTATTAGAAAAATATTAAGTCATCATTTTGATGGTGATTATTGGAACCAAAAAATATCACCTTCAAAATTCTTTTTCATAAAAACCTAATAAATGTAATGTTTGATGTTATAACTTGATTTTTATGTCCATTTTATTATTATGAATGTTAATATTCTTGTTTTACTATTTTAATAACATTTTACAACATAACTCTTTCGATATTGATGAATCTATAATATATCTATCTACCATTATTAATTCCAGATCTTCCAAATATGAATATTAATGTTTATTTGAATTTTTCGATTAATGAGTGAATATTATTATAGAAAAATGGTGTAAAACATTATATATACTTATATATCATTAATTTTATAATCAAATAAGAATTAATGTGAATAATAAATGAGTTTTAGCATATGGTATGTTATCATGATGGAGTTTAAATATGCCAAAATACTTTCCTTGCCACATGGATGACATCAAATCGTTGATTATTTTCATGGAAATAAATATTTTTTCTATAAATTTATCATAGATATTTTACTTCAGAATGTATATTTAAATGTAATATAAAATATTTAAAAATTGGTAGAGTTTAAAGTTGTGAACCTCCAACAGTTCTCTTAGTTATTCATGAAAAATATAATGTCTCTTCACTCCATCATATTACATTTGGAAAAACTGTAAACCCATAAAGAATATTTTTCTTTTAATGAGATCACAATTTTATAAAGTAAAATATATTTTAGGGCCGCCATATTGGATTTATTTGTTGGTACATCACATATATAATGTAAGTATTATTGATAAGAATATTTTTTATAACATATTTTACACCATGTTGGACACACCTTGAAATAAAAAGTATACTATGTAGTCACTATTAAATCATTCCAAAAAATTTTAACATCCTGAACATAATTTACTTGAAAATGAAGGATCACAATATATAATGAATCCAAAATAAAAATTTGTAGATTATAAATAAAATCACCCTTTTTTAATAGTGTAAGATATTGGAGGTTTTCATTGGGATATTCTTCATGTTTTTCTCACTTTCTGAGGAATGGTTATATTATAAGGTTAAAAATTCGTGACTATAATTTTTCATGAAATGATTTCAACATATTTTCCAAAGAGTGATGTTGAATTATTAAATATGGGACGTGTTATCTAATATGTAATAGTTATTATAAAATATTTTTGAAAAAACAATACACTATGATAGACTGCATATGATATAAAAATATATTAGTATAATATATGTATGTTGGAAATCATATTTTTTCATTAATTCTTTGTCTTAGTGGACCATTTAATATTTAATTTTTCTTATGATGCATGATGAGGAGGGATAATAAATTTTTCATAGTTTCACCCATTTGAGAGATGTATGAATAAAAATTAATAAGATGTGTAACATGGAATTAGTTAAAGATATAATTGTTGAAGTATAAATATATGAGGAAATTTCAATTTTTCTCCTATTATTTCCAAAATGAATCTATTTCAATACATAATCGAATGCGTCACAATGATAAAAACATCAATGATAGAATATATCAATTATTTTCAATGCATAATTATTATTAGATTAGGTTTCATTATCATAAAGAAAAATTATGTTTAGTTGAAGAATGATATAGAGCGCATATATATTTTATACTAAATTATGAGTAAATATCATATTCTGTTCTACATGAACTACATTAACATAAAATTTATTAAAAATATAATATATATATATATATATATATAAATATATATATATATATATATATATATTTCTATAGAATATATTTTTATCATATCATGAAATATAAAAAATAATACAGAATTTTATCCTAAAGAAATTCAACTACATACTTTTCCCTACTCGTTAGAAAGACATCTATTTACAACATTTTATTATTGACAAAAATGAAATAAATTTTTTATATTATATATTATTTTTTATTTTCATATTTATCAAGGTATCAAAAAATTGAAATAATTTTTACCCTCGGTTGTGTTTATACTGTAATCCACTATTCAAATAGTTATTGTCTTATAAAGTGTGGTTTGTAAATTTCAATTTCATAAAAACACTCCCATAGAATCAAAAGTTTCAATATAAAATGGGGTTTTTAAAGGATATCATCACAAATAAGGTGAATTTTAATTTATTACATGATAAAAGAAATAATTGATATATTCTATATTGGATTCAATTATTTAATAATTTTTTAATGTCTTCAGATTGTCACAGTTCAAGGGTAGTGTGTTCGTCTATGACCATGAAATGTAGATGTAAAAAATTAAAGAATTTCATTAAAGAATGATCAAATTTTTCTTGAATATCAATTACATCAATTTTATTTTGTAAATTATTTTTTATTAAATAAATTTAAATAAATGGTTTAGTGTAATAATAATGAAATCTTGTGACAATTAATATATAGAAAATAAATGTGGTCTTATTTATGTGAAACATATTAAAATATTTTACAAAACATTACTGAATATATACATGAGAATGAATGAGATATAGATATAGGTGATTATACCCCAATGTTAAGGGTTTATGGCATTAATATTTTGGATGATATAACCAATGACTTTGAAATGATAAGTCAAGATACAATTAGATATCATATTGATGTATTTGATGCTATGGAGGAGGATGATTAAATTGAAACCTAGGAAACTAACGATGAAGAGGAAGATGAATTATTATGTAATATTATCATTCAATAAATATTAATTAGTTTTTAATATTTGATATATGAATTGAAAATTATTTTCAGGTAAGATTTAATTCAACAACTTTAAATCAATAAATATGTTATATAATTTTATAAATTCTATATTTTTTATATAATACATAATTTCTTTTATAAAATTAACTATGTGTTTCTGATAGATCATTAAAATTAGGCTGACTTGATAAGTTACTTTAATAAGGTTTTGTTAAATAGGGATGATTCCCCTTATTCATCAGTCAAGGGTGTTGACATGAAAATATCTACTATGAGGTGTAGGGGCCTTACGTGATTAATGATTAATTGTCGAGTTTTAGGGGGTTTTACATCTCTTCATTTTAATCATCATCAGGGGAAGTAAGTATAAATATAAATATTTATTTTCAATCACAAAATATAATTTATTTATTGATTATGTTACTAATTATTCAAATTTTCACAGTTTTTTATATTTATTAATTAGTTAAGAATGTTCTATTTTAAGGAACACATTTTTTCTCCATGGGTGGCATGGGATCATGTTATTATATAGTTACATCATCAGATGTTTGTACACTAAGATATATATATTAATAAAAAATATTATATTTTAAATTTATTTAATTTTTATTTAATATATTAATAAATATTTTCAAGGTTTATAGTATCCAATAGATGAGAGCATGGGACCCTCTTTTGGGGATTCATTTCGTGATTTTATGCGTGATTGTTTTTGTCAATTCTTGTATAGCCATTGTAGGAGATCTATGAAGATATCATTTGGGACTATAATTCACATTTTATGTTGGCCTCATCAACCCAATTATATCCCCACAAAAGTAGATGTGGGATTTTACATCTATATAATCAGATGCAAATTATAGAGTGGATTTTATTCTGGTAGTTAATATTTGAGAAAATAATATATCAGACACAGATATGTGATCTATGAATTTAGTATATATCATTGAAATTTGTTAAGTAATAATATTTTATAATAATTTATAAATTATTTAATACTAAATTTATATGATAAATTTATGTGTTTATTAGTTGATCTAGATATTATAGATTTTGATTTGTAGAATAGAGTGTACAGTGATACTAGTAGTAGACAGATTTATGGTGGGAGATAGTGACATATTATGGTTTGTATTTTATTCAATTTTTTAAACTTGTATAAAATAATTTGTTGTCTTTTGAATATATATTTATATGGTTGTATGGGAAATATGAGTCATAGGATTATCCCAAGTGTTAGAGTTATGCCATTAAATATGGCATGGAAGAGGGATTATTTTATTCATGTTTTGAAATGGGGATATGAATGTGGGTGATAGTGAGTTGCCTTCTAAAATGTAAGGTTTTTTGTATAGAATCCAGATCAACCACGTCATGTTATTATGGAATTAAAATGATGAAATCATATGGATTGAGGGGAGTATCATCATCTATATCAAAATTTTTGTTGTATAGTAAGAGTTAACACTATGAGTAAGGATATTGTTAAACACAGATTAACCAAAGAGTCTGAAGAGTAGAAACAACAGTTTTGAGAGAAGTGACGGAAATAGGATAGCATCATGAAGAGATCATGAAGTATATGTGGTGAATTTCTTGGGGGGGGGGGGTTAGGTATATAATTCCCACTTCTAGTTTTACCAGATATACCAACCCCTCCTTACATTATTATTTCATTTATTTATATTTGCCTTTTTTTAAAATATTTTAGTACTAGATATAAAATAAATTATTTAATTTTTTTTAAAATATTAGTTTTTAAATTTTATTTAAAAATGAGTTATTATTTTTTGAAAATAATTATATAGAAATATATTTGAGACCAATTGAATATTCAATCGAAAATAAGAAATTGTGATGAAATCATGATTTGATTTCAAATAATTATTTGTGATAGTATAATTATTCCATCATAAAATAGTGTAATGTATATTTCTTATGTAAAAACCATATTTGGAAAATTATATCACCATGAAATTAGTTGTGATGTTCCCTCGTAAATAATAGTATTTACTACAAACATTTCCACTATAAAGTATTTGTGGTAGATTTTTGTTGGAAATATGTTTTTGTAATAGAAATCCATGAAAAAGAAAAAATAAAAGAAAAACAAATTTTCATTACAGTATTCCTATGAGAGACATGATAATTAGTGGTTTAATTCCCCAAACATATTTTTGGATTAGACTGATTTGTGTGTTCAGGTTTCTTATCAGGCCTAATAATATTAGTTACCATAAAATCCATATTAGTATTTGTTATTTTAGGATTATTCCACCCTGGGAGGAGATGGATCTAGTAGGGATCATTCCCATGGTTTCCCCCACACTAATGGATATAGGGTTGAGAGTGGAAATATAGATGGTCTGCGGAAGCAAGGTAGAGATTAACATCTTCAATAACATCATATTATGGATTTTCTGGAACATGAGGACCTGGAGATATCCTGAGGTACCATTTTATTGTCCTCTGTATCAATATATTATATATTTTAATATAGAGAATATGAAACCCTTATTTCATTAATATTATTCCATTCCATTGGATTCATGGTGGATAGGTTTCTAATTACCATAGTGTTGACTATTCTAGGGGCAGTTAGACGAGCCAACTTGATATATGTTGGGGTTATGAGCTGATGATGGGGAAAAATCAGCCATATGTGGATTTGATTTTACATAAACTAAATCCATATGATGCCATTATTGTCATTGAATATTTACTTTCAATGCATGATTTTAGGGAATTTATTTGGGGAGAGTTCTGTTCTGTGATGAGAGGCCCCAGCACGAATTGTTCATTTGTGACCAAGATCCTCAGATGGGTAATTGGACTTTGGATTCAATGAAACTATAGTTATAATGAATGTAACTTGGATTTTTTAAATAACATGTAGAGGATATTCCAAGATTCATGGAGGAATTTTAGTATTTCCTTCCCTAATTGGTTATGGATTTACCTGCTCTGCAAGACATCATGTTTGAAATCTATTTACAGTCAAGTGACCCATTGATTTTGATGTCTTGATATCATTTGAAACCACCTAATATTTGATAGGTGAGGATCCATATTTATTATGTCATCCTAAATGGCTCCATCCATCATAGTGTTTCATATTGTGGTGTTATTTTTTTATTAAAAAAGATAATGAATGATGCTCTGTGATTATGTATAGAATATTGTGTCTTTGAATCAAGTGATAGATGAGAACTATTTCCATATTCTATGGATTTATGATCTATTTTTATTGTCAAGATATAATGTATTTTAATTGGGGATAAATATAAAAACTGCTTATTATGATACAAGTGTTACAAAAAAATCTCATGTTGAATAGTTTGGTGTATTTGGAAATGCATTACATTTATATCTTTTTAGCTCTAAAAACAGATTGTGTTTCATCTATAAATAATCCCCTCAAATGTAAATCTCCTATACATATCCCTTGTATTATAATTCCTTCAGAAATTTTTAAACATAAGAAAATAAGAGATATAAAACCCAATGTGGGGAAAAATAAATCAGATAAATAATGGACATAATAGGTGGAACATGATGTATTACATTAGATAATGAAAATAATAAGTTGGGGAATGAAATAAGAAGATGAACATAAGTACACAAGGTATAAAATAGAATTGCGTATACAAAATAAATACTATAATTTCATAAAAATATCACCAATACTCATCACTATGTGGACTGAAAACTTATTACCAAAGAATTTGAGTAATGTATCACAATAATTTACCAAGTCATGCAACCAAGGAATTAAAAATATTTAATACCTATAGATTATTCCTTCACCCAATGCATTGTAGTGATATAAAGGTGAACCCTTCATATGCCTAAATTCATGCATTCTATAGAGTGGAGAAATAACATAAATCCATCAATAATAATTTAATGGTAAACCCATTGGAAATTTAATGGGTTTCTTGCAACATTGGGAATCATTATAGATAAATACTCATCAATGAAGATAATTATATCTAAATTATTTAATCCAAATATAATGGGTACAAATATTTGTCAATAATTTCCACATAAAATCGATGAATAGGTATCTAGGTGAATATCCTTAAAATAAAAAAAAGTTATACGATGGATCCACAATGTAGAGACCCAAGATTGACATATATGTATATTAAATTTATTTTGCAGAATACTGAATACAGGACACAAAAAGATGCCCAAATACCGTATTAGTTTAGTGTCTTTGGAAACTTGGAACATAATCTTATAACATTGTGAAATATCATCAACATATCCCATAAAAATCATACCCTTTTGATTTCTTACCTAAAACCTTTATTTATATCTTTTTGAGAAGAAAACATAAAAAGGGTGACCTCAAATTCTCAGTAAGGGTAAACATGGAAAAAATAAGACAAAACACAAACATTTGAACGTAAAAACATGAACAAAATGTTTAAACATCAAAATATTGATTTATGAAATAAATATTGGTAGTACGTAAGGAATAGATCATAAAGAAACATTATTCATGATAAAATATAATGGTAATAAAACATGGAATTGTGGAAACCCATCAATCACGTAATATGATTTCCATAGTAGACAAGGAATTGCTGCCAAGACGATCACAGTGGACGAAGTCCATTACCTAACCGAGTTTGCATGTTGGTCCAACACTGTATTACAAAACCAGATTTACTTCCCATTCTATCCATGTATATCTCATGATATATAAATATTTACCCAATGTATTGGAGGGAGATATAGGTCCCACCTATCTCATAATGAAATCAGTCTTACATGTTCCACAGAAACATAAATCGTTTACCATAGCCTAACCCATGAAAGGAAATGGGATTCTTAAATATCATGTCATCATAACATAATCCATATAAGATAAATTGACTTCATAAAAATAATTCATTCATAAAAAAAATAAACACAAAGAAATAATAGGAATAGAAACATAACCCTATGTCATATTAGAGGGAAATATTTTTTTATAAAACACTTGAACTTAGTTCATGAGGAAAGTATCATTTCTTCTTCAAAAACATTTTCTTTTCTCAAAATGCCGCACAATTTTAAATGAAAATAATTTTATTTAAAATAAACATGAAATATTAAAAATGATTCTTTGTGGAAATAAAGAATCATGAAAACTTAAAAATTCATTTGTTCCATATAAGTTAAACATAAACATTCTCCTCGTACCTTTTTTCCGAAAAGTAAAACAAAGTACCTCGTAGGATAAACAAAAGAAATATTCATTCCATAATATTTAGTAAAAGTAAAAAATGGGTAAAAATTACTTTAAACATATATTGGTGAATATTAAACATTTTATGAAAAAAAATTATAAGAAATGGACATGGGTGAGAAATATATCCTAGTAAATACTTACGAATAAACAATCTCGGATAAAAATGAGATTGTAAATTTATCTGTTACATTTGGTTCAATTTCTTCTGTATGTTTCTAAAACTCTTTTATAGTGGATTTAAACATATTATAAACTTGTAATATAACAATAATAATATTTATGTTATCATATATGATTCACTTACAACATTTTATTACCCATTCATTTGTAAATTCCTTGTTAGGGCAACGTTTTGGGTAATAATCGTTTCATTTATCGTACATGTTTGGATTTAATATTATTCATATGATTACGTAGATCAGGATTTACTTCTAGAATTTATAACAAGATTTATATATATCTTATACATTATGTATATGAATATATATATTATAGATAGACAAATGAAATGGAATACACTGTTCATGGAGACGGTAGGTCGTATGCATGCACGAACACTGTTTTCAATTCCTTATTGAGTTGGATGGAAGTAATTAAATGTAATATATATATATACATAAATAAATAATCATTATTATGTCATTTATTTCATGAATATTTATTATAAGTACTTTATAATCATTCTTGGATGGTTAACATGGAAAATGAATCTCATCACGTCCTTGAGACGGTAAGCCGTACGTACGCACGAGCGATGATATTGTTCCAATAATTATTGAATGGTATTGAATTGGAGGATGTATAATATATCAGAATTATCATCATGTAATAATAATCCTATATTGTTATTATTTCCACCATTATACACATCCATGAACGTTGGTGGTGAATAACATATTACACCCCGGCGTGGAGACGGTAAGATGTACATACGCTTATGCGGTGATTGTTTTTGGGAGGATGGATAGAAAGTTAAATAGGGTTGTTTAATATTTATAATAACATATAATTATATGAGGTATAATAATTTTATTACTTTATAATGAAACAAATAAATAAGAGTATGTAAATGAAGAAATAAATTTGAAAAAAATCGGTAGAAGATATTTTCTATTCCTTGACGTGCCTCCTTTACAATTCCTCTTAGGGAACTAGAGTTGAAATTTTGTGATGACCAGAAAATCTAGACTATAACTAGGTAATATTATAAGAGAAATAGTTATGTTTTTTTTTCAGAACTTGAAGGCTTAAAATGGTGTGAAGAGGAGAGGGAGGTGGTGCCCTTTTATAAGAGAGGAAAGGGGAACTTTAGGAAAATCTCAAAAATATAAATTTATAATAAGATCAAACCCAACCCAAAAACCTCCAAAGTGTCCCACATTAGAAGATGAGATTATATAGGGTTTTAATATCCTCAACCATTAAATTCTGGACAACTTTTTTATGTCCATTTTAACATTATATATTTAATTGACACTTAGTATATTCTATTAAATTTTAATTTTGGTAATAACATTCGAAATTTTTAATGGTTATAAATGAAAAACATATATGGTGTTAATAGACCATAAATATGTATTTCATGATATTATAGATATTATAATTATCCATTTTAATTTTTTTAAAAAAAATATTATTTTTAAATAATTTATTTAAATGTTATTTTTATTAAATATCAATAGTGTCAATTTAAACACTATTAATTTATTTGACATTAAATAAAATCCCAAAAAACATAAATTAGAAATAAAAGATTTAATAAACTCATATCATGTCATATTATCCAATTAAATTATTGGAGAACTTCAATTAGTTCATATGATATTTTTTAATATTTTTAAAACCATTTATTTGATATTTCTATTAATAAAATTATTTTTACATCACTATTGTGTCATCATTAATGATAATTATATAACCTATAAAAATTCTAAATATATTCACATGATTTAGATAATTTTATTCTCTTTAATTAACTATTTAATTTCATTGTTTTATTAATTTTATAAAGAAATTAAAATTATTACACTTATAAGATATAAATGAGTGACATGTTGTCACCTTCTTTTGTTTTAATAATAATTAGATCATTTTTATGGAAATAACCAATTAAATGAATCTATTAAGACCCTTAAGTGATATTAGTATACTTTTATTCTTCCATTAGAAATTTGTAGATGTTAGGGTAATTTAATAATATTAATTTTTCTTTAATTACCCAATTTACTATTAATAATGGTAAAAATAATAATTACCAAAGTTACAAATCTTAATACCCAAAAATTAAAGTATCTCATTAACATAAATTGTATCTAATGATTCCAAATATGTAATAAATTTTTTAAAATTCAAAACCTAGAAGTTTCAGTAATTAATTTTAAATTAATCTTATTGTTGAGAAAAATAGATTTTAAAAGTAAAAACATTGCAAAAGATTGAAATGTTTTTTACCTATGAATTCAATGTAAAATTAATGGTAATGACATAAATTATATTAAATGGTAAAATTATATTCTACATATACATTAAAACCATTCAATATAATAATTTAAAAATATAAATTCTCTTGATTAAAAAAAATAATTAAAATTTATTATTTTTTTACTGTTAATCAAAATAAGAATGTTCTAAGAAAAAAATAAAAAATTTGTCCAAAGTAAATTTTTATATCCTGATTCCATAGAATAAGATTATTTTTTCAAATTGAAATTATGAACATGTCAAAACCATATTTAAAATGGACGCACCATCAAAACGCAGCAAAACTGCATTTTTAAAGAAATACTTCTTTTATCCGATAAATTGACTTTGTTCTCATATCATGTTATAGAAAATGTTTAAAATTAATAATAATGTTTTAAAATTAAAATTTATGTTAATACTCTTCATAAAATCTAGTTTATATCAAATTAAACAATAATACATTCATAATATATCATTATTTAGTGAACTCGGTATCGTGTACAATGCAAGCTATCGAGGATGGTCACTCTTGCATATAATAAAAGCCAATTCTGTGTTGCGTGTAGTGAAATATTTCTTTGGTTTTTCATATAACAAAAAAAATATAATTCATTTATAAATTGAAAAAAATATATACTCATTGTTGTGTGAAATGAATTCTATCCAATGAAAATGAAACTGTGTGAAACACTAGCCATGAATAGTGTTGCGTATACTGAAAGCTAATGCAATTTTTAATATTGCTCAAGATAATATTGGTGTAGTATATAACTCAATAATAAATGAAATTAAAAATAATATATCTCATAAAATTTCAGGGTGTTATATTCTACCCCCTTAAAATGAATTTCGCCCTCAAAAGTTTTCAGGGTTATACATGGTTTACAACATGATAGTTTCCTTCATGGAAACACAAATCATAAAAATGAATACTAATAATCATTTTAAAAAGGAATCTAAGTAACATAATGGTTACCCAATGTAACTCATCATTGGGTTTCAATATAAAAGAACATAGGCAGGATGTGAAAACAAGGATATGGAAGAGAAATCTAACCATCATGTTCGGATGTAGAGTAATAGAGAACAAGGTTAGGAGAAAGTTAAGAATAATAAGGCCATAAATCTATGATGATTTAAGGGACTATATTATTCATCAAATAAGAAGGTTCTAGGATAAAATTTTAGGTTTTCAGGATTCGATTCCAAAAGTTGAATAATTTTTCATTAGAATAAATACCAACATAACTATAATAAATTCTCACTGTTCTTCATGTATTGAACAATTCACAATTCATATCTTAAAGAAATGATGTTGAATTTATCATTCATGATGTGTTAGAATATCATGGAATAGAATGATAAGTCCTTCCATCTATCTCAACAAAAAGGTTAGGACATGATATCAAATAATCATAAGTCCACCTATAGTGAGATAATACATTAATCTGATAAACTAAAAATGCAAAAATAACATATACTATCCATAAATGGATAACATTACAATCCTTAAAAAAATAAAAACAAAAAAAATATAAAACATTAGAATGAGGTAAAATAAATATACATATCATTTGACTCCCATGTCTCATAAGGTAGTTCTCGGTTGTCACATTCCAAACATGGGAATACCTTAATCATGAATTCTATTGAAACATGATTTACCATAAAAGATTAGTGAAAAACCGAATGATTTCCAAAGTTAATTCTTTCCACATCTAAAAAATTTTGTATACTCATTCCATGATATCACTTTTTCCTTATATAAGTTAGGAGATCATTAATACTATTAAACATCACATTATATCCTCATCCATTAATTATGTGCATATCTTGTGGATTCTGAAAATATCTGAATAACCTTTCATGGTTACTAGTACCATTCAAAATATAATTTCAAATACTTACGGAAAAACAATAGCGTAACAATACTTAGATGTTTCTTTATTCCATAGTACCATTCAATTACTTATACAACATTACTCTTGATTCCACAACATTCTCAAACCATTGACCGAGCTTCATAATTTTATTCCTCACTAGTTCTTTCATATCATATATCATTTGTAGTATCTTTATCATCATCAACATAAATACTACCAATATGACCATGCTAATTCTCATCATGAGATTTTACCTTAGGGGATTGATTTAAATAATGCATGTATGTTATACATTTATAACATTTAACTGATGTTCATGCCTTTATAATACCATCATTATTGTCCATTGTGTTAACAAAACCTTTTACTTTACAAAAACTAGCTTTGTGTCCTTCTTTTCCACACCCAAAGCATCTTCTAGTTCCTTTTAAACATTTCCTTTATGTCTCTTCCAACATTATTTACATGAGTAAAATGGAACTTTCATTCATCTATGATCACCATGGAACTCCATATTTATCTTATTAGATACTTTAGGAAACTCACCATTTTTGAGATTATTGATCATATTATGAGATTGCGGATTAGGTATAATAATGGTGTTTCACCTTCCATCTCCCATTTCACTTGGTTTCTCTTGGAGAATATCATTCTATTTCCCATCATATTCTCTATTAACATGAATCATACTATTTTTTTGACAATTTCTAAAACCCAAAAAGAATAGTGTGAGCGGAAAAAATCATACTGTGAAAACAACATAATCAAGGGTGATTAATTTAAATATCTTAAATATTAGGTTTAATGCTTGGTTATTCATGATAATTTCCATAATTATATGATTGTAACCAATTGTTATACTTATCCTTTCGGACATCCCTGTACATATCATATAAAAATATCGGGGGGTCTCAGTAATGTTTTCCCAACCTAGTTTCCAAAGGATGACTAAACCGTTTCTCTGATACCAACTATAGAGACCCAAGATTGACATACATGGACATTACATTTCTTTTTTGGAATACTTAATACAAGACACAAAAAGATTCCCAAAGAGCGTATTAGTTTAGTGTCTTTGGAAACTTGGAACATAATCTTCTATCACTGTGAAATATATTCAACATCTCCCATAAAGATCTTCCCATTTTGATCTCCTACCTAAAACCATTCATTATATCATGAGAAAAAACATAAAAAGGGTGAGATTAAATTATCAGTAATGGTAAAAATGGAGAAAATAAAACAAACCATATAAATTTTAACATAAAAACATGAATATTATGTTTAAATATCAAAATCACGAGTCATCAAATAAATCATGGAAATACGTATGTCATAGATCATAAAGGAATATTAATCATGATAAAATAACATGGGGATAAAAAATTTAAATGTGGAAAACAATTCATCACATAATAAGATTTCTATATTATCCAAGGCATTACTACCAAGACCATAATAGTGGACAAAGCCTTTTAATGAACTGGGTTACTTGTTATTCCAGCCCTGTATTACCGAACTGGATTTACCTGCCATTCCAGCCAAGTCTATCTCATAAGATCTAAATCACTACCCAATGCATCAGATGAAAATATAGGTCCCACCCATCTCATAATTAAATCATTCTTACATGAGTATCAAAAAAATAAATCATTCACCATAGCATAACCCATTAAATAAAACAAGATTCGTAAACATCATGTCATAAAAATATAATCCATATAAAATATATGGACTTCATAAAAATCATTACATCATAAACTAAATAAAAAAATAAATATTAGGGATAGAAACATAACCCTATGTAATCTTAGATGTAAAAAATAATTTTGATAAAACAATTGAACTTAGTTCCTTAGGGAAATATCATTTCTTAAAAAAATATATTCTCAAAATGCTGCACAATTTTAAAAGAATATAATGTAGTTTAAAATAAACATGAAATATTGTAGAGGAAGCTTCATGAAAATAATAAATCTTGAATCCCTAAAAATGCATTCATACTGTATAAGTTAAACAAAAATATTCTCCTCGTACTTTATTTAGAAAAGTCAAAAAAGTACCTTGTAGGGTAAGAAAAAGAAAGATTCCTTCCATAGAATGTAGTAAAAGAGAAAAATGTGTAAAAAGGAATTTAAAAATAAATTGGAAAATATTAACCATTTTATGAAAAAGATTTTGAAAACAGGGACATGGATGATAAATATAACCCATTAAATACTTATGGATAAACAATCTCGGATAAAAATGAGATTGCAAAATATCCCTTACCTTTGGTCTAATTTCTTCTGTATGTGTTTGAAACTACTATATAGTGCGTTTAAAAATTTTATTAAATTTTAATAGAACCTTAATAATATTTATGATATAATATATGATTCACTTAAGACTTTATATTATCTGTTCATTTGTTAATTCCATGTTAATGCAACATTTTTGGGTAATAATAGTTTCATTTATCGTACATGTTTGGACTAGTAATTCATCATATAATTACGTAGATCATGATTTAAAAACATAAATAATGTAAATAATTATTTATATATCTCTTATATATTTGGCATATAAATATATATATATATATATATAATATAGATAAATGTAATGGAATACACTATTCATGGAGACGGTAGGCTATACGTACGCATGAACGCTCTTTTCGTTTCCTTATTGATTTATATGGATGTAAGTAAATAACATAGGTATATATATATAAATCCAATAGAATTATAATATAATATATATTAATGATTATTTAATATATATACTTTAAATTCATTCTTGAATGGTTAACATGGAAAATTAATCTCATCCCGTCGTGGAGACAGTAAGTCGTATGTACGCATGAGCGATGAAATCATTCCCATAATTGTGGAATGGTATTGGATTGGATGGGGTATAATACATCATAATTAGTACCATGTTATAATAATCATATATAGTTATTTTTTCCACCATTATACCCATCCAAGTAAGGTGGTGGTGAAAAACATATTACACCATGACATGGAGAGGATTAACCATACGTATGCATGCACAGTGATTTTATTTTTCATCAGATGGATTGATGGTGAAATATTATTTTTTCATATGTATAATTACATATAAGTATATTATTGATACTTATTTTATTAATTTGTAATTAACGAACTAAATAATATAAATTAGAAGAAGAAATAAATTTGAACCAATCAGTAGAAGAGATTACCACTTCCTTGATGTGCCTCCTTTAATGTCCTCTTAAGCAATATAAGTTGGCCTTTTGAGAAGACCAGAACATCTATAATGTTACTAGGAAAGTTTATAAGGGAAATAATCAAGGTTTTTTCAAGATTTAAGGCATGAAATGGAGTAAAGAGGATAGAGAAAAGGTGCCCTTTTCTAAGATAGGAGAGGGTCACTTTAGGAAACTCTCAAAAATATTAATTTATAATATGATCAAACTCTACCCAAAAACCTCCAAAGTGTCCCAAATTATAATATTAGATGAGATGGAATTGTAATACCATCAACCAATAGCTTTTTAAAACTTATTTTTTGAATTTAAACCTTATCTTTTTAAACGAGACTTAGTTATTGTATTAAATTTTAATTAGGGTATGAACATTTTAAATGTTTAATAGATATAAATATTTACATATATGGTGGTAATAGACCATTAATAGGTATTATATAAAATTTTAGATCTTATAATTATCAATTTTAAATTTTAAATATTTTTTATGATTTTTAAATTATTTAAAAAAATATTATTTTTATTAAATATGAATACTATCAATTTTGACACTATTCATTTATTTTACATTAAATAAAATCCTCACTAAATATAAATTTGAACCAAAATATTTAATACACTCATAACATTTCATAATCACCTATAAAAGTATTGGTTAACTTCAATTAGGTCATATGATATTTCTTTTAATATTTTTAAAACCATTTATTTGGTATTTCTTTTAATAAAATAATTTTTACATCACTATTGTTTCATCATTAATGATAATCAATTAATCTATAAAAATTATAAATATATTCTAATGATGTATATAATTTATTTATATTTATATTTATTATTTAATTTTAATGTTTAATTAATTTTATTAGTAAATTAAAATTATTACACTTATAAGATATAAGAGAGTGACATGTTGTCACTTTCTTTTGTTTTAATAATAATTTCATCATTTTCATGGAAATAAGTCCATAAAATGATTCTATTCAGATCCTTAGGTGATGTGGGTTTACTTTTATTCATCCAATAAATTTTTTTTAGATGTTAGGGTATTTTAATAATATTATTTATACCCTTAATTACCCGATTTACCTTTAATTGTGGTAATAAAAATAATTACCAAAGTTACTATTCATAATGCCCAATACTCAAAGTATCCCATTAACATAATTTGGACCGACTAATTCCAAATGTGGAATCCATTATTTAAAATTAAAAACCCAGAAGTTTCTGTAATTAATTAAAAACTAATCCCATTGTTGATAAAATAGTTTTTAAAAGTTAAAACATTAAAATATATTGAAATGTTTTTAACTATGAATTCATTGTAAAATTAATGATAATTAAATAAATTATAATAATTGGTAAAAATAGATTATATTTTTACTTTATAACCATTTAATATAATAATTTAACAATATAATCATTCTTGATGAAAAAAAGTCTTAATTTAAAATTTAGCATTTTTTACTATTCATCAAAATAAGAAAGTTATCAGAAAATATCAAACATTTATCCAAAGTAAATTTTTATATCATTATTCCAAATAAAAAATTTATTTTGTAAAATTGAACTTATAAAATTTTCAAAACTAGATTTGAAATGGGTACACCATTAAAAGATGTCAAAATTCATTTTTTGAAAAATAATTCTTTTATTCGAAAGACTGATTCTGTTCTCATATATTATTCTAGAAAATGATTAATATTAATAATAATCTTATAAACATCAAAATTAGGTAAATACTATTAATAAAGGATACTTTATATCCCATTACATAATATTATTTTAAAAATATATTATTGTTTAGTGAACTCATTGTTGCGTACAATGCAAGCTATCGAAGAAGGTCGCTCTTGCGTGTAATGTAAGACAAATATATGTTGTGTGTAGTGAATGCTTCTGTTGGTGTTGAGTATGACATAACAAAAACATAGTTAATTTATACATTGAAAAAATATATACTTATTGTTTTGTGAAATGAATTCTATCCAAAGAACTTGAAATTGTGTGCAACAGAAGCCAAGAATAGTGTTGCATATACTATAAGCTAATACATTGTTGCATATAACACAAGATAATCTTGGTGTAGGTTATAACACAATAAATCAAGGAAATTATAAATAATATATCTCTTAAAATCATAGGGTGTTACACACAAGTAGAAAACATTGGAAGAGAAGTTATGAATTGATGATTGTAAGGAATGATAAGGGTAGTATTGTAGCATTCTTTGTAGATATCTTATTTCTAACATCCATCATAACATATGTACATGGAAAGTTAAGTGAAATGAAAAAATCCATTATAATTATGGTGATTGATATATATTATTAAAATTAGTTAAAAACAAAGATAGAAAGAAACCCTTTAAATGGATTGGTTCATATATTTAGATGAAATTAGAAAAATCAACATTACAAATGATAATATGTTCACAAAAAAATAGTAGTACCCCAATTGAATGAATGGTAAAAATAAATAATGGACTGTAAATTCATGGAATTATGATATAAATTTATTATAAATTTAAATCCATATGTTCTAATACATTGTTCTGGATTATAAAGATCATGAGATGTATCCAAAGAAAATCATTTGGGAGTGTCAATCTAAGTGGGATGTTTGGACTCAATGTGTTGAACCAGGTGATGAAAATGTTAAAACACAATATTAAATTTTTTGGGTATAATTCCCTATGTTAATTTTTTTTATAGATCATATATCTACTTGTCGTATCCATATATGAATGTTGTATCTTAGAAAACGACATGTACTATTTTTTAACAAATTTCAGATGGTTTTATAGATACAATAAAGGGTGAACATTATAAAAACTTATAAACATAGTATAATGAGTTGAGTAGGTGATCCATCAATGATAACACAGTTAGGAAATTATATCAATGATGCATAATAATATTTCCTATTAAAATTAAAATACATTTTAAAAGGGTTAAATACGTAACGGGAAAAAGGGGTATGGAACCATTATTTTTGTATAGTAATGACTTAAGGAAGGGGTATAAGGAGATGGAATAAGTAAAAAATTTCATTATAAAAAAATCATATTATGTATAATAATATTAAATAAATATTGGGTAATTATGTGAAAATGGAACATAAAAAAGACAATTTAACAAAGTGAGGAACTTTGAAAGGGAATGGTAAGATTGAGGAAACCTTGTATGTATTATTCTTTTTTACTTAGTTTCGACCAATCAAAAAAAAACTCAGAAAAATTTAAGAGGTAGAAATGGAAGAGATTAATTGATAAATATATGATGATATATATTTTAATTTTCTTCTTTGAATAAGATAAGAGTGTGTAGTTATTTATAATTTACGAGCATTGGTTTTAAGGGTTGAAATAATCATTGTTTTATTTTTAAGGCCAACCAAATTTGGGTGGCATAAATTTTAATAACGTTGGTTGATAATTTTTGTTAAAAGAGTTGTTTAATTTTATTATAAGCATTAAAAAACTATTTAATTGAATTTTCCTTAGGTATTTTATGACATTACCCATTAATTTTAACCATTTTCATAATTTTAATTTTATTGTGCCAAATCAATTTTTAACTTGGTAACATAATTTTCATGTTTAAAAATAAAATTTAAATTATAGACTAATTTGGAATCTCTATTTACAAATATGAAATATTAGTTAGCTAATTCCATTTCTAAAAGTAAGAAAAATAATTCTAAAATGATATATGTATGACACATAAAAATATTTTTTAGAAAATATAACACATTGGAATGAAAATGTGAAATGTTGGGTTCAAATTAAAACATAATATTTTAAATTCATGATATTACTCCACAAATATTTTTTTTAATTAGATGTTTAATATTATTTATATTCATTACATTATTAAATAATTTCAAAAAATTATGTGTATTTGTAAAAATAGTATTTTCAATTTTAAATATAAAAAAACCTTTTCCGAAAAAAACACCCTATGTTATTTTCAATGTTATAAGTATGATAAATTTGATTTTAATAAAAATAAATATATATTTAATTCAAATATAAAATTAATTTTATATCTCAAAATCAAGCATTTGATGTAAAAAATTGAAAACTCTACTTCTCGAATATCAAATTAGATTATTAGATAGGTGTGTATCTATGTTATTATTGATGTTTATTATGAATTACATTACTATAAAATTGTTTTATAAATTTGAGGATTTTTTTTATAATTAATTGGAATATAGTATCTATATACCTTATCAATAAAAAAATGGTTTGGCACAAAACTGTTATATATCATAATTATAATATGTCATTGGACATTTTATGATTCCAAAAATATATGTTATCAAAACATAATAATTTTATTGTAAAAACAATAAAACATTATTTAAATCAAATAAGATTATTAATCATTTTTTGTGTTATTTAACATGATTCTTATCACATTTTAAAGGGAAATGTTTAGTTAAATAAAACAAATAACCAAATTTTAAAAAAAAATTCAAAAACTGAATAACCCTTAATATAATTTATTAAGTATGATATGTTTTTATTTTAGTGAGATTTTATACTTATCTCTCATATTTTAATAAATAAGTTATTGTTAAAATAAAATCGTTAATAAAATTATTTCAGTTATCAAATAAACCCATATATTTTAAATGAATCATTAATATACCAAATATTATATAAGAATATTTATAATAATTATAGAATATAAGACTAAGAAATATTTTTTTCTAGTGGTAGATGGTATTACCTTATTTTCAATCAATTATGTATTTAGCCTCATTGAATCTCTTGAGATGAAGATTCATTGCTCGGTCTATGAGCTTCCCTCTTGATAAAAAATCATTTTAATGAATTTCTATTATTCATTAAGTATAAATAAAATAGGTGATAAATATTTGTATAAACCATTATATTATTAAAAAAATTAAATTCCCTTAGAAATTAATATTAAATTAATGAATAAATTTTTTTAAAAACACTTATTTGAAATCATTGATTTTACATATTTGACTAGTTGAAAGGATCTATATGGTTTTCAAGGATTGATATGTGGTCTGGTTATCATCATATGAGAGTTAGAGAGAATGAAAACTAAAATACAAAATTAATGCGTCAAAATGGGTTATTTGAAATTTTTTCATGTAGTTTTTGGTCATGAACAACCTAACAATATTCATTATAATTATGAACATCGTCTTATAAAAGTTATTGGATCAATTTGGGGTTATGTTCCTTGTTGAGATCCTTATATACTTAAGCTTAGTGTAAGATCATGTTGGGGACCATAGGTCCATTATAAAGGTCCTTCACACTATTATATTTATAATAATATGTCTATGTCTATTTTTGTCATGAAAGAGGTTAACTTCCATAGACATGAGGTTTCTCAGTATGGAGTGTCAGTAGATCTATCAAATATTGAGCTAGTAGATTCTTGGGAAGCACCCAGGAATATTTTAATGTTTTTTAGATTCCTTGATCTCACAGGAGACAATAATTTTTTTACTTTTATTAGATCATACCTTTGTTAACATCCTTATATAGGAATGACTAGACCTTCTTATAGATTACATATTTTTGAGTAGATTTCATCTAACTTGTTGTGAGGTTGACAAGTGACCATATGATTTTATTTCTATAAGATGGGTGATGTTTGAGTTATTATATGATTCATATCATTTATTAAGTTATTTAATGTTTTAGTATAGGAAATAAATCTCATATTTTTCTAGAAAATTATAACCACAAGATCATAACTATGAAACACATGATATCATGTGGGAGATGGTAGTTTTTTAACTAATTTTATCAAAAAATTACATCATCAGTGATACATGTAAGGTTGTTGTATAATATAATATCAATAGGTATATATAATCTTAACAGTATATGAATCTATAACAATAGATGTGGATGGTGTTCTTATAGGTTTATGACTTGTAGTACCCCTATACTACCACACCTAGTTTTTTATTTTTGACCTCTGATTCGGTTTATACTCTGGCCTTGGGTTTTTTGTTTGAGTTTCAAGTGTGAAACAATTAAATTTTGAGTTTAAAGGTGTTTTCTATCATTTCATAGTTTGTACATGGTTTAGGAATATTGTGCGGCCTTCTCCAGGAAACTATGCAGCTCAAGAGTTGGTTGTAGAGGCATGGCACACTGCATATGCATTGTATTCTGAATCATAAGGAAAGGGTGATGTGAGGTTCTGTCATAGGATATTAGAATTTTGCATGGTTGGCAAATGATTTTCAAATCATGCTTCCAAACCATGTTGGATCCCATTTGTTTCTAGTAAAGGGAACATAATTGGCACACAGTTTGGTAAGTCGTGCATCCAACACCTGCAAGCTACCGAAATCTTAAAAATTATGAATTTCATGAACTAACCAAACCATATTTTTACCCCAAATCAACCCATTTATACCCACACTAATTTCATAAAACCCTATTGGTTCTCTTGGGTTATTCAATCCTATTCTCCCTACCTTAATGTAAAACTAAGGTGGTTATTCAAGATTTGGGGTTAGAAATTCATGGTATTCCCCACTCATATACTACCTCTTCCACTTTCATCCATTTTATCTTAATATCTCTTTTTACCAGGGCCATTTGGATCTAGGGATTGTGTTTCCCTATATTTATGTTGATTGTTTTTTTTGGGTTCTTCTTGGTAGATCATGAATCATCCAACATTTGTGGTGGGATTTTTTGTGTGTGTTGATGATGTGTTGTGACATTGAGGTAGGTTTCTCTTTAAAGTTTCCATTTTAAATTAAAGGATCATTGGTTTCATACTTTTCACACCATCATTGAATATAAAATAGTGATGTGTGATATTTGGAATAATTTTTGTGTGTGGAAAGTTTCAATTTATACCACCTTTTGCGATAAATGGATTTTGTTTGTTAAATTTTCCACACCAAGTGTGTGATAAAATGTATGGTTTTCCATTAAGATTGAATGCGAAATGAAAGAATTGTTTGGAATTGATAATAATTTTTGGAATTTCAAAAGATGGTTTGCGATTATTAAATGAGTTTTCTAGATGTTTTTTATTTGAAAGTGGTGGATGTTTAATGGTTTGGAAAATGGGATGACATGTAGTGATGTTGTGAGGCTCATTCGGTATGTTTTAATGAAAGTGGTTTTGGTTTGAAAATTTGGCATGAGTTTCAATGTGTAATTTTATAAATGATTGAAAATGATAAAATGTGTATTTCTACTGATTTGGAAAGGTTGTTTTGGTTCTTTAAAAAGCTATTGGTTTCGTAGGAATTCTTGAGGCATGTTTGGAAATTTTTTGAAAATGGTTAAAGAGTTTATATAGAAACTCTTATTCGGTAATATTTTTTCCTTGTTAATATTTAATGGATGGAATTTCCTTAATATGGAATCGTTGTTATCCATTCATGTAAATGGGTGGTACATCCATATTGTATAGTCATTGTGACCCATTTAAACTATGATCTATGTGTGTATGGAAAGATATTGATCATTGGAGTGACTCGGGTGATGCCTATAGTGTTACTACTATATATATGTATGTGATTAGATGCTCATTTTGCCTTTTTTAGATCACCCTATAATATACTCTGGACATGGATAACCTGACAAAACTATTGAATTTTCTGAGAATTATTGTTACACTAGTTATATTACACACTAGTTGGTGGCCCATAGTAGGGGTATATATTTGGTAATTTTTACTATGGCTTTCTACCCTAGGTGTATACCATGTGGGGTGTGTGTGAGTGTGTTGGGGATATGTATTATCATAGATAGAGGCATGCCTTCCATCATGAATCAATATGTATTTGTATGTTCTGGATTATTCATGAGCTCTTAGTTTCACCCATGTATATTGGAACTAAGTGAATTGCACTTGATGATTGATTTGTATTATGGTAAGTCATTATTGTATGCTTATTTCTATTTCCCTTATTATGTAATCAATAATATAGCTTCCCATTATGGTGTACTTCTTGGATAAAGGTACTGTGTTGGATTCTCAAAGAATTATGGAAAATGTTTTCCTTTGGAAATATTATATACTCTTATTTTCTAGTTTTGATGTGAAATCCTAACCTTCCCATTGAAAATGTTAATTTTTATCTATTAGAAATGAATCTGGATTTGGAATAAATAAGATAAATGGACCATGTTTTTACATAATGTGAAATAATGTGGAAAATATTACTTTGTATATTTTATTTCAAAATATAAGTTGATACTTCTTTTATTCAAATGGATGTTCATTGGTAATAGATTGATAGAGACCACCTAATGAGTTTTAAACCAATTAATTTAGTTATTTATAGTTTTTGGCCTTTGGGGTAGGTTCATCTTACTTCAGATTTCCTCGAGCGATGGTTGGATTCACATTGGAGAGTGACCATTCGAGTCACATGGGGATTTTTTGTTCATTAGGTTCAGTAGGAGTTTGTTGTTCATTTTTTTAATTTTTCAGATTATAGTATAAAAGGGGTTCATTTTGGTTTTATTCATATATATATTTGGGATACACTATTTATCTTTCCACTATTCTGTTTATTTATTTACTATTGGACGAAATCATTCCATTGGATTAATTTTTTGATTCCTGACACTAGTTGACACCCTGTGGGGATCGAGAATGCCCTTCAAACCATGTTTTTGATCATATTGAGTGACTGGTTCAGGGTTTACTCAGGTTTGTTCATGAAAAAATCGTATCAGAACAAGAATCCCTTAGAGGACCTATCTTTTGGAGAAACCTTGGTTATTTTTGGATGTCAAGGTAGATTGAGTGGGGCTATCTGAACCTCAGGTTTTATGTATAAAGGGGTGTTTGGAAAACACTTTCTATTCCAAGCCTTGGGTTTACATGGGAATTCTAGTTTAGATGGTTCTTTTAGATCTTTGGTTTATTAGGTGTTTTTATATGAAAAGGGAGGTGTTCCAAAGGTCTCCATGAGCTCATAGGGCCCGGATAGCCATATAAAGTCACAGATATAGTCCTAGAAGACTCTCTGTGATATTGGCGTGTTTGGAATTTGGCTTCCAACCATATGTTCAAGTCACCCATCAAAAATATTTTCCTCATGTGAGTTTCTTTGGGTATTCCTAGATTTTGAAATTTTTTTGGAAATAATTGTTTTAAAATTGTGAAAACTGTATTTTAGTAGTAATGGATGTATTTTGGAAAGTGGAAAATGGATATTTAGAATTAACATTGATGAAGTATTTATAAAAATGGGTATTTTAAAAGTGAACTATTGTGGTAAAACGAGAATTTTTTAAAGTGATTAAATTTATTTAATAAAATAATGGGGTATATCAATATTTTTTATTTTAAAAAAACTTTTTTTGGGATTTTACTTTAAATAAAAATGATCTGGTTTTAAATCAGATATTTTTTAATAGAATTGAAATTATCAAGCTGCTGAAAATTATTTTGAATGAGATGGGATGGATTTTTTAATGGATGCCCAAGGAATTGAAATTTTGGACATTATTAAATGGTTTGAAGAATAGAATTTGAAAATCGGGTTTCACTTGGTTTGTTAGTGGGTTTTGAAATGTTTTGTGAATCCTGAAATGGGATGTGGATTGAAGTAAAAAAACATGGATTCCATGTTTTTTCTGAAATTTGGAATTTTATTTTGACCTTTTCTATTTTCTTGGGTTCTCACATTCAGGGATATATATAAAAGGTTATTTTGAAGATGATTTGGTCGGATGAGTTCTCATATTAACATGGTTGGTGAGTTCCCAGGGTGGCACGAGAATATGCATGTGAGTAAGACTCTAAGGAATACATTTGGTGTGTGTAAAACTAATCATGGTTTTTTCTTTAAAAAGTGTTTTATGTGTAAATTTTTTTTGATTTGAAATCTAGTGGTTGTGTGTCTTATTTTCCCTATGTTTTGGAATATGTTTCAGGTGATATGTTTTGAGTTTGAGAGAACATGTTGATGAGTTGGTTCTGACAGAGCACATGGATTTCTTGTCACTTGGTGTTTTCCCCCATAGATATTTGATGGATATTTGATGTGATTCTATAGGTGGTTCCCCATTAGCAAGCATTCTAGTCGATCAACTGAATTATTTCATTCTTGATTTTCAAAATTTAAATCCTTTTCTCTTTTTTGGCCAAGAGTGTCCTCCCAAAGCGGATGAGTCGATGTTGAAAATATAATTGAACTTCATCATCATTGAGAATCCTGAGTCATTAAAGGTTATGTTTTATAGCACCGTGATTGATTGAATAAACTAGATGTGGTGGATGTTGGACTCTCAGAACAATCCTCAAGAATATATCACCTTGGAGTTATTCAATGCTTCATTTATCTGAGAGTACTTATCTAAGGTGATAAAGTTAAATAAGGGAACAATGATGTGTTATTTATAGCAAGGTGATTAGTTGATTCTAGAGTCATTCTATTACTTTTAGGATCTATTTACATATGATCTAAGGTATTTTGTGGAAAATTCCATGAAGGCTTGGGATATCAAGTGTAGGTTTTGTACTGATCTATAGTAAATGGTTTCATAGTTTGGTTTAACCTCTTTTTATGTTATAGTAAGGAATTGTGTTCCTGTCAAAGCTATGTTAGCCCGAATGCTTGAGTTATTTTTCCCTCTTCCAGGTCCTAGAATTAATGAGTGGAACTATAGTAATGAAATGGGGAAGTTTCACGAAATTTTTGGTGACAGTCACAAAATCAAAAAGCCTTAGGATCTTATGGATTATTCTTTTTGATATAATATCATGTTGTTTCCTCAGTTAATTACGCCATATAAAAATAAAAATTCATATATAATATCAAAAAATACCTATCTTGTTTCTGGGTGACTAGGCCACCTTTAAATGTTTTTCTAAGGTGTTTCCATAATGCAACATGGATCTAGTACACAAGATTATATTTTTATTTGGGTTCAGTGTAATGTCCCTTTAATTTATAGTATTTCATTATATTTTGAAATTTTTGGCTCATGGTGTTCTATTTTTATTAAAATTTAAGAGGGATGTTTTGGATCTCTTGAGAACGTCTATTTTAATGAAAGTGTGTTTTCTTTTCGAAATTCTAAATTCTTATATTCTATGTGATGGTGTATTCTTTGTGTTCCTTGTTTGGGAAAAGAGAGTTTGTGGTGTGTTATGATATTTTAGTTATACATGATGAATTGTGTTTCAATAGGGGATCAATAGGACCTAGTTGTAGCATAGATGATGGTTCAAACATCAGGGCTCTGACTATAGGTATCATAGTGAAGCATTTAGTGCATTCAAGAAACTGTCAGGGGGTGCAGGGAGCTTTCTCTCTATTCTTAACCCAACCACAATGAAGTGGGAGGTAAAAATGATTCTATTATAGTTTTTCATTACCCTGGTTTTTCTACTTTTTGTATTGAGTATAATTCCATAGTTCCCTATATGGTGAAGACATTGTTTAGTGGGGAAAAGTTCTTGTGTTAATTCTTGTTGGTTTTTCAATCTTGTTTTTCCTATTCATTCTAGTTCGTTGGTTCTTCATAGAGGGGAGATATGTTATGGGTCTATTTGAGTTTTCTTCTAATGATGATTTTTTGTTGTTGGTTTATAATTCCTTGGAGTCTATTTCAGCCTCCCATGTTGATAATCCATTGTACTTCCAGTGTTGTCTTATCAATGTCTTGCTTCGGTTATTGTTATATTTTGAAAAATAACTGTAAGTAATTTTTGGATATGGTTGAGATATTATTATATTAATAGGTTTAATTATGTGCATGTAGGAAAACATAGTCTTTGTTCGAATAATTGAATGATATTTGTGCTTTTTTGGGGGTATAATTCATTAATAGGTGGGAGAATTATAACATTGAGATTTTTATTTTTGACCTAGGATCATGTTTATCTTTTTTCCATGGGGTTATGGCTTGGGATTCAAGTTTAAAGGATTTAAATATTGTGTTTTGGGGTGTTTTTTCTCTTGTTTAACAATCAACACTCAATTTTGGAAAATCATGTCCCCTTCTCTAAGAAACTACTCAGCTCTGGGTTGGTGGTAGTGGCATGGTTCATAGTTTGTGCATAGTTTTTTAAACCATACAGAAAGAATGTGGGTAGGTTTAATCTTACGATGTTGAATTTTTCATGGTTTGCGCACAGTTTTATAACCGTGTGGGAAAAATATAAAGGTTCCCCGGTTTCTCCAGGAAGGGGCACGTGGTTGGCGTAGGGTTTGTTAAACCATGTGTCCAAATAGTGTGAGATTTCTAGATCATAAAAATTATGAATTTATTAAACTAGACATATGGGATTTTGACCCCAAATATGCACATTTCTCTCCCCACCTGGTTCGTATGGCCTAAGGTGTGATCCTCAGTTCTTCAAGCCTATCCTTCCTCCCTTTGTTTAGATACATGGTTTTTCTTCATGATTCAGGGATAGATCTTCAAGTTATTCCTCGCTCCTACCCCTTCATCTTTATTCCATTTTCTCACAAGATCTATTTCTTCCATGGCCATGTGGATATAATTTTTTTGTTTCCCTTGATTTATTTTAGGTGTTTTTTGTTTTTAGGATTCCTCTCGGTGGATCTTGGACCTTAGAAACTTCATGGTGTGTTTTTGGGTGTGCATTGTTGAAGCACCGAGAGATTAAGGTAGTTTTCATTTTACCCTTCCATTTTAATTTAATAATCATTTTTTATTTCCTTTCACACCTTCTTATAAGATTAAATACTTATATGTGAACTTTGGAATATTTATTTTGGGTGAAAAGTGGTGATTTATACATTATTTTTTGATAAATGGCATTTTTTGTTAAATGTTTCACACAAAGTCTTTGATAAAATGTCTCATCAGCCTTTGTGAGTTATTTTTGAAATTAAAATTGTTTTTTTTCCATTATAATAATTTATAGAATTCTAAAATATTTTTTGGGTTCTTAAATGATATTTCTAAATGTTTTGTATTTGAATGCGGTGGATGTTTCATGGTTTGGACAATGGTTTTACATGTAGCAATGATGTGAGGCATGTTTGGCATGTTCGTATGAATGTGGATTTGGTTTTCAAATGTTTAATTAGTGACTAAGTTGAATTTTAAAAATTATTGAGAAATTATAAATGATTCATTTGATCCTTTTTCGAAAGGTGGTTTTGGTTCTTTGAGAAAGTGATGGTTTCCTAAAGAATTCTTGAGTCTTGTTTCGAAATTTTATGAAAATAGTGGAAGTGTTTATTATGAAAACACTTCTTTGATAATTTTATTTCCTTGTTTATATCAAATGGATGTGATATCCTCACTCAATAATAATTTTCATCCATTCATGTGAATGGGTGGTATATCCCTATTGTGGAATCCTCATTTCCCATTTGCCTTGTGATCAATGTTTGTAAAGCAGGTGATTGATCCTTGAGGTAACTCAAGTGACACCTAGTTTGTAACTTTTATATATGTGTATTTGATTGGATGATCGGTTAGACTCAATTTTCTCACCCTCTTCTAAACTGTTAACATGGAGAATCTGACATAACTATTGAATTTTCTGAGAATGAATGTTGAAATAGTTATATTACACACTCAATATTTTCCCATAATATGGGAATACATTTTTTTATTAATTAAATGGTATTGTGACCCAAAGTTTGTACCATTATGGGTGTGTCCAATCATGTAGGGCATATTTGATTTCATCGATGGAGGAATCATTTATTGAATGAGTCAGGATGTATTAGTATGTTTTGTATTATTCACGAGATCCTACGATCACCCATGTCAATTAGCACGAAGTGACTTGTGGTGGATGATTGAGTTGTGTTGTGGATAGGCATACTTGTAAGCTTATTCCCATGGCCCATATTATATATTCAATACTATAATATAAATTCATGGTGTACTTTTTGGATAAAGGAGGTTTGTTGTATTCAAAATGATTTATGGAAAAGAAATTTCCATTAGAAATGTTTTACACTCTAATGTTCTGGTTTCGAAATAAAATCATATGTTCCCCTTGATTTTTTTTATTTAATATAAATTAATCCAAATTCTAAATGAATAAGGGAAGTAGACTATGTTTTTCTATAATGCGAATGTATGTCTAAAAGCTTACTCTGTATATTGTATTTCAAATTTGAAGTTTGGGTTTCTTTTATTTTAAAGGATGTGAATTGGGAATAGATTTTTTCAATATCCTACTAGTTTTAAATACTCATGCCTATAGTTAATTCTTGTTTTTAGCCATAGGAAAGGCATCATCCTAGATCATATTGTCATGGGAGATGGTTAGTTTGGTATCATAGAGTGATCCTATGGGTCACATGCAGATGTTGTGTTCGTTAGGTTCAGTTCGAGTTTGTTGTTAATTTTTTTGTCAAATTATTTTTTAAAAGATGTTAATATTGGTTTTGTTTAATTATATATTTGGGATTCTCTATTTATCTTTCCAGTGTTCAATTTATATATTTATTATTGTGAGAAATCAATCCCTTGATTTTCTTTGTCGATGTTCGAATCTATTTGTTGTTCTGTGGGTATCGGGAATCCTAATCGAGATATGTTTCAGAATGACTTGAGTGACCTAATTTGGGTCAAACTAGGTTGGTTACATAAATTTTCCTTCATGGGGCGCATTATTACCAATGAAAGAATATCAGTTTACCCTTACAAGACAAAGGTTGTAGTGGAGTGTCCTCATCCAAGAATTCTAATTGATATTGGTAGTTTTCATGGTTCAAAAAAATATTATAATATTTTTATGAAAAAAAATTTCATGAATTTCTAATCCAATAGTCAAGTTAACTCGGAAAGTGGAAATTTCATATTGTCAAAGGAGTGTGAATAAATTTTATAAGATAAAATGAAGTGATTGGTTACTACACCCTTATTAACACTACCCACTATCAGAGAAGGATTCATTATTTTTAGTGAAGAATCTTTGAATGGGATTGTGTTTGTCCTCAGGAAAAATGAAATGGTGATTTCTTATGTATCTTTTCAGTTGATCCATCATGAGAATAATTAACCTATCCATGATCTAAAGATAGTTTCGAGTTTTTTTGTTCTGATGATATGGAAGCAATATATTTATGGGGATATATGTGATATATAAAAATAACACAATGGTTTGAAGTATATTTAAAAAAAAAGAAATTTAATATGAGACATAGGATATGGTTTTAACATCTTAAATACTATGATTTTTAATTCATTATCACCCCAAAAGAGAAAACAATGTCATTGATGATTTAATTAAGAAATACCCTATTATTCTAGAAACAATGAGTATTCAGGGAGATCCATTGATCAAGGACATAGTGTGGTTATATGTGGGAATCATGAGTTAAGGGAAATCATCAACCCTATCCAAAAACATTGTAAAACATAATTATTAGAAAAGATTAATAATGATCAAAGGGAAGATAATTTGTTATAGAAGATGACTGAGGCTATGAAGAATGGGAAGTCTCATGAGTTCAACATTTATCAAGAAGGCATATTTATGTTTTTTACAAGGTTATGTGCTCTATCTATTCCAGATATGAAGAAGGAGCTGATGGATGAATCTCATAGATCCACATTATCAATAAATAATAGAACAACATAATTGTATAGGGACCTTTATGATAATTATTTGTGGGATAAAATGAAACGAGACATTACTGAACACAATACAAGTTTCTGGGTGTGTCATCAAGTGAAGAAAGATAGAGAACTTCCTAATGGTGTATTTCAACCACTACTAATACCAACATGGAAGTGGGAAAATATCACTATAGACATTTTCACTATTCTCCAGAAAACATCCAATGGAAACAATGCAGTATTGGTCAATGTAGACCCTCTCATAAATACATAACGTTTTATCTCTGTCAGGGAAGACTTATATATTGAAAAAATATCCATTATTTATGTGATGGATGTAGTGAGTATTTAGGGAGTACCACTCACTATTATTTATATTTGTGGTACAAGGTTCACCTAAAAATTAGGGAGAAGTATTCAATAGGATCTGAGTACCAAATTGAATTTCAGTATATTCTATCACATCACAAATAGATAGAATATCCAAAATAACTATTAATATGCTCATGGACATGCTGAGAACATCATCAATGAAATTTAATAGTTGAAGGGTTCAACAACTCTTATTATTTTAGTTCTCATATAACAATATATTCCATTAAAGTTTTCAAAAGGCATCCTATGAAGATCTATATGGGATGCGATATAGAAATAATACATATTGGGAAGAAACTTGTGAGAGAAAGCTTCTTAGGCTAGATCTTGTGCAAGATTAGAGAGAAAAGGTTCATTCCATCCAATAAAAATAATTTCTTTTCAGAGTCGGCAGAAGGGCTATGTTGGAAACCATAGAAGGAAAAATGATTTTGATGATGGAAAAAAAGTATTTCATTGAATTTTACCTTAGAAGAGATTCATGAGGTTTGTAAATAATTGGAAGCTTCACATACAACAATAATGAATTTATTTTATTACTTATGTCAAGGAAAACAAAAAAGGAACAAAAAACCATAAAATAATGGGACATGATTGGGAAGATCCAAAGGGAACTAGGGAGGTATAAAGTAGTGTAGACGAACGACATCGGGTTTTACTAGATTCACACATTAAGGTTGATGGGATCCAATATTTGTGAAAATAATATGAGGATTATTTTTATTTCCATATGAACTGTGAAAATACGCAACCATGTGGCCATTAAGGCAGGTATGTTGAAGCGTGACATTTATAGGTAGCCAAATAAGGAATCTAAAAATGTGATACATGATGGACCATGATTTTTTAATATCACCCTACATGGATTTTTGGATAACCATAGATACTACTTCAATAGTTGTAATAGAGATATTTCAACTGGGAAAAATCTACAACCCATCAAGAATAATATTTTCCTCCATCGTGATAGATTCCCCAATGCTATAAAAGCATCAAAACACAATGAGTACTGAACCAATGTGATCCTAAAAAACCCCACCACCATTAATAAGACCCATCCCACATGATCAATCAACATTGAGATTTAGGCCTCACTTCATTGAAATACATCTGACCCATTTACCTTGCTTGGGGGGAATTGAGGGAGGAATCAAGGGACTATTTGCCACCATAACCTTCTTCAAATAATAACTGTTATCCATCATTTTTACTAAAATAACCCGCTCCACCATGAGGCTCCTGGAAAGAAAATTCATGGCCATGTATGAGATATATTTTCTATCCAGAAGCACCTTGTTTCTATAATTCCATATACTCTATCATCCAATGACCAGAATAGTAAACCCCCCCTTACATTCTTTTACATCTAGTATTTCAATGATTCATGCCATTATGATGATAATTCATTCAGGAATAATAAATCATGTTGACACATTATGCACCACCACAAACCTTCCAAACCATGGATTCTGAGTCATTCTCGAAGAAGAGGTGATCCACAGATTCCTCTCTCGAGTCATAGAATCACCAAATTTTTGATACCAAAGGGGCCCCATTTCTTCTGATCACATCATCTACGACCATTAATCGATGAAGAAATCATTATATGATGAAATTTTATTTAATAGGGATATATATACACGATGAGAGAACCCTCTCATCATGGTAGTGATTGCTGTGACATAAGACACCCTTATAATCTTTGGAAGATAACTCCCCATTTGGGGATCCCATGAAGATCAATCTATCTTCCTCTAGAGAAATAAGAATGAGACCACAAACATCATGTTTTTGTTGGCTGATAATAGCCTACATAATGGATGTATATTATCTTTCCTGTTCGAAGGAGATTCTGAGGGTAGGACATCTTGCAGAATCAAGAAGAGATCCAACCTAGTTATTAGACTAGAAATTGATATCTCTATGACCTACTATTCACTGAGTGTGATGAATGAGAGTTGGTATGTGGCTGAGAAGGATCTAACATAGCTATAATACCTTTCCCCTCACAGAAGTGAGATCATTTTCACACTTCCCAATAATGAATTTACCCCAAAGGGAGCACCCTTCTAAAACATCACAGACAAGTCTATATCAATGAATGTATATAGACTCATCCAAAATTCAATGTTTGACCCCCTACTCCATTTACCTTTCCATCATTTTCCATAAGTCTCATCAGCACCGTCCTTATCAACACGAGTCCCAAATGAAGCGAGATAGGTACCTCTCAATTTTTCTTAAAATGGACTTAAGCACCTTAAGGATCGAAAACATGCATTGTGATAGAACTAAAGAAACAGTTGGAAATAAATATTATCTATCCAGTACATGATTTATTCCACATATATCTCTTGAATAAGTAAATACATAACCCTTTACATGTTCTTAATCCGAAAGTTATACAACTGATACATTTCCTCTATTAGAAGGAGAAGTTGGTAGAGATCATGGACCATAGAGATAAAAATATATGAGACAAGACTACCCACCTCCTAAATGTGTTGTCTATGAACCATACATATGAAGAAGAAATGTGGAAACCATAAAAGACAATAAAACAGAACTACCCACAAATTTTTTCAAATGTGAGAATCATTTGAAATTTCAAGGATAAAATTTCTTAAGGGGGGAAGAATGTTACAAACAATAATTTTTTAATGATAATACTATCCTGAAAATTTGTTTTATATTATTTTTCACTCAAAAAAACTATATCTCTTTAATAATGTAGTTAATATAAATTGAAATGTTACTATTGGGTTTTGAACATTATATGAGCAATGGTCAATTATGAATATTGGTCAATAAGATCATTAGTCAATATGTCCATTTTTTAATATGACAGTTCAAAACCATCTAATAATTTTAACATTTTAATTTATGTTTATAAGTATAAATAGAAAAAGAAAATTAATGAAAAAAGGAGAAACAATGGCCTCATCTAGTTGAGTCGTGTCGTACGAATCCCATTTTTCAGAGCATAGGATGGAGGTACCATCACTCAGAATCACTCATAACTAAGAATAAGAGGATCTAAAACATGTGGATCTGGAATAAATCATCTATGGGAGAAGTTCATGTTATTGAAAATTACCACTCATGCAATATTAGCCGAGACACCCCATAAATCTATTACTATCACACACCTTAACCTTAGGTTGCATGTAGGTGTTATAAGGGGTTATGTGTCAAGACCTCAGATACCTAAATTTTTATCAATTTTTATAAATAAATTTTTTATTCCATCAATTATGTTTTGAGATTATTTTTTTCTTAAAAATATGAGGAATTTGATATATTGAATTTTTAGATAGAAATATTACTTTTCAAAAAAGATGTAATTATTATAAAAAAAAGAAGTAATATGAATAATTATTATTTTAATAAAATAGTATTATTAAAACACTCCAATTTAAATATAAATGATTATCTAATTTTATTTTTTGATGGGTCAAAAATTTCACTATTTAATTTAACAATGCATTTTCTATCCGCTATTTTTATAATAAATAAGGTTTTTTATATTTAAAAGTTAGATTTTTATAATTGGATAATTATTAGTAGAAAATAAATATCAATTTTGAAATCATCACATCATGATTTGGTTTGGGTGGATTTATGATAATTATCAAAAATATTTTAGTATTTGTGAATAGTAAAAATATAGTTTTGGGGTTTTCGGTATGTTTGATGACATAATAATTATTCCAAAATGATTTAATATGTAATATAAAATTATCTTTGAACCTTGTGGAGTTAAATAAAATAATATTTGTCCCACATTTCCAATACCATGGTAAAATACCATGGGAAAGCCCATGGTTTTTCATTCTTCACTACCTATATTTCCAAGGGATGTCATAAACAAATCCTCCCAAATTGCTAAAAATACCCACCCTTTTCCCCATTTAATTTAACTTCATATTCATACACCATAAATATATAATAGTTTTAAATCCCATAGTGGCCTCATTCCCCCATGGTCTTGATTGTCATGTTTTCGGAACATTCCTCAAGGTATGGGAAATCTCCACTTCTCTTTTCCTTTCAAGTTCCATTTTAATGTTATATGTCATTCCATTTTCTAAAATATTTTATTATATAAATTATATTCTATAATGATAAATTATTAAGATTATTATATGAATGGGTGAACCTTTCCCCGTCTCTTTTTACCATAGTCTAATACTATGTTTCGTATCGTTATGATGTGTAATTTTCTTCTTAAATTTTATATCTTTTTTCTTTATAAAATTAGCTATTTGTTTTATTTATTTGAATAGAAAAAACCTATTTATTTTAGATTTTTATTCACCTATATGTAAAAAATGTTATATTTCGTTTAGGGGATAACATACATGAAACCAATTATCCCATTATGTGTGTTCAGAAACACATAATGATCTGGCCATTAATAACTTCTTAAAAACGCCATGATTTTGATATGAAACTAGTTTATTTTATTCAACATGTGAAATTTATGAAATGTTTTATTATTATCTATATGAAAAAAATTAACTATTAAATATCAAGGTTTCTCCCTGATATCCTTCCAATGCATTGGGTAAAAAATTTAATCTTTAGATACAACATTTTTTATTATACCTTGGTGAATAACCATCTTAATTTTTATAAAAAATCGGTGAAAAATCATCGTGATATACATTTGAATGTCATGATTAAATTTTGTCATCAAATATCCATTTTATGAATCATTTTTTTCTTTGATATGTCTCATTTTCCTTTTCTCATTCCTTTATGATATTCTTCATGTCCCTATCGATAATTCTTAGGATCACTTATAAAATTCTTCCCTTAGTATCCCATACTAGAACATTGGCTCACACCTTCCTTTGATGTATGTCCCCAGGATATGAGATACAGTAATTGTAAATAAGGTGATACAATAAAAAATTAATTAATGTATATTAAATGTAATTTTTATGATTTCATGTATTATTCATCTTTATTCCAAGATACTAAACATTAAAAGATACTTTATTTATTAAATTTAATGGAAAGTTATGTAATAAAAAGGAGGGATTCCAAAAATGTATACTTAGTGTTTATATGTTATAAAAAATATCAAGAAGATAAATTCATTTGAAAGAAATATATTTCAAAAAAATACAATGGTGTTATAATCATTCCATTCGAGGTGAACACCTCTCCTCATCAAAGCTGTAATTGTATAGGGATGTCATGGAAAATCATGAACAAGGTATCAGTAATACCCTTTTATGCTAATGAAACTCATTTTCTCAAAGGCATTATTCATTGGTTTCCAAGAAAGAATATCTTATATATTCATAAGGTCTAATGGTATATATTTCTCAAAAAATACCTAGCCAAAAAAATAGACTTATTTTATCCAAAAAAGATTACATAATTTTTCATATAATTGATTCCCTCACTAAATTCTAAACATAATATCTAAATTTTCAATATGTAATTTTTGATATTGAGAACCACCATACATTCATCCATAATTAACATAAATAAAATGTATAGTTACCACTAAAACTCTATGATTCCTAAATTACATGTAAACTGATAGTGTATTTTTATTGCTAAAGGGAATTACAACATATTTAAAATGACTATAATGAGTCTAGAAACCTGTTTTTGAAATATCCTCATTCCTAACCCAAATTTAGTGATACCCAATGAATAGGTAAATTTTATTAAACCATTGATCAATTTATAATTGATTAATATGTTCATTAGTCCAAGGTAGTGAATTTATATTCTTTATTTTCAATTGATATTTTTTTTGATAATAAACCAATTCACATAACAACCCATCATACTTCTAGAAAAAAATGAACTTGGGTCGAATAGGGTGACATAATCAATCTTATGAAAAATTTACTATCTAATTATTCAAATTGGATTTTCATATACATCAATTCCACCGGCTCCATTCAATGTAATTTAAGTGAGATATTATTTTTCCCTTACGGGGATGTTAATAAAAAAATCCACTTCCCTTATAGGTGGAAAATATGGAAAATTCTCTAGATACATATCTACACATCAATCTAAATGGTAAGAAAATAAATTATAAATAATTACATTAGTCCTCTAATTTACTACTAAATATTGATAAAAAATAGTTCCCAAAATTTAGGATAATTGTTTCACATTTGATACTAGGTCATGGAGGAAATTGAATTTAATAACTAGTTAATTATATGATTATATGTCACCCTGGAAGTATTTATTCATCGTTATCCTACTCCCAACATTATATTTCCCACATATAATCTTGGAGATAATCATACATCCTCCAAAAATATTACTAGTTATATCCCTTTCCACCACTATCTCTCGGTTAACCATATCTATAATGTTTTTAATACAATTAATAACTATACTAAAACAAATTTATTATCATTGGACATACTCAAATTTGTGTTCTATAAAGTATGCACTAGCTGCCAATTCTTGTGAAAAAATGATCAATTTTTATAATTATTAATGAATATTGTTTCAATGATAGATTCTGTTCATTTATTATGATGAAATACATCATCCATTTTATCTTGTATGTGAGTGGATATAGTTGGTCATTAAAAAATTATTAAACATCTACCCATGTAAGGAAATGTGTGAATTTATCTTAGATAGTGACATCCCACCATTGGTTTGAAACAACCTCTTGCTTGTGCACTGCTAATTTCAGACATTGATTTTCTGGTGTTACCAGGAAATCATTGATTAATTTTATTATATTATGAAACACTTATACCATTTTAAGTGTTTAATCCCATTAAATAATTGGTGGATTATTCATCTATAAAAGAACATATTTATCCACCTAACATGGTTCAACATTTCTATTTCAATTATTAACAAATTGAAAATCGTGAATAACACATCGAAATGGGGTCTTCACTTATTTCATAGGAGAAAATAAATTTTATGTGGCCTATTATTTCATGTTTATACATAATTTAACAAATTTCATTTACCAATATACTAAAAAATACACCTTCTTTATTACTCACTATCAATTGAAGTCACTAAATACTCCAAATATACATAAGGAACAATCATCAACAGAAATTTATAATAATATTTCAACATAATATGATCAATGAATTCCTTGAATGATGTCCCACTACTATTGAATTATATGATAAAATCATAATATAATCCAACTAAAATGAGATTAAAACACACATAGAAGTATATAATAAGTCTTTTCAACTAAAACACCATGGATACATTATGTTTTGAATAAATATTTTATTATTATTTATTTTTTTTCTATACATTTCAAGTTATAACATTATAATCTTGTTGATACCCTAACATGATGATAGAAAAATAATGAATTCTTCCATTTGTAATATCCCCACACAACCAATTGATACGGGTCGAGCTATAGGTGATACAATCCTTATCTAACATCCCTATGACCCCAAATACTATAAATATATTTCAGGGGTCAAGTAAAAGGTTGGGAGACAATCTTACCTAATCAAAAAAATATAACATGGAACGATAAAATATATATCTAAAACAAATTTATGATTCCTGAGTATAAAAATTTCAAATCATTTGAAAACCAAATAAACAATAACATCATAGTAGTGGTGATAATGTATAGAGACGTTCCTCAAAAAAACCAAAAGATGTTATGATGTAGAAACATCATTATGGAATCAGCTCAGTAATTCCAAAAGAGAAACTATTAGTTCTAAAATCACCATCCTGAGGAAATAGGATCATGCTGCACCACTAAATAAGTAACATACATTTCCATTACCCATGTCATAATGAATAACATCTTTAAATATACAAAAGATCATTTGTAGTGGATGAGTAGTCACACTCGATACATTATCCCAAGAGAGACATCCTGACTCATATATCTATGAAATGAACTTGAAAACTCATAGTTTAACAATATAATTTTATAAAAGGTAAGGAACATAAAATTATTTTACCATAATAAAATATTTTAAACAATACAATTAGACTAAATCAATTTTATAATTAATTAGTTCCACATTGAATACCCATCCATGTTTCACACTCACACAAAAATTCATTCATAATGTAAATCCAAGTAATACTAAGAGGATATCTATCCTTAGACTTGTAATCAAATGGTTATAATATAATGTTCCATTTCTATATTTGAACATAGAAAAAAGTCTATTTCACCATGTCCATGTACTCAATATTAATACACACAAACCATTTATGTTGCGTTCTCATATCAAACCAATTAATATAAAATATTTATTCCATTTAAAAAATTTCACGAAACATATTTCTTGGGTAAAAGGGAAATTATAATTTTATATATACAAATATAAAATTATTATTCAATTTTGTTTCCATATTCTTTTCAAATTCCAATGATCAGAAAGAAATATTTTAAAATCATAATTAAAAATTATTAGTTAAATGTTTTTCTAAAATACATTAAAAATACCTTGTTAACAGATAATAAATTAACAAGGTTTTATTTAATAAATAACTCAAAATATCCTTGTAGGATTGGTATAGAGTATGAGGTTTCCAACCTATGATACCAATTGTAGGATTGGTATAGAGTATGAGGTTTCCAACCTCTGATACCAATTGTAGGATCAAAATAGTGATGTAGATGCTCAATATACAAGAGGGGGGTGAATTGTATACTTTAAAATTCCTTTGGAACCTTTAAAGTTAGTTATGAATAACTATTTTTTCTTTAAGAAAAGGAAAGGGCTAAGATTAACAAAGTTAAACTAAGCAAATTCACAACACCTTTAACACCAAATGAAAACTTGGAATGAGATTCTGAAAGTAGGTTCCGGAAATATGGATCCAGAAATTGAAACTTAACTAAAGATAACAATACGAGATTCTACCTTAAAGCATATAGAATCTAAATGAAACAGAGTACAAGTAAGGAAGTATAAGAAAGTTATACATTCCTTATAATACAAAATGCAGTGGAAACAAACAAGTAGTAAAACTACAAGTAACAAGATATAAGTCTTATAACCCAAAGAGAAGGGTATCCAACAACCTTGGATAAAGGTCCCTTGATTTATACTTTCAAGAAAGTCTGTCTTACCCACACCAGGGTAAGCCCTCTATACGACGATCAGAGTCTCTATCTTGCTATCCCCGCAAGCCCTCAACTTCAAGGTAGTTGGGAACCTCTGTCTTCCTCTGCAAGGAAGCCCTCGAACTTCAAGGTAGTCGGCAACCTCTGTCTTCCTATCCCCGGAAGTCCTAGAATGTAATCACCAACATTCAGAGTAACACAAAGCTTTGAGAGTTAATAAGAGCCTCTCTCTCTAGAAATCACTTCAACATCATGTCAACAAAAATCAAACATGTTGTCAAAAGTTCCTTATGAGATCTTTCAAATGAGCTCCTATTTATAGGCAAGTTCGGCCTCCTTTTCAACGGTCATATTTTCCTTAAAAATCGGAGGGACCTGTACACGTGTAACTTAACCAACGGTTAGTTTATAACAGAATAGACGACATCGTTTTATAACAAAACAAGTGTAACAGAATGTACGACATCGTTTTATGTCTAACTAAAATGTTCGGAGTGAAGGTTCGGAGTGAATGTTCGTAGTATAAACAAGTTATCAAATAGTAGAAAAATTATAAAAGTGTAAGAAAAATGAATGTTCGGAGTCTAACAAGAAATAATTTTCTAAGTCTAAATAAATTCGGACTGTATAAAGCAAAGATAATCAGATTCTATTTAATAGGTGAATTCAGAATGAGAATTCAGAATGAGAATACGTTATCAGAATTCGTAATGAGAATTTTTCATCAGAATTCGTAATGGGAATTCGTCATCAGAATTCGTAATGAGAATTCGTCATCAGAATTCGTAATGAGAATTCGTCATCATAATTCGTAATGAGAATTCATCATCAGAATTCGTAATGAGAATTCGTCATCAGAATTCGTAATGAGAAATCGGGGTCGAACTTCATGAGAATTCGTATCCAGATTTCGGAGTAGAACTTTATCAGAGTTTTCATCCGGAATTCGGAATGAAACTTTATTGCAGTTCTCATCTGGAATTCGGAGTGAAACTTCATTACAGTTCTCATCCAGAATTCGGAACCTAAAATAGAATGCTTCATATCATAGTTTCAAACAATTCCGAGAATATGGAAATGAATCTGAATCTTATACTTAAGAAATATGTGGATGAAAATATGAAAAGGATAATTTTTCTTACAAAAGAAATTTTCCTTATAAAAGCAATTTTCCTTATAAAAGCAATTTTCCTTATAAAAGCAATTTTCCTTATAAAAGCGATTTTCCCTTTAAAAGTAATTTTCCTTAAAGATAAGGTGTTTGTGATTTTCAAAACAAGAAGGAATAGAAAAGTCATAAGGAAAACCTTATTGACTCAAAAATATCCCCCTTTTTGGAAAGCACAAACATCCTTACGAAAAAGAAATTCTAAGAAGAATGAAAATATTAAGGCTTATCTCCCTTTTCTTTAAGGATATTGATGAATACGACTAACTCCCCCTTAGGCTTTGAAACTCTAAGGATCATATTCTAGATTTCTGGAATGATATTTCATTACGAATAAGAAAGTCTTCTTTGATGAAAAACTCCCCCTTAGATAAACTCTATTAGAGTTTGTTTTCATTCTCACCCTTTGTTAAGATTCTTTTTCCCCTTTATTAGGGTTCTTTTCCTTCTCCCCCTTTGTGATTTTCAAAAAGAATATGAGGGAATAGAAAATATAACAAAGTACCTGAAAAATTAGTAGCAACAAGAAAAGAAACGAGCAAGCACAATTTTCATTAAGATAGAAAAATCAACAACAAAGAAGTTAAGATAGAACAAAAGATCGGATCTTTCTATTTTGGATCTTTTTCCTTCGCCATGAGACCCTTAAGAATAGACTTTATCTTCTTTATGTATTTATGATCTTCCTTCGCTTGCTTCTCTAACACAACAATTCTTTCATTTTGAGCTTCAATCTTTTCTTCCCGGGCTTGAATCTTTTCTTCCTGAGCTTTAATCTTTTCTTCCTGAGCCTTCAAGATTTGTTATTTCTTTAAGAACTTTTCTTCAAACTCAATATGATGATCCCTTTCATACTTCCAGTTTTGAGAAACAGAATTCAGCTTCCCATTCAGATCTCTGACTTCTTGAATCCGGAAATTCTTTTCATCTGTCAACTTTTCTTCAAAGGAAGAAGTCAGCTCATTTATCTTCCTGTCTTCTGTCTCAAAGGCATCCTTTACATTATCTTGTAACTCATAAAAGAGTCTCATCTCTTCTACAGTATTCCTTGACCAACTAGTCATCCTCTTGCATGATCTTTTGTGGGCTTCAAAGCCGACAAAGAAAGTTTTGAACTGAGCCTCTATCTCAACACATTTGTCCAAAACCATGGATACAGAGTCCTGATTCAAACAATGTTGGATCATCTTGCATCTTGAATCAGTACTCGAGAAAGTCGAGATAGTACCTACCAACTTTTTTAAAGACTGAACAACAAAATCATGCCCCAACGAAGATGACTCCGAATCCGAGACTCTGCTCGGAGAATTTTCTTCTTCAATATGCTCAAGATTTCTCTTTAAAGAACTACCAACTTCCCTTCTCTTTACCACCACTGTGCTCAGGGTATCAACAACAAGTTGCTTTCCCTTGTCCCTTTTCAGAATGGAGTCCTGTTCTGGAGTTCACTTTTCACTGTCAGACACTTGAACAACATTGTCTTCATCATCAGAAGATTTTTGAGCACAAACCTCTACATTCTTCATTTGAGAAATATCATGTAGAATTTGTTCTTCCTCTGCATGATAAGGTACTTCTTCTTCTCCTTCCTGATCATCCTTTCCTGGAGTTACTAACTTCTATAATTCAGCTTCTGAAGTTCGGAGCGACAAATGTTCCGAAGGTGTCCCCTTATAATCATCTACTTGCTTCAAAACATCTCCGGTTTCACCACTACCTTCAGCAACAGCTTCTTCCTCTTCCACTTGCTCAATTTGCTATACTTCCTCAACAGGCTTAGCAGCTGTCTCTTCCGGAGAAACAAAGTTTCTTCCTGGAGTCTTAGGTAGAGAGTCCAAGGAAAAAGATCTTGGAACTGGAATGTTTCCGGAATCCATCTCAGTAAACATTAACAAAGTCTGAACCACCTCAGCTTCAAAAATCTTCTTCTTGATCTTCTTTTATTTCACTTGTTTTTCTAGCTCATCCGCTGTTGTTTCCTTAAAGGCCTTAGCCTCCATAGGATCCAAGCCAAACTGAGGCTCCCCTTGTACTCTATTTTCTTTGATTTCCCTCCACTTAGCAACTACCTCATCAGGGTAAGATTTCTTCTTCTTCGGTTTTTGAGGTGCGGAATGAACTTCCTTAGATTTGGGATTTTATGCTTCTCCTTCAAATTCTTTCAACTTCCTCTTCTTCACTGGTTTAGATGATTCAGGTTCCGCAACTTTCAGAACCGCTTCTTCTTGAGCATGTAAATCAACAAACTTACCAGTCTTCTTGTTGAAGACTACATCCATCCTTTTGAGATTACCATAACACACCAACATAATCTTGAAAACTCTTGGCTTAGACTTGCAAGCCTCCTTGAAAGACTCAAGGCACTGAACTATCAACTTTGAGATGATTGATGGATACATTAAGATCTGAGCTCTCATATTCCCTTTCTTAACATTCTCAAGGTTAATAGAAATGTGTTTCATCAGGTTAATCTTCCTCAGATTTATCAGAAAATCTAGGATATAAATCTCACTCTTCTTTAGACTATCTTTGTCACCCTTTCTCGGTACGATAATGCCTTGTACCCATAATTCTAGAATTCAAAAATTCGTAGACAGAGTAGCAATCTTCGGAGCCTTGTCATCTTCCAGTCTAAGAGTCTCTAATGCCTTTTCCTTGTCGAAACTACCCTTTGAATCCGACAACACATGAGATATGAATTCGTCTTCTCCTTCATTATTCAGCCCTACCAAGCTGGCTGCCTTGGCATACGAAAGCTTATAAGTCTTACCATAAGACTTAAAAGACAACTTCTCCCTTCCATATTCCTTAAGGAACGAGACTATCTCATAGAACTCTATAAGAAAATATTAATACACTTCATCTTGATTCCCAGGTTTCGACACACCAACATCTTCCCATCCATTAAGATTAATATTCTTGGATATAAGAGAGTCATACTTGTTGAAGAAATTAGGATGAACCATACTTTCTCTATATACTAACCACTTTGAAATCGGATTAGAGGAAGACATGTCTTGAGAATCTACTTCCATAGACATTCGGATCTGAAGACCTCTGAGAAGTTCAGAATGGAGAAAGCTAAAGTTCAGAATGGATTTAAAATGGAGAGGCAGAGCTTCGGGGTGCTGGAGCTTGAAAATCGATGTGGGACAACCATTTGAGGTCCTTTTTATATAGGCAACGAGAAAACGGTTCAACTCCCTTGGTTGATCAAACGGTTGTGACAAGCTGAGATCAGATCTGACGGTTGAAAACCAATTCTCAAGAAAACTTGAATCCGATCTTTTGAGGTTTTTATTAAAACAAATATTTAAGAACACTATAATCCGAAAACAAAATATAAGAAAATACCAGCAAGTAAAGTATGATTATGAAAACTTTGAGTAAGGAAATCATACCTTTTGGATTGGCTTAGGAGGATTATTCGTAATGAGTAATATTTGAAGAAAAAAATAACTACAAAGAAAATCGCAAAACATACTACGAAAAACAAACTCAGTACGGAAAACTCAGTACGAAAAGCATTATAAGAATTTTAGTACGAGAATTTTACTAAAAAAATTTGAAAACAAAAATCTCATTAAGAAAGACTTGGTACAAAAATCTCGTTATGGTAATACCAGTACAAAATTTTCCATTCCGGAAGTTTTCAATACGAAAATTTCCATTCCAGAATATTTTTATACGAAAATATCCATTCTGAATATTTCAGTTCCGGAAATTTCCATTCCGGAATTTTAGTTCCGAAAAGATTGAAAACAAGCTTTGAAAAACTTAGTTACTCTAACAATAAAATGTACTCCCCCTATAAAAAGGAGTTTATTATTGTAAGGAGTCTTTTTCAACAGAAAGTTAATTAAGAAAGATTACCTTACGGTTATCATTCCTAACTTCTGTTTAATGTATTCAAATCTATCAGAAGGAAAAGATTTTGTGAAAATATCAGCAAGTTGATCTTGCGTTCTGATAAACTGAAGAATAATATCTCATTTTTGTGTGTGATCCCTAAGAAAGTGATGCCTAATATCTATGTGTTTTGCACGAGAGTGATGTGCATGGTTCTTACATAGGGCAATGGAACTTGTGTTATCACACAAAATTTGAGTTTTAGTAAAACTCAACCCATAGTCTGTGAGTGTGTGTTACATCCACAACACTTGAGCACAACAACTTCCAGCTACTACATATTCAGTTTCAGCAGTGGAGAGTGATACAGAATGTTGCTTTTTGCAAGACCAAGAAACTAACGAATCTCCTAAGAAATGACATGTTCCGGATGTACTCTTTCTATCCATTCTAAATCCACCAAAGTCAGCATCAGAAAATCTTTTTAGAACAAAATCATTTCCAGAAGTATAGAATAATCCTAGATCCATGGTTCCCTTAAGGTAGCAAAAAATTATTTTTACCGCCTTTAAGTGAGATTCCTTAGGATTGGATTGATATCTTGCACATAAGAATACTGAGAACATTAAGTCTGGTCGACTAGCTGTTAAGTAAAGTAAACTTCCTATCATACCTCTAAAAGATGTTTGATCTACTGGTTTCCTAGCTTCATCAAGATCTAAAGAGTTTGAGGTACAAATGGGAGTACTTATACTCTTAGTATTGTCATAACTATACTTTTTGAGAAGATTTTTAATATAAATATGTTGAGACATATAGGTTCCTTCTGGTTTTTGAGAAATTTGAAAACCAAGGAAAAAAGTTAACTCACCCATCATACTCATTTCAAACTCAGATTTCATTAAACTTGCAAAAGAGTCGATTAAAGATTGCTGAGTTGAACCAAATATGATGTCATCAACATAAATTTCAACAATCAAAACATTTTTCTTATCTTTCTTTATAAAAAGGGTTGGATCTGAATTTCCCTTAACATAGTTATTTTGAAGCAAAAATCCTGTAAGTCAATCATACCATGCTCACGTGGCTTGTTTAAGACCGTACAGAGATTTGGTAAGTCTAAAAACATGACCAGGATGTTTTGTATCTTCAAAGTCAGGAGGTTGTTCAAAAAAAACTTCCTCTTGAACATAACCGTTAAGAAAAGAACATTTCACATCCATTTGAAAAAGATTAAAATTAAAGAATGCTGCAAAGAAAAGTAGAATATGGATAGATTCAAGTCTAGCTACTGGAGCATAGGTTTCTTCATAGTCTATTCCCTCTTGCGGATTATAGCCTTTAGCAATAAGTCTAGCTTTATTTCTTACTATGACTCCATTTTCATCACATTTATTTTTGAAAACCCATTTTACTTCAATAACAGAAGTTTCCTTAGGTCTTTCAACCAAATTCCAGAATTTATTCCTTTCAAATTCATTTAGTTCATCTTGCATGTCTTTGATCCAATCATCATCACCTAAATCTTCATCTGTGCTTTTTTGTTCTAATTGGGAAAGAAATGCTAGATGTTCTATTTCATTTCTTAAGGAACTTCTAGTCCTCACTGGTTGATTTACATCACCAATGATACTATCACTGGGATGATTCTTAAGAAACACCTAATTTAGGTTTTGAAAATCATGTTCATAAATATAAGGTTGAAAGTCTTCTGGGGTAAATGTTTCAGAAGTATCTTCTTGAAAATTATCCTTATCAGAAGGTTCTTCTATCAAAGGTTGATAATCAGTTTCTGAAAACACATCCGAGGATGTAGGTTGGGATGGTTTAAAAACAAAAGGATCAGACTCATCAAATTTTACATGTACTGTTTCTTCAACAGTATAAGTGTTTTTATTGAAAACTCTATAAACCTTAGAAGTTGTGGAATAACCTAAGAAAATTACTTCATCGGATTTTGGTGCAAATTTATGTAAGTTATCTTTAGTATTCAAAATGAAAACCTTGCAACCAAAAACCTTGAAGTAGGATAGTCTTGGTTTTTTACCATTCCATAACTCATAAAGTGTTTTATTAAGAAAATGTCTAATCAAAACTCTATTTATAGTATAACAAGTAGTACATACAGCTTCAGCCTAGAAATGTCTAGAAATAGAATATTCACTCAACATGGTTCTAGTTATCTCTTGAATAATTCTATTTCTTCTTTCAACTACACCATTTTGTCGAGGAGTTCTAGGTGATGAAAAATTGTGAGTAATACCTTTTCTACTACAAAAAGTTTCAAAAACAGAATTTTGAAATTCTCCTCCATGATCACTATGAATAGTTTTCAAAGGAAGGTTTTTCTCATTTTTAACGTGAGCTCTAAAAATTTTGAAATAAGAAAAAGCTTTAGACTTCTTTGCTAGAAAATAAACCCAAGTAAATCTAGTGTAATCATCAACTAAAAAAACACATAGTATTTTCCTCCAATACTTCCAGTTTGTGTTGGACCAAAAAGATCCATGTGCACTAACTATAATTCATTAGTTGTTGAGACTTCACCGATTGATTTAAAACTAGATTTATGTTTCATTCCATATTGACAAAGATCACAAACTTTAGAAGAATCAAATCTAAGCTCCAGTAGATCCTTAACTAGTTTCTTCTTAGAGAGTTTACATAAGTTTCTAAGGTTACAGTGACCTATTCTTCTATTCCATAACCAAGAATGATCTTCCATTGCACTTAGGCAAGGTAAATCTTGGCTCCTAAGGTCTTTTAAATTTAATGTGTAAACATTATCTTGCCTATTGGATGAGAGAATAAATTCTTCCTTGGAATTGTGAACTAAGCACTTATCATTCCTAAAATTCACAAGGTAACCTTCATCACATAACTGACTTATGCTAATGAGGTTGTGCTTAAGACATTTAACAAAAAGAACATTTGAAATCAAGGTTTTACCTAGAAAAACAATATTACCAATACCAACAATCTCTCCCTTAGAATTATCTCCGAAAGTTACCTTTCCTCCTTTCGTTTTGATAACCTTTTCAAAATAGATTTTGTTACCAGTCATGTATCGGGAACATCCAATATCCATGTACCACATGTTGTTGCTGGTACCCTATTTATTTTCCTGAAATTAAGAAGAAAATTATACTTTCGGAATCCAAACTTGTTTGGATCCGAGATTTCCAAATAACAAAATTTTAGGTACCCACATCTTCTTAGAGAAATAGGCTTTATGAAATCCTAGAGATTGGGTTTTGTTTAATGAACAATTCTTTGCCCAGTGACCACCACATCAACACTTGGTACCAAATGGGGAACTTTGAGGAAAAAAATAATTGTTACTAAAAATAGGTTTTGCATGGGTATAACCAAATCCGAATTTATTTCTTAAAGGTCATATTTGGGAATACATTTTATCAAAATTTTCCTTACCATGGGTAAAGTTTGATAAACACTTCTTTAAGGCAAAAATTTCAGACTTGAGTTTTATAACCAAGTTTTTATCCTCAAAATCATTAGTTTTAGAACTAGAGCTAGGCTCGGAAACATTTTTCTTAGAAATTACTTTTTCTAACTCTTTAGAATGTTTACTCTTCTCAGAACTTACTTCCTCAAGATTTTTTGAAATACTTTCAAAATCAGCATTTTTCTTATCAAGATCTTTAAAAAGATCTGATATCTCTTTTATAAGAATATAATTCCTAGAGTTTGCCTTATCAAGTTTCTTATTGAGTTTAGAATTCTCAATCTCAAGAAGTTCAGCAAACCTAGAAACTTCTTCATAAGTAGGTAAAGTATTTTCTTCATCAGAAGAGGATTCTTCATCAAAAGAGTAATAATACTTACTATCATTAGAATTTAAAGAAACATTGGTCAATGATTCAAGATTTTGTACCTTAGCCATAAAACAATGATTGTCAATAGGTAGTCTGGCTATAAGACCACGATTCTTCTGTCCTGAAGTTTCATAATCAGAAGATTCATCTGAAGAGTCACCACCACTGGCACTCCATGTTTCATTAGCTTTCAGAACATTCTTAGCTTTGGCTTTATAATACTTTTTTTGTTCCTGTCTGAATGCCTTTCTTTCCTTTCTTTCTTTTTGAGCAAAGGGAAATCTGGTCTAATATGTCCAACTTTCTTGCATTCATAACACATGACTTCTCCATCTTTCTTATCTTTCATTTCCTTTTTCTTATACTTGGATTGGAAACTTCTTTGGCCAGCTATCTTGTTCATCCTTCGAGCAAGATTTGCTAACTAATTTTCAGAGACTTCACTCTCACAAGATTTAGATTGGAAAATGACCTTCTTATACTTGGATCCGGTTACTCTCTCAGGATTCTTAGCTTTCATCTGATTTGATGTTGTTGTAAAAGAAACAGAACCATTTCCATTCTTCTTTTTGATGTTGTCAGCATCTCTTTTCATTCTTGTTTCATGTTGGAGAAGAGTTCCAAAAATCTCATCAAGAGAAATTTGAGTGACCTTCTTGTTCTCATCTATAGAAGTTCTTTTGGATTCCCACTCATTAGGCATAATATCAATTATCTTATCCACAAGTGCTTCATCATCAGCTCCTTTTTCTCCCATAGACTGTAAGCTATTGACTATAGTTATAAATCTCTGTTGAACTTTACAAATTGGTTCACCATAATAAAAATTGAAGCCATGATATTCAGCTCTAAGCATAGCTCTCCTAGTCTCAATCACTTTAGAAGTTCCAAAGTGTGTAACCTCTAACTTCTTCCAGATACAATTAGCTGCTTCACGTGAAGAAATTTGGCTATATATATTTCTATTCATTGAACAAATTAATGTATTGCGTACCTTATAATTGAGTTGATACTCTTGCTTTTCCTGGTTAGTAAATGTTCTAACTTCCTTATCAGGAATTTTATAATCTCCAGTAAGCATAACAAAGTTTTCCACTCCAGTATTGATAACAAAAGTATTCATTCGATCTCTCCAGTACTCATAATCATTACCCTCAAAGATTGGTGGTCTTTTAGGATTTATATTATCAATGGAACCAACATTAATTCCTGCCGTACTTAAAATAACGTTTGGCAAACAAAATTGTTATTAGAAAAGGTTCGTAATAACAAAGTTCGGAATGACAAAGTTTGGAATGAAAAAGTGAGCAAGAAAAACTTATACGTGAGTACAAGTATTTCAGAGACCTGCTCTGATACCAATTGTAGGATTGGTATAGAGTATGAGGTTTCCAACCTCTGATACCAATTGTAGGATTGGTACAGTGTATGAGGTTTCCAACCTCTGATACCAATTGTAGGATCGAAATAGTGATGTAGATGATCAATATACAAGAGGGGGGGTGAATTGTATACTTTAAAAATTCCTTTGGAACCTTTAAAGTTAGTTATGAATAACTATGTTTTCCTTAAGCAAAGGAAAGGGATAATTTTAACAACGTTAAACTAAGAAAATTCACAACACCTCTAACACCAAATGAAAACTTGGAAAGAGATTCCGAAAGTAGGTTCCAGAAATATGGATCCGGAAATTGAAACTTAACTAAAGATAAAAATATGAGATTCTACCTTAAAGCGTATAGAATCTAAATGAAACAGAGTACACGTAAGGAAGTATAAGAAAGTTATACTTTTCTTATAATAAAAAATACAGCGGAAACAAACAAGTAGTAAAACTACAAGTAGCAAGATATAAGTCTTTTAACCCAAAGAGAAGGGTATCCAACAAACTTGGATAAAGGTCCCTTGATTTATACTTTCAAGGAAGTCTGTCTTACCCACACCAGGTTAAGCCCTCGATACAAAGATCAGAGTCTCTATCTTTCTATACCCGCAATCCCTCAACTTCATGGAAGTTGGCAACCTCTGTCTTCCTCAGAAAGGAATCCCTCGAACATCAAGGTAATCGGAAACCTCTGTCTTCCTATCCCCGGAAGTCCTCGAATGTAATCACCAACATTCGGAGTCGCACGAAGCTTTTAGAGTTCATAAGAGCCTCTCTCTCTCTCTAGAAATCACTTCAACAACATGTCAATAAAAATCAAACAAGTTGTCAAAAGTTCCTTATGAGCTCTTTCAAATGAGCTCCTATTTATAGGCAAGGTCGGCCTCCTTTCAAAAGGTCATATTTTCCTTAAAAATCGGAGGGACTTGTACACGTGTAACTTAACCAACGGTTAGTTTATAACAGAATAGATGACATCATTTTATAACAAAACAAGTGTAACAGAATGTACGGCATCGTTTTAAGTCTAACTAAAAAGTTCAGAGTGAAGATTCGGAGTGAATGTTTAGAGTGTAAACAAGATATCAAAGAGTAGACAAATTATAAAAGTGTAAGAAAAATGAATGTTCGGAGTCTAACAAGAAATAATTTTCAGAGTCTAAATAAATTCGGATTTTATAAAGCAAAGATAATCAGATTCTGTTTAATAGGTGAATTCGGAATGAGAATTCGGAATGAGAATTCGTTATCAAGATTCGTAATGAGAATTTGTCATCAGAAATCGTAATGGGAATTCATCATCAGAATTCGTAATGAGAATTCTTCATCAGAATTCGTAATGAGAAGTCGTCATCAGAATTCGTAATGAGAATTCGTTATCAGAATTCGTAACGAGAATTCGTCATCAGAATTCATAATGAGAAATTGATGTCGAACTTCATGAGAATTCGTATCCAGATTTTGGAGTAGAACTTTATCAGAGTTTGTATTCGGAATTCGGAATGAAACTTCATTACAGTTCTCATCTGGAATTCAGAGTGAAACTTCATTACAGTTCTCATCCAGAATTCGGAATCTAAAACAGAATGCTTCATATCAAGGTTTCAAACGATTCCAAGAATATAGAAATGAATCTGAATCTTATACTGAAGAAATATATGGATGAAAATATGAAAAGGATAACTTTTCTTACAAAAGCAATTTTTCTTATAAAAGCAATTTTCCTTGTAAAATCAATTTTCTTTATAAAAGCGATTTTCTTTATATAAGCGATTTTCCTTATAAAAGTAATTTTCCTTAAAGATAAGGTGTTTTTGATTTTCAAAACAAGAAGGAATGGAAAACTCATAAGGAAAACCTTATTGACTCAACAATCCTATGAAAGTAAAAGTAAATTTTTTTATAAACCAGACCTCTAAATTATATAATAAGTATAGAATAGAGAAAATCCACATACATCTAAACAGGTGACTAAAAATAATTTATAAAAAACTAGTAGATCATCGAGGAAACATATTTCTACCAATTGAAAAATTCAAGATATCATAAAAAAATATCTTTCCTGAAATATATATCTATAGAAAATTAGATCTAACATTATAGGTGATGGAAAATTAATTGATATTTGGAAAAAGGGTGAACATAGAGAATTACAATTTATTATAGAGATCCAATAAACATTGATTTTCCTAAATAATATTCCAGATTAAATGGAATATCTAATAATGCATAGTAGAGAAGTGGAGTATGATATCGAGGGTGAATATGAGAAAAATGACAGTTTTAGTGGAAAAACCTACAAAAAATATAATTTGTGGAGCATTTAATGAACACTACATAGTTAAACTACATGTTTTGACAAACTATCACCAAACTATGTAGATTGAATTTAATAAAACCCAGTGATCCAAAAAAAATTACTCATTCTTTAAATCTATACACCATTGGTGTCATATTTCTATCAAAATAATCAAAATTTTAATAGTTAGTCACATAGTTTAGAAAAACGGTGTGTTGATAGTGTGCCTTCCCAGTGACCCATAAAACCTCATTCACTATTTCCATGAGAAGTATTATATTTTAACATAACTATTATCCAACCACACACCCTTAAAAACATTTCCAAAAAAATTGAAAAACTGTCTAGAAATTGATGAGACATGGATCATGTATTATATATCATCACATTACGTAATAAAATTGTAAAGAACATGAAAATAGGTTTGTTATAGTCAAATACTCCCAGTGTTATAAATAATAATGTGCGGGGTGATCTTGGGTCAATCAATCTTTAAAAAAGGTATTTCAACACATGTTTTTATCATGCTTGAAGTCATTTAATATAATATTTTTTAATTTTACAATTTTTTAAACAGCATAGTTAGTCTACACGTAAGAAACTTATTTTTTATTTAACATATAATGTAACGCCTCTTTCCATATTTGGTTATGATGACCTAAACATCAATCTCTATTTAATGAAATTCAATTTCAAAATAATAAAATTTGATGTTCTAAATTAAAATATTATATATATAAATTATTATTTAGACAAAAATCATCATTAAGTGTTCTAAATGTGATTTATTATTGACTATTAATTGAATGAGTAATAATTAAATTAATTATATATCAATGAAGTTATAATAAATTTATTATTATATGAAAATAATTTATTTAATTTGATTTAAAATAAAAAATATTAATTAATCAATTTGTTGAAAATAATTGTTTTTCCATTATCATGGTCAATTACATTAAGTAATGTTATAAAATATTTGTTTATAAAATTGAAATATATCTTATCCAATAATATAGAAATGAATATCTAAAATATTAAATCTATTTTGTGATATTTAATTTCTACCAGTGATGAAAAATAAATTATAATATTAAAAAAAATAGTTTTATAGAAAAAATGAAGCATAATTTTCCAAAACAATAACCATTTTTTGAAAAAATAAAACTTATTAATTTTACAAGACTTAATTTGAAAATAAATATATATCAGATGTTGAAAATGTTTTCAATATAATTTAATTTTTTCTTTTATTATGATAATGTCATAAAATATACATTTTTTCTGAATGTCTATATTTCTATAATTCACCTAAAATATTTTAATTAATAAAAATCACAAAAAATATACCAAAGATATTTTTGACATGCATAATAAATAATGAAGTTAATTTTGATAAATTAAAATTATAAAATTTTAAAAAATTATTCTAAAACATATTATATATAATGAAAAACTACATTTGTTGAGAAATTAATATTTAATATATTAAGTGTTCACAATACTATTTTGACACATTTGTAATTGATTTCAATCTTTTTATCCACAATAATATTTCTCTTTAATATAAAACCATTGACCAATTTTTCTATGATTGTTTTAGTTCTATGTTGTATGTGCACTATTCTATTAACAAAAAGGTATTCATTTAAAGGAAAACTTATATAGTATCATCAAGGGATGTTTCAATTTACCCCCATAAATAAATCTCATGTGCACAATTTTAATTTTTACCCCTAGATGAAATTTCATGAGGTTATTCATAGTATTTTGATCATTAAAGGTTTAACTCCTAGTAGGACATATAAAATAATCTCATAGGATATATTAACTTAAATATCTTTCAAAAAAAACACTAATATTTTCTAGAATAATTCAATCATGTATGTATATACCCTATTCAAATTTTCTCAAATATATATGTTTCCCAAAAACCATTAAATTTCAAAGACAAAAATCCCTAATGAAAATATATATTACATTATAAATTGGCATTATCTTTACTTTAAACACACTATGTTTTTTTTTCATTTTTCTAATAAATTTGATAATTTTATTATTTTTTGTTACACACAAAACTGATTTTAGGTATAATTACATACAACACTGAGTTTATCTTGGGTTATATGCAACACCGAGTTCAAACAAAACATCACAAACAATTAAAATATTATTATTTAATATTATATATATCACTTAGACATTGGAATGGTGAGTGTGAATAAGAATAATTAAATTATGAAAATATATGATCTGAGTTTGTATATAAAATGAAATATATTGTGAATAATTAATTAAAAATAAAAATAAAACTTTTTAATATAAAGAAAATCTATTTTTGAAAAACTCTTTTGATACTACGTAAAAGAATTTAACTCAATATATTAAGAAACCCAGTTTCACTTAATTTTACTATTAAAATATATATATATATATATATAATATTAATATAATAGTTATAACATTAATACAAGGTGTTTTCTTAACACATATAAGAATAAATCTATGTTTATGGTAAAAATCTTATTTCTCATAAACAAAGTTTTATTTCACCTTGAACACTTATTTTAAAACATTTTTTTTTCATTTTCAGAAAATTAATTTGAAAAAATAAACTTAAGTTTGTAAATATTGATTTTATAATTACCTTGGAAGGATATTTTGAAAATTTTATATAATGATAAAATTTTCAATGAATTGTTAAAATTGCGAGTTTTTATTAAGAAATATAATTTATTTAAAAAAAACTAAACACATCCAAATTGTCTTTATAAAGTTTTAAATGTAAATATAGTTCAATTATATTTCTACTAATCCAATTTATGTCATTTTAAAAAAATTATTATTGAATTTTAATTTTAAAACCATATATACTTTTGATCATTTTCTCTTTAGAAAACTTTTTTCTCATCACATATTCGGAATATATTTAAATTTAATATTTCTTATTATGTGAATATAATTTAAAAAAATATATTAAATATTTTGTATCATTATAATTTATATTTCCTATTATGTTCATCTAATTTTTTGACCATAATTTATTTTAAAAATAGTAAAAAATTAATTATCGTAGTTAAGATAAAAATGTGTTTATCGAAGTTAAACTAAATATTTAATGTTTAAAAATGACACAAAACGTGTTAAACCCCATTTTATGCCTATATATAAACCTCATATATTATAGTAATTTGGATTCATTTTGGATACTATAATAATCATAAATATCTGGTTACACCTTTTTCTTTTCAAAAATTAGAAGTAATCCATTCACCTCACTTTTAAAATTCCAACCTCAATCCTCCCATATTAAAACATTAAAAACCTATTTTTTTCATCCATGAAATGAAAGATTTACTTCCCTAATTATCTACTATAATCCTATATGTATTATTTTGGTCAGAAATAAACACTATAAATCCATTGGGTGAAAACGAAATAAAGTTTTCCAAAGAAGAGTTCACATCCCTAATCGAGAAATTTATTTTATTTCATTCTCCACATCCTCAAATTCATATTAAAAAATAATTATTTAATAAAAAATAATCTTCTATATACATATATTTTTTATAATTATTTCATGACCAAATTCCTTGTCAAATTATATTGAATGGGATACAAAATCATTATTCATTTGTACAGTGGACTACAGCCTGTGAATCGACGTTATTTATTTTCCAGCACCTCCTACCACAGATAGATATAATGATACAATTATTATATATATATATATATATTATATAAATGATATTATTATACATTTTTAATCATTATATAAATATTTTGACTTTATTTTTTGTGGGGATACGATAACGTCATTCATGTGTACGATGGACTACCACCTAAGGATGTAATGGGATTCATTAATTCTCTATAAGAATGTTAATAAGGATGGGTATACTAATAATATGTGATATATATGAAATAAAAAATGGATCTATTATTCAAATTTATTTATTTTTGGATTTTACCAAAAAGATGAATGGATTTATTATTTTAACATGTATGGCCTGAATAGAATTTCTTACTACCCTGAGAATTATTTTCTATGATGATTCCATTATTATTTTTCAAGGATATTTTGAAAGAAAATAATTTTTACAATTATTTATGTTTTAAATGTTTTTTAAATGGGTAATGGATATTTTACACAATAAATGTTTTAAATTATTTTCAACAATCCTTTATAAGTTTTAAAAATTATTTTCAAATAAAAGTATTTTCAAGAAGTTTTATGTTTTAAAAAGTATATTTCAGCCCAAAGGATATTATTTTTCTAGAAATATTCTGAATTATTTTTTAATCATCCATTATGTGTATTGTAGGTTATTTTTAATTAAAAGTATTTCCAAAATATTTTAATAATTTATAGTTTAGAAATAGAGTTTTAAAGAAATGTTATTTACTTCAAGAAGAGTTCCTAGTTATCATTATAAACTACAGTCTATCTAAGATTAAATTATTTGATTCTTTCAATTATTTACTATGAAAATTGTCCTAGGAGAAAATTATTATTCTTTCTCCAAATGGTTTATTTTTTTCATAACAACATGTTTATGAAAACCATTTTTCTTCCAAGGGATATACCAGGATAAAATACTTATGAAACCCACTTCCTTTTACACTAGTTATTAATTTATGATATGATTAAATTATTGTAAATAATATTTATTTTAAAAAGTTTATGTGATAATGAAATGCTTTTGAAACCCATTTCATTTCACGGGTATTCATATGACGAATGATTTATCATCTTGTGGCACACATATAAATGATTTTAATTTTTTGATGGGTTAGACCTACATATCCCTCCAATAAATCAGGTATAGATTGGTATCACATGAGATAAGAAGATATGGAATGAGGTTTGAACTATGTTCAGTATGGGATTCTATCCACTACGATAGTCTTGTGAGTGAACCATGACTACGATGACAGTTTTCAGAGAAATCCCATTTCACCATGATAGTTTTGGAAATGAACCTTGACTACTAAAAAATGTTTTTATATTCTTATATTTATTTCGTAATTCAATGACTTATGTCAATGTTTTGTTATCATGGTTTATTCTATTTTATTTATTTATTATTCATGTAAAATGAATTACAATTCTTTTTTTTCCATGAATCAATATTTATATATTTGATATCCAGGGTATGGTTTTCAAATGCTACATTCAAATTCTCATGCCCTTATGCTCAAGTTTTGTTTATATATATTTCATTTTATACCCTTACAAACAATTTCAGATCAACATTTCTCATGTTTCCTTTCCCCATGTTATGAATTAATGTTTTATATAGGGCATGTCTATGAAGAGTACTAAATGTGAAGATCATTGTGGGAAATATTAAGTATCATTGACAAAATAGGACTATTGTGTAAGTAGTCTTCAATGGAAATAAACCATCATTATATTCAAGAATATGTTTATATAATGTTTGTAATATTGGTAAAAAATTATATATATATATATATATGAAAATATTGGGTTGATAAAGTTGGTATAAAATGAAAGGTTTAGTTAAACATTGGAAACTCGAATGAGAAAACATTACTGGAATCCTTTAGTATATTTATAAAAATATTTATAGGGATATATATATGGATAAGTCATTAGATGAGTCAAATATTGGAAAATGGATTCAACTTTTGATATAGTATAAAGAATGTGGTTTCCAAGAAATTACATCCCTATCTGGATACTGCAATTGGATGTACCTCTAGAACAGAGGTACCTATGGGGTAATAACATTGAATAGGAACATTGATATGGACTTGACCATCATATGGTTCATGAAAGTGGTCCGTGATGCACACATGGTTTGAAAATCCATGGGAATATTATTTGAAAATTCAATGACACGTTAAAACCCATTATGAATTTATTAAATAATGACCTTGAATGACCTAGGTTATACCTTAAGTGTCATTGATTAAAATTTATTTATAATGATTTATAAATTCTAAAAGTTTTTTTCAGGATTATATGGTTTTATAATATTAATATTTTTTCACATTATGATTAGAGATTTTAATTAATAGAGGGAACTATAGGGAAATAGATTAACAATTTTTTATATAAATTCGTATTATGAGAAACCAAATGGGAAGTGGACTTGAGTAAAGGATATTTTGAATATGTCTAATCACTAATACAAATCTATGATTAAAAAATTTAACCATAACTAACTATTTTATTCACAAAAGATGAGATGTATATGGTTCTTTTAGAGGTCATGTGGTGGGGACAATGGAGGAAAGATGATTCTATTTACTGCATGCCAAGAAATTTGTAATAAGAACCCAATTAAATGTCATTAAGGAATGGGATAATGTTTCGATTAGAAAAGAAGATGAGAATGAATGTAAATACAAATGAAAAATTAAATGTTTATTTAATGAAATAGATGAGAATAATGGTATCCCTAAGATTTCATAAAAAATTTATTGTTTCATGTGTGGAAATTATTAGCCTTATACAAATCAATGAACTATTGTGAAAGCATGTTAAGAGACTTTGTATGGTTATATGACTAAGGTTTGTACTAATGATGAGGAAGATACTATAGATGATATATGAAAGGAAATGAGAGTTTTATAATAAGGTGATGAAGCCTGGTCAATGGTGTATAATGAATGTGGAATGATTAATGTGATTATTTGTTTGGATTCAACGAATTATATTTTTATCAGTGATATATTGGTTATTAGAAACATGAAACATTAATGGATTGTTATACAATAGTTTTCTAGAAAAAAGTTGCAAGAATAACTTAAATGGTACTAATGGAAAAGAAAAGATATTTAATTGCAAGGCCTTATTTTTTTTAAGTGGAGATAACCCCTAATATGTTTATGATATTGAGAAAATGGGGATTAGTATGGACAAAGAGCTTATTAATATGGATAATATAAACTGGACACTATTGATTAACAATTAACTGATTACAGATTTTATGGAAGTGTTTCTTGTGTAATTATTGATGGAGTTTACAACATTATGAATTTCCAGAATATATTCAATAATATGGGATTTTATTTAAAGAATTATGAAAGAGTTATCTTTTGAATACATTTATTTCTTCATTATGGTTTTATGGTGATTTAATATGTTACCATGTTTCAAGAGAATATATGATTACTGTATCCACCTACATGGTATGTGACATTAACATCTACTTCATGATCATTAAGGGGTTAATGGTATGTTTATTTTTGAAATTTAGTGATCTTATTTATAAATTTACGGTGTTACATTTCATCCAGACACGGTAGAGACTAAAGGATAGCTATTAATGAAATGGATTATGTTAATATTTGCATGTTATTGGATAAGATGTGTGAAAAATTATATATTTTATAATAGATATAGAAATAAGTTATGAATTGTCATTATTTTATGGATATTATGATCCAATATTTATTAATTCAAAAAAGCCATCTTCATGTCATGGAGTATGATATGAAGTTGAAATTTGTTAAAGTAAAATAAAATGATAAAATTGTGCTTAAAAATAAATAGAATAAGATAATTATATATTCTCATGAAAATTCCCTAGCATTAGGAAAAGTTTCTTGAAATAACTATTTTTCCTATTACTACCATTTCTAAATATATGAATTATCATTTTCATAACTCTTTGTTTTATGGGATTTTTGTTTTTGATTTTCACATGATCATTCACTTTATTGTTATTAATGATCTCTATCACACTCGATCATTATTCGAAAATTTCTTTTTTATTACATTTCCAAATACTCACTTCCCATATATGGTCTTATGTTTGGAAACAAATTTTGTGTTATACCATATGACCATCTCACATTCCTCTCTCTATTTATATGAGAAAGCATTAAAAACACTTTTTGTGATGTGTTTTTTTGAAAAATGGATTTTCAAATGATAAACCTATGTTTAAACCAAACAGGTTTAAATTTTCATGACAAAAATTATTTATGGGGGTAGAATGTAACAACATGATATTTTGTTAAATTGTTTTCCAAATAAATGTTATATTTTTGATATTTTGAACCACACAAAATACTTAGTTCACCTTGCATTACATGAAAATTTATGTTTAGCTTGTATTTTATGAAATTCTATGTTTAAATTAGAAATGAAATACTATTAAATTATTATTATTTAAAATAATATATATCTCTTAGACAATGAAATGATGAGTTTGAATAAGATTGACTAAATTATGAAAATATACGGTTTACACATTTTTATTTATTTTATTCTGTGATGAATAATTAATTAGAAACAAAAATAAAAACAATTTGAAAATAAATTAAATATTTATTTGAAAAACAATTTTATTCCAAAAAAATGTGTTTTACCACTATAAATTAAAAAAAACCTTAGGTGTATGGTTTAAATGAATTGGTGATATTATATATACAATAAATGGTATAAAAATCAACCAATGTTTTTCTAAAAATTAAATAATAGATATCCAATCACTATGTGAAAAATGATCTTTTACGACGAGCTATTTACAACGAGCCTGACACCCATCGCAAAAAATTCCTTCCAAAGGACTATTTGAGTTGAGATTCGAATCCCATCGCAAATATAATTGAGTAAACATTTATTTTCGATGAGAAAACTAACTCGTTACCAAATCTTTCAGTGCACCTTCGTACAAAAATGAAGGAATGGGTATTTTCAACGGATCATGGTTCTCATCACAAATTCCCTTAGCTATGTAAATTTAATTCCGATGGGGTAATTCCTCCATTATAAATAATATATCGGTGTGTGATTATTTGTGATAAGACCCGTTGAAATTAGTATTTTAAGTGCCACATCAATTATTTGTTACATGAACTATTTGCGATAGGGTTCAAATTGAAAAAATTCTTGGTGCTGGAAATCTATCCTATATACAACCCCCCTTGATTTTTTCACTCCATTTTCTAATTGAGCTATACATTGTTCTGTGTTCCTCTTGTTCTCTTCACTTCTTTAAGTATAATTTTAAATTTTTACAAGGAAGGATGTTTTAAGGCTTTCCACGCAGCAAAGACTCATTTTTATATATATTTGTATTATTTTAAATTTTGATTTTATTGATTTTAATATTTATGAGATTTTAATATTATAAATTAACTGTATTTTACAGTAAATTAGATTTAATTATTTATAATTAGACATAATTATTTAGAATAATAACTAATATTTTAAAATTAGAAGTAGTTATTTTAAATTAGAAATATTTAGTTTTAATTAGCAGTAATGTTATTATTTTAAATGTAAATAGTTTTAATTGGTCACATTTAGTTTCAATTATAGGTAAATGACTGCAATTTGTTTTAAGTTGTAATCATTAATGACAATGTGTAAAAAATAGCGGCAATTAGAATTCATTAGCGGTAATTATTAATGATTAGCGATTAATCAATATAATAATTAAAAATAAGTGGTAATTATAAAAAATTGTTATCAATTATATAAATTGGTAATAATAAGTTGTAATAAGTAGTAATATGTAATATTTATCGGTAATTATTAATAATTAAGGGTAATTAGTTAAAATTATCACTAATTAGTAATAATTTTTTAAAACTAATGATAATTAGTAAAAAAATGTTAATTATTGTTAAATATCTATAATTAGTAAAAATTAGCGATAAATCAATATATTTATTATAAAAGTTAGCAGTAATTTCCAAAAATAATTATAAACTAATTAAAATTAGTAAAAAGAAGTTGTAATTTTTGGTAAATAGAAAAAAATAACAGTAATTAGTAAACATTTTCATTATTAGTAATAATTAACGTTAATGAGTAAAAATTAGCTCTAATAATATTATTTAGAAGTAACTAGTAAAAAGTACCGATAAATAAATATTATTATTTAAAATTAGTGGTAACTAGTAAGAAATTGTTGTAAATTAAAAACTATTTTATTAATAAATGGTAATTAGCCGTCAATAATAATAATTTGTGATAATTATTAATAATTACTAGTAATTATAAGTAATTAGTACTAAATAGTAAATATTATCATTGATTAATTAAAATTAAAGGGTATTAGTAAAAAATAGGGGTAATTATTTTTAATTAGCCAAAATTAATAAAAATTAATGATAAATCAATATAATTGTTAAAAATTAGAGGTAATTAGTAAAACAATTGTTATAAAATAATAAAAAATTTGTAATAATAAGTGGTAACTCGTAGTAATTAGTCTTAATTAGTTTTGATTACTCATAATTATATGTAAATACTAAAAAGAAGTTGTAATTAGTAAAACAATTATAATCTATTAAAAATTAGTAACAATAAGTGGTAGTGACCAATAATTAGGAATAATGACCACTAATTAGTAAAAAGTAATGGTAATTAGTAAAAAACAGTGGTAATTAGTAATAAATAGAGGTAATTAATAATATTCACAATAAATTAATGAAATTATTAAATAGGAGTGGTAATTAGTAAAAAATTGTTATAAACTAACAAAAATGATTAATAATAAGTTGTAATTAGAAGAATTTAGTAATAATTAGATGTAATTAGATATAATTAGTGTTAATTAGTAAATTTTTTTGGTAATTATTAAAAACAATTATAATCTAATAAAAATTATTAATAATAACTAGTAATTTTTTATAATTAGGGGGAATTAGAAATAATTAGTACTAATTAGTAAAAATTATCATTAATTAGTAAAAGTTATTGGTAATTAGTAAAAAATAGCGATAATTATTAAAAGTTAATGGTAATTAGTAAAAATTAATGTAATTTGTAAAAAATAGACGCAATTAGTATTAATTTCTGGAAATTATTAAAACGTAGTGATAAATCAACTAAATTATTAAAATGTAGTTGTAATTAGTACAAAACTGTTATAAACTGATAGATAGTGGTAATAATAAGTGGTAATTTGCAGTAATTAAAAATAATCAACAGTAATTAGTTATAATTAGCTATAATTTGTATAAATTTGTGGTAATTAGTAAAAAATGTTATAAATTAAATAAATTAAAAAGAGTAAGTTTTAATATGAAGTAATTTGTAATAATTATCGGTAATTATTAATGATTAGTAGTAATTGGTAAAAATTAGTTATAATTAGTAGTAATTTTTGAAAATTAGAAAACATTAGAAGTAATTATAAAAATTAATAGTAATTAGTTAAAATTAATGGTTATAGCAGTAATTACTATTAATTAGAGGTAATTAGTAAGAATTACATATAAATTAATTTATTTAATAAAATAAGCGAATCTTAGTAAATGAAATATACACAAAAAATTATTAATAATTTTTGGTAATTAGCGATAATTAGTAAAAAAATTAAACTAATAAAATATATTAATAAAAAAGGTAATTGGAAGTAATTTGTAGTATTTAGTAGCAATTCGTAATAATTAGTGATAATTAGTAAAAATTAATGGTAAATAGAAAAAAATAGAGTTAATTAGTAATATTAAGTGGTAATTAGTAACAATTTGGGATAAATCAATATAATTATTAAACATTAGTTGTAATAAGTAGAAAATTATTTTAAACTTATAAAAATTATTAGTAATTAGTGGTAATTAGCTGTAATTAGTAATAATTTCTAGTAAATAGTAATAAATTCCAGAAAATAGTAATAATTAGCGGTAAATAGTAAAAATTACCAGTAATTAGTAAAAAATGATATAATCTAAAAAACATTGGTAATAATAAGTTGTAATTTGTAGTAAATAGTATTAAATAGCAATAATTTGTAATAATTAGTAGTTATTAATAAAAACTAATGGTGATTTTTTAATAATTAGTGGTAATTAGTCATAAAATTTTTATTTATTTTTCAATTTTTAGTGAAATATTGAATAAGGAGGTCAAAAATAGTCTTTTTACATGATTTTTATTGGATAAATCATAACAGAAATCCAAATGGTTCTAGTATAAATATAGTATATATTTTTGGTGTTGATGATTTTTTTTATCATTTTCCTTAGAAAAAATAAAATTTGTTTTCATAAGGGATAATTAATTGTCCATGTTTAAAATGTGATCTGTGGAGGTTTGAAATATCTGAAACGTTTGGGGTTATCTATTGAGTTTTGGTTTCTGAAAATATTTTTTTTGGTATCAACATAGTGAATGTAGTTCTAGAATAGATACTAATACTTTTGTTTTAGATTCATCATAGTATCATAATTTAGTACATGATGTGAATGATCCGTCATTTCAATAAAATGAAACACTTGATGATATTGATCTAACTTTGGAGTTGAAAGCATCCAAATTTTATGAGTTGTTGAAGTCTTCCGATTATTCCTTATATTCAAGTAGAAAGATAAGAAAATTTGATGTGATTGGAAAAAATTTATAGATATCAAATCAGGCAATGGAATGTCAAATAACTATTTTGATCCAATATTATCTTTCATTAAAGCACTATCTCCAAAAGGAAATGTGTCGCCCTCAAATTTTTATGAGATAAAGAGGCTTGATTGTAACACCCCCAGATTTTATAGTATGTTATTTCTTCAAAGTAATTCAATAACTTGCGCTACACGCAACACTGAGTTCGAGCGCCTCACATTTTACCAAACTAGCTGTTCAAAAAGCGGTTATGAATAGTGCTAACTGAATTTTTAATTTTATATAATCCCTATAATTTTAGAATCTATATTATGTGTTTCTTATACATTATATAAGAACAAAATCATTTTCTTTAGATAAAAGATGTATTTTTCAGAAAATGAAATTTTATCACCTTTTAATGTCCAACCTTTTTTAAAATCAATATTTGACACTTTTATATATTCAATTTAATGAAATTAAATTATTCTTTAGAAGTGGGACATAAATATTTAGTTTGGATAATTTTTTGGTACTTTTCTGATAACTTTCATATTTTGATGAATAATGAAAATACTAAATTTTAATTGAAAATAACTTTTTTAATCAAATTTATTTATAGTGTTAAATTATGCATTTGAATGGTTTATAAGTATAACTAGATTATATTTTTATCATTTATTATAATTTAGGTCATTATAAGTAATTTCACATTTATATTTTATATAAACACATGTCAATCTTTTGATAGTTATTACTTCTTAAAAACACTCTTTTTGGTTTTGACAATTGGATTTAATTTTAAACTAATTAACGTGACATCTATATTCTGAATTTAGTAAAATAGATTTTTTTTGAATTCAGCATATCAAATTTAGATTAGGGTGGATTTTTGGTAGTTTTCTTAGAACTTTCAATTTTGGATGAATAGTGAAAAACACTGTGTTATTGTTTAAAACCGACCTTTTATTTAAATAGTTATTTATTTTATTGAAATTTATTTTAAGTAAAAATAGATATATAATACCTATATAAGTTAAATGAAATTCAATAGAGTCATTTTATAATAATATTAGATATTTAATGTTTTATTGAACTTTTTACCGTCTTTTACCCACCGTCTAAGAGCTTTTGCAAATTTTCATAGAACACAATTTTACCACTTCTATGAGTTGAATTTAAAAAATAAGAGAGAAATAGTTGAAATAAGTAAGTAAAATGTTGTTCAAATATATTAAAATAACTTTTTGTGAATAATATCTTTTGACGTTTATTTACAACAGTTAAAAGTAAATAGGGTCATTAATGGTAAAAACGATATTATTATTACTCTAAAACATGTCCTAATTCTATTAGATAAGTTTATTTCTACCAAAAATACACCTTATGAATATAATATAATACTTTTGGTCCACTTGGATTAGATTTGGACATTTATTAATATTTTATTCAAAGAAGAGCTAAAAGTGCTAAATTCAAATTTTCATAACAAAACCATTTTTAATTTAGCGTTATACATAAGATAAATTCGACTATAAATATTCACTAGAAGTATAAAATTATTTCCTATATAAGGGTATTTTATTTAAAAAATTTATACAATATATAATTAAATGTATTTATGACACAATGAAGATGCAATAATTGCCTTTTTAATGAAAGGTTAAAATAATGGATGTTATAAATCTCAAAATAAATTTAAAGTGAGACTTTTGGTAAATTAAACAAATTTTATCTATTAATATGACTTGTTGGGGTTGATTAAATGAATTGTTTTCTAAGTAATCATGCTTCCATGACTTCTAAAAAATCAATTAGTAAATAGTGTCAAAACTGACATAAATGAGTTTTTAAAACTAATACTATATTTTTAAATGATATAATAGTCCTAAAAATCTAAGGATTGGAAAAATAACATATATAATAATATATATATCATTAATTAACCACTTGCGGTTATAATGGAATTTTATAGTAATATTATTTACCATATAATATAATAATACAAGAATACATTGGAAAAGTTAAACTATTTAACTAAGAGTTAAATCTGAAAGATAATGTTAATATGGTGACATAATCCAGTCTAAAGCCTATGTGATAAGAGTTTTATGACCTATATCCACCTTATCTTAGAAATAACTCATTTTTGAGCGATTATAAACCTAATATTATTGTATAATAAAATTATATTTCATGCTTTTCCTAAAGTAACATTCACCTCTTCTATAAAAAGGTATTTCCCCTTATCTCAAAATCACACCTCCAAAGACATTTGGCTCCACCAAACCCTACTCAAATATCTTCCCAACTTCCCTCACTTATACCTAAGGGCCTTACATTGATCATAAATCCATCCTATAGAGACATTTGGATCAAATCTAAAGAAAACACCCAAAGAAGAGGTAATAATTTCACCTGCTCTTTCAAAGTTCTTTTCTTCTTCCACTTCCTATTTATTTATTTTTCCATACTAAAATAATAACTCTATAACCTTACACATACTATGATGTTATTATAAATATGGTACAACCATATTAATTATTTTTTCCATCCTATTAATGACATGTCACCATACGTGCGTATGTACGACTTACCGTCTCCACATCGTGGTGTAGTTTGTTAGTCAAGCATATCATTATTTGGATGTGTATAATAATGAGTATAACTTATGTAAATAATAAATATAACATGTTAATTAATCTTTATATATGATATACCATCCAATTACATATGATTTCACCATCAATATAATGATATTGTCACTCGTGCATACATACAGAATATTGTCTCCACGAATGCGATAAGATTCATACCGCATCGTAACCATTCATTAATAATTTTCATTTTATGATTGAAAATAATGTTTAAGAACATAATATAATTCTGGATATGAATCAAATAAATCTTATCCACAAAAAAATGGCTTACGTAACCAAGCTTATAAAGGAAAACGAATCAGTTAAAACCCAAAATAATGATACTACTGAAATATTTTTACCAAAACAATATTTGATGATCATATATGATATCATATTTATGTAAGTGTTCTTTTATAATTTAATAACAATGATTTAACTATTATACAGCAGGTTAACATAACCTTGACCAAGGAAAAGTACAAGTTATGTTTTAATTCCTCAATCTCATTATTATCTGAGATTGTTTATGTCTACGTATTTTCTCGGACATATTTATTATCAATGTCCATGTTTCGTAAAAGACATTTCAAAATGATTCTTTTAAGGTAATATTTAACTAAAACATCATTTTAAATGTTTTAAATATTTATTCTTCTAAATATTTCTCATTAATTCTCATGATTTCAAAATGGTTTTAAAGATTTATTTATATGGACATGATTGTTTTAAAATGTTAATTTCTTTCAAAAGTTTCAATGTGGTATGTGACACTTTTATTCAAAAATATAATTTAAATGACTTCCTTTTTAAATTTGTGTCATATAAATGATTTCAAAAAAGGGTTATTTCTATAAAAAAGTTTTACTGATGATTTTCAACTATGTGAACATCCTTTACTAGATATAATTCTTGATTAAGGTTGATTTATTGTTATACAATATTCCATATTGTATTGAATGAATTATGATAATTTTGACTCTGGATGTGTTATTTTTATACCGTTCATGGTTTATGGTTGATATATTGACATTTCATATGCTATTTTTAATACAAATGTTTATGTTACGTTTTAACATTTTCATATGAGGAATACAGTGGACTTTGTAAGTAACGGGTGGAGCCCTCTATGGATCCTCGATGCATCGATAGGTCTCATGAGAAAAACTAGTGTCCTGGCACAAGGCATTGACAATAATATAATTTTTAGTCTTGGAATGAGGCCTTGACTATGTGGTAATGATGTCTGGTGTTTTGAATGCCCTCATTATAATATTAATTATTACATGTGATTATTCGAATAGTAGAATATCCATGTGCATGTTTATATGGTAATGTTTGATTTATTTTCCCCATATTATGTTCAAGATTATGTTTAAAAATGTTGTTGTTTTTATTAAACATATTTATTTAAAGGTTAATATCTTCCGCTAAATTATTTACCCTCATTGATCATATGAGCTTATGCCTTTCTTATGTTTTGTTTTCCCAGGATTCCATGAAGTGTATTATGTTTGATATGCAGGGTTAATCAAGGGGAATAATGGTGTTCTCAACGGATTATTTATGTTGTGTTTTATGTTTCAATGTGTAATGTAACATTCATGTATGTAATCTATTTTTCCAGACTACTAAAACACAACATGGTATTAAAATAACATTTAGGTTTAATTTTTGTTAATTTTCTGAAAACATTCAATTATTGATGAATAGTAAAAAACGCTGCGTTATTGTTTAAAACTGACCATTTATTTAAATTATTATTTATTTTATATAAATTAATTTAAAGTCAAAATTGATATATAATAACTTTATATATTCAATGTAAGAAATTGGTGTCAATTTATAATATTTTTAGATATGTAAAATTTTATTGAACTTTTTACCGTCTTTTACCAACCTTCGTGAAGCATTTGCAAATTTGCATGAAACATAATTTTACCGCTTCTGTGAGTTGAATTTAAAAAATTCAAGAGACCAATTTGACATTAGTATGTAAAATGTGGTTCAATAAGATGAAAATAATTTTTCGGGAATAGTAACTTTTGACTTTTATTTTCCACGGTTACAAGTAAATAGGGTAATTAAATTTAAAAATGATATTATTATTACCCTAAAAAATGTCTTAATTCTATTGGATAAGTTTATTTTGTCCAAAATAAACCTTAGGAAGAGAATATTATTCTTTTGAGCAATTCAATTAAATTAGGAAATTTATTATTATTTTATTTAAAGAAGAGTTAAAAAGGATAAATTCAAATATTCTTAACTAAATAATTTTTAATAAAGGGTTATACATAAGATAAATTAGACTGTAAATATTAATTATAAATATAAAAATATTTCCAACATAATTTTAATTTATTTATAATTTATATACAATAAATAATTAAATTTTTTTATGACACAATGATGATGAAATAATGACTTTTTTAATGAATGGTTAAAATAATTGATGTTATAAACATCCAAATAAATGTAAATTGGGTCTTTTGATACATTACACTAATTTTATAGATTAATATGACATGTTAGGGTTGATTAAACGATTTTTTTTGAAGTAATCATGCTTTTATGACTTCCACAAAAATCAAATACTAAATAGTGTCAAAATTGACATAAATGAATTTTAAAATAAATTCTATATTATTAAATGATATAATAGTACTAAAAATATAAAGTTCATCCAAAGGACTTATATAATAGTATATATATAATTAATTAACCACTTTGGGTTCTCTTGACATTTTATATTATGATTATTAACTGAATAATATAATAATACAAGAATACATGGTAAAAGTTAAATTATTTAAATAAAAGTTAAATCTAAAAGATAAGGTCAATATGGTGACATAAAACTATCTAAAACCAATTGGTTGAGATTCTTTTGACTCATACCCACCCTAGACTCGAAATCAATCATTTTGGATCAATTATAAACCGAATATGACTGTATAACAAAATAATGTTTCATGCCTTTCCTAAAGTGACTCTCACCTATCTTATAAAAAGGCACTTCCCCTCCTCTCTAAATCACACCTCCAATGCCATTTGTATCATCCAAACCCTACTCAAATATCCTTCCAAATACCGTCCCTTCATCCCAGAGGCCTTACTTTGATTAGAAATCCAACATAAGGATCCCTTTTGATCAAATAAAAAGGAAACACCCGAAGAAGAGGTAATAATTTCACCACCTCTTTCAAAGTTCTTGTCTTCTTCCACTACCTCTTTATTTGTTGTTTCTATACCAAAATAATAAGTCCAGTACCTTATACATACCCTAATGTTATTTTAATTATGGTACAACCATATTCATTATTCTATCCATCCTATGAATGACTAGTCACCATTTGTGCGTATGTACGACTTACCGTCTCCACATCGTGGTGTAGTTTGTTACTCAAACACAACATTTATTGGACGGGAATAATAATGAGTATAAATGATATAAATAATAAATATATAATGTTAATGATTCTGTATATATGATATACCAACTAATTACATATTATTCTACGATTAATAGAATGATATTTTCGATCAGCGTACGTATGGATTACCATCTCCACGAAGGCGATAAGATTCAAACCCCATCATAGCCATTGAAGAATATTTTTCATTTTATGATGAAAAATAACATTTAAGAATTAAATATCATTATGGATACGAATCAAATACATCTTATCCATAACAAACATGTATTACCTAACCAAACATAAAAAATGAAAATGAATCAATTAACACCCGAAACAATGATACTACTGAAATATTGTTAACAAATTAATCTTAGAAGATAATATATGATATCATATTTATGTATGTGGTTATTCTATAATTTAATAACAATGATTTAACTATTATACAGGAGGTTAACATACCCTCAACCATGGAAATGTACAAGATAAGGGTTAATTCCTTAATCTAATTATTATCTGATATTGTTATTGTGTAACTATTTTCTGGGAAATATTTATTATTCATGTCCATGATTCATAAAAGACATTTCAAAATGATTCTTTTAAGGTACTCTTTAACTAAAAAATCATTTTAAATGTTTTAAATATATATTTTTCTGAATCATTCTCATTAATGTCCTAGTTTTCAAAATTTTATTGAGGATTTTAATATATGGACATGATTGTTTTAAAATGTTAATTCCATTCAAAAGTTTCAATGTGGTATGGGAAACCATAATTCAAAAATCTATTTTAAATGAATTCCTTTATAAATGTGTGTCTTTTAAATGATTTCACTAAAATGGATATATCTCTCAAAATGTTTTACTGATCATTTTCAACTATGGGGACATCCTATACTGGATATTATTCCTGATTATGGTTGATTTATTATAATAAAATATTCCATATTGTATTGAATGAGTTAAAATATTTTCAATTGTGGATGTGCTATTTTTATACCCTTCATGGTTTATGGTTGAATTACTGACATTTCTTATACTTTTTTTAATTTGAATGTTTATGTTATTTTTTAACATTTTCATATATGGAATGCAATGGACTTAGTAAGTGATGGGTGGAGCCCGCTATATCTACTCGATGCTTTGGTAGGTCTCATTAGACAAACTAGTTTCTTCGCACAAGGCCTTGATAAAAATTTATTTTTTATTCATGGCGCGAGGCCTTGACTATGTGGTAATGAAGATTGGCGTTAGGTATTCCCATGTGATGAAATTAATTATTACATTTGATTATTCAACAAGTAGAATATCCTTGTTCATGTTTATATAGTAATGTTTGATTTATTTTCTCCATATTATGATTATGTTTATTTTTAAAAAGTATGTTGTTTTTATTACACATCTTTCCTTAAAATATTATAGCTTTCTCTAAATTGTTTACCCTTACTGAGCGTCTGAGCTCACCCCTTTCTTATATTTTGATTCCCCAGGATTCCAAGAAGTGTTATGTTTCATATGTAGGGTTAATCTAGGGGAATAATGGAGTTCTCATCCAATTATTTACGTTGCATTTTATGTTTGAATGTGTAGTGTAATATTCATGTATGTAATATGTTTTCCAGGACAATTAAACTGATCAGTTATTCGGGACATGACTCCTTGTAATCAGTCCAATGTATTAAAATAATGCATTGGCTCTGGGCTTCTGGGTTCCGGGATTTACATGGATTGTAATGTGGGTATTTGTTACGAGAAGATTCAAGAATGTTTAAAAGATTACATCTTATATAATAGTGAAAATGAAACATTAGTTGGTGGTCAAACATGTGTACAATTGATTTATAAAGACGCTCAAATGGGGAATTCTATATTGATTCCTATAAAATAGTTGAGGTGTTTCCTTCTTACACCTTGATTATAGTGTTTATTTATGTCTCAGAAAACAACATCATTGATATCAGGGAAAAAAACAAATATTTCAACCTATAAAAGCTTAAATTATCATGAATATGGTGATTCACAGAAATATTTTTACAATGTACATCTATATTTTTCTTTAGAAGCACGAAACATTCAATTTTGTCTTTTTTACTTATGGTTTCTATCCATTTTGTCCATATTCTTGTAAATATTCTTCTTCTATCATCTTTATAACTCCGTAAAATTTACCTACTTTGATATTGATGAATGATTGATAAATATTTTTCACATTATTAACTCCAAGACATACAAAAAAATACCAAGGATTATTCGAAACCATTAATTGATCAGTAAAATTAATAGTGTTGTAATGGTGTTAGTACATATGATTTTGAATCAAAACCAAATTCCCTAATGAATGATTCATTAATGTGGAAAATTAGTGGCTTCCCAAAATATTTCATGTTTTCTAGATAGACTGCACATGGCATGAAATCATATCAGTACTACATAAGAGATAGAAAAACAATTATTCTCGTTAATGGAATAAAACCTTGTTTTTTTTGACTATCATTGCATATTTCTTCCAACCGATCTTCCTTTCCAGAGGAATAGAAATAATTTCAGAAAAGGTACAATTGGAAGAGATGGACCACTCATAATGATTTTATGTACTGAGTTAAAATCTATTTTCTCATAATTATATTCCTTTAACTTTTTATCATCAATAAACCAATATAAAATAGACATGTTTGGGAAAGAACACAATTGGATAAAAAAAGAATTTTTTTTGTATCTTCCATATTGGTCTATTTTTTAGACCATCACAATTTGGAGGACATGAAAATTAAGAATAACTATTTTGATAGTATTTTTTATATTGTTTTGAACAGACATGGAATGATCAAAGATAATGTAACAACTCCACAAGATCTTACCAAATATTTAGTCGACCATAAATTCAACTATTTGAAAATGTCATATCACAAAATATAATGCAGCCAAAGGGACATATATAGTTTCCAAAGAAAAATTTTATTATTCTGTTAATGGAATTCATATTTTAGGATTTTGAATGGTTATGTTTCTTATTTTTCTTGATGTTCCATAAATGGTCATATTATCAGATTAAAAAAGTAAATATTTTCAGGTTATAATGGAAATAATTCTACTGATTAGATTTGAAGGATTTTTGAATTCTATTATTTGTTATTTTCTAATAAGAATATAATATTTTTTTCAATACATTTATTTGGTGACAATAGAATACGATGAATTAAGTAGACTGGATGAATATGTAGTTAATGAAACTCCCATGGAAGTTGATGATACTGAGGAGGAATATAAAGATATTGACACTGTCATATATAAATATTCTAATGAATATTAACAAAATTAAATTCTTTTAGTAATCATAAATAATATATATCTATATATAACACTTTTTTAGTTATTTTCAGACAACATTAATTTTGGGTTTCAAATGGACAATGAATGTTTCTCTTACATATTTCATAAGTTGGATGATGATGCACTACCTAATAAAGAGACATATGGAACATCATCATACCCTCATACTGCAAGAAACCAAATGATGGCCCAGAAGGGTTCCAGTATTGGGGGATTTATGATTCCCAAACCTATCCCAACATGGTATCCACGTCATTAATTTGATCCATTCAGGCGAAGGTAAGTTCAAATGTGAATTTTTGTTGGTCATCATTAAATTTTATTAATTTAATTATATATTAATTATTCTATAATTTTTTATCTTTTTCACATATTTTCACCTATTATAGTTAGACAAGGATGTTCTATATTTTGGAATTAATTTTCAGGATAATGGGTTTCATGGGATCAAATTTCCATTGATATTTAGCACCACATGTTCGACCATTGGATGGTATGTAAATAAATAACAGTTTATTTAACATTAATTTAATTAATAAAATTGTATTATTAATTATATATAGGATTTATAGTATCTTGTTGATGATAGAATTTGGGAATCTATCTAGTAAGCATAGGAAGTATGCATGTGAGAGCGTTTCCATCAGTTTTTTCACAATCTGAGGAGGAGAGCAATGTAGAAAGTGGGAGTCAGAGATTTTGATCAGTTTTTCTACAACCACAACCAGATTACCTCTCATCTCTAAAATGGGATGGATTTTGTTCATAAGGAATGGGGAGTTAATTTTCATAGAATAGAATCATTAGGTCAATAGAAACAGGGGAGACAAGAGGTGACCCATCAAGATGGTAGTCGTAAATTTAGTACCCATCAACAACATTTCGTAAATATTTTTTTGACAATATATATAACTATAATTATAAAATTGTAATTTTATACTCATATCAGTTGTTAAAAAACCCAATATTATAGAGTTTTATGTTTATAAGAGTATGTAATGATATCATGTCCCTAGAGAGATTATAGGTGATCACCGTCATTATATTATGTACAATTTGAATTCTTTTTGAGTTTTAAAATTAACTATGAATAATATTTTAATTATTTAAAATTAAAATTTCAATTAATGGATTAATATGAGGCTGTAATTTCTCAAAAAAATGGTGAGTTTCACTCCAAGACTGAGGATCATACCTCCAGTGTAGTAGGATTTGATGATACCAAATGGATGCATGTAACATAGTGTTCTTTCATAAAAGGACATGTTGTTGGTATCTGCTCTCGATTGGCGCCTGAGAGTTATTATGGTACAGTTTTGATGATGTCGTTTATCTCAAGAGGAGATCATGGAGATTCATTATCTACAACATCATAGTATGAGGAGAAACTGAGAGCTTATGGTGAGTTTATAGAGACCATAAAAAGGGATCAGGAAGATCTACATCGACAATAGTTGCAGTAGTAGAAAGAGATGCATTGATGGAAGGAGAAGAAGTATGAGTAGATGATGGAGTACATGCAATGACTGAATCCTAGTTTAGGGATGGTGTTCCATCCACCACCTCCCCTATCTCTGCCAGCTCCTCGAGATAACCCTCAACTTAATGATTTATGTACTTTTATTATCAATCATTTGAATGTACAATTTTTTAATAATATTTTTATTAATCAATATATTTACATCTATATATAGTACAATTCAAATATTGTTAAGAATATTGGGTTTCTTTCATATTATATTTGTTTCTCATTTTTTATTATTTATATTTTATTTTTATTTTTATTTTTTATGATTTATTTATAATTTTATTGTTATTATTTTTTATATTGTTGTGAATATTTTGTTTTTTATTATTTTTATATTTTAAATTTTTATATTAATTTTTTTTATTTTTATTATATTTTTATTATTTTTATCTATTATTATAATTTTTTTTTGATTTATTATTATTATTATTATTATTTAATTATTTTAATAAATACTATTAGTATTAATTATTTTCATCATTATTATTTATAGTTTCAAGGTTATTTGTGATAGGTATATCATCCCTTTACAAATACTTATTTTTTATTGGTGTATCCACCTGTCACAAAAGGGTTTTTAAAAAACTTGAAAAAACTATTTGTGATGGGAAGATCTCCCATACTGAATATTTCTTTTTTTCGATGGCCGAAAAAAAACTATTTATGATTCCATTTTCTGTAGCATGCATTTTTTTGAAGAGACATGGCTATTAATGACATTTTTTGATGGGATCTCATCACAAATGGCCCATTTTTAATTCTTAAATTTCTAGTTGGGAATTTTAGAAAAAAACTATATTTTTCTAAAAATAGTTTTTTTTCTTTTTCAAACGTATTATAAAATTATATTTCTCTACATTTAGAAAATTTATTTGCAAAAATAAAAATGTTTTGAAATCATCATTTTAAAATCAAATGACAGTGAATTGTTGATAATTTTATGAAAAGATAAATATTTCAATGAACAAAAAAAATATAGGCTTTTATTAATAATTGACGTTTATTTTATGAAATTTGATCAAATACAAGTAAAATAATGTATTTTTTAAAATTAAAACTATTTCAATTAAAAATCTATCAATCCAATTTATTTCATTGTAATCAATTTGATATATAATTTTGAAATGAATTTTGTTTAAACATTTGAGAATTTTTCATTTGTAACTATGGGATTATGTTTATATTAAAATTTTAAAATTATGTGAACTGTAATTGGAAAAATCGATTTCATATGTGGAATTAGAATATTTTATTTTATCTAATATGGTGAACTAAATTTTTTGTTATAATTAATAGTATGAATAGTAAAAATTAATTTACATGGTTAACCTAAAAATTTGTTTATTTGGGTTAAACTTAATTTAAATGGGTTAAAAAGGACCCAAAACATATCCAAACCCAATTTTATGTCCATATTTAAACATTATAACTTCTATTGTTTTAAAGTCTCCATTTTGGAGTATTTATTCACGTAAAAAAATGAGTTGACCTTAATCTTTTAAAAAATTACAAATGTGTGAATCACCTCACATATAAAAGACCACCCCTATCCTAATAACTTAAAACATCCATAACCCATTGTTTCATCCAATACCAACAAAAATAACTTCTTTATTTCAATTATATAATCCTTGAATCCTTATTTTTGATCTAAAATCCAACAAAAGAATCCTTTTTTTAAAATTCAAAATACTTTTTCTGAATATGACGTAACGTCCCATGATGAGCATTTTATTTTATTTCTTCATACACCTCAATAAATTTTTATTGAAACATGTTGATATGAAATGTTAAGAATATTATATACACATAGATTTTATTAAGTTAATGGAATAACCTAAATATTTCTTTAATTAAATAATATGGGTTATAAAATCATCATTCATGTGTACCATAGGCTACCTCCTCAGAAACCATTGTTATTCATTTTCTACAACCTCCTCTCAAAGCTAGATACAATAATGGATTTATTGTATATTTATTATTTCTATTATATTATTATGATAATGGATTAATTATATCACATGTTCCTTCTTAATTTCTATTTCATGGGTATATGATAATGTCATTCATGTATACGGTGGAGTACCGCCTTACGAAGAAATGTGATTCATTCATGATTTAAATAGATGTTTATAAATATGGTTTTAATGATGAAACTGGATATATATGAAATATAATTTTTAAATTAATTGTATTATTTTACTTATTATTATTAATTTATTCCAATTGATGAAAACGGAAACAACATTCCTATTTACATATGACATACTGTCTTCATGAATGATGACTTTTATTGTGAATCTCCATAAATATAATGGAATAATTCAAAAACACATATATTTAATATATAATATATTTATATAACTTATAATATTCTGTAATGATTAAACCATGATAAAATTAATAGAAACAGAAATATAAAAGTCAAAATATACATTAAAAATGAAGTTGTTATTGCACAAACCATGACATTAACAAGGAATACTGAAACAACCGGTAATAAAAGGTCATAAATAAATCATATATGGTATGATATATATATTTATGGGTTTTTATTGAGTTATATTAATATTATATTTAATACACAAGAGGATCATATGGGTATGTTGAAGATGAGCCTTATAGTGATGTATTTCAGTCTCACATTTAATTTTATGTGAGACAAATTCCATAATCAGCAAATGTTTATTTTATATGGTGTATATACATCCAATTAGAATATTTTAGGATTATTATACATAAATATATGAGATTTTGAAATTTATTTGTGTATCTATATTTTTTTAGGTTTTATGGTAAAATATTTACCAAAGTCGTAAGGAAATTATTATCTCGAATAGAATTATTTGGGACATAAGTTATGTTATACACCTATCTTCTTCTCTGAGGTTTATATAATACCCCTTTAAAATTTAATTTATTACAAATAATTTTTTATTGATATTTTATTCTTCTTTTAATATTAATTTTTCATAGTTTTTAAAATTGAAAAGATAACAATATAATAAGAGTTTTATATTAGAGTCTCATTACTTTTCGAGATTGATTATGATTTTGCATCTAATTATGAAATGATACGATACATGTCAAAATAAACTCATTATTATTTTTCTTAAATGGTTATGAAAATATAAAACATGTTTTCATTTCATGTTAACCAATTTACACGAGAGTAAAAATAAATTTTGTTGGATAAAACTTATTTATTTCTCTCTTGGGTCAAAATTCCTTTTTCTATTAAAACCATGATTTATAAAAATGCCTCCAAAAATATTTATAGTATTACTAAAATTATTTATTAATTAAATTATATCCAATATTTTAGTTTTCAAAAAATGTTTTAATGGAATCTTCATGTCTTTTTCCGAATAATGCCTATTTAGGTTTTACAAAAAAATTAGAATAGAACCTTTGTTCTTATGGGTACAACATGACAGATTTTTTTCATCATGACCATTATTTAATACAAAGAATCTATTAAAAGTTTTCAATGTTATTTTCAATTAAATTTATTTGAAAATGTATTATGTTTTGTAATGTTTTTTTAAAGGAAGAAAGGATATTTTTCTAATGAAATATTTTGAAATATTTTTTAATATTACCTTAAGGGTTTTTATTTTAAAATAAAATAAAATGAATTTAAAAATTTTTTCAGTTCAAAAAAAAATTACAAAGAAGATTGGATATTTTCAAAAATTAAATTTTAATTTTTTTTAATATATTCTTTTATATGTTTTAATGTTTATCTTAAAATTAAAAAATTTCCAAAAAATATTAATTTTTTGGATACAAAAATTTATTTTTAAAAACACTAATTTCCCTGAGAAATGTTCAATGTATTTTTTGAAAATAATTTTCCATATAAGGTGACATCCTTTGATGAAAATTATGCTTCACTAGGGATATGATGAAAGGAAACTATTCTTATTCTATCTCTAAATGGTTTATTTCTATGATGAAATGACTTTGGTAAAATTATTTTCTCTTCCATGCGTTATACAATGATAAAATTAAAATGAAATCCACTTCTTATTCCACGTGTTTTTCTTTGAGGAAATTATGTAATGAATTTGAAAATATTTTAATTTCAATAGGTTATGTTATAATTAAATTTTTTTGAAACCCCTTTCATTCTATGTGTTATGATATGATGAATGTTTTTTTTTTGATTTTGTGACACACATATATATTGTTTGAATTATGATATGGGTGCGGCATATATCCCCCTCTAATGAGATGTGTTATGATTGATATGTAATGAGATAAATCCATCCAAAATAAGGAGTGATCCAAGTTCATTAAGGGACTCTGTTTACTGTGATATTCGTGGGAGTTAACATTGACTACTACGATGGTTTTAGAGTGAAACAATTCCAATATTATTATTTTGGTAATGAGCACTGTCCATTAAGGAAATGATATTATATTCATATATATATTCCAAAATTCCCAATCGTTTCTAAATTTAATGATTTAATGGCCCAAATTTTTTAAATTCATTAGGATTTATACCTTTTGAACATCAAATCATTATTCCATGACTCATGAATTTGATTATTTATATAGGTGTTATGGTTTTCATATGTTATGCTTAGGCACTCATACAATTATTATCACCTTATATTTAAAATATTTTCCCTTATTTAAACTTATTTTGAATCTAAGATCACCCTTTCTTATTATTCCATTCCCTATTATATGAATAAATGTTTTAAATAGGTTATTTCTATTAAGATTACTAAATTTGAAGATATTTTTGTGAGACATTGTTGAACATTCACTAAATATGAAGGCTGTGTACCTAGTATCTAAAGGCACTAAACAAATATGATTCTAAATAATGTTCTTGTTTAATAAAATGACTATTCATTTAAAATATGTAATATAAAAGTATGAGATATTTGGTTCACTATGTTAACCCTCAAATAGTGTTAATTTCGACTTCATTAAATCACACAATAAAAAATATATACCACCATCCCAAAAATGTGATTAACACCAAAAAAATATATCCTAAAAAAAAATCAATCTAAATGATACTAATATTATCTAAATTATTTTTTAAAATACAAAAATCCATTTATTATCTAAAAATATAACATTTATAAAACCAAAGAGTTATCAAAACCTAAATCATGGGTTCATAAATATTTATCCCCAAAAAGTATATCATTTTCATAAAATTACTTTTCAAGGATGTTGATTCCATTTATCATATCATTCAAAAACAATAAAGAAAAATTGACTAAAAAATTCATTGGTGTTTAACATAATCCTCATATCTTTTAGAATACACCATTATATCATTGATAAATATCTCTAAACAACTAAAAATATTAAGATTATACTAATTTAATTTTTATTAAGATAAATGTCATAGTACGTTATGTATGATAGATATAGAAAAAGTGTACATCAATAAAAGAATACAATAAAATTATCACCCATTTTTGTATTATACTTTATTAACTTATAAAAAACAGATATTTATTAAGACATACATTTCTCAAAAAAATTGTAATTATTTTTATTCCAATTAATAAAAAAATTTCATGATAATTTACAAAATATTAATATGAAAAAATAATAAAAATATTTAGTTGATTATGAATAATTTATTTTAATCATATAAAAATTTTAGTTAAAATCCTTCATAATGTTTCCCCAAAGAGAATATGAATTATCCATAGTGTACCACCTGAAAGTGTAACATAGGGTGTACAATTTGGTCAGCTTATCAAGAACCAAGTGATGGTTGAGTTAACTAAAAACATTCCATTTTATGGCTATTAAACCCAAATAGTTCTATGTTAAAACTTATAAAAAACTTTAGTATTTGGGTTATGATTTTAATTTCATAAAATCATACAATCTTTAGTTTACTAAATTTTCATGATGTTATCCCATTAAATAACTTATCCTTTATATTTACACATAGGATTTTTAAAAAATTTATATTATCTAAATCCCAAATCATAACATAATTACCTCATCTTTCCAAAAGGGTTATATATAGTAGTGATATTAGGAGAAACTTTCACTTATCAACCCATAAATTATCCTCAAATAACATCATAATCTCGAAATATATCTAAAAAATACATATATACACACTATAGAATCTAGCAATTGAGATCAATGCAATTAAAGGACTTAAATAAATTATTACACTACAATACATACGAAAAACGTTTTTATGTTTAATGTTTTATGGAATTTTGAAAAACAATTAACTAAGAAGGCCCAATAATTTTTTAAATAATGGAAATTTTTCCACTATATAGGAAACTCTGTATTCCATAACAACCCTTCAACATAATCCACTAATTCTCCATATAATATACTCTACAGAACATTTCATACATGCATATTCTATATATAATGGGGAACTAGAAGCATACAAAAATGGTTAGATGAAATTATATTTAAGTGCAAAGAAAAGTAATAACATTTAATGATCATAAGTAATAATAATATATGGAGATGCATATAATCAAGAAAAAAAATTAAATAATATCAACATAAGGTTATTTCATTAAACATTTGTCATGAAATATGACATGGAATAACATAATAAATGAATCAAGAGACTTTGTAATGATGGATTAATAAACCTGATCCATGAGATCACAACATAGTCATTATAATAAGCATAATACTATGGAATAGAAATTAGTATTTAAAAAATCACTATCATTAGTGACACCCATAAACCCATACATGTGAAACAACTCAATTGTAGTTTCATAAAAATACCCTTTTGGTGTCACTCTCCTGAACCCAAACATGTTGAAAACTACATTTTTCCCACATTTACACATTTCATGAGATTTTATCTTTTAAATAACATATAACAGGGAAACATATGACATGACATATTATTCATCCATATACACATCTTTGACTTGAAATAAATCATTAATAATTTCAAAAACATCATATAGAAATAAAATTGGTTTTATATGTCACATTATAAAGAGTTATGGAAATAAAACGGGATTTGTATCTTTTTAAAATACAATCCCATAATGAAATCATTAATAATTACATCAATAATCATAATAATATAATCCCATGGAATATAATGTTTGATCCAGTGATATTTAGTAATATTATTGGTCTATACCATTCAATAAAGATAATAAATCATATGTTATTTGCACCATATATAATAATTCTATATATATATATATATAATTCATCATGTCAATTGCTTAATGGTATCTAGGTAAAGATCCTTCCACAAAAAAATTTAAATATAGTGTACTTTAGTATAAGTGCATTGAGGGAAAATTATGGCCATACATAAAATTTTATTGGATTGGAATATGGTAGTGCTAAAAAATTTCACCTATATATATTGATGTTTTTTCATTGGTGGAATCATAGGTAATTAATCAAGTAGTGAATCAAAAAACTTTTTTTATTATTTTTTATTTTTATTATTTAAAGAATGATGTAAATGACAATTTATTCATGAATATGAATTTAAATAAATTTTATTGAATAATGGTAAATACATGTACTCTATAAAACCAGGAATCGTGGAAAAAACATTCAAATTGATTAGAACTTTATTCTTGTGAGAATGATTAAATATTATGGTTTTTATTTTAATAAATAATGTCTAAGAAAAAAGGTCACCAATTTATTTTTAAATTACATTTTAAGAATGTTTTTAAATTAAAAATTTGTAATATAATAAATATGTACAATTTAAGAAATCCTTAGTAATTTAATCTTGGAAAATTAAAAAATGTCTTATAGAGAAATATATATATTAGAAGATAATTTTTTTTATTTGGAATAGATCGAAACCATTTTCAAAATATGTTCAAATACACTTATTGAAAACCCATATCATAAGAACTAAATTTTAATTTAATTTCATAAATAAATAAATTAAAGTATCATTATAGTAAAAAACAATCTTTATTACATTTGTGAAAATTAGACGATAAATATTCCAAGCATAAAAATATGGAAACTGAAGAAAATATAAATTTGAAATACTAGGAGTTATTCTTTCCATTGTCAAACATTCATTTGAGAATATATTATATAAAAAATATGATTTTAGTGAAAATAAGTGTCTCTCCATGAGAAAAATAGAAAATAAAATAGTGAAGTCAAATTTTAAGGACAAAATTGGTATATAATATGGTAATCATATAGAGAATTTATGAATCAACAAAAAGTAATTTTCATCGATAAAACTTTTACATGTTGAAAAAAATTTAAATATAAACCATTTAAAGGATATGTAAAATTAAAATAGACATATAATATCATTATGGATATATATTTAATGTTTTAATTAGTAATTTTTTTCATTGTATATCATATATAAGAAATTTTGGTGCATAATAAAAATCTTCCATAATGAAATGAATTTGAGAAAACATAACTTTATACCATTTTTTTAATTTTGGAGTCAAACCCCTATGAGAGAAAGAATATGGAATAGAAAATTTAATATAATTAAATTTAATATAATTTTTTTACAAAATATTAATTTTTTAGTAAATATACCATTCTAATGAAATCCTAGTATTTGATAAGAAATTCTTCCCAAGAGGTAAAAATTGATTCAGGAAACCTATACTATTTGAATAAGAATTTAACAAGTTCCAAATTATGTATAGGGATAAAACCTAAATTTAAATTATGTGTCTAAAATATAATTTATGACATAAAATCTCAAATGAAAATTTTATACACCATATTAAAAAAATATGTGATGCCCAGAATCAAATTTGTCACATGGATTTGAAAATGATACTAAAAATCCCTAACCATGCTCAGGATATGTTCTATGTATTCACCTAAAATCATGAGTAATCAAATAATGTGGGTAAATCAACATTTTAGGGAAATTGTTCTTCTATATTTAATTTAATATATATTATTTATTATCAAAAAAATTATTTTTTTTATATATTTTTCTTATGATTGCATGAAAATTTAATAGGTGTCAGATTATATTGATATATTTGGTAATAGAAGACGATGATTTAATATAAAGTCAAGTATATTATATAACTTTTATAGAGTCAGAAAAAATAATAATCTTCTTATTAACTTATAATTACATTATTTTTTACGTTAATACGGTCATATATGATATTGTTTTATAATATTTTTTAATTTTGTGGTTAAACAAACCCAAACAAGAACACACTATATCTCGATGGGTGATTATGGTTATGGAAGTGTATAATATAATTATAGAATATGAATTGTGTTATTATCTAAAATTTTTATTTTTGTGAATATTTCTGGATGATGATTGGATAGAAAATTAAAATCTAGATAAAAAATAGAAAATGTTACTTTGTGGAAGATGCAGTCCTCACAACACATAGTTGAGGATATCATTTCATAGGGAATGAATTGGAAAATAATGTGGATTATAATTTTTATATTCATATTCATAACTATATTATATATTTCAAATTTATTATTCAATTATATTATTATAACTTTTTTAAATGTCGGTGGCAAAAAAATAAGATGACATTTCACTGAGAAAGTAGTATGCACAACACACGATGGATGTTCATTTGTTTTTATTAGAAGATGCAAAGGAATAAATAATATTTGTTAAAATAATAATACAAAAGATAAATATAGTAACAATACATATGGCATTATACTTCTATGTTTAGTGTATATTTGTAAGAGAATCATTAAAATGAAATGGTAAAAATCATGTAATAGTTATGTTGATATATTTAACTTCCACATGACTAAATCCTTTAAATTAAAGGAAATAATATATAATTTACTAACTAGAGAAATTAGTTTTAATAAGTGAATTATAAGATAGGTAAATTGGGTAGGGTTTTAAGGATATTTATGTGTGATAGTGGAGCATTGAAAGGGTTGAAGTGGTCAACATTTCTAAGTGAAGATAATTGAATTTTTTTCAAAACAATTTAATTTTCAATTTTAAAATTAAACTATTCAATGGTTAAAAACTCAAAAAGAAAAAAATAATTATTTTTTTATATGGTTTCGATAAAACATCAACTAGGTATTTACACACAACATTAAAACATGTTTGAAGCCATTAACTATTATATTTTAACATTTACAATTTTTTTCTTGTAATGGTGTCACTAGATTTACCATAGTAGCATAAATTTTTCGGAACATATAAAGTAAAAATTATAGATATTTTTTTGGATGTGATAAAGTTAATTTAATTTATGTTTAATTTTATCTAATTTCTAAATAAAATAAATTTAAATATAAAATTAAAACATTTTATATACAGAAAAAATTGGAGAGAAATTTTATTTTCACCATTAACATATATTAATAATATTTAGTGTTTTTTACTAATTAAATGTGTTATAATATATTTAAAAAACATTTTTAAAAATAATTTTAAAATCATTTTTAGAGAATATTAGTTTATTTTATTAGATAAAAACAAAACAATTCTTAAAAAAAACGTTCTTTGTAAATAATTTTTTTACCATTATCATCGTAAAAATATAAAGCTGGCATAGTCATACTATTATGCATAAAACTCAAATTTTACTTATTACATTATATAAATATTTTTATCTGAAATATTAAATTTATTTTTTTATATTTTATTTATATACATGATGAAAATTAATTTTTCAAATATGTGAATAAAAACATTTTTTAGAATAAAATGTTACTTATGTTTCCTAAATAATAAATGTTGGTTTTATTAAAATAAAAGGGTAAATTTAAATAATTTATTTTACTGATAAATATATATCTTTTATATCCTTATGTTTCAAAAAAAATATTTTAGTTTAATATTTTATTAATTTAATATCATAAAACTAACTAGTTTTTATCAAAATATGTATTTTAACTATTCACCTAATTTCACTTATTATTGCAAATTATGAAAAATTCATTCTAATCTAATATTAAAATTCTTAATCTAAAAATGAAGCTATATTTTCCAAATAAAAAATATTAAAATCATAAATTTATTCACTAAATTAATGTACAATTAATAAATAAAAACTACTTCTATTGTAAAACACACATTTAAAACGTTAAGTGGTGTTTATCCTATTTGGAATGAGTTTATAATTAATTAATAAATTTATATCCAAAATTTGATTACTTATATTTAAATAATTTTATTTAACATATCATGTAATATTTCATCTTAATGTTTTTTGGAGAACAATCTATCGTCACAATATTTATTTAAAGTATAACATATATAGTAAATTGATTGGTCCTTATAATGCATTGATAAAAAGATGGATCAAACATGGTTGTATTTTAATTCTCTACCACAAAATGGAAGTTAAACCAAGGCCACATCTTTTCTCTCGTGTTGTCTCCCTTGAGTAATTAATCTGCTTGGTTTTTTGGGGTCAAAATGTATTAGAAAATTTTACCTCATCTCTTTGTTTTTAACTCCTCTTATACCTCCTTTATTTCAATGGATTATTAGGGGAGTTTCATATTGCCTTTGTCTAATTCTAGAGTTAGTATTGATGGGGATTTTTTTGGTGAGGTGTGAAAGTAGTTTCCATTGATGTTGTTGGTGAATGACTCCCTATTATTCTATTCATATGTGGTGAATTCATAAAAATCATTATTTCGAGTTAGAGGATTCAATAAATCTACCTTATTTTGTGAAATTCGTGGGATTAATATGAATTTTCTTACTTGGATGTGTAGTTTGGATTATCATAGTAAGTATAATAATATATATTAAAAACAATAAATGTTAAATATGTGATCTACATGTGTTTATATGAATTCATGACAACAATTTTTCACATGGATCATGATAATGGTAAATACTAAAAATCATTAATGTTTTTTAGACCTGTGGGTTTCATATTTGGTTCATTATTGGATTCATCAATTTATGAAATTCTGATCACATAAAATCTATAATTACTTATTTTTTCAAAATAATGTAATTGAAAAAAAACTAGTTTTAATATTGATGAACATTGTATTACATGATGCAGAAATTATTATTGTGGATTTTTGATAATCATTATTATTATAGGTATGTTTGAATGATTATTGTGGGGATTTCTGATGGTTGGAGTAGTGGTAAAAATATATTATTAAATTGGGTTAATTGTTGGACATGATCACTGTTTTAAATCGTGATGTGGAAATTATACTTCCAATATATGGATGGATTGAGGGAATGATTGGTTCGTTGTTGTAGATGTCTAGGTTGGTAAAGGTGGATAATACCGTATTTCCCTATGGTGTGGAATATATATGGTCATGATGAAATTGGTAGTGGTGGGGATGGAATTGAGTAACCTAATGGATAAAAAATAATAATCTATGACTCAAATGAATTAAAAATGTTAGTTGATTAATGTAGGTTATTGATGGAGTCGATTTTCATTAAATATAGAATTTAATTGGTTAATGAATATATGATTGTTAGAAAATAAGAAATAATAAAATATATAAATAAATTTTCTTAATGGGATTTCTTACATGTCTTATTTTTTGGTTATACATGGGAATTAAAGTTTGTTTTGTGGTATATTAAATAACATTGCGGTGATAATGGGGGTGTTAAAAGAAGTTTTTCTTGGGATGTACTATTTAGTGCAAACCCAATGGTTGCGATTGTGCGTGGAAATACTAAATTTTATTTCACATATGATTTCTATTTGAACCAAAATTGATTTTAATAATCTTACTGATGCATAACATATTTTTATTCTAGTTTTTTTCACAAAAATCCATCATTGCAATAAAATGGATAGATGACTTCTCCCAATTCCCCACACACCCTTCCATGTGTAACACATTATGTGTTGTCTTGTGGTATACAAGGTCATACTACAATAGTATTTGGTATACTAGAAAACTATACAAGGAATTCATGTTGATCTACATATTTCACTGGAAGACACTTTGGGATATTAGTGATGTGGATTTTATAAAGGCACGAGAAAACCATGTGTGGTATTGAGCTATGGATATGGGATATGTTCATCAGCAACCTATGTGGGGGTATTTAATAGATATGATGTGTTGGTGTGGATGTGAGGATATATATTGGGGGTCACACATATTAGGGAATGAGGATTATGACCTTAATGTTCATGATCCTCTATTATATTAGATATAATATGTGTGGATGAGACATGGTGTTTTAAGGCATGGTTGTACAAGAGATTGGGAGAATATGATTGTTTACATTGGGTCTTGTGAGTGACCAAACCAGTTTGAAGGTTATTGTGGATGACTTCATCTTATATATTAAATTATATTTTACCATACATGGATGTGATAGTTAGTTAAAAATCCTTAGTGAGGATGGATAATAGTTAACCTAATATTATCTATTTTTTGGCTGTTTTTTCACTGATGCATTAATAATCTTTTTCTGTGTTTTCATGTGAGGTGTTGAATATTATCTCATTGAGCATACATGTTATTATCATGACTATATATTTATAATGTTGTATTATTTATATTTTGAGTGTGCAAACTGATATGGGAATTTCTATCCAAGATCATGGGATTGGATATGGAGATAATGGCACTGAATTTATTTAGATTATTATATTTGAATTTTTATTTTTTCTAATATATTCAAACGTTGTGGGATTATAGTGGATTGTATTTTATTTATATATTTTAATTCATTGGTGTTTTATTTCATTATTATTGTGTAATATCAGGGTATGCCTACCATTTATATTTTTTATACCTTTAGTTATAGTCGTTGACCTATAGCCTATTAGAGTTGGGACTTTAGGGCCAATGTCATATTTATTATATTACCAGGAGATGATATGGGATTAAACAACCTAGGATAACCTCAAAAATTGAAACTAAACTAAGCCTCTTCATTATTGTAGGGAATTATAAATCCCCATGGGATGCTGACTAACACCCGAGAATCAAAAAAAAATATAGAGAATGGTTTTTACCAACCTCAAGCCGAAAACAAGTCATATATATACATAGAATTTGGAAATAGTGGAATATAATATAGAAAAATATATATTCCATGACTGATAAAAGGAATTAGAAAGGATACAAAAAAATAAATAAATTATAACATCCCAAAGTAAATGTCCAACAATACAGGACACCAAAAAGAGAATTAAAAACTCTATTTGATGGAGTGGGAAAACTCCCAACATCTCACCACCATATTTCTTTTCTCAACTTATTGAAACCTCACCACTATTTTTTTGATCCTTGAATTTTCCTATCAAAGAAATAAATACCAAGGTCTATGCACATTCGAAGTGGTTTGTAGGGTGTGATCCAAATAGGCTTTGTAGTATACCACCTAGTAGTTCCGAAATAGGTTACTATATAACAGTAAATACATTATAAAAATTAATTTAAATAAGGATAAATAATAATTTAAAAAATTATGTCAAATGAATGGTAAAATATTCTAATTTTCCATAGTTCAGAATAATTGACGAAAAATAGTTTTAGATTATATCTCATATATAAAAAAAAGTAATCAAAGCTAATAAATATCATAAAAAGTTGTGGAAACATAACACAACCTATCACTATATTATAGGCTAGATAGATAACCCTTACCCAAACATAGATAATCACATGAAACAAGTCCATGCACAAATTCATATAATAGGTATATTAGAGAAACACCCTTGAAATTGAACCCCACCAATAGTTTCTGTCATTCCAATAGAATAAAAGGCCTTGGGATAAAATGAAATCCCAAAAAGTGAACCGCCTAAAATTTTCAATGTAAGAGGCATATTACTACACATTCCTCCTAAGTACCCAATAAATTCCTTGTGCTATATTTTCTGAATCATTTAATAAAATCAATCCTTTTATTACCACTTCATCAATCATATTCACAATTCATAAAAATAAAATTTATTTTACAAAAAAATGTGAAAAAATTTATTTTCTCAAAAACCAATTTACTTGTAAGAATCAATGAATCTTTTCAATTTATTTAGAAAAAAATTATAAAACAATGGAATTTATGGTTCATCTAACATAGGATTGAGACAGAACAACCTATCACAAACTCAGGTCAAAAACCAGGACCGATGTAATCCACAACCACTAGATGGATCACATAAAAAAAGGTATATCAATGATTCTCACAATTTTGAATCACATTACATTATAAAAATATTTGGAAGATATATTATGGAACACAAATATCGATAACTACACACCTTCTACACCACAACCTATAATGGAATAGCCCCATAGAGAGAATACCCTAATGAATCTAGAATATATCAATAAGAAAATCACCAAAAGATCAATGGATATAAAAATGAAACACAATGAGACCTCCATGAAAATGGAAATGAAGAATGTGAAGGATCACATATAATAGAGACTCATTGTAATCCCCATGAAGGTCAAGCCTTGAATTATTTTTTTCAGAATGAGTGCAATGCATAAAATATCCTTGGATAGAACCTACGGTTTGAGATAATGTCCTAAACATTGAAGGAAAAAAGAATAATATATGAAACATAATAAAAACTTATAGTCCCGAAAAATTCAATTCATGATTCCCTATCAAAACTTCTATTCCACAATTTACAAAATACAACAGAAAAGACATCACCTTGGGATGAATTAGTATTGATGAACATTTTCACGAAATGAAACTCTTTCATAGATTATATAGTTTTTTTCTCTAAATCAAACTCTTAAAATCTAACTTGCAATGAATTCCCATCATGTAAGCAGTTCATGATGTGAATGTGTCTAGTGAGTAGTGTTTAGATTTGATTTTTCTGAAAAATAAAACTATAATCATATGAAAAGGTCTGTTAACCTAAGGTAAACCCATTAAAACCATAGAAAAATTTATACCATGAGTATATTAATCTTTAATTAAATCATATGGGAATATTAGTTAATTTAAAATGAAAAATTATCATCATCCTTGAAAGACCGATAAAACTCCAAAACAAAATGGAAAACAAAAAGAGATAGAATATATACATGAAAAAATGAAACTAGATACTACAAACACCCCACAAAAATAATTTCTGACCCCAAAAAGTATATAGAAGAATGGTGATCTGGAAATTGTTGAGAAAATTTCTCCATCACTAAAATTTAACACTCCAACATATCAAGATAATTTTATCCTTGAATCCATAATACCCTGACCATCTAAATAGACTTACCGAGCAAGTATTTCACTTAAGATTCAATACTCTATAATAGCTACTCTACAACAGAATAATATTTCTCTAACATTCACTCTTCCCATATAATAATATAAGAGGAATCGAGATGATACTTCTGCATTTGAGATATGAGGAAAACATAATAAATTCCAATCAACTATGGTTGTAATTCTAATTGATACACTTCCTACAAAATCCACTCATTGATCATAAATGGAATAGCATATATTAGAGATAACATCCATAGTTTTCCAAGATGACGAAGGCCAAATCGAGGATAAAATATCAAGAAAACCGATCCACCAATGGAAAACACTAAATGATGAAATTGATGATCCACATATGATTTCTTTTGACTTTGTTTTGTTACCAAATTCTAATGTACTTCATGAATCCTCACTACTGTCTCTTGAAAGATAATCAATCCCAAATGGGAGGATTCACCAAAAAAATTCCAAAAAATGTGGTTATTATCATGAGAAACCAAAATAGTTTTGAACTGATCTACTCTAATAGACATTTGATAAATTTCATTAAAATAAAACTCAACCAACAATAGATGTAAATATCATAATCCCAAAAATCCACGACAATGTCATGGAGAATATAATCTAGGATAGGAATATCACACACCATTTAACAATCCATCTGTGGATGATAAAGTATGCTCAACTTGACTAAAGTCTCAATCACAACCTGGTGACTCTTTTTAAACCTTGTGGTAGACCTATGATCTTTTTCAATGACAATGATAGAGGAAACCACATTTAACCTCAAAAAATCATACCAATACAATATACACATATTTTTAACATTTGTGGTGTCCCTGATATCTAGAAAAGAGCTAATTTTTCAACTAAAAAAATCACCAAATTGGAAATACTCTCCCTTTAGGGGGTCCATTGTAATCCAACATCCAATTCCATCAACACCTCATCCCACTTCCAAGATGTAACTTGATAAGGCCGAAGAAAACTAGAAGGTTTCAGCTGATCTCCTATTATTTGTTATTATGTGTAACACGAGGACACATAATATGAAATGTCATACTTCCTAACCAAACACCAGAATCACCATCTAATGTCATAATACATCTTTATTATTCCTATATGAAAAACCCATGGAAATCTATGGAATTCAAAAAACTGAGCTCCACATGTATTCTAAAATGAAAAACAAATCCCCAATGTGGAGAATACCAACTGATGGGATATACCAACTGATCAAGAATTTCTCAAATTCCTTTAATCCAATTATCATGATGTTGAAACTATTCAATAGACTCAAGGATAAATATTTATTTCTGAGCACTAGTTATAACCATACCTGAAACATCCTCTTGATTATCCATATGTTATGAGTAAGAAATCCCATAAGGTTCCACACATCCTTCAGCTCTAAATTTTTTTATTGGAAATTCAGGTTAAGATAATATATAATAAAATTTCCACTACTGAGGGTGAAAAAAATGTCAATGTTGATCATATGAAGGTATAATACCCACCTTCTTCATCTCAGATTCATGTATTCTGAAAAAAGGCATATCTTAGACTCTTACTACAAGTAATGAATGTATCTTCTCCCTAAGGAGATAATGGTCCCAAATATAAGAACATGCATCATTATGGAGAGTTCAAATAATGAGTGGGTTTGTTCTTCTATTTTGTATGAACATCACGAGATCCATAGGACATAACAAGATCATATTATATAATCATGTAACCAATACCATTATATGAGGCATCATAGTAGAATACATACACAATATTGGGATAAATTAAAACAAGGCTATGATTTGATGTCAAAAATCATTTTAGTTAATCTAATGAAGACTTTAATATCATATACCATATGAAATTCACCCATATTATAGTAAAATAAATCAAGAGTGACACCAAATTCAAGAAATAATTGACGAACCATTGAAAATATCTTGAGATACATAAGAATATCTGAATCTCAATGAGGTTTTGTGGCTCCTCCCTTGTCAAGAAAACATTAAACATCACAGGATCAATTGACTAGCCACATGGGAAAGAGGATACTTATTCTTCATTTTTTTCTATTTCAACAACTAATAGTCTATGCACTATCGAACTGAACAATTTTCCTCCTAGGAAAAGAACACTGGGTATATCCATGGTGAAACGTTGGTGTGAACAAAACCATTCACAATCAGATCATCTAACTAAATATTGAAATCCTTCAGTTTCACTAGGTCCATACGATAGCTGGTTTGTGATATAGGATACATACCAGAACTCTGACAAATTGTAATCTACACCACCATCTATGGAGGTAGACTAAAGAATTAATATAGGAAAATGTTAGGATAATACCCAATAAATTTGATAATATCAATAACAGAATAAACATCATTATATTCAAATATAGAAACATATAACATCCACCTAATCTCTGGGAGAAATGATCATGAACCACCTGACCTCAAACCCCACTATTTATAGAACACCTAAGAAATACCATTGGTAGATAGTAATGAGCCACACCAATGATATAAATAAACCTTATCATGATGAGTGATATGAAAATAAATCCCAATTATGATGTAAAAAGATCTATATTGAGAGCATAGAAATCCCAGAATAACTCTGCAAATGTTATTAATTTATCAAAAGATAGAAATTGAAACCCCTATTCATCCATATTTCATAGAGGTGTCTCTATAATTATAATACTGTGAATGGGAACCACCGGATGTTTCAATAAATGAAAATTTGGTCATAATTAAATGAGAGGTTGGTCTCAATATCTAATCTTGTACACACTATAGAATAAAATATAAAGATATTACATATCACTATTGTTGGTACTATTTCAACCACTGTCAAAAACCAATCCACTACATTAATGTGCTTTAATCTTAAGAGCTGTGGCTGGAGCCCATTTGATGTTAAGGTATCTCAATACATCATAGTGGAATTTTATACAAATGATCAATAATAATAATGAGGAATATATATACTTATGGGACATTTATAAATGGTCATAGAGTCCATAACCATGTCATGTCTTTTCATGTAAAAACCAAGAACATAGGGTTGTAAAAACTTTCCACATTGGTAGAAATTCATAAGAACATGATATGTTTTTATGTAATGATTTAGTAGAGAAATTATACTAAGAATCACCTCCACCACCACTATGATGAACATTACACTTCATTTTCTTTCCTTATATGCCACTAAAGATTACACTGGGTAAAGGAGATGTCCCAAAAGTCCAATATTTCATTACATGTTAATATTTTATAGAATTTATCTTTATACTATCTCTACCTTGTTATAAATGTTCAAATTGAATACCTACAATCTAATATATGGTCACAAACCTTGTAGGGTATTTTGAGCCTTCAGCTGACCATTATTTCCAACCTCTTGAGAAAATAATCTATCTATGTGAACTAGTTGGTGCATACTAACATGGATCACTTTAGCTACTAAAAAAAGAGAAATCATGAGATGTTTCTATCATCTGAGAATTTGGAGAATAATTATAGAAGAATAGGGTCTTCAAAACCATCCACTCTAAGCCCATGTTCCTATCATCATGTACCCTGGAATCCCACCATTGATTGTTGGGACCCTCAGGTTGGATCTTCTTAAACATCACATTTATATTTTCAGGTTTATCTAGAAATTTAATGAAAATATTAATATTTAGTATCCCATCCTCCACTGCATGGGGTTAATTCATACCCTTGACCTAAGGTGGTTTTCCATGTTTGAACTCTCAAGATTTATCATTTTCATCAATAGCTATTTGTTGTACCTCCACAAATCCATTCTAAAATGGCTGTTCATTTTGATCCATAGAATAAAATACTAAGACAATAGACTCTAGAAGTTTCGGATACAATGGAATATGACCTTTAGGAGCATCTGTTTTAACCTCGAGTACATCTATGGAAGAAGTATCGATGGAATTTTAATGCACACAAAAAAATATCATCAATGATATTATGATAGGATAATCACATTTCATAACAGAACACGATAAGAATAAAATGTGATTAATATTAAGAACTCAACATTGGAGACACATATCCCAATATCCATTGGTAACATGAGTCCCATCATATAAAGATAATTCTAGGAACTCAAAAAACTACCTCTCAATTATTTAAAATCACATCTCACATATATCAACTTCACAATACTTATAGTAACCATGATATGATACAAAACCGAGACAACCAACCATGGATACCCCTAAACATGGCACCAGAATGGATCCTATACATACCTGAATGGCATTCCAAATCCACATGTGATGGAAAGAAGGACCAGTGCATCAATAATAAATAGAAAGAAATATTTCACCAAACCTAATGTAAACAACATGTAATATATAAATTTTTTAAGAGAAACTAATGAAAAGAAAAAAATGAATATATATATATATATATATATATATATTAATTAAAAGAAGTCAATGTAAATGATACAATACACGCCATCAGAACAACCCAAAGTACATGTCCAAAAAAAGGACAACTAAAACAAAAACTAACTAATTCATGTGATAGTGTGGAAAAACTCCCACAATATCACCACTAACTACCCAAACTCAAATGATAGAAACCTCACCACCTTACTAAGAAAAATTTCCATTTCCTACATCAAAATACATAACAAGGTCCACGCATCAATGAGATTGTGTGAAAGGTGTGATCTAAATGAGATCAGTAGGATCCAACCTAGGTGTTCAATAAAAACTCCCTATATAAAAATTCAAACATTTTCAACTATAATGAAAAACATGTTTGATAACCTACTAAAATGTTTTTATATAAAAATCCAAGTAAAATATTCCCTCCATTATATTGACCTAAATAATATAGGTAAAATAGTTTCAATGAAAATAACATATATCAATGTAGGTATTGAAAACCATGTAATAAAAACCAAAAGAACATGTAGCATCTTTCTAAGGATCACTACAGTTATGGCTAGCTATAACACTCATACCCAAAAATTGGCAGTCATTTGCATTAACTCCCTATACATATGTATGGAATCAAGATAGTATAGGAACACCCTATAATGATAACCACCATCAGTGCCTAAAAATTCGGTAGGAAAATAGGCCTATGGAGTATATGAACACTATATAATTAACCCCACAATGTCATTATCAATGGAAAAGGCATGTTACAACACCTTCATCCTCAGTACCCAAGGCTATCTAGGAGTTATGTTTTCAAAATATTCACATCAAAACATTCTTTGAAAACTAATTCACAAATACATTTCATATTTCTTTAAAAATAGATTTTCTTTTACCAAAACATATAAAAACCCAATATTTTCTCCAAATCCCTTTTACAAACATATTGAAATAAATCATGAAAATTTATTTGTGAAGTATTTATAAAAATGGAGTATTCAAGGTTCATCCAAAATTTTCTAGAGACATAAAAACCAACCATAAACATGGGTCTCACACCAAAAGCGATGAGATCCACAACAACATGAAGAAATAAATAATAATATATGAAGTCCATATAAAAAATTATCACACTCTAGAATCAAGTTCCATAAAAATAAATGTCTTATAGGATTATATTTTTCACACGCCATGTGGAAAATGAAACAACTCCACCCCAAACAATAAAGGATTGTCCCTAGAAAAAGATCACAGAAAAGATATAGAAGGAATCAATAAGAACATCACCATAAGATAAATGGATCGAAAAACACTATGAAATAATGATTATACAGTCAATAGTAATGAGTAATAAAACCCAAATCTTAAATTTAAAGATGTAATACTACCACTAAGAATTTTAGGCACCAAATGATGTTATCCGGAATGAGAAGAGATACCCATAATTGCCTCAGAGAGCACTTACAATTTTGATCGAGATAAAGAGGACCATATATAAAATGGTAAAAGAATCAGATGTAAAGTGAGATAAAAAACATTGGTTCCTATAAATTGACATATCTAATCCATTTCACAGAATTAATTGAATAATTTAAAAAAGACACTAAAAAAGGCATCACCACTGGTTGGCCAAATCTTTATTGAGATTTTCATAATGTTGAGTAGTTTAATGGTTTCTAATTTTTCACACTTAGAATTAATCTCACCGAATCATCCCAATAATTAATTATTTTCTTGTAACTATTTTATGGAATGAATATTTTGAGAATATAGTGTGAAATAAATATTTATTAGAAAAAAACAAGAATTACTTCCAAATATATCTAAATATCTAGAACCCGATGATAATTTTGATATTTTTTTATTCGGACACTTCGAGTAGAAATAGATCACTGAAGATTAGGCTATTTTCCCTAAAAATCATTCTAATTATCTAAAGGCTCTCAAATCACTAAAAAAGGAAACAAAAAGAGAAACAATATATACCTGAAATATATTAATGAAATGTTACAAGTTCCCAGTGGATATGGGTCATAAAATTTTTTCATTTTAATTTTATATTTAGAAATTACATTTCATAGATTTTTTTATATTAAATCCTTTTATTTATAAAGGAATCATATTATATGGGACTCCATCATATCATTCTTAAAATTCCTTTTTTGATGGCATTGAATTATTATGATAAAGGGTGGAAGAGTTAATATAACCATGAGAATATTGATTTGGTGAATCTTTCTTTTGGTTGATTAATTGATTTATATTGATGAAATTTCAAAAACAGCATAATTTTCTGATTTAATATGGTTTCTTTCAATTAATTTATTATTAATGTTAATGTAATGATGGGGTTTTTATTATTTTAATTTCAATTCCCTTTAGTTATTCTAATCCATTGTGATAAATTCTTTATAACACCAGGTTTCATAAATGATCTTTGAATTTTCATAACTTCTAGAAGTATATTGATAAATATACTCAATGAATGAATATTTAAAGATAAATTTAGATGATCGAATCTATATATTGAATATTTATTTTCACCACTTTTTCATTATAGACTAGCCGTTCATTTTATCTCTTTTTAATCCATAGAGACCCTGATATTTGTTGGAATAAAGACACATTATGAACCCATTTATACATAGTATCATAATATTGGATATTTTTTAGATTTATAATCAAATAATTGTGGGTAAAGTGTGGTTAATTTATGTTTTTAGGGATGATATACATTTAAAAATAATAATGTGTGGTGTTATTATTTTTTAATTTTTGAAAAAAATTAAATTCAAAGTACTTTAATAGCTACCCACTATAACGGGAAAACTAAAACATTCTCTAGAAAATGGGAAAATGTTTCATTGTCATTATTTTCATTATTTTTTCCCAATGATATTACAGAAGAGTTATTTTTGGTTCTTATCATTTTAATGTTATATTTCAGAGGATGATATTTTTATTTATATTTATATTGTTTATCATGCATTTTACTTAAGACATTACCCTCATTTTTAATAATTAAATATGAATTTTTCACTTAAATACATACTCCAACATCAACCTTAGAGACATGATATAATTAATTTAATTTTCTCATGATATTTTTTGGTTTTATTTATATGTGTGTATTTAGGAAAATTACAATCTTTTCTATATACTATATATACTCTATATGGTTCATAACTCCAATTTTAATGAACATGAGTGATAAATAAAATAACTTCTCAGTAAGGTTCATAAATAGTGTGAGAAAATACTAATAATATGTAAAAATATTCCAATGTAAAGGAGGAGAACTATCCAGTGGAGTGGTAAATAACAAGGTTTATTTTTTTATTAAAATTTAAGGTGTTGAAAATATTTATTTATATTATTCTTGAAAATCTATATTCCGTTAGAAATTTTTAATTCATATAAATTTATTTTAAATCATATTTATGATGGATTTTATTTTTAATGATGCGTAATTATATTCTTGAGGATAGTTAATGATATATCTATTGAAAACATTGATAATAAAAAATATGAATGTTTTATTAATTTTTTTATTGATAAAGGAATTATTGTTTTCTAATAAATTATGTTTGTAATTATATATGGAGGTAATTTTATTATAGTTTATATTGGAGTGTAGTAGATTAATTTATAAATATATTTTAGGTATACTTCTATTTTGTTTTGGAAAAATATACATGGTAATTTAAATAATTATTCTAGAAAAAATGTCTTCTATTATGATGCCTTTGACTGGATAAAAATAAAATACAATCAAATAGAGCCCAAACCTAGCACATAGAATAGTAATACAAACACAGGTGAAGTAGTGGACCCAACTTCATGGGAGATCTATTTCATAGGATGATGCAGTATTATAATTGTCAAGGGTTCCATAATAGGAGGAAACACCCAAAATGTTCACAAAAAATCACATACACTACACTTCAGTGGAGTAGAGTGTGTTTCTATACATATCAATTGATTGAGATTTTAATGTAAATTTTGATGTAGGATTGATAATAATTTTTTACAAGAAGAGTTTCAATTATCCATGGCTATATATATTAGAGTGTGACTAGTCAAGGATCACAAACAAATGTGTCATGAATATTCACTATGTTCCACTTTACATTGTGAGATTGGGGGAATTTTCATGTGACTTATTGTGGAAATATGTGATAAAGTATAAATATTGAAGACAAATATTCGTAAAATTATCATAGAATAATGATCAAATAATTATTAAATGACCTATTTAGAAGGAGATAATATTTTCAAATCATGACTAAATATCTTGGAGCGCTATATCACAATTTTTTTTAACATTGAAGACAAATCCAAGGAGATGTGTTGATTGAACTATTTCCAAAATTATTACATTGAGATTAAAATTACTTTTTTATGAAATGATATAATTGATAATTAATTAATATAGTATATATTTTCACTTGAGATACTGCTTATATGGGATAATATAGGCCATTATGTCATTTTTTATAAAATAATTAACATCAATGGTTGGGAAAATAATGAGTTTTAGTTCGATTAAAATTATTATTTAATATATTTAGGATATTCTATATTATTCAATTGGGATATGTTTTAAATTTTAAATCAAATATGATTTATATCGATGGTTTTATGGTCATTTTAGTTCCCATTAGTTTTACTTCCTTAGGAAACAGTGAGCTTCAATTTATCATCTCACCAATGTTATCCCGATCATGGTGTGAGAAATAGTCTGGTTGAAGAAAATTACTAATTTTTTTTAGTACCCATAGATGTGAGAATCTTAATTACATTACATAATGTAATTATTTTTTTATAATACATTCCAAAGACCTTTATGATTTAATGTTCTATAGTATCATGAAAAAATATTAACTACTAAAACTCATGTCTTTTTCAAATAATGGAAATTTTCAATTAGTATAAGAAACTACTTAATCAATAAAAAAATCATCAATATGTCCTACTAATTCTACACAATATAAACACTTCAATCCATTTAATACATTTCATATCCATATAGCCAAGGGAAATAAAAACATAATAAATATGTGAGATCAAATACCTAGTAAGGGTGAACATAAGTAAAGGAAATCATGGTTCAAAAGTGGTAATATAATGACAATATTAGTACAATCAAGATAAATACAATAATTGTAACCATAAAATATTATATTATAAGACATGACTCAAGGAATAAGACATGAGAAAACATAATAAATGAATTAAGATTATATCAAATTGTGAGTCAAGAATCATGATCAACTATAACATAACATAGTCATTAGAATAAGAGTTATAATATGGGAAAATAATATTATTGAGAGACATTAATTTCATGATTCACACACCTATACACATAAATTTTAGAAATATTATTTTTAACCATATATACATTACCACTGTGACACACACACTTTCTCCCATTCTTGATAACAACTAATGTTTTCTCAGACACACACACACACATAGATATATATATATATATATATCATGTGATATAAAAATTTAATCAATATATTGGTGGATGATGTTGTACCAAACCCACCATTCATCCATCCATACTTGTTCCACTCTGAATCAATAATTAATCATTTCATAATTAACACTTGAAAAAAAACAAGTTTCATTCAGCAGTTGATAAAATATTGACAAAAAATTGTTTTCATATCCTTTTCAAGTGAAATAAAAAAATAAATATTTTATGATTTCATAAATAATCATAAAATGATAACCCCATGTGAAATAAATGTCTATAAAAATATTTTTAGTAACATTGATTGTAATATCATTTAATAAAAATAATAATGTATAAGGTGTTTCCACCGTACAGATAAATAGTATATTGATAAATAATTAATTCCCCATATCAATCAATGTATTAAATCTTGGTGACCACCCTTTAAGAAAAGAAATAAAAAATATGGAATTTATGGTGGAAATAAATTTTAAGGAAAATATTTATTAAACACTAATGTTGATATGGAAAAAAATGTAGTGATGGGTAATTTCCTTGATTGAATATATCATTACATAAGTTTTCAAAAGAAAGAAGTTGGACAGGTATAATTTAATGAATGACATAAATAATATACCAAGTACTACATAGTCTGAATAAATCAATGATGAAATAATAAAATTCAATTAAAATGTTCTGAACTCAAAAGAATAAAAGTGAGTTTCAAAAAATCATAGGACATCCAAAAAATTAGAATCATGATTAATTGGAGATGATATTTGAAAATAAATAATAAAAACCATAAATAATGGGAGGATCATGATATAAGTTATTAATTGAATATAATATAGACCATTATAATTAAAACACGGTGTATAATAAGAAGTATGCCTTATGTCAAACAAAAATGGTCAAGTAGAATATTTTCATCTTATCCCATGTGTTGAAAAAATGTTATTTTGAGCTTTGAATCCATTTTCCAGCTTTATCTCATCAAAAAAATATGAAAATACATTGGCATAGCATATCCCTTGGAAAATTATTGAATTTGAATGTATCATGGAGTTTATGAAAAACTCATATGTGTTGTTTTGGTTCTTAGTATGATTTATCAGTGAAATAAATTTAATTCACAATCAGTTATATGTTTTCATACTTTATAGAGATGGGATTCTTAGAAACTAGAGGCACTAGAACACATCTTTTTTACCCCAAAATTGAATATATTCCACACTCCTTTATCTTAATTTTTCTCAACTATCCCCCTTTCAAAAAATGATTCATTATTTCTTCTCTCTATAAACTAGATATTCAATTTTTATTCATATAAATCCTCAATCTAATTTATATTTTGAAATTGAAATAAAAAAAATTGTATTCACATTTCATATCCATTTCCTGAGTATAGTAATCACGCATCAATTATCTATACTCTAAAAATAATAGCTCAAAAAATCAAGAATAATAAATTAATATAAGAATGGTGGATAAATAAAAGAGTCCATATATCAATTTTTCTTAAATCAAAGTCCATGAAAATGATACAAAAAAATCTAACCATTCATAGGGAATCGTTAATTATTATGCAGTATCATGTTTATAATTTATTATAAATCTTTCCAAATAACAATTACCTATGATTAATATTTGTCTAGTGCATTGTCAAACCCAAAGAGATTATGTCTAGGAAAAAACTAATCAGATATATTGGAATTATTAAATAAATAAAATTATAACTAATAAAAATAAAACATTGTGGATTAAGGTACTCTATTATTATAAAAATCATGGTTCATTATTTTTTAAATAAAAAAGATATAAACATATTAAAATTTTCCACTATATATTTGAATATAATGGAATCCATTTTCTTTATACTCACCCTACAACCTCTAAACATCCATTTTCATATAGTAATATACTTCAGCTCATGAAAAACATTAGTGATCCAAAACAGTATATAAATAGAATAAATCAATCCCAAACATTGTTCATTCATGATTTAATGAATAAAAAATGAATTATTCCATTAATACACAATGATCATTCATAAATAAATTAAATATATATAAAAAATATGATTAAAATAATCCAATGAAAACTATTATAATATAGGGATTACAATAATTAATTATCCTTCATTTCCTTACATTTAACACACACAAAATTCCACCACATTTTATTCCTGGGAGAGAACCTAAAAATGATATAAAGAAGAGAATCCTATATAGACCTTGAAGAAAAATGATTTAGTTGTGATAGATGAAAATTTAATCCTTATAGACTGATATAGTGATTTCATTTTTTAGGTAAAAAATTACCTGTTGAACCTTCTTGTATATCAAATGTTTCCCACTTTCAATCTGTTATAAATGTCTAAAAAGATCATTATGTAATTTAGTGGGATTCCACTGTTATATCACAAGAATAATATATCATTTCCAAAAACATATGAGGATATTTGGAATTTATAAACTATATATTATTCCTCATAATGACTTGATTGTGTTAACAATTCCCATGGATCTTTTAATTTATCATAAATATTGCACCCAAAATTTTACTTTTAACTTTCCCATGGAATTGAATTTATATCATCGGATTTCAATAAAACCCAATCCTATCTATCTCAAATTCAATGAAAAATATCCCACCATTTTATATACATGTTTATATGACCATGGAATATGTACTATAAAAAATATTCATGTTCATCTTCCTGAGTACATTGAAAATAACATTAGAAAACCATAACCACAATGACATATGGAACCCTTGATCATATCTAGCGAATTTTTAAATGGAATTCATTATTAGTACACAATGTTTCATCATTTTCATTTTTAACATGCAAAAATAGCTCAACCATGTTATCTTCTATAGCATAGTAGCCCCTACTTTACTTACATTATTTCCTTAAACTACATGACATCACCTTATATGGATATTTTAAATCGTTATTTTATGTCATGAAACACTATTAAAATATAAAATATGTTTATCTCTCTATGGTATGCCATGTTTCATGTTAACATGGGAAATTTAATTGAGCACTATATCTATTTCAACCTAATAAAAATAGTGCTTGGGGATTATGTCATTTCATTTAAGCTCTCAATCCAAATTATGTTGAAATAATAATGTATCCCACTAACTCTTATAATTCTTTATCCTAGATTAAATTATGATTCCTATTACAAATAACACATTATACCCTTATCTTGAATTGTTATAGGTTTGAGTGTAGTGGTTTAACCTCATAAAACAATTTTATTCAAGTAACCATGTTGCACCACCCTATGTCATGGCTATGTATTCCATATCTACCATGCCACCCTACCTGTGTTTACCTACTAAAAGAGACATACCATAATGAAATTATAAATATTATATATATTTACCTACATATTATGTTATATTATTGGAGTATTATACTGTCTCACATCCATGTTGTAAATGGATTATGGTAATATATCAGGTATATTATTACTTATAATATATAGATATCATGAAGTAGCTTTGATGACCTGTGTCGGTGCATGTCTTTTCTAATGTAATAATTGTCATAAAATATTCAAATTACATTCAATATTTCATCGTGGTAGAATATTGTTATGTCTTTACATTTAAATATCTCTCAGATTATGGCTTTCACAAACATAAAAGAAGGAATGTATGTGTTGTATTGATTTATATTTACTTATAATTTTTTTACTTGATGAGTAAATTCATGATCACTTGTAGAGAATCCATGAGGGACACATAGTATATATATACTTGGAGGATATGAACATAAATATTTTTTTTCTAATACAACATAACATTTCAATTGATTCTCCAACTTTCACAACAATCTTTTCTACCTCCTTCCAAAAATATTAAGAGATACTGATATATCATGGATATGACGAGTATTGCAACAAATAAATAGTGATTCAGTTGATTTTTTGGTAAACCATGGAGGAAAACATCAATTGGCTGCCTCCCAATATTCTTCATCAATTATATAATTGAGGTTAGGTTTTGAGGCCATTCTGAGAAATGTACATTTTTATTCATATATTATATGCATTGTTTCAATTTTAATTTATATTGGTTTTGGGATTATCATTACTAATGAGAGTTGATACAATAAAAATGTTTCTCGATCCATAAAAACATAATATTAGAATTATAGAATCTCCATATATCTTGATTAACAAAAATAATTATTTAAATGGAGAAATTTTATATCCTATTTAGTATCTCATCTAATTTCTTTAATAATTATGTGGATTTTGAACTCTGGTTTGAATAATGATATATGATATCAGAAATTTGGATATGGTCATTCCTTTTGATATGAGATATCATAAGAGGTATCATAGTTAAAAAAAACATCACCAAATATATCTTAATTTATAATATTGTATTATAGACAGATATTGTTCCATTTTAATTTAACATATACTAAAAAAAGTGATTAATTGCTTATACAAGATAAGGGTAAACATATATAATACTCAAAAAATGTTGAATGTATTTGACACATACCATGTTTATCTGTATTAATGTAGGATAGATAAAATGAGACTATGTATTATATGATATAATACATTTCAAAGAATTTCATATCATATAAATATTTTTATTTTACTTAATTTCTATAGTCAATTGAAATAAAATATTTATTAATTGTATATAAATTATGAGATCAAAAATATTTTAAAATATTTAATAAATTTATAAATAGGTTTATATAATAATTATTATAATGTGTTTATAATTAGTTTATTAAATGTTTCTGAAACATTCATCAAATAAATATCAATAATAATAAATGTTAATATAAAAAACATTTTTTAAATTATATAGAATGAGATATAATCTAGATATAAAATTTTGAAATATTAATTATAAACGTAATTGATAATGTTTTTATAATTTACCAAAAATTTCAATATACAATGGATTTTTTATTTAATATTACGAATAGTTATTATAATTTAAAATTTAAATTTTTTACCAAAAATATATAAATTCAAAAATTATTTAAACTATGCCAAAAGTGGGTTTGATAATTAATATGATAGAAGTATAAATAATATTTTATATTTGATATATATATTTTATCAATTATTTAAATAAACAATCGGAATATTTTATATTTTATATTTTATTTAATATTATATATTTAATGAAAATTTATAATGAATGTAATGTATGAAATTTTTTATATTAGAGAAAAATATAATGTTTTAGTATTTATTAAATAATGGAGTGTATTTATTTAATGGATAAATTATAATGTTTTAAAATTTTATTAGTTATGAATTTTTAATAAATAGTTTATCTCATGCTTAAATGCATTAAATTTTAATTTATTTTGTTTATTCTATTCTTTATTCAAATAAAAAACTATTTTATTTCTAATTCGGGTGTATATTTCATTTCAAACTAAAAATTTACATCAATAAATTGTTATACAGGAATCCAAGTAGTTACATCATAGGTATACATATTGATTTAGTTTTCTTCTACCTTTATATTTTCTTTTTCTAGGTTGTGATCTAAAATTAATAAGTTAACAATAGTAAATAAAAATTAGGTGTTAGAATTATGATGGAATCAATCTCCATCGTTACTAATGTGTCCTTTGGTATAGGGATGTTGGGTTAGAGTACTCACTATCTTGAATGCTTTTTCTTTGTTCAAAAATCTAGGGGATCACTATCTTTTGAACATGATTACTCTAATGGATATTATTGATATTATATGATTCTATGACAATACATGAAAGGGTTTAATGTATGTTATATAGGTAATGCATTTTGATATGTATGTATAAATTTGTATTTTTTTAATAGGGATAATGACATAATCTATATGTATTGAAAATAGTTTCATATCAATATGTTCTAATCATATTAACATAGTGGAAGTAATAAGATTAAAACACTCCATCATTAAAATAATTCATGCATGTAATGGAAATTACCTAAGATAAGATATTGAGAATTTTTCCCATTTAAAAATTATATGTATTATATTCCATAAAAAGTAAAAAAATCATTATCTTGATATTTTAGTGTGGGTAACCATAACCATTATGTTTTCAGTAAATATCACAGGTAAGACAAGAACATAATATGGTAACCCTAACAATGACATTCCTTGTCTTTGAATATTATTTAGGTTACACTTCTAACAACCCTAGATTTTAAAAAATATTATTTTTTCAAATAATGGAAATTTCTTTTATATAATTAATTACATGAAACATAATGTTAATATAGTACTACATGCAACACCTGGTTGGAATGTGTTACACCCAACACCAAATTATAATAATACCAAGATATACTGTTAATATTTTTATTCATGTGACATTTATAAACAAGTCATAAAACTTAGAGATGTGTATTCTAATAAATTATTTTTAAATATTTGGTATAATGGATTTATATAATGAAAACAAATTGATAAGAAGGTAATAAATTTTTATAATATTATATATGTTACAGAAATATTATTTTACAAAAAAAAATTGATTTTTATTTCATTTTGTACATAACAATAAAATTAATATTGTATATTTTGAGAAAATTAATTTGAAAAAATAAATAGAATTCTTGAAATAATAAATTCAAACTTATCATGGGATGAATATTTGAGACTTTTTTTAAAAGTATCATTTTTTATGTAATGTGAAAAATATCAAATTTTAATTGAAAAACGGTTTTCATTTAGATTTTTATAAAATTTTAATTATATTTTAAATTTAATTTAAGGTGAAATTAGTTTAATTATATACATAAATCCAATCTAGGTCAGTGGAATTAATTTCATATTGAATTTTTATATAACAACTCTATAAACATTTGAACATTTACTCTTTAAAAAGATAATGTTTCATTATTTATGCATGATTAATGTTAAAATAAATTATTAAAATAAATTTTTTGGATTTTCTAAAAATATGTTACATATTTTTAATCATCATGATTTATATTACCTAATAATTTCAACTTATATTTTGACCAAAATTAATATTAAAAGCTGTAAATTTTATTTACTCTAGATTGGGTAAAAATTGTTTTATGGGGGTGTTAAATGAAAATATAAGGGTTCAAAATAAACAAAAACATTTCCAAAACAAATTTTATGGACATATTTCAATAATATAATTTTCAGTCTTGAGAATGGTCTATTTTGGAACCCTTTGGTTTTATAAAAACTTATGTTCACATTTTTTATTTCAAAAAATTACATGTATGGAACTCACCTCCCTTCCTAACACCATCAAGACCTTTTGGATTGGAAAATAAATACCCAAATCCATCCCAAAAAATCACTACTCTCATCCTATAATCGTTTTTTGGGACCCAAATATTTCTTAGGAATGTTATTTTTGTAAACGTAAATAGGGTACCAAAGAAGAAGTAACATTAATCAGCAACCATTTTTTAAAATTTCATCCTCCACCACCTTAAATTTTAATTATAACAATATGAAATAATAAAATCAATCTTATAAAAATAATTATAGGATTTTATGTTATAATTATCTATAACCATCTCTATTTCCATCAAATGGGTTATGAAATCATCATTACTGTGTACGTAGGACAACCGCCTTGAGAACCGATGCCATTCATTGTTGTTGTGACCCCTATCATGGTTGCACATAATGATGGATTTATTATTTAGATATTATATTTATAATGTTATTATGATTATGGAAGCATTAAATCACACATAAATTAATACTCTCAATTTTTTGAAAATATTATAACATCATTTGTGTGTACGGTGGACAACCGCCTCATGAACTGATATGATTCAATCACACCTTAAATGGAACATAATAAGGATGTTTTTAATGAAAATATATGATATATATGACATAAAAATGATTCTTTAATGATAACATATCAATTAAATTTATTTTATTCAATTTTAAAAGATAATTGAAACATCATGCACACATACGTATGACCTACAATCTCCAAAAACGGGGTATTTCATTTTCTATCCCTACATTTTATGGATTACTCCGTATATATATAAATTTTTAATATATATATTATTTCTATCATGGATAATATTTTATATATGAGGATGTTGTGCCCAAGTGATTGCATTTGTTGTCAATAACATGTCACTATGTGTCAACTGATGACGTAGAGCTTGAAGACTAATGGTTGGAGATGCATCATTACATCAGACGATTGTTGAACTGATCTTTAAGTTCCAAGAACTTGTATCAACTGGATATAATGTCACAACAAGCTCTAGAAGGCCATGCATTGTTAATACAATGCATGAGGAAGTGAATGGGATCCATTCACAACTTCTAAGTGGATGAAGTAGATTAATGAAGTCCATGCACTAACACTTAGTGCATGTGAATGTGAAGAAGATCCAATTGATCTCTGATTAGATCAATGAAGCTCATTGGAGATTTTCTGTGATTCAGGAGCTCAGTTGATGAAGAACCTTCAATAATTTCCATTCCTAAGTGATAAATAAATGTTGAGGATGAATGGAGGAATTCTTAAGAAGAAGAAGAAAAATGTATAAGAAGAATGGCTTAGAGGAAGATGGCTTGGCATTTAGAATTGGCATTTTTCATATGGAGTACTCTGTTTTTTGACAAACATTCTGTCCCTTTGCCAAAAATTAGGCCAGCCAAGGCCAGCCCACGAGTTCAACCCCACGGCTCATGCGGGCACTAGGCGCCACGCCCATGGGGGAACCCATGGTGCAAGCACAGGGCGGCAGGGCTACGCAGGGGTGTCACGCCCGCGCGGCAGGGGCGCATGAAGCGCGCCCGGAGTGCATGGTGGGCGCTAGGAGCGCGCCCGTAGGAGGCGTGAGTGGGCGCAAGACCGCGCCCGCAGAGAACACGGTGCGGGGCGGCACCGTGGAGGGAGAAGATTCAATTGCGGTGAAGGGGGAGCGGATATTTGATAAACCGCGAAAAAACCATCCTCCGATTCGATGTGGGATGCGGAATTTTTCTGCGGAGCGAATCCCAGCGGCATGATTGATCGCGCGTGCGATCCGAGCCGCTCATCTAATCGCGCCATTCGCGATCTGATCTAGGCCGTCCAAGATTATTTGATCGCCTGATCCAACGGCTCCCCGTTCGTCTTCAACCATGAGCTCGTCCAAAGCCACCTGCGAGCCTCCGACGAACCAGGCGCCATCCGAGGGATGATTTCGAGATTCCGGCAACCTCCGACGAAGATGAAGACACCATTGAGTTCCTCTGGCCCAACTGAACCTAACCATGCATAAAAATGGGCATGCATGCAACGTATGGAAGAATTCGAGGATGGCCGAAGCAACCAGAGGTGTGAGGCCATGATGGTTTATGTTTTGTATGGATTATCCTAAACAGAAGTCCATGCATGCATTCTAAGTTACATGCATGAGAAGGAAACCGAAGAAGAAGGAAACCTGCGTTGGACAGAGAATAACAAACGAGATACGCGGATGATTTTTAACGCGTTTGAAGTTTTCAAAACACCGATAATTTCGGGCATTCGAGTTTTGGATCCCGCGGACTCTATTCACACTCCTCGCCTATAAAATGAGAAGTCCAGCGCCCTTGGAAATTCTTGCTGAAACTTTGAAGATCCGTGAGTGACTTTGCCTCACGAAGAAAGGATCCACCGCGCAAATTACTTGCGCGGCTGTTGTCCCAAAGCCACCCGAGGCTTTGAAGGTATTCCTTGAATACAACTCCTTTGCGCGACAAGAAGGAGGTGAAGTGTTCCCTGTGCGCCTACTCCTTGCGCGGTAGGAAGTACCCGGGGCAGTAGCACTTGCGCGCCCTGTGGTTGAGGTGCCTTGCACCCACTGACACTTGCGCGGCTGCCTTGCACCCAAGTAGTTCGGGCTGTGTGTGCAAAAACAGAAGAAGGCAGTGTGTGTGTGCCAAGTAGAGAGGAAGACCCGAGGCTTAGCCTTGTGTGTGCACAAGTGAAGAAGACCAACCTTGAGAATAAGAGTACACACTTAAGTGTGTGAATGCAAAAGAACTGATCATTCTAAGTGATTAGGTTTTCAGTGAGCAAGACCAATGAGATCTTTTGAAGACTGTTGAAGCTACTTGAAGTTTTGAACAACACCTTTGAAGAAGTGAAGTGGAGCCATGATGAAGATGATGCTGTGGAGTTGGGGGGTTTAACCAACTTGTAATTGGGGGGTATAACCAATTACTGTGTAAACATCTTTTGGAATAGTGAAGAATCCGTGTTGGGGGATGTAACCAACATGGCAAGGAGTAGGTCTTTGTACCGAACCTTGTAAATCTCTGTGTTCTGTGCTTTCATTATCACTGCACCCCTAAAAGAGTAGATCTAGGCCTTAACCAGCTGCAGGGGTTGAATTGATAATTCAAAGGGAACAATTCTAAAAAAGAAAAAGTTATCACTGATTCACCCCTCCCCTCTCAGTGATCACAACCGATCCAGGCATTTCAAGTGGTATCAAAGGGAGGTTGCCTCTGTTAGGATCTACTTCTGAGAAAATGGACAATCTAAATTCTGTTAATAGTAGGGGTGTCCCTACATTCGATGGAAATAATTATCACAGCTTGAAAAATCGGATGTTTCCCTACCTTCTATCTCTCGGCCTTGATGTTAGAAATGCAGCCTTATTTGGATTCCCTCCTCTTGCTAATGAAGCTGCTATGACACTCGATGAGAAAAGAAATATGGAAGTTGATGGTAATGCTCAAAATGCCATTCTTATGTCACTCTCAGAAAAGGTATACACAAAAGTCATGGGACTCAAGAATTCTAAAGAAATTTGGGACAAATTGGAAAGTAGTTATGAAGGCAACATGAAAGTCAAGGAAGCCAAATTACAAATTTGGAGAAGCAAGTTTGAAGATGTCAAAATGGGAGAAGAAGAAAATATTGATGATTATTTCACAAGAGTCAATGAAATTGTCAGTAACATTCGGGGCTTTGGAGAAAAGTTGGAGGACTCCACTATTGTTAAAAAACTAATTAGAAATTTTCCTGACAGGTTTGACCCCAAAGTCTCAGCATTAGAAGACAGAGATGATCTCTCTCTTGATGAACTACACAACATTCTCATTGCATATGAAATGAGGAAGATCCCAGTATTCAAGAAGAAGATCAAGGATGAGATGGCTTTTGAGGCCATGAGACAACTCAAGATAAAAGATGACGAAGTCCTAGAATCAAGTGATCCTGACAATGAAGAAAATGATGAAGATCTCAACACGATTATTTCTCTTTTTTCTAAAAGGTTTGGAAAAACTAAATTCAGGGGAAAAGGGAAATCACCATCGAGATGTTTCAATTGCAATAACATCGGACAATTTGCTGTTAACTGTCCTAAGAAAAGATCTAGTGCTCCAGATATTGAAGATGATAAGTCACAAAAGAAGAAATGGAGTAGATACCCAAGAGAAGGAAACAGATCTGGTGCAAGAAAGAAAAGGATCATTCCTGGTGAAAGAAGAAGCTATGTAAGCAAAGAGGAAGAATCAGACTTCAGTTCAGCCAGTCAATCAGAAGAAGAAACGAATTTTATGGCTCATGTGGAAAAAGGGTTTGACACCTGCAGCAGTGAAGATGATGAAAGTGAACGAACAGAGCTCGAACACATATTGAAAGATGAACTAGTGGCTTGCCTTGAATAGAACACTGAACTCAAGAAAGAGAAGAGATTGTTACAAAAGGAAACCAAAAGGATGAATGAGGAGTTGGAAGAATGTATGAAGAAAGAGACAATGTACATTGATGAAATCAAGAGACACAAACTGAAGGTAGGTGAGCTGGACAAGATAGCAAAAGATCTTGAGGAGAAACTTCACCTCAAAGAAGAAGAGCAATCAGTGACACTTTCCAAGTGGATTGAAGCACAGAATAGCTTGACAAAGATGAGAGAAGAATTCAACAAGGCTGTTGAGGTCAAGGCAGAATCATCTTATGCTGGTGCTCAGAGGCAGGTCAATTTACCACTAATTAAATCTCTAAATACATCTGTTATTTCTAACAATGCAGGTTCAAAGATAAAATTGAGACAAACACGGCATGAACAAACCTGTGTAACATCATCTTCAATGGAATAAAGGAAATCCTCAGGAAGGACTACTCAAATCTTGGACAGAAAATTACAACACGACTCTTATCAACAAAGAAGGTCAAGGTTCAGAGGCTACTGATGGTGTTGTGGTGTGTTTGGACATAAGGCTTATGCATGCTGGTATAACATGTCTCTTCCAAGCATGAGGCATGATTCAAGGGGGAGACATCCTGGAACCCATCGTGTTTTGCAGAAAGCATCAAAACCTCCAATTCAGAACACATTTGACTGCCTGAGTGAAGCCTGTGGAAGATGTGACCAACAAGGTCATAGAGCTGATAAATGTATGACAACTCTTCCTAAACAAAAAGCCAAAGACATGAAAGGGAAAGGCATTCAAGAAACCAATGATGAAATCACATGCTTTGCTGAAGTGGCTCTAAAAGCCAGCAGTAAAACCAAGTCATGGATTCTTGATAGTGGATGCTCATCCCACATGACTGGTGATACAAAAATTCTAAGTAACATTGAAATTCATGAGGGAGGAACCGTGGTGTTTGGAAATGATCGTTCTCTGAAAATCAAGGGAGTTGGAAAGGCTATGATTGCAACAACAAATCTAAAATCCAATGATGTGTTGTTTGTTGAAGGATTAAAGCACAACCTACTGAGTGTAAGCCAATTATGTGATGATGGACATGAGGTGTTGTTCCAGAAGGATTCATGCATCATCAAGAGCTCAAAGGATGGAAAAATCATCACTCAAGGAAGAAGAACCACTGGAAACCTATTTCAAATTGGTGAGTCCATCAATTCTTGTTATCTTAGCTCTAAAGATGAAAACAATCTTTGGCACAGAAGACTTGGCCATCTAGGTCAAAGATGTATGAGTAAAATTCTGAAGTATAATATTGTATGAGATCTACCCAAATTAAAGAGAGAAAGAGATGAAATTTGTGACACATGTCAGAAGGGAAAACTGACCCATAGTTCACACAAAGGAGTAGATATCATGTCTACTGGGCCTCTTGAACTCATTCACACAGACATATGTGGACTGATGAGACAAAAGTCTACAAGAGGAGATCTCTATTTTATAACCTTCATTGATGATTACACTCGGATGACCAAGGTCATGTTCATGAAACACAAGTCAGAAGCAATCATGATGTTCAAAAACTTCAGGAGGCAGGCTGAGAAAGAACTTGGAATCTGTATCAAGAAAGTGAGATCAGATAATGGAAAAGAATACACTTGTGATAATTTTGAAAGCTATTTGGTCAAGCATGGAATCAAGCATCAATACAGTACACCATATACTCCACAACAAAATGGAGTGGCTGAAAGGAAGAATCGAAGAATAGTTGAAATGGGGAGGACTATGTTGGCTGAGCACAATATCTCTAAGTTTTTCTGGAGAGAAGCAGTATGCACAGCTATACACATACAAAGTAGATGTCTCCTAAGACCAGAAACACAAATGACAGCCTATGAAATGTGGTTTAACAGAAAACAAACTGTTAAGTACTTCAGAGTCTTTGGCAGTCCGTGCATCGTCAAGATTAAAAACATTAATCTGGGAAAGTTTGAGGATAAAGCAGAAGAAGGAATCTTCATGGGCTACCTACCTGATGGAAAAGGCTACAGATGCTGGAATAAGAGGTTGAACAAAATGATTGACTGCAGTGATGTCAGAATAATTGAAAACAACACCAAATCATACTCTGTGGATAATGATGACTCAATTAATGACTCAACCATGGAACAAAAGAATTAAGAATTAACTGAGCCAATACCAACTGCTGGTGAGATCAACTCTGAACACACTAGTGATGAAGAGGAAGGTAATGAAGATGGAAGAAGGAGATACAATAAATTGAAGAAACATGTCGACATAGAAAATGTCCTTGGTAACCCACAGTCCTCAGTAAAAACTAGGAGAATATTGAGATTGGAAGATCACACTGCATTGGTTTCTCAAGTGGAACCTCACACAGTGGCTGAAGCAGTTGAACATGAGGAATGGATACAAGCTATGAATGAGGAACTCAATCAAATAGAAAAGAACTCCACTTGGGATCTTGTGCTAAGGCCCAAAAATAAAAATGTAATTGGGACAAAGTGGGTTTTCAGAAACAAACTCAATGAGAAAGGAGAAGTTTCAAGAAATAAGGCCAGACTTGTATGAAAAGGGTATTCACAAATGGAAGGAATCGACTTTGAAGAAACGTTTGCACCAGTTTCAAGACTGGAGACTATCAGAATGTTCTTAGCAGTTGCAGCACACAAGCAGTACAAGGTTTATCAGATGGATGTGAAATCTGCATTCCTAAATGGAGATCTTGAAGAAGAAGTGTATATAGAACAACCAGAGGGATTTGTGCTAGACAAAGATGGTAGCATGGTATGTAGATTGAAGAAAGCATTGTATGGGTTAAAGCAGGCTCCCAGAGCCTGGTACTCCAAGTTGGATGTTTGTCTTAAGAGCATGAAGTTTGTCAAAGGAACAGTTGACAGTAATCTCTATGTCAGAGAAATGACCACTGGTACTCTCATAGTCATTATCTATGTGGATGATATTATTTTTGCTGGTGACAAGGAAAGACTATGTGAAGAATTCGCTGAGCAGATGAAGAGAACCTTTGAAATGTCCATGCTTGGTCAAATGACATATTTTCTAGGATTTCAGGTGGAACAAAGGAAAAACTCTATATTTCTTTCACAAGAAAAGTATGCAAGGGACTTAGTAAAAAGGTTCGGAATGGAGAATGCAAATGAAGTCTCAACACCCATTTCTGTTGGAACCAAACTATGAAAGGATGAAGAAGGCAACAATGTTGATCAGAAAGAGTTCAGGAGAATTATTGGCAGTCTCCTTTATCTCACGGCCTCAAGGCCTGATATAACATATGCAGTGACTTTGTGTGCAAGATTTCAATGTGACCCAAAAGAATATCACTTATCAGCAGCTAAAAGAATCTTGAGATATGTGAAAGGAACCCTCAACTATGGACTCTTATACAAACACAGTACAAACATAAAGTTGTTGGGATTCACTGATGCTGATTGGGCTGGTGATTGCACTGATAGAAGATCCACATCTGGTGGAGCCTTCATTCTGGGAGAAGGATGTGTTAGTTGGTATAGCAAGAAACAAAATTCTGTAACATTGAGCACAACCGAAGCAGAGTATGTGGCAGCTACACATGCATGAACACAAATGATTTGGATGCAGGTGCAGCTAGCAGATTTGAGAATTAAATCTGAAAAACCATTGAGGATCTTATGTGATAATCAAAGTGCAATTGGATTGTCTAAGAATCCTATACAACACTCCAGATCCAAGCATATTGATATAAAATATCATTTCATCAAAGAATGGGTCGCCAGTGGAGACATCAATCTCGACTAAATTTCTACTCAAGATCAGGTGGCAGATATTTTCACCAAAGCTATGCCTACAGAAAGATTTGTTGAACTAAGGCTGAAACTTCATGTTCAGCCTTCTCCTCTCACTTGAGGAAGAGAAAGGTCCCTCCTTATTCCCTAAATTTATATGTTTTTGTACTGACATGCAGGGAATTGAAGGAGATGAGTGCATCCCTTGAGGGGGAGCATTAGTTGCTGAGTCATGCAGTTATGCATTTTGGGAATGACTTCCTATTCATCCCTTTGCATTTGTTGGCCAATAAGGGGGAGAAATAATCAGCACATACACATTGTGACATTCTTTAAGATGTGCTTCAGAGTATTGACAACCAAATACAAATGGGGAGATTGTTGTGCCCAAGTGATTTCATTTGTTGTCAATAACATGTCACTATGTGTCAACTGATGACGTAGAGCTTGAAGAGTAATGGTTGGAGATGCATCATTACATCAGACGATTGTTGAACTGATCTTTAAGTTCCAAGAATTTGTATCAACTGGATACAATGTCACAACAAGCTCTAGAAGGCCATGCATTGTTAAGACAATGCATGAGGAAGTGAATGGGATCCATCCACAACTTCTAAGTGGATGAAGTGGATTAATGAAGTCCATGCACTAACACTTAGTGCATGTGAATGTGAAGAAGATCCAATTGATCTCTGATTAGATCAATGAAGCTCATTGGAGATTTTCTGTGATTCAGGAGCTCAGTTGATGAAGAACCTTCAATAATTTCTATTCCTAAGTGATAAATAAATGTTGAGGATGAATGGAGGAATTCTTAAGAAGAAGAAGAAAAATGTAGAAGAAGAATGGCTTAGAGGAAGATGGCTTGGCATTTATAATTGGCATTTTTCATATGGAGTACTTTGTTTTTTGACAAACATTCTGTCCCTTTGCCAAAAATTAGGCCAGCCAAGGCCAGCCCACGAGTTCAACCCCACGGCTCATGTGGGCACTAGGCGCCACGCCCATGGGGGAACCCATGGTGCAAGCACAGGGCGGCAGGGCTACGCAGGGGTGTCACGCCCGCGCGGCAGGGGCGCATGAAGCGCGCCCGGAGTGCATGGTGGGCGCTAGGAGCGCGCCCGCAGGAGGCGTGAGTGGGCGCAAGAGCGCGCCCGCAGAGAACACAGTGCGGGGCGACACCGTGGAGGGAGAAGATTCAATTGCGGTGAAGGGGGGAGCGGATGTTTGATAAACCGCGGAAAAACCAGCCTCCGATTCGATGTGGGATGCGGAATTTTTCCGCGGAGCGAATCCCAGCCGCATGATTGATCGCGCGTGCGATCCGAGCCGCTCATCTAATCGCGCCATTCGCGATCTGATCCAGACCGTCCAAGATTATTTGATCGCCTGATCCAATGGCTCCCCGTCCGTCTTCAACCATGAGCTCGTCCGAAGCCACCCGCGAGCCTCCGTCGAACCAGGCACCATCCGAGGGATGATTTCGAGATTCCGGCCACCTCCGACAAAGATGAAGACACCATTGAGTTCGTCTGGCCCAACTGAACCTAACCATGCATAAAAATGGGCATGCATGCAATGTATGGAAGAATTCGAGGCTGGCCGAAGCAACCGGAGGTGCGAGGCCATGGTGGTTTATGTTTTGTATGGATTATCCTAAACAGAAGTCCATGCATGCGTTATAAGTCGCATGCACGAGAAGGAAACCGAAGAAGAAGGAAACCCGCGTTGGACAGAGAATAACAAACGAGATACGCAGATGATTTTTAACGCGTTTGAAGTTTTCAAAACACCGATAATTTCGGGCATTCGAGTTTTGGATCCCGCAGACTCTATTCACACTCCTCACCTATAAAATGAGAAGTCCAACGCCCTTGGAAATGCTTGCTGAAACTTTGAAGATCCGTGAGTGTCTTTGCCTCACGAAGAAAGGAGCCACCGCGCAAATTACTTGCGCGGCTGTTGTCCCGAAGCCACCCGAGGCTTTGAAGGTATTCCTTGCGTACAACTCCTTTGCGCAACAAGAAGGAGGTGAAGTGTTCCCTGCGCGCCTAATCCTTGCGTGGCATGAAGTACCCGGGGCAGTAGCACTTGCGCGCCCCGTGGTTGAGGTGCCTTGCACCCACTGACACTTGCGCGGCTTCCTTGCACCCAAGGAGTTCGGGCTGTGTGTGCAAAAACAGAAGTAGGCAGTGTGTGTGTTCCAAGTGCAGAGGAAGACCCGAGGCTTAGCCTTGTGTGTGCACAAGTGAAGAAGACCAACCTTGAGAAGAAGAGTACACACATAAGTGTGTGAAAGCAAAAGAACTGATTATTCTAAGTGATTGGGTTTTTGGTTAGCAAGACCAACGAGATCTTTTGAAGACTGTTGAAGCTACTTGAAGTTTTGAACAACACCTTTGAAGAAGTGAAGTGGAGCCATGATGAAGATGATGTTGTGGAGTTGGGGGGGTTTAACCAACTTGTAATTGGGGGGTATAACCAATTACTGTGTAAACATCTTTTGGAATAGTGAAGAATCCATGTTGGTGGGTGTAACCAACACGACAAGGAGTAGGTCTTTGTACCGAACCTTGTAAATCTCTGTGTTCTGTGCTTTCATTATCACTGCACCCCTAAAAGAGTAGATCTAGGCCTGAACCAGCTGCAGAGGTTGAATTGATAATTCAAAGGGAACAATTCTTAAAAAGAAAAAGATATCACTGATTCACCCCTCCCCTCTCAGTGATCACAACCGATCCAGGCATTTCATATGAATTATTTATTATTTTAATAGTACCATAAATATAAAATCAAAACATATACAAAAAACAAAGCGGTTATTATCCAAAATGTAACATTAATATGGAATTATTAATAAATGGGTAATAAAATGTTCTAAGAAAGCCATATATTATATGATATGTATAAATATTTATCTATAATAGATTTATAATAAAATTTTTCTTAATATTATAGATATCTGATCATTTATAATGGATGTCAAGTCTTAATGTAAAATATTTTTGTCTCAATTTTCATTCTTTGAGGCGCATATTTTATTACCCAACTATATTCTTTTATGAGGTGTATATGCAGAACCTTGACATGTAATTTCATGAATTTATTTATGCTCATGATATATGATGTTTAAATTTTATGTTATTCTTTCATAGTTCTTATGATTCAGAAGTACTAGTGCATTATTGATTTTAGGTAACAATCTCATCCTTTATAAAGATTGATTATGATTATGTTTTCGATGATAAAATATTATAATCCATCTCCCAAGAAACACATTAATTTTTTCCTCTAGTTAGTTATGATATATTTTTATGTATTTGTACCATTTTACACTCTATTACTTAAGATAATGGAAAAATGTTTTTAAAGAAATTCAACTCTATTTCTCTCTTTGATTAGAAAATAAATTTTCGTCCGAAACCATGTTTTCAGAAAAAAAAAATTCAATAATTTTTTATTATTAATATTTTATATCTAAAATATGTTTTTACAATTATTTAACATTAAAAAATGTTTTCAATGAATTTTTTTTAATTTTTTCAATAAAATATCACCTTTGGATTTTACAAATAAATTTCAAACAAATATTTTTTTAAAGTGTACGATATAAATTAATATTCAAGTAATTATGACCATTATTTTAATTGAATATTCAATTATAATTTTCAATGTTAATTGAAAAGGAAATGATTTTCCAAAAAAATTAATGTTATAATTTATTTTCAATAAGGAAATGATATTTTACTCCATAATTTTTTTAAATGATCCATCAAAAACATTTCTCATATATTAAGATATTTATTGATATGTCATATTCCTTATTTGGGATATAATCCAAAGATAGTATTCTTATTAATTTTCATATTTTTTAATTTTTATGATGGCCTACTATTTATGAAAAACATTTCTCTTCCATGGGTTATACATTGATAAGTTTTTTATGAAACCGTCACCTTTTTCCATGAGATATGTTATAATGGAATATTTAAATGACTATAAAACCTCTCTCATTTCTATAGGTTATAAAATGATTAAATATTTATGTAACCCATTTACTTTCATTTTTTGGGTTATGATAAAATATGGGTGGGACCTATATCTCCCCCCAATTCATTGAGTTAAGATATATATCTCCTAAGACTGACATGATAAGAATAGGGAGTGAACATAGTTCAGTAAGACACTTTCACGAATAAAATTGTATTTGGAGAGAACATTAGCTAAAATAATGTTTTGGGGAGTGAAACCATTACATAATTATATCCCTATAAATGAGACTCAAATAAAATGGAACATATTTTTTAGGACTATGTTTTTTTCACAAATATTAGTCTTTTACTAATTTTATTCCTTAATGGATCATGGTTATTAATTCCCTTATGATTAATGTATAATGAAATTTCAATATCAATTTTATGACACATGATTATGATCAATAATTTTTAGGTTATGGTTTTGAAATATTATGATCATGTTCATATACCCACATGTTTAGGTTATGATTATGTATCTCTTTTCTTTACCCTAATTGAGCATATGATCCCATCCTTTCTTATAATTTATTTCCACAGGTTATGATGAATGTTTTACATTTTATATATCTAATAAGTTTCATAGTTATTAATATCATAGTAAGAGATGATGTGGTTTACTTATAGATCAGGGTTTTGTGATTCAATGCTTCCACAAACACTAAACTATTACATTCTTTAGGTGTGTGTTTGTATAATGTAATAAATATTCCTAAAAGATTATTTCATATATATAAATGTTAATATTATGTTTGTATAGATGGTATTAGAAGATAGGTTTTTTTTTAAAAGTCATAGACTTCAAACATCACATAATCTTGAATTTTAGTCGAGAACATACTTTTTTCACAGTGAGGATCATTTTAGTTTTAGAGTTTTAGAAAATGAGGACATAATACATATATAACTTTCCACATTCATAAAACGTGGATACTACTAAAAAAATATCCATTTCATCCATAATATAAAACATTTAAAATAAACCCTGATTTCATTGGAAAATATTCATAACATTAGTGATGAATTCTTGGTTTCTCTTACCCATCCTTATGAACATTGAAAAACAATTTAAAATCGTAATATAAGTACAAAAATCTCATTAATAAATAAAAGTAAAGAAATAATTAGTCATGTGATAACATATAAACATATAAAACCCATTTCCTAAAAACTCATCAGAATGTATAGAAACATCAAGCAGTTTTCTTTGGACATATTTACTATATCACACTTATATTCCCCCTTACTCATGTAATAAACTTTTTTCTATCTTCCATCATCAGAGTACCCAATTAATTAGAGATATATAGTTGGGATCACCCATCATATCATGAGTTATAATGTGATCAACCCAAAATATATTAAGCTATAATGGGGATTAACCACTCATATATTTAGCTATTAAGGGTTAGACCGTAGATAACATGTTTCCAAAGAACATATCATGAATAAACCACTTCATTACTCATTTAAACCCTTGACCAAAACACATTGTGATTTTCAAAAAATATTTTTTATCTAAATAATTACTTTTAAAATATTAAAATCATGCACATGATAATGAAATAATATTATTCAGAAAGAAATATTAAAACACATAATAGAAACATTATAGTAATAAAGAATCATGAAATTTGGAGAAACAGCTTATGCCATATAAAAAATAATTTTTAATTTCATAAAAGAGACATTTAAAAAGATCATAAAAGGAATATCCATTTCAGAAAACATGCAAAATATCACCTTTAAAAAACACCTGAGATAATTTAAAACAATAATAACCATATTTAATCATTCACACAAACCATTTTTCATACATGGACATAAAATATACATATTTAGAAGAATAAATCTTTATAACATTTTGAAAAACGTCTTTGATAAAGAGTCCCTTACGTTTTGTTTTACATCCTTAAAATGTAATCAAGACTTAAATATAATGGTTTTAATAATGTTATTAATATATTAAATAATTAAAATCACATTTATAATATGTTATGTGTAGTTATTATATCATTTTTCACCCATTTATTAACAATATTTTGTTATTTTCATTGTTTTTGGTGTGTTCATTTCATGGATTCCTAGGTTATTGTATTTATGGTCTCCCTTGTAAAGATAAAATAATAATCCATAAGTGATGAAATATATTTTTTTTTATTTCAGAAAATCACATGTGAATTTAAACATGCTCTGATTTCGGTAAAAGAAAAAAAATTCCATTATCCACGAAGGTGGTGAATTAACGCACCCAAATGATGAATTCTTTATTAAAGAATAAAAGGAGAAGATAAGAGATTTTATGATTCATGTGGCATAGTCACAAAAATATTAAAATATATATGTGATACTTTATATTTCATCAATCATTGGATTGGATTTAAGGATAGGTTATAACTGAAAAAGAATTTAATAGAGAAACAAAATAAATTTACCTCTTCAAAAAATTATCATTCCGAACACTCATGGATCATAGAAGTGGCCTTTATTGACACCATATGAAAAATAATGAGGTAATGGGTGATGAGGATGAAATTTGGTAGTGGTTATATGATAAAAAAGGCTTAAGGTGATGAAAATTTATGAAGGAGGGAGCCTCCTTTTATAATTTATGTGAGGGGTAACCTAGGAATTAATCATAATATTAAAATATAATAAATAAATTACAGGTTTTCTGACTTTTAAAAAGTTCCAAATTCATATTATATCACATTTTCTAAGGAATATTATCTTATTTGGTATTTTGAATCATTTTTTGATTTCTAAGTAATTTAAATAAATATTATATTTATTAAAATTTATTATTCCTAATTAAACAATATTAAAAACTTTTGACTTAAAAAAATGTTTAAATTTAGAATCCAATTTTATATTATATATTATACATATTATATTAATCTATTTTATTCATTAATTAACCTAAAAATATCAAATTATATTTATTTAATTAATTTTCTTACCATATATTTGATATATTCATTAATTTTAAAATTACAGCATCATAATTGTTCTTGCCATTAAGGAATCTATTTATTCCCTAAAAATTATAAATAATATTTTATAAAGAATATATTTTTATTATATTTCCAAAGAATATTAATTTTTGAAAAAATAATTCTGTTAAACTTCATATTAAAATGTTATACAATATAATTTTTATAGTGTGAACACCATGGAATACTCTTTAATAACATATCATAATTGTCTTAAAGTGATTCTTCAGGGTCCAAAATGTCCCTAATTCAAAACCAAATGAGTTAATTGTAGAATAAAAAATACAGAAAAATATTTATTAAAAATATTGGTTATGTACTAATTTTCATTATTCTAATTAAAAACATTTTAGTTATTTTTCTTCTGATTGCAAAAGCACTGCATCAGAGTTGAATAAGAATTAATTCTAATTAATTTATATAAAAAATTTAAAATAATTTAATGATACACAATCAAGTTAATTAAGTTCAATATAAAATTATAGATTCATTTATTTTTTATATTAACTCTTATGCATTTCAAGAAAACACCTTAAATTTGTTATTTTGTTATTTCAAGCACTGCGCAAGCATTGCACAATCATTCAGACATGGTTAATGTTATATAACTAGAAATTTTAAAATTAAAGTCCAAAAAATCATTAACAAATCATAATAAATAATTTTTTCGTGTAGCTAATTTTTATTAATCAATTTTTATTGATAAATAACCAAATTTTACATTTCCAATGCTGTGCAGGAACTACGTCAACACTGATACTAATTTTTATGCTTATTATTAATAGAATATAATTTTAATCTTATAAATTATTTCTATACAATATAGAACTTATATAATAATAATTTTGTAATTAAATAAATTTAATTAATTTTATTTCATAATTATGTCTTCATGAGATCACAAAAAATACCGTATTTTATATTATATTTCATATTATAACTATTCCTTAAATAATTTATTTAATTTTTAAATATAAAAAATTAATACCAAGATAAATCCAAAATTCTGTAATAAAAAATGAAATTATTGTTTTAAATTAAAATTATTTCATGTGAAATTTAATATTTTATATATAGAAACTTATAATAAATAATTTATTTTATAAATGAATATTTAATTCAATAATACTAATAAAACAATTATTCTATAAATACCTAGGTCATTACAATCTCCCCATTTTTAAATTACATACTCACAATTTTTATTTACTTATAAACAAATGTGGGTACTTTTCCCTCATATAATTTTATGATTCCTATGTTTCTTATTCTACCATGTGGTTTCTCTACAAAACCTTAACATGGTGAATTACATAGTTCTGCAAAACAAGTTATCTAAGATCAAGAATCTAAATAGGGTTTTTCTCAAAAGAAAGGTTTAATTCTAGCTGAACTACTTTTAGGATAAAAAGATGAGATGGATCCGGTACATACATTCTTAATATTGAAACATGAAAAAAATTTTGTAACTGAAATAAACTCGGAGGCAAAGCTACCTAATACTGAACTTGTCCAACATTCTCCATAATTTCAAAAGGTCCAATGAACTATAGATATAACATTACTTTCATACCAAAACACAAAACACTTTACCCAAGAGAAACATTGATAAAGATATATCACCTACCTCAAAGAAATATCCATTCCTCTTGTTATCTACATAAATTTTCTACTTGCTCTAAGTTGTCCCCATGTGTCGAGGAATCAAATGAAATTTCTATGCCACTTACTCTACCAATATGGTCCAATCATCTTTTGTTCCATGAAATCACCCCAAAATTCTTGAGTTCATCACCACTTTATATAAATTATTTTAATGAATCCATCTATATAATTTAAGGAAAACTATTATTATAAAAAAAAATCATTGATCCAAACTTCCCTAGTAATCCATTGAAAAAACATATAGCATATCATCTAATGATTGAGTCAATTTCTCAGTCTGTCCATCAAATTTAGGATGATAATATGATCTAAAATATAAATCAGCACATAATAACTTTTGGACGCATTTTCAAATGTTATAGGAGAACCTGGGATCATGATTATATACATGAGAGTGAGGAACTCCATGCAAAATAATATTATCTTTGAGGTATAGTCAAGAAATTAGATCTAGAGAGAAAGTGTCTAAAAGAGAAAGAAAATTAGAATATTTTGTCAGTCAATCAACAATAACCCATATCGTATTGTTATCTCGAGAAGTCTTTGGTAGTCACCCAATATAGTCCATAGATATATTTTCCCATTTCTACTCTATCACTCAAAATGGTGATCCATCCCCTTCGAAAATTATTTTACACCTTTAAACTGTTTAAATGTCAAAAATTTCAATATAAAATCCACAATATCTCTTTTAATTCCATACCACTACTAATACTCCTAAATATACCTATACATCATAGAGCTTCCCTGATGAACTAAAAATAGAGAACTATAAGCTTCACATAAAAATTCTTTCTTCATCAAAGAATCACAAGGAACACATAAACTATTCCCAAACCTCAATAAACAATCTTTATCAATGCTAAAATCATCAAATAATACATTTTTGAACTAATTCAATATTTTTATACAAATCATGATTGGATATCAAATAATTCATTATTCTATCTGATTGATATTACTACACTGACAGCTGAAACAAAGTAGATGAATTTCATACACCAATAACATCCAAGACAAAGATCATTAAATAATTAACCAACAGGTCATTTTCTCAACCTATTATAGCTGATTTAGCATTACCCTTCGGACCTAATGCATCATCCAATAATTTTTTTTAGTAAGTTAATGAATCATGCAATAATAATCCTTGACTATTTCTATCCATATTCTCTATCTAATGTTGAATTCTTCTTATGTAAATAGATATACTTTAAAATTTTGTGGTTAGCATTTATTTCACCTATTAATCCATACAAATTAAGAATCGAAATTTTAATGAAAACAAATTGTAGCAAATTAAAAATCATGTGTATGTTAATTTAACACATGATGTTTCAACTAATATGAAGAATAAACAATTACCTAATCATTCTGCATTATGACCCAACCAATTTCTTTCAACAATGCATCACTATAGATGAAAAATTCACTATTTCTAGAAGGAAAGATCTGAACTAGAACACTCACTAATCTTATTTTGAATTACTGAGAGCAATTCTCACATTCTTTTTTCCAGATTAACATAACACATTTTCGAGTTAACTTAGTCTGCGAGAAAAATAAACCTGATTTTTTTTCAAAAAAACTATGAATATAGCATGATAACCCATGAAGAATATGAATTTTGGTTATATTTTTGGGTCTTGGACATCAATCAAAAACTTTTTCTTTAAAAGGAAAAATAGGTATGAAATATTTAGAAATAATGTGACCAAGGAAAGAAATTTTTTTGCAACCAAAATTCACACATGTTGTGTCTTCCATGTAGTTTTTTTTTCTTTAATGGTTAAAAAACAACCCTTGTATATATTTCATACTTTTATTAAATTTTAGAATATACGAAAATTTCTTCAACAAACACAATGGAAAAATTATCCAATAAGTAATTAAATATTCCATTCATAAGATACAAAAATACAACATGATCATTAGTTAACTAAAACGGTATAACAAAAAAATTAACAATAACCATTTTTAGTATGGAACAAAGTTTTCATAATGTTTTCTTTCATTTCATTCAACTGAGGGAACCCTGACCTCGGGTTAGCCTTTTAAAAATATTTTCCCCCCTTTTTCTGATTGAAAAAATCATTATTATGAGGAAATAGACAAGTGTTATTAATAGTGATGTTATTAAAGGATATATAATTAATGAAAAGTCTCATTGAACCACATTGGTTTTTAATGAACTGGACCTGAGCACCCTATGGTGAAGTGTTGGGTTATATGACACATTTTTCTAATAAATCATACAATTACCTTTTAAACTCTACATCATCCATTAGAGACATTTTATAATGGGGTTCAGAAATTGGATTAGTATCAGGAACTATGTAAATTTTAAACTGAACAAATTTATTAAGAACAACACTGGGAAATGACCAGGAAAACAACAAGATACTGATTTACCTCTGGCCTATAATTAATCTATATTGTTCCTTTATTTTCTAAAAGACATGAAAAAAAACATTAATTTCCATCCTTATATAGTTAATCAGCTTCATTATATTTTATCAATGTTATGTGTTTATTTTTGTAAATAAACTAAAATTCTTTATTGAAAACAACATATTTAGATATATATTATATCTTAGATGATAAACTAAAATACATCTCATTCCAAGAATAACATCAAACAATACTAGAGGCAATACACCATGGTTTTCAGGTAAAATCATTCCACTGATGAAGATTGGTATATTCTTATAATTTTTTTCCTAATTATTCCATCCAGGTGTTTTTACCACGGGTTATGGATTCATTTCATGAGGTGAAATTTCCAGTTTAGCAGAATTTATATCATAAATAAATGAATGTGTAGACCCAAAATCCAAAAACACATTGGAAATATCTTTAGAAACATGAAATATACCTGATACCACATTTCCTGATGGATCAACATATGATGAAGTTGTTTCAAATGATTTTTCCACAACACTATTCCTCCAATATTACAGATTTCCAACCTGAGTTAGTAGCTTCATACACACATTCGCAAAATAACCCAATTCCACATAGTTAAATCTTCACACCTTCATCTTCTTGTTATTTTTTGGATCATTTTTTTGTCACTCAAACACATGTCCCCAAACAATTCACCTTGGTATAATTTACCATAATTTACAAGACATCTCTAGGACACTTTTTACATATATTTCAAAAGAATGAAAATTGATTCTCTTAGCTCCAGTTTTCATTATTGAATTATTCCCCACTTCCTAAAAACATGAAATATTCTTATTATTGTCATCATGTGCTAGATAAGTGTCTGCAAAATTCATATCATATTTTTTCAGAATAAAGAACATGTTTTTTAGAGCATTTTAAACTCTAATGAATCCAAATCTCTTCATAAAAATTGTTTCAAACTAGAGTAAAATATATTAATTTTACAATGAAATTCCCATGTAAAATTTGGTATATACCTATCCAGTCTTGTAAAATTTTATTTATACACTTCCATAGAATCATTACCTTTCATCTTCAGTTCCAGTTATTGTATATCCATTCTGAGTCGAATAGTTTTAAGAAAATATTTTTTCTAGAGAAGACTCATAAAAACAGTATATTACATACTTTAAAGATCATATCTTTCTCTTGTATTATTTAACAACAAACACATTTTATCGACATCACCATCAAAATGATAAGTAGATTTTATTATTTTATAGCACTCTAAACTCCATGGAAATAAAATATATTTTCTATAGTATTGTTTCATCCTTTAACTATCACTAGATAAGTGGTTCCACTAAATGATTGAAGATGTTTCCACAAAAAATTATCCCAAAAATAAAAGTTTTTATATGGTATATTAGGATCATATTTATCATGGTTACCACCACCATTTATCATCTAATTAAATTGGGCCATTACTGTCTGCAGTTTCTCGGTTCGGTTTTACACCATTTTAGGCTGTAGATTTGAATGGATATCATTATGTCATTGCCTTTCTACTTCTGCATTCCAATTTTTTTTTTCAGAAAACAATTCTAAATGTACATATGTTAGACAAAGAAACACAATAATCGTTTAATTTTATATCATTTTAAATTAAAAATAAAGTAATTATAATCAATGGTATTATATTAACATATTCCTAACCCCTAAGGTTATATAATCTATCCTTTGATACCAAATATAAGGATAAACCCTTAAAACAATACATAATCTTGAATTTTAGTAATGAAAATACTTTATTTTCCTTTTATGATCTTTCAAATATTAGAGTTTTATGGAATTAGGATGTAATACATTCAAAATAGTTCACATTCATAAAAATTGGATACTACTTAACAATATCCATTTCGTCCAAAATATAAAACTTTGAAAATAAAACATGATTTCTTTGAAAAATATTCATAAAATTTATCACGACTTATTTCTTTATCTTACCCATTCTTATATCCTGGGGTTTTTTTAAAATATTGGGATGAGAAATAAAATCTAATTAGGGCATATGATGAAAGAAATCATTATACAAGTGAAAACATAAGAACTAATAAACCACATTTAATAAAAACTCATTTGAATGCATAGAAACAGAATTCAAATTCCTTGGGAAATATTTACCATATCAACCTTATATTCACCCTTACACATGGAATAACTATTCAGTCAAAATCTGTCTCTGTGGTATCAAATGCATTTGAGAGAAATAATGGGGCCCACCCATCATATGTTGAGCTATAGTGGGATAAAACAAACATATATTGAGATTTAATGTAGATAAAACCATCATATATTTATCTATAATGGGATAAAACTAATATAAAAATCTTCCATGGAACATATCAGGAATAAAACCCTTGATAACACATTTAAAACTATAAGAAAAACACATTCAGATTTTCAAAATACCATTTTCCATAAAAAATAACTTTTAAAATATACAAATCATGCACATAATAATGAAATAATATTATAAAACAATTACTATTAAAACAATAAATTGAAACATTATATAATTAAAGTATCATAAAATAAGGAGAAACCTCTCATGCCATATAAAAAGCAATATTTTTGAATACCATAAAAGAGGCATTTAAATTTTTTTAAAAAGAATGTTCCATACATAACACATGAAAAATATACCATTATAAAAATATGGGAGAATTTATAACAATAATAACCATATATATAGCATCAAAAAACCATTTTGAAAAAAGAACGTAAAATAAAAATATATAGAAGAATAAATCTTTAAATCATTTAAATCAATGTTTTTGTTAAAGAGTCCCTTACCATATGTTCATCTTCCTTCAAATTTGATCAAAACTCATATAAAAAGTTTTTAGTAGTGTGATTAATATATTATTTAATTAAAACCATGTTTATACTACCTTAAATAATCTTCTTATAACATTTTACACCCATTAATTAATAATATTTTGTTGTTTTCACTATTTCAGGTTTGTTCCTTTCATGGTATCTAAGGTCATTTAATTTATGGTCATCCATTTAAATATGAATAATAATCCATGAGTGAAAACACACACACACAGATATATATATATATATGGTTAATTTTATAAAATTACTTTTGAATTCAAATATTCCATGATTTCGATAAAAGGGAAATAAAAAATCATCATCCATGAAGTGAGGGAATTGACGCACCATGGATGTTGTTTTCATTATTTACAAATAAAAAGAGACTATTAATGATTTTATGAATCATATATGAAATACAGAAAAAAAATTCTAGTATATTTGATATATTGGATATTTCATGAAACATTGGAAAGGAGATGCAGATTATGTATAATTGAAAAAAAATTTAATTGGTGAAAAAATAAATTTACCACTTGGAAAATTCTGATTTAGAACCTTCTCAAGGATCTTGGAAGTTATATTTTTGTGAGGAAAAAATAATAATAATGTGGTAAGGAATGAGGTGGAGTAAATTGTTTAGTGGTTTTCAGAGAAATTTTTTTTATGGTAATGAAAATTTGTCCAAGAGGGAGTCTCCTTTTATAATTGTGGTGAGGGGTAACATAGGAATTTCCCAAATTATTAAAATATAAAAAAAATTATTTATGTTTTAAGACTTCCAAATTTACTCAAAATCAATTGATATCCCATTTGGGAGGGGCTATTTTCATTTTTTTCCTTGTTAACATTTTTTTATTATTAAATAATACAATTAAATTTTATATTTTTGAAAAATGATTTTGTCAAATTAGACACTATTCATATTAGTGGACTTTAAAAACATCAAAAAAGGTTTGAAATTAGAATAAATAAATTTATTATATCATCAAATTAACCTATTAATCTATCTAATTCATGAATTAACATAAAATATCAAATTATATTTATTTTATTATTTTTAATATTATTAATTTTATTTATTAATTAATTATATAATTAATGCATCATAATTGTTCAAGTCATTAAGATATTTTTTCCCCTAAAAATTATAAATAAAATTAAATGAGGAATATAATTTTATAATATTTTCAAATATTATTAGCTTTTATGAAAAAATTACGGTAAATCTCATATTAAAATTTTATACAAACTAACGTTTATAGTGTGAACACCTTGCCTTACTTTCGAATAAAATATCATAAATGTCATAAAGTGATTCTTGTTGGTAAAAAATGTCCCAAAATAGAATCAAAATTAGATAATTGTATAAAATTTGATATTGAAGATTATTTAAACAAAACATTGGTTATTTAAAAATTATTATAATTTTAATTAGAGAAATTTCATTTATTTTTCTTATGCTTGTACAGATGTTGCATCAGTATTGCATAAACATTAAAGTTAATTATTTCATATATAAAAATTAAAAATAAATTAATATCATAAAATTTTAATTTTTTTGAAAATAATATTCTAGATTAATTTATTATTTATATTCACTCATATACATGAGTAGAAAACTTCTTAAATTTGTATTTTTTTTACCTACAAAAAAAATACACAGGTATTTAGACAAGAATAATTTTCTATATCTATAAAATTATAAATTGATAGAAAAAACATATGTAATATATAAAAACGAATAAAATAGTCTTGAATTTAATTTTTACAACTCAATTATTATTTATAAAGAACCAAATTTAACATTTCCAATGCTGGGCAGGCACCACGTCGGTACTGACGATAATTTTTATACTAAATATGAATAGAATATATTTTTCATGATATAATTTAATTTTATACTATAATAATCTTATAAAATAATAATTTAGTTGTTAAATATATTTAATAATGGTTATATCATAATTATTTCCTCATGACATCAAAAAATTGTATTTTATAAAAGTCTATATTTTTTAGTATTCATAAAAAATTTATCATTTTCAGAAAATTTTCAAAAATTAATACCAAGTTAAAATCAACATTATGAATTAAAAAATTAAAATATTATTAAAAAATTAAAATTCTATAATTTTGAAATTAATGTTATAAATAAATAACATTTTAATTAATTTTTTTTAAGAATTTCTATATAATTCAATTAAACTAATAAAAAAATTATTCTCTAAATACAAGGGTTGTTATATAGTTAACCTTTGGAAACTATCTTGGGAAAACCTTAGAGATATACCTTTCTAGATTTCTAAAGAAAATTCTAATGATTAATCAATGTAAGAGAAAATCTCATGGATTTTTTTTGTAAATGAAAGTGAGATTGTTTCAAAAAAACATTACATCCATGTCTATATAATACAAGAGGAATTGGTTCTAGAATAAAGTTATATAGGGGTAAGATCATGAAAAGGGTTTATTACTATATACATTATCTTCACCTTGGGTTTGGAAATAGGAATTTCTTCACACCTAATATGACCCTCTTGGGGGATACACATTCAAATATCACAGAATCTTCATGAACTATAAAGAATAATTTAAATTTATGATGAGAATGAATGTACTAGGATAGAATTAAATTGTAATATATTAAATATGTGTCATGATTTACACATCCTATAACCGATTTTTCATGATTTTTTAGTCTCCTGAACAAAATTTTTTTCTTAACACTACGATTTATGGTTTTATTTGTTGGATGGAACCCAAAGGAACCATGATAATGAAAAGTGTGATGGAAAATGAAATGATTTTCCTCTTGATAATAAAAATTTAATGGGATATGTAATGAGAAATATCATTATTATGCACACAAAACATTCCCATGATATGAATCATTCTAGACTTCCAAAATAAAAAAAAGAGGGAAAAACATTTTATGATGTCCCTCATGAGGAAACATGCAATGTCTTCTAGTGGGTATTATGATATAGTAGTTATTGAAAAAAATATCATTACCACTGAAAAAGATGTTTTTTTATCTATATTTTTAGAACATAGAAAAATAATTTTAGTTTTTTATCATTTGGATGGTGATGAAAATCTATTTTGGACTTTAATCACAAATATGAGGCAACATGAAAAAATTGACTTCATGTAATGGGAATAGTTCATGGACATATTTTTCAATAATTAAATTCCCTTTATTACTTGTATGAATATCAATAAGAAGTTTATAGATATAATGTAAAGGGATGATAATTTACTTTGTACCAATGAAGAAAAGTTTACAGGACTTTTGAGGTACACTTCATGTAATATCATCCAACCAGAAAGTAAGTTGTATAGATCCTTTAGTGGTATAGAATAATGTCTCCGATGATAATTAAAAATAATAGAATTCAACATCTATGAAGAGACTTTTCTATATGTAATAATGGTGAAAATAGAAGTTGGATCTACATACCTATCTCCCAGTTTAGATAAGAAAAGGAAAATTTAATTTAAAGGAAAATCTATAAACCATGCAGAACATAATATGAGATTTACATTATGTTAAAATTTTGAAAAGAAACATGGTGGAAATTATCTCAATGGGACTAGTGAATGATTTAATAGTGGATGGGAATTTAATATAGATATTTATTTCTAATGTGAGGGAAATAGGTCATCTAATGATGAGAATAGAGCGAAAGATACAAAAAATGCACCACCTAAACACTAGTGTTTCAAATGCATGGAGTACATGAATTATTATAACCACTTCCCAAATATTAATGTTATTGTTAATGATCTATGTTAGTAACCACTTTACCTGATAAGAAATAGGAAATCTCTTCTGGTCAATATTTCTGACAATGATTGAGATAATGAGGTGAAAAGAGGGACACTCACCATCCATTCTAGAACATCTAATTTCATATGTGACTATGTATCTTTAAATTCATACCTATCAAAATTATTTAGTATGTATGTCCATATTTCACCCAAATAAGTAGATGTTAAAATAATATTATAAACAACTAATTCTACGATGATCACATATCTTTTATATTATTTCTTTCTAGTTTGTATTGGTTGGAATTTGCTTCTTAAAAATCTTTTCATTCTTCTATTAGTTGAATTTGATGTAATCATGGAATGGATTGGCTCTCTAACACATTAATCCAACATAAATTATTGATTAAGGGAAGTATTTCTATATATATTAAACCAACAAATGATATCCAATCAATGTGATTATAAGTGAGAACTTCTAATTAATATCACAACCACTGTTTGTGACTAGATCCCCCCTCATAAGGGATGTTTATCTCAAATGGTTTGGGAGAAATTTGAAATAAATGATATTCCCATTTTAAGGATTTTGTGTATGTATTTTTAGATTTAATTTCTATCCTTCTTCTAAGAAATGATATTGAGTTCCCAATAAATATTATACCTACTGACAAACCAATTTCAATGTCACCCAATAGAATTTCCCTGATTAATTTCCTTGAATTGAAGAGAAACTCCGGTAAAAACATGGCAAGGTATTAATTTGGTCTAGTTGATCCCCTTGGTTTGATCCTATTATTTTTTATAAAAATAATTTAATTACAACTCTTCATTAACTATCAGTAGTTGAACAAGTTCACAATTAATAAAAAGTATCAGCATACCCATATATTTGAATTGTTTGATCAAATTTTTAAATCATGCTTCAGCCGAGTTAGAAAATAGGTCATAGATTTAATAATAAATGAGGCTTTGGACCTATACATTAAAAAAATCAATACTTTTCCAGTATTGAACATCAATCAAGATATCATCAATTGAGAGTCAAGAATGAGGGTATACCAAAGACAACATTCCATACAAGGTTTGTTTAATAATACTACATAATGATTCCATTCGTTCGTACTAATTCATCTAATATCATTATATATTTAATAAATATAGTCTTTATATATTACCTTGATTATTATTGGAAGTATTTATATAATGTATTCTTATATATTCAAAGAAAAAGAAAGAGCATTATGAATACTTGGGAATTCTACTAAATACCTTAAGGAATGATAAACTATTTGAAAAATTTACATTGTGTGTATTTTATCTTTAAATGATTTAATTTTGGTTCATATAATATCATGATTGGGTATATAAGTAGATACATCAATGGAAGAGGCTATTGAATGATTTATCTGACCGACCATTGAGAATAAGACCTATATTTTTCTAGGTATACATATATTTTGTTGATGGTTTAGGGATAATTTCTCATAGATATATAATACTCTAAATATAATAACTCAGAAGGGAGCAAAGTTATTCTCTATAGATGAATATGATGAAAATTTCAAGGAACTAAAGGGATGATTAGTCATCCCCCAATAATTACATTCCCCAATATTATATAAGTGTTTGTAATATATAGTGATAATTAGAAGGAATGATTGTGATATTCTCTTGTGAATAATGTTATGGTTATATCTTATGCATAGTGGTAATTGATTATTCTGGGGAAAAATTACCCATCTCATGATTGGAATTTATCAACGATAATTTTTTAATTAAATATATGGTGGAATTATATTTATTTAGAAAATTTTCATATATATATTGATCAAAAAATATTAATGTATATATTCACCTATAAGTAGTCTAATATGCACCAAATAATATGTTTATAGATTATTAACGATTATGACTGCTCAATACATTACCACCCTAGGAAATTGTAAAAGGTTGATGTTGCATTTTTCCAAAAGGATCATGCAAGATTATCCCTAATTAGGATTATAAAACATACAATATTTGTTGATTTACAAATGATGGATCTATAATCATGAAAGAAGTGTAAAAATATAATCTTACTCACTTGAATTTTCAACGATTCATTTGAGTGAATATTTAAGTGGTGTAAAAGGAAGATATTGATATACAGCTGATGTTTAAAAAATTTCCCATGTTAAACATTTATCATGAAAAAATGATACGGTATTGGAAACTTTTACGTGTTCTTTTCATACCATATTTTAAGAAGTAATCTTAACAGAATATCATTCTTCTTTATTTTCTCTTTATAATGGATGTCTGAATACATAGAGAGTTTGGAAAGAATATTTATGGTGGGATGGAATGAAAAGAGATATCGAATATTTTGTTTCTCAATGCATGGTAAGTTATAAAGGTAATTATACAAAACAAAATTTTAACTGGATGTAACATCCATTACCTATAATAGAATGGAAATGTTAAAACTTCGCAATGTATTTTGTTATTGGACTCACCAAAATGTTTAAAGGTCAAAATTTTATATGGATTTTAGTCAATAAACATAATAAGTTAGAACACTTCATCTTTATCAGAGATGAATTATCTTTGAGTCAGTATTCTATAATTTTTATTATGTAAGTTGTAAGTTTGAATGGATTACTTCATTCCATTATGTTTGATCAAGATATGAGTTTTACATCAATGTTTTAGAAAAGTATTTAACAATATCTTTATACAGAGTTAAGTTTCAGCACTGTGAATCCTTATCAGAATGATATTTAGTCTAAGAGGAAAATTAAAAACATATATGATATGATGAGATCTTGTTATTTTGATATAAATGGTAGTTAGAATCAACAAATTCCTCTAGTTGAGTTTTCATACAACAATATCTTATAATGAGGCATTAAAATACCTCTTTATGATTCCCTCTATGTAAATAATTGTGTATCTCTAACACACATGAATGAAATTTAAATAATGAATGATTTTGAGACCATATATTGATGAATAAATGATAAAAATTTCTTAAAATAATTAAGAAAAAAATAAAATAACAATAGATTCAGAAGGACATTTATGCCTACAATCATCAGCATGTTCTAGAATTTGATGTAGGTGATAAGGTGTTTCTATGAATTTTTCAATTGTAGAAGGTTATGAGATTCAGGTAGAATGTGAAACTAAATCCCAGGTATATGAATTTATTTTAAATTCATGATCATAGCAGTATGATATCCTATAAATTGGTGCTTCCACTAACCCTTTCTCGAGTCCACATTTTATTCCATGTATCTCTCATAAGGAAGTGCATACATGACCCCTCGCATGTAATGAACTGATAGGTCGTGCCAATTTAGTGTGATATTTCTAATGAGGAGAAACTGGTAGATATTATGGATAACACATAAAATGTTTTATGAAATAACAATACTCACCTGGTCAATGTTTTGTGAGGAAACCATTTGTTTCATGAATATACATCTTAACTTGAGGATATAACGAGACCGAGGTTTTATCACCAGTTAGTGTCAGAGTGAAATTTTTTGAAGAGATAATTCATTTTATGGGGGGTGGACTATAACACCTTGAATTTTTATTAATTAATATTTTTAAAATATATTAAATTTCATTAATATATTTCATTACACACAACATAAATTTAAGCTTTCACTTCATGCAATGCCTGATTATCTTGTGTTACACACAACACCAATTTTCAACAAATCCAGTATATATTGTTCATATTTTAATTTAAACATCAACATCATAAACTATCCTCTAAACTTAGCGAATTTAATAGTAACAATTTATTTTTAAATATTATGTACCATGGTTTTATATAGTGAAAACATATTGATATAAATTTACTTTATTTGTGAATTTATTTAAATATTTCAAATATACCATTTTCTAAAAAATGATTTTTATTAATTTTAGTACACTAATAAAATGATTATTTAATACTTTTATGGAAATAATTGCATAAAATATAAATAATTTTTTAAATCAACATATCAAAATTATCTTGGAGTAAATTTTTTGACCTTTCCTTGATGGTTTCATTTTTGATGAATAGCTAGAAATAATGAATTTTAATTGCAAACTACTAATTAATTTAATTAATTTATAAATTAAAATAATATTTGAAATTTGTTTTAATATAATATTATTTAAATTACACATCCATTAATAGAAATTATTTATTTATAATCATTTTCATATTTAATTTTGATATTAAAACATTTTTACCATTTGAACATTTTTTCTTTAGAAATCCACTTTTTCATCGCATCTACAAGAAATTTTTCAATTAAATTATTCTACAACTTTTATTTGAATTCAGAAAATATTATTACATATTTGAAATAAAAATAATTTATATTATCTAATGTGGCCAATTTTTTTGTCCAAAATGAAAAGTAAAAATAGTAAAAATTATTTATTGTGGATAGGGTAAAAAATGTTTGACTGACAGTAAAAAAACGATATGGGGTAAAATAGACCCAAAAAAAATAAAAAACACATTATCTAGACATATATTGACCATACCCTTATATTTTAGATAATAATATATTTTTGATCATTGTGGGATGAAAAAATATAGGTACACGTTTTTCTTTTAAAAAATTTACATGTGTGTCACTCACCTCACTTATGAAATGCCACCCCAGATCCTCTCTTCCTCACACATTCATACCCTATTGGTTCAGAAAATACTAACCATATCAGTTGCCTAATTCCCTTTTGATCATCATAGAAGCATTATTTTTTGAAACAATCAACCTAGGAAGGTATTTGGTAAAATCTTAATGTGGATACCCGAAGAAGAGTAAATATTCCTCAACGAACATTTTTTGTTTCATATATTCATATATGTTTTTAAATTATTACCATTATATGCTGATATAATAACACTGTTATATTAAATATAATTTTATGCTGTTATTTTATGTAATTTTAATGACCTAAAACTATCCTTACTTTAATAAAATGGTTTATGAAATCTACATTCATGTGCATAGTGGATTATCGTCTCGCGAACCGATGTCATTTGATTTTCCATTTTAACCTACCAGTGATGTAAATTATGATGGATGTGTTATATATATATTTATATGATATTTATGGTTTTATTATAATTTATATTTTTTATATAACACATATCATCGAACATTGCATTTTGAGGGAATATAACAACGTCGTTTGTATGTATGACGTGTTATTTCCCTGCGAAGCGATATGATTCATTCATGCATTACATGGAAATTAATAAGGATGGGTTTAATTAAAATATATGATGTATATATGACATAAAAATGATTCAATAATAATATTATAACATTTCAATTTATTTCATTCTGTCTGAAAGAATGTTGAAATATTGTATATTTATATGTATAACCCGCCATCTCCAGGAATAATGTTTTTCATTTTCTATCACTAAATTTAATGGATTACTCTAAATACATGTATACTGAATATATATGATATTTATATCATTTTTAGAATTTATTTTATGATGTAATCATGATAAAATTAATAGTACACAAAAAATCAAAACATATACGAAAAACTGAGTGGTTATCACCTGAAACAAAAATTTGGCATAGAATTGTTAATAAATGGATAATAAAAGGACATAAAAATAATATATGATATGATATAAATAAATATTATTATATAATATTTTTATAATAAACATATATTTATTATATAGGAGGTTTTAATGTGTATTAAGAATGTTAAGACTTAGGGTATGGGATTTTTATCTGAATTTTCCTTTTTTTAGACGTATGTTTTTCTTTTTCATATATTATTTAATGAGGTGTATATGCAGACCCATTTACATATACTATAATTTATTTGTTTATTTTCATCACATCATATATTCAATTTTATTTCCCTCCATCATGGGGATTATGATTCACTGATACCAATGTGGTAATGATTTTATGTTATAATGTCATTATTTGTTGGGATTGATTATGATTTGGTTACAATGATAAACTCTTATGATCCTTCTCTCAAGAAAATATTCAATTTTACTCTCATATGGTTATTTATGATATTTTCATGTAATAATACCATTTTTTATAAATTATTATATATAATTATTTAATAAATTCTATATTTATCGCTCTATGATTGGAAAAACCATTTCCTTTGGAAACCATGTTTTTAGGAAATGTTTTCAAAAAAGTTTTATGATTATTATATTATTTATAAAATACATTCCTATAAATGTTTTAATTATTTTACAAAATGATATGGATGGAATATTCATGTAATTTTTAAATGTTTCATGTTCTTATTTTACTAATAATGTGATGGGGAATTTTTTTTAGGACATGGAAAAACATTATGTCATAAGAATAATTATATTCAGTTAATATTACATTATATGTTTTAAAGGTCCCTCAAAAATAAAATGAATTAATTTTTTTATGTTTTAAAAATATTTTTCCAATGGGGAAAAGATATTTTTTTCAATAAATATTATCGAAGATTGAGAAAAAAAATTATCTAGGATGAAATACTTGATGATAAATTCTCATTAATTGGGATATGATCCTAGTATACCATTCTTAATTATTCTCTAAATGTTTTTTTATTCTAATTGTGTGAGGTTTATGAAACCCATTTCTCTTCTAATGGTTATACAATAATAAAATTCTTATGATACACACTCATTTTTCAATGAATTTTGACATGATTGTATAATGAAATGGTTATGAAACCTGTCTCTTTTATAAATTTTATGATATAATTAAATTTTTATAAAACCCATTTCACTTTATATGTTATGATATGATGAATGTGTTGTGATCCTATGCCACAAATAAATATGGTTTTCATTATGAGATTGGTGGGAAAAATATCCCCCTCCAATGCATTGGGTAATGATTTATTTCTCAAGAGATAGACATTACTAGAATGGGAAGTGAACCTGGTTTAGTAAGGTTATTTTCCACTATGATCATATTGGGAGTGAACCATGGTTACGTTAATATTTTGTGGAGTGAACCCAATCCACTATGATAGCCCTGAAAATGTTACTTGTATAATATGTATGGGATTTTCTATGCTTATTTTCATTCCAAAAATCTATATATTATTCCAATTTTATTCTCTCAAGCTTTATGTTGTTTGATTCCATTAGGATTAATTTTGTATGGACTGTAGTATTTATTCTATTACTCTATATTATGATCTTTGATATTCATGGTATTGTTTTCAAATGTTATGGTCATGTTCACATACCCTTGTATATATGTTAGGCCTACGTATCTCCCTTATTTAACCGTATTTGGGCATATGAGCTCAAAATTCATTATGTTTCCTTTAACAATGTTATAAAGAAATGAATAATGTATGATATGTATATTAAGGGTGATAGTTATGACGAACATAGTTAAATATGCGGTAGACTACCTATGGACTAGTTGTTTTAGATTCCAAGACACCAAAGGCAGTAAACTATTACAGTCCTAAATCATATGAATTATTAATATAATTAATTTTTAAAAAAATGATACAATATCTATGTATTATAAGACTAGGTCACTTTAAAATTTATCTTACAAACACTAATTCTTAGGATTACAAAGATATATATTTTAAATAATCCATATAAAGGATTTGGGAAATGATTTTTCCCCGTAATGATCCCGGAGTTATATATGATATGACTGGATTGATTATATATTGGATGTAGTCAAATATTTTAAATTAGTGTAAATAATGATGAAATATGAATCATGTCCAACAAATTTATATGATGTACTAATAAAGGTGTACCAATTTTAATTGGAGAACAATTAATTGGCATCTTTGTTAAATTAATTTAAAACTTGAAACCAGTATAACATAATATATCATTTTGAATCAATTTCATCATAATTATAAAAAATTAAATTTATATTAATCCTATATAATGAAAAATATCATTTTAACGAAATTGATATATATTTGTACAAAAACATAATAATAATTCTTAAGTAATAAGTATAATTCTTTGTGTTAGAAAAATGCCTTCCCTATTAACATGATAATTAATTTCAAAAAAATAATTTATGATTATGATGAATAGCATATAATAATTCACTAAAGGATACATAATCCTTAAATACATGATGACTATAATAACTTTGTAGCTCTTCTTATATTAGTTATAATTGTTTATGGTCTTGACTTGGAGAGACCAAAGGTTCCCTTCAAGGCTTGATTTGGTTATGTAATTCACTCTGGAATCATTGGATGAAATGTTTTGAAAATATAAATAAATTTAAAAAATATTCTATTTTCTAAAAGTTTTAAAAATAGATGAGTATTACATATTATGTATATGAATTTATATTATATTGTTAAAACTACAACGTATATGTTTAGGTAAGATAATAATATTGGTTTTTTTCCAATTATTATCCTCAATTATTGAAACCATATGATGTTGTCAGGTGGGAGGGGTAATGTTACCATAGGGTATACTGAACTGAGGTGACTTATGGGATTTATGAAAATCCATGGAACATCCAACTCATGTATTAGTATTATATAAATCAATTCAATTATTTATATGTAAAATGATACCAAATATATATTTTATAAAAATGAAAGTGTTCAAAATCGTAGAATAAATTTAAAGATCTTATAGTGAATTTTATAATGAGAAAAAAGATTTTTCATGTTATTGTGTTTAATGTAATGAAATATTTCAATATCATATAGATATAATTAAAATATATGAATTTTCATTTTATTATTATTATAAGATAAGATAGCCTTTTTATAATCAAATAGTTTTTAGTGATAATATTATTTTATAAACCATTTTTATGATTAATTTAGTTATTTAACATATTTTAAAAGTAGGAAATGATAAAATTTGTTTATTTAATATTAAATGTCAATCCATTATATTTTTTAATACATGAGGAATTTGAATTCCACTTCTAATCAATGAAATAATTTTAAAAATAAACCATTATTTTTATAATATTACTCATTATAATATAATTCCATATGTGATAAAAATAATGTAATGTATTTTTTATATAATCACATTAAAAGAAAATAGTGATATTTCCATATATAAAAAAAGCATTTGTGTATCTTAGTAAGATGTCCTGAAGAGAATATATTTCTAAGAGGATAGTTGTCATGTTTTTAATAAATAGAACTCTAATGACTAAAAAATAAAATTTAATTCTTTTCAAGATTCATATAGAAATTATATTAGTATCCTAATGATGATTAGGTTATTTTAGTTGATAGAAATGTAAACTGTAATGTTTAATTTTGTGAATATAGAGATTTTGAATACTTTTTTTAAGAGTTAAATTTAGGAACATAACTTATAAATATCATCATTGGTCTAAATTTCATTCATCACATATTTTACTCACAAAAAGTGTTTTTTGGAGAATCAAATAAAATAGGTACATAGATATTTGGTGGGAATTATATAAATATGTATTGATTATAAAAAAACTAAGAAGTGAAATAAAAATAAGGTTGATCTGGAAATTTATTGTATTTGATATGATTTTACAAGATCTTATGTATGGTTTTATTAGTATTGTTAATAAACATTAAAAATATAAAATATATTATTTTATATCATGATATATCATTAACTATATAAAATTTTAAACCACATAACAAATTAGCAGGTGGTGGATAAGAAATCGAACATGGGGAAGGAAATTGTGAGAGTAGTCTAAGAATGAAAAAAAGGAACAAATAAGAAATATAGTAATCATGCATATGTAGTCAAAAAAGATAAAAAATTGTTTTGTGAAAATTTATACGAGGGAGAAGTTGATATACCTGAGATGATGTAAAAAAAGTAGATTTAAAAAATACAAGTCCAGAATTAAAAAAAGTGAAGTCTTATGGAAACATTGATAGTGTAATTTAATGTATGCCCTCATTCCTGAAAATATAGTTGATTAAATGATCAGAAACCATTTAGTAATAATTTCTATCAAGTAAAATGAACACATATATTATAATCTTAGTGTTTTTTATATAAAAATTCGTTCAATTTTAATATAAAAAAGTTGATTTCAATTAAATTTGATTGCACAAATGAAGATAAAATTTGGACCCAAGATAATTTCATTTACCTGCTCAATTTTTTATTTTGAAGTAATTTTTATATTTAATAGTAAAATAATTATAGAATAAGAACTATCAATGAAATAAATAATGAATAAGATGATAAGGAGTCTACCCTCAATCTTCAACTCCTGAAAGAGCCTTTTCACTGCCTATTTCTCTTTCTAAAACCCCACTCTGGAAGTATCGATGAAAGAAATTTTCCACCTTTGAATGAATCTATAAATCTAACCCTGTATTTTCAATAAATTTCAACCATATAATTTAATTTTTCTGACAAAAAAATCTCAAATCCCATTTTGGTTGGTGGGGGAATAATTTGTGCCTTTAAACACTCTATATTATGACTATCATGTGATATTTATTTTTCCATTATATAAATTTAATAACAAAAAATTCTCCAATATCAGCATGAAGTTTTACACTCTATAAGAATATGTTAACTAACATGATATAATGCACTGATTTTACTTTGAATAGATTTCTAACACATAACTATGTTAACAAAATCTGATTGTTGTGTGGAAACACATTCTGAGAAGATAAAAGTACATAAAGAGCCTTTAAAATATTCACAATAAAATTCATCTTATATGCCTGAAAACTATTATGGATCAAAATAATATTCGGTAGCTTGGTTGCATTATTTTCATTCATTTATTATCTTGACACTTATTGTGAACCCAACATGTCCTCTTAATACATATCTCTCCATTAATTAATTATTATCACCCAAATCCTCAATGGAATTACATTGTATACCTTTGGTACATTCTAACATTTCATTAATGTTGAAATAACACTGATTGAATAGAACCATCCATATCAAACCTGAAAACTATAGAAAAAATTAAATGAACAAAAAAAAACAATATATCAATAATCATTAATTGACGAGGTTAAGAAGTCACCTTTAGTATATTTGGGGTTTAATATTTCCTTCCCTCCATTAATATAAATGACATAAAATAGTGATCAATGGTGGATTAAATTTTTCATTAGCACTACGCTGAATGTTCTATGGGTTTAGAATATCTGCAAAAATGGTCATAACATTTCAATCTTCAACACACTACGATTTCATATGTTATTATTTTTGCGTCCCTATTCACCAAAAATTAGTTCTTACTCACCTAGAGATGTATCTAAAGATTCCACATGACCATGGTTATAAAATACCTATACTGAAGAAATTCAAATACTATATATAATTTTACTTCATCCTTCCTTGGATATTATGGTCATAGTGATTTGGCATGCTATTTTTCCCTATTTTGGTTTGAGTCGTAGGTTACATATGGATGGAAAGTTACAAAATTATAAATATGAAATATTCTCATAGTATTATTAACTTGTATTCCAATTTCATTAGATCATGTTCATTAATTAATTCATTCAATAATATTTAGTTTCATGGATTTATTCAATCATACCAATCCTATGGGGCTTGATTTTGTTCGAGGTCAAAAAACATCAGGCATTCCATGGAATTAAAAGTCCCTCAGTTTGTTTTTAAAAACCAAATCATGGTTGGTAATCTCATAAGAAAAATTATACAATGTGATATTTATCATTGGACAAATTCCTTTAAGATTTATCATAAGCATAATATTGAAATTATCATATGATGAGAAAAGAAAATTTATTCTATATGAATTTAAAATTTTATCTGACGATGTAGCACCATAATAAATATCCAATTTTTTACAATGAATTATATTATGAGTTTAAACCCAATGGAATTATTTTTTTTAACCACTAAATTAAATTTCACTTATACATAACACATTCTTAAAAACTCATACACTACTACACATGATGTAAAATTATAAATCCATTTCCAATAAAATAGTTTTCAGAAAATATTAAATAATTGTTTACATGAATATATGGTTTAATCATATTAAAATAATATTTAAAAATACCATAAAAAAGTATTATAATTCAAAACATTAAAAATTTTAAGAACATTAAAAATTTTAAGTACATTAAATCCATCAAAACATTGAGAATTAAATTTCAAATAAAATTTCCTCATAATGGAAAAAAAATTCCAAAACCACAAAGTGTTTAAAAAAATATTATTTCAATTTAAAAAATGATAAAGAAATTATTGAGTCTAAAATATAAAAAAATATAAATCGTGATAATTTAAATATTTATTTACCAAAACAACATGACTTGGATGAATATTTAAAATAATAAATTCTATAACATTAAATTAAATTTTATTGAATGATAACCTTGGAGAACACATTTAAGCATTGAATATCATAAAAAATTTATTGAAATTATATAGAGGACATATATAATAAATAATCACATAACGTTGCTTTACACATATACATTATTTTCCCAATGAAATTAATTAATTAGTTTTGGCAGAAAATAATAAATATTAAGAGAGTGAAACTATATTGCCAAAAATATTTAGTCCCAAAATTAATTTTCCCCTAAGGACCATATAGAGTTAAAACATTGATTCACCATTATTATTGAATGGTTTCATTGAAATGTTTAATTATTATATTAAAAAACTATTGATTTTACAAAAAAAATATTTACAACCACCATAATTTTCACACAACTAGAAATTCCAAAGTTGACATTACTACTAGGTGAACTGAAATACATAATTAATCATATATTAAATTGGATCAACTAAATATATGGGTGAGAATAAGTATTAAAAGTAAGGAATAATTATTAAATTGTTCATTTAGAAGAATAAATTAACCATTCTTCAATCTAGATTATGATTTTCACCATTAGGATGCATATCATATTATTATAATTCAAATAAAAAAGGTTAAGGGATATAATATTTTAATTACATTCATTGAAAATTTTACTGAAATAAATATTTTTTGAAAAGGGAAATCAAATTATGTGATAAATTAAATCCATTGGGAAATTGAAATTAACCACCTCATAATGGAATAACAACCACAAATGTTAAAAATAATTTTGACCCTCTAAAAGTGATGATCGAATATTTAAAAATAACCATGTTTAAACATATATAGAGAGTTTATTTTATGGGTAAATAAATGAATACATCTTGAAAATTTGAAATACACCTCCCCAACACATAAAATGCAACAATGTCCTCAATATTGAATCGTAAAGTGGAAGAAATAAATTAAAATAATTGAAATTGAAAAATATATTCCAATGAATGATTATAAAAAAATCAAGGGTAGTAATATAATTCACAAATCATGTCACTAATATTTTGAATGATTTATGAATATATGTACTTTTTTTCCACCAACACATGATTCTTAAATTACGTTTAAGATAAAACATATTTTATATTGACTCTATAAAGAAAACTTTGTGAAAGAATATTGATGTTGACCCAAAGACCTCAAACATTTTTGATGGCATTAAATTTTCATTTCAAATAATATTTATAAAAATTTTTAGTCATCAAAAAGTAATATAGAACTTGAACCCATGACTTAATGTAAAATAAACACTTAAACCAAGTCTAAACAATATGATACTTTTAACAAAAATAATATCAGATATGTGGAAGATATAAAAAATTTCTATTATTAGAGATGTATCCAATAAGATTTGATATCATTATATTTATATGAATAATGAAAAAGGCACACATGATTGTGAAGCTCTAACCATATGAGTTCATGAAAATAATCCCATTGGTATTCTTCAATTAAATACCTCTGGTCATAATATTTTATCTCCTATAGAATTAAAATATTAACATAAGATACCTAAATATATGATTAAGAATGAAAAAATAAGAGAAAATGATTAGGTATGCATAATCACGAAACCTACAAATACAAATTTCTAGTTGTAATTCAAATTATTAGAATTACACTCCAAGAGTAAAAAAAAGATACCTATCAGATAATTATATAGAAATATCATCCTTCATATTGAATAATTTTTTAAAAATAAAAACTAATTATGTAAAGACCCGTAAATTTAAAGGAAATTTTTTTTCTTAAATTTTTTGTGATTTTACGAGTACCCAGTTTTTGACGGCACCTGATTCTGAGGCCCGGTGTGCCCGAAATGATTTTTCTGAAGTTTAGCTCAAGTACGTTCAGTGAACGAACGATTGGGTTTTTCTGTCTTTTGAACAGGTGCTTGGAATTGAAATCTAAGGGCACCGATGAAACCGCAGCGTCGGTAATTGCTTAAGAGGACCTTTACCGAAGATGTGTTTTCTCGAGAGGAGTTGTTAAAAATTGTGGAACAATTTTTATTCTTTATCCATGTTATTATATCCATCATGGGGTAGTTGGGGTGGGACCCAAAAGCCCCTAACTACCCATGTGAGGATAATGGTGAGCTGGGTCCCACACGAACCCCACCCCTTCACATTCCTTAAATCTCCTCTAACCCCCTCTTAAAGTTTGTAACTCATCTTAACTTGTTACACTTCCTCTTTATGTGGGTGACCCTTCCTCTCCCCACTCTCTCAATTTAATTTTTTCCAACACACATTTAATTAATTAATTGAACCTATAAAATTAATTGAATTATGTTTTTGATTTTCAAAATTTGAAATGCTTGGCATGAGTAAATAAAATAAGGCAAAGCCTTATTTTATTTTGGTTGGAAATTGTGGTGGTAAGAGAAAGGGAAGGGAGCTCTTGAGTTTTGGGAAGATTGGTTCATCTTCTTGTTGAAGAACTTCTTCTTTAATGAAGAACTCCAACTCTCCGACGTAGAACGTCGAATCGGCGGCTCGGTTTCTCCATCCTCTTCTTCCTTCGTGATAAGGGAGGAGACACCGACGATGACGGAAACGACACCATCATTCGCGGTGCTTGACAACCACGAACTTCCTTCAAGGTAGGGGTTAAGTTCAATTTTAATGAATTAAAATTGTGCATGGTTATGTTGTTGAGGTATCTCGTTTAATTTGGTCGAATGCTATCGACGTAATGGGAGGAGATCGGACCACACATACACGGCCAATTTCTCCTCCCCTCTCCCTTGTTGATCTTTGTTGATGATTGTGGAAAAGGAGGTGTGGTGTCGTTGCACCATGAGGGAACGAAGGGGACCGCGGTTGGAGCGGGCCGCGGTGGTGGTGCTCAGCGCCAGCGCACCGCGCCAGTGAGACCGAAGGGACCGCGGCCAGAGCGGGCCAGGCCGGAGGTGCGCGGCGCCATCGCGCCGCGCCGGAGGAGCCGTGGGAGGCTGTGGCCAGAGCGGGCCGCGGCGGAGGGGTGCGGTGCCATCGCACCGCGCCGGTCAAGCAAGAGCCGCCACCTGGGGCTGCGGTGGTCCAGCAATGGCGGTCAGCTTCGCCGGTCCCCGACAACACCAGGAGGCAGGATCACGAAGGGTCCCGCAGTGGCTCAACCGACCAGCCATAAAGGCCGGCTGTTTTTCCAGAAAACTGGGGGGTTGTAACCCCCTGACCAAAATTTAGGGTGGACCCCACCGGGGGTGGGGGGGCTCCATTTCTGAAACAAAAGGGGGCCACGCCTCCTTCTCACCCCGCTCGGACGACAGCTGATCCGCGGCCAGCTTCCGAGCCGGCTGTAGGCCGGGCCGGGCCGCCAGCACCCGGCCGGGCCGGGCCAGCTGGGCCGGGCTATTCCAGCCGGGCCGGGCCGCGCCAGCCGGGCCGGGCCATGCCCATTCGGGCTGGACCCAAACCCGGGTCGGGCCGACCCAGGGGTATTGGGCTGGGTCAGACTAGGCCCAGACCCCCTATTTTCGGACCAAGTTCGTTCAAACGCCCATATCGTGGGATATGGACCTCCGATCGACGCACCGTCAGTTGCGTAGGGATCCTTGGATCGAGAAGGTCATTTTGGTATATTACACTCGTGGTTTCGGTGAAGTTTGGGTATGGAAGGGTTGGTTCGAACCCAAAACCAACCGGGCCCTTGGAGCAGAAACAATTATAACTTAACGACCAGACATCCCAATGGCGTGCCATCAATCATGTTGATTTACTCTTAGTGAGACGGTTATTTTGGCTTACTCCACTTGAGGTTTTGACGTAGATAGAGTACGGTCAGGTTGGTTTTATCTTAAAAACCAACCGGGCCCCTGGAACGGAAAAGCCAATATCTCTCAGACCAGGCGTCCAATTAACGCGTCGTCTGTCGTGTTGAGTTCCTATTGACAAGAAAGAACTTTGTGATACATCAACTCTGGACTTTGTGACAGTTTATGAATCAAACCTCTTGGATCATGGAGCGTACCCTCCCAGAATCGAGTGTGCTGTGTGTGGGAACCCTAGAGATGGCTGCGACTGCGACGACGATGGAAACTGTACTTGAATCATATGTGGGTTCGGCAGCGAGGAAGACTATACTTGGATCCTCCGTGGGATCGGCAGCGATGACGACTGTACTTGGATCCTATGTGGGTTCGGAAGCGATGGTTACTGTACTTGGATCATACATGGGTTCGGCAGTGACGACTTCTGTACTTGGATCCTACGTGGGTTCGGCAGAGGAGATGATTCAGAGGATACACCTAATCATCTCCACCACTCTTCATGAGTAGTGTACCTGTGTGAGCCGAGTCTTGACTTTCAATCATTATCATCGATGTGATTGACATTCTTTCCTATGTGGATTGGGTTGTGCTTTCCTGTGTGGATTGGGTTGTGTTTTCCTGTGTAGATTGGGTTATGCTTTCCTATGTTGACTGGGTTTTACTTGGGCTTGTGAGTTGGAACAGAACTGGAATTGATGACTTAGGTATATGTATGGGAATATAACTAAGTAGAGTTGGTTGATACTTGGTGTCTGTATCTTTCCATTGTGGTATATCCCTTGTGGATTCTGGGAGGAATCCGGGGGTCTCAGGGTCCCTACTGAGTATCGTATACTCACCCCTGGACAGGCTATGCCTGCACTACGTTGTGTTGGTTGCAGATGACGGGCATCGCTGATCATAGTTGAGGTTGTGGTGTGGGTGGTATCTGGTGGAAGACTTTAAGGCGGGATGTACACGGTGCGGACGGATGGATTCGAGGAGCATAAGAGACCATCTGTACCCACCCTTCAGATGGGGTTTCTGGAGGATGAATTTGTGGTTGCTGCTTTACTTTTCTGCTGTTGTACATTCTTTTCTCAGTTGTATTGTACTTTCAATTGGGTTTTTATATTGTCCCATTTACTTTCCATCACATACTTTTGTACTTAGTTTACTTAGTGTTTACTTCAGCTTGCGTACTCTGTGGTGTTTGTTTTCTAAAATAAAGGCAATTCCTTCCCTTTTATTGGGATTTATGCCTTTGGTGCTAGTCACCAGCCCCTGGCATATGGAAGGCGAGCTTGGGGTAGTCACGGAAAGGGCCCTGAGGATGGGTCGTGAAAAATTGGTATCAGATGAGTCGGTTCTACCGCAGAACTTAAGACTCTGATAATTTCTTTTATGTGAAGCAATAATGTTAAGGGTATTGAGTGTGGTTATCAGCCTGGGGAGTCCAGTGTTGGTGCGATGACCGACGTATCCATACACCAGAACCCTGACTTCTGATTTCCGACTCAGTGCAAAAAAAACATTGATTGCATGTGTGTTTCAAAAGTTTTCATTGTGATTATATTGTATCAGCTCACCAGGTATACTATATTAACCGTGGCACACTTGTTTCTTTTCAGGATGGCCCCACGACGGCAGCCAGCTATGGTTCTGAGATTTGTGTGAGATGGCATCCCACCGAGCGACGAGGCCTCGGTGCAGGGCCCCATTATAGCGAAGGCACTGACGGTACCTCTACCCGTCGAGCCACCGATCCCACCATCCCCAGCAGCTGAGGGTGCACGTCGCCTGAGTGCACTACACAAGTTTCAGCGTCATAGGCCGCCCAGATTGTGATGAGAGACAGACCCTCAGGCAGTTGAGGATTGGCTGGAGGCTGTTGTCCGAGTCTTCATATTAGTAGGGACACCAGCTGACCTCATGGTGATCCTTGCAGCAAGTCTCCTGCATGCAGTAGTAGGTAGATGGTGGAGCATGATGATTCAGGTGCACGATGAGGCGTCATTACTTTGGACGGAATTCGACAGCCTCTTTTGCTCGGAGTTCGTTCCATCCACCCTCTGTGCGGTGCGCATCTAGGAGTTAATATAGCTGCGGCAGGGCACCATGACAGTAGCCCAGTACTCGGCGAGATTTACTAATCTCTCATGCTACTCCACACACATGGTACATGACCCATTCTTCCGGGCCCGGACCATTGAGCAGGAACTGAGGCATGAGATCATAGCTTCGATGATCTCCCTCCGCATTTCGACGCAGGCAGGAGTACAGGAGCAAGCCCTTCTTGTGGAGAGCTTTCTTCCTGAGCCTACACCATCAGCGAGACCTATCACAGGGCTACACGCAACTGAGTCATCTGCAGCTGGAAATATACAGATGTCACAGAGGTCCAAGAGGACCAGACCATCAGGTGGGAGACCTTAGGATACTGGTTTGGAGTTGCGGGGCACACACAGCAGATCCAGTCATACGAGAGGCAGACAATTCTATGCATGCGGTGGGTAGGGCCACATGGCTCGTGACAGCCCTACCCGCCATGCAGAGGAGCAGCAAACGGTTGAGGGACCACCCAGGTAGAGGAAGAGGTTCGACCGTGGTGGTCCGCACGGAGCAGGCAGACGAGGTAGAGGTGCTGGCCGAGCAGCAGGTGCTGGACGACGCTTTTGGGCTCTACCACCACCACCACCAGGAGGTACACCCCGACCATAGGGAGCTGGCGGGTAGAGGCAGACTCAGCTTCAAGCAGTGGAGGCTTACGACAACGACGCACCTCAGATAATTCGAGGTAGTATCTGTGTCTACTCCACCCTTATTTCAGTTTTTATAGACACAGGAGCGAGTCATTCTTTTATTTGTGTTGCCCTTGTTCGGAGCTCGGAGATTCCGACAGAGCCTTTGGCTCGATCCTTACGGCTAGAGACTCATACGGGAGCAGACTTGATGATTACGCACTGGTGCCGACAGTGTGAGATTACTCTAGGATGAGAGAGCTTCGGCTGGGATCTTTTTGTAGCAGCGTCGAGGCCTTATGACGTCATATTGGGCATGTATTGGTTGTATACGGTCCGTGATCAGATCGACTGTATTAGGCACAAAGTGCGGTGTGTCCGCACAGATGGGAGTAGGTTCACCTTCACTAGCGAGAAGGGAGCCTTTGCAGTGCAGGATGGACTTACGCAGAGTAGAGGGCAGCCGATCACACATTAGTTGGCTAGTCTCATCCTCAGAGCGGTTAATGTGCGGAGTCCGAGTTTTCCTGTTGTGGTGGATCAGTACGCGAACTTTTTCCCTGACGATGTTCCGGGACTACCTCCTCAAAGAGAGGTAGACTTCTACATTGACATGTACCCTGGGAGACCCCAAATATCGATACCAACATATCGGATGGCTCTCGCTGAGCTTCATGAGCTACGGGTACAGCTGGAGGACTTGCAGGGCAAGGGATTCATCTGACCTAGTGTTTCACCCTGGGCTTCCCCGATTTTGTTCGCCAAGAAGGCAGACAGGAGCTTGCGACTATGTGTTGACTACCATAACTTGAATCAGGTGACTGTGAAGAAAAATTATCCACTTCCAAGGATTGATGCCCTCTTCGACCATCTCAAGGGAGCATGATGGTTCTCGAAGATAGACCTCAGGTCAGGCTATCATCAGCTCAGAGTTCGAGATGAGGATGCGAACAAGACGGCCATCAGGTGTCGGTATGGCCACTATGAGTTCTTGGTTATGCCTTTCGGCATAACAAATTCTCCAAAAGTGTTCATGAGTCTCATGAACAGGATCTTCCAGCCTTACCTCGATCGATTTTTCATAGTCTTCATCGACAACAATCTGATTTACTTGACTACTGAGGAGGAGCACGCCTACCACTTGAGGGTTGTAATGGACACACTCTGGGAGCACCAACTTTATGGTAAGCTCTCGAAGTGTCAGTTCTGGATTCGAGAGGTCCACTTCTTGGGGCACGTCATCTCTGAGGTGGGATTTGTGGTGGATCCTACGAAGATCGAGGCAGTACTAGCTTGGGAGCCACCCTGGAGCGTGACGGAGGTGCGGGGTTTCCAAGCTCTGGCTGGATACTATCGGATATTTGTAATAGACTTATCTAGAGTTACAGCACTGCTTTCAGATTTGGCGAAAAAGGGGAAACCCTTCATGTGGTCAGATAGATGTTAGCTGAGCTTCCAGGAGCTGAGATAGAGATTGACCAGTGCACCCATCATAAGGCTACCAGAGGAGGGCGTATGGTACGTAGTTTACTGCGATGCATCAGGGACTAGACTCGGGTGTGTCCTGATGCAGGAGCGGGTAGTGATCACTTATGTTTCACGACATTTGAGGCAGCATGAGAAGAACTACACTACCCATGACCTGGAGTTAGCAGTAGTGGTCTTCGCCTTTAAGATGTGGCGGCACTATCTGATGGGTGAGCACTTTACAGTCTACTCTGACCACCAGAGTCTCAGGTACATCTTCTCGTAGAAGGACCTGAACCTGAGACAGCGGTGATGGCTCGAGTTCCTCCAGGAATATGACTTTGAGATAGTCTATACTCCTAGGAAGTGGAACGTAGTAGTTGATACTCTCTCAAGGTGTTCGGGCATTTAGCTACTTAGAAAGGCAACAAAGCAGTTAACCACTTTGTAGATATCCTTCATGGATAGAGATGGGGCAGCCATTCTACAGTCTCTCATAGTCATTTCTCCACTACTTCAGCAGGTCAAGGAGGCACAACGTGGGGACGTTGACTATGAGACGTGACGTGCACAGATATCCACAGGATAGGACCCTGATTGATTTTCTGTAGGAGGAGAGCACACCATCCTTTTCATAGGACATACCATGGTAACAGTTATGTTACAGGAATAGGTGTTGAGGGAGTTCTACACTTCCCCATTGGCGGTACATCCAGGTGTAGCGAAGATATACTAGGATTTTAGACGATAGCACTGGTGGCCGGGTATGAAGAAGGTGGTGGTGGAGTTTGTTTCACGATGCCTCACCTGACAATATGTGAAGGTGGATCACCAGGTAACAATAGGCCTGGTACAACCCTTATAAGTCCCGTAGTGGAAGTAGGACGGGATATCTATGGATTTTGTGATGGGACTTCCACGAACTTCCAGAGGGCACGACTCCATCTGGTTAATCATGGACCAACTCAACAAGTTGGCCCACTTCTTACCTATCATAGGGCATGACTCAGTGGAGAGCATGGGATGCCTCTACATTCAAGAGATCGTACGACTTCATGGAGTTCCATCATCTATCGTCTCTGATCGAGATGCTCGCTTTACTTCCCAGCTTTGGAAGGGGTTGCAGGAGGCATTAGGAATGCAGCTTCACCTGAGCACTAACTATCACCCTCTGATAGATGTCCAGATGGAGGGGACCATTCAGACACTTGAGGACATGCTCCGTGCATGTGTCCTTGATTTTGGTCGTAGCTAGGAGGGTCACCTACCCTTGGTGGAGTTTGCGTACAACAACAGCTACCACTCCACCATTGGGATGGAACCACACGAGGCATTGTACGACTAACCATGTAGATCACATCGGTGCTAGACAGACCCTGGGGATTCTGCACTTGTAGGACCAGAGATAATCCAGACCACAACAGAGAAGTTGTAGATCATCCAGGAGCGGATTAGGACTGCCCAGAGCTGACAGAATTCCTATGTTGATAGGAGGTGGATATTACTAGTGTTTAAGGATGGCATCCACGTTTTCTTATGGGTCTCACCTCGACGTGGATTACGGAGATTTGGCCAGGGCCGCAAGTTATCTCCATACTTCATCGGCCCATTCCAGGTTCTCAGAAGGACAGGTGAGGTGTCTTATCGCCTGGATCTTCCACCTCAGTTGCACGGGGTGCACGACGTCTTCCACATATCTCAGTTGAGGGGATACATGCACGGCTTGATGTATATCATTGATCACGTGGAGCTGTACATCAATGATAGGGTGACTTTTGCAGAGGCCCCGGTGGAGATTGAGGATCGACAATAGCGGGTCCTACGTGGATGGTTGATTCATCTAGTGAGCATCAGGTTGAAGCATGGGAACCTTCAAGAGATAACATGGGAGTGGGAGGTTCAGATGCGTGCATAGTACCCTCATTTGTTTCCCTATTTTATGATGTAGCTTTATGGGGACGTAAAGCCCTTAGGTGGGAGTAATGTAAAGACCTGTAAATTTCAAGGAAATTTTTTTTCATAAATTCTTTGGGATTTTACGAGTACGCAGTTTCTGAAGGCACCTGATTCTGAGGCCTGGTGTGCCTGAAATAATTTTTATAAAGTTTAGCTCGGGTACGTTCAGTGAACGAACGAGCGGGTTTTTCTATCTTTTCAACCGGTGCTCGGAATTGAAATCCGAGGGCACCGATGAAACCGCAATGTCGGTAATTTCTTAAGAGGACCTTTACCGAAGATGCGTTTTCTCGAGAGGAGTTGTTAAAAAATGTGGAACGATTTTTATTCTTTATCCAAGTGATTATATCCAACATGGGGTAGTTGGGGTGGGACCCACAAGCCCCTAACTACCCATGTGAGGATATTGGTGAGGTGGGGCCCACACGATCCCCACCCCTTCACATTCCTTAAAACTCCTTTAACCCCCTCTTAAAGTTTGTAACTCATCTTAACTTGTTAAACTTTCTCTTTAAGTGGGTAACCCTTCCTCTCCCCACTCTCTCAATTTAATACTTGACAACCCACATTTAATAAATTAATTGAAACTCAAGAATTAATTGAATTAAGTGTTTGATTTTCAAAATTTTAAATGCTTGGCATGAGTAAATAAAATAAGGGAAAGCCTTATTATATTTTTGTTGGCAATTGTGGTGTTAAGAGAAAGGGAAGGGAGATCTTGAGTTTTGGGAAGATCGGTTCATCTTCTTGTTCAAGAACTTCTTCAATGAAGAACACCAACTCTCCGACATAGAACATCGACTCGGCGGCTCGGTTTCTCCATCCTCTTCTTCCTCGGCGACAAGGGAGGAGACACCGGCGATGACGGAAATGACAACATCATCCGCGGTGCTTGACAATCGCGAACTTCCTTCGAGGTAGGGGTTAAGTTCAATTTTAATGAATTAAAATTGTGCTTGGTTATGTCATTGATGTATCTCGTTTAATTTGGCCAAATGTTATTGGCATAACGGGGGGAGATCGGACCGCACAAACATGGCTGATTTCTCCTCCCCTTTTCCTTGTTGGTCTTTGTTGATGATAGTGGCGAAGGTGGCGTGGTGCCGTTGCACCGCGCGGGAACGAACAGGGCAGCGACCTGAGAGGGCAGCGGCGGAGGCACGCGGTGCGAGTGCCACGCGCCGGAGGAGACGAGGGAGGCCGCGGCTGGAGAGGGCCATGGCAGATGGGCGAGGCGCCGTCGCGCCACGCCGGTCGAGCAAAGTCGTTGCGGTCCAATAGGGGTGGCCGGCTGTGCCGGTTCCCGACAACACCAAGAGGTGGGACCCTGAAGGGTCCCGCGGTGGCTCAACCGGTCGACCATAAAGGCCGGCCATTTTTTGAGAAAACCAGGGGGGTTGTAACCCCCCGTACCTTATTTAGGGTGGACCCCATCAGGGGGGGGCGCCATTTCCGAAACAAAGGGGGTCGCGCCCCCTTCACACCCCGCTCGGCCGACAGCCGAGTCGCGGCCGGCTTCCTTGCTAGGCCGCAAGCTGCGCCAGGTTAGGCCGCCAGCGGCGGGCCGGGCCGCCAGCCTCAGGTCGGGCCGTGCCAGCAGGGCCGGTGTGCGCCCAATCGGGCCGGACCCGGTCCCGGGTTGGGTCGACCCAGTTCGGGCCGCCCAGGCGGTATTGGGCCGGGTCGGACCATTCCCGGACCCCCTACTTTCAGACCAGATTCGTTCAAACGCCCATATAATGGGCTACAGACCTCCGATCGACGCATCGTCAGTTGCGTAGGGATACATGGATCGATCCGGTCATTTCTATATATTACACTCACGGTTTCGGTGAAGTTTAGGTAAGTCCGGGTTGGTTTGAACCCGAAACTAACCGGGGCCTTGGAGCGGAAACACTTACAATTTAACGACCGGATGTCCGAATGACGTGCCGTCAATCACGTTGATTTACGATTAGTGAGACGGTTCTTTTGGCTTACTATACTTGAGGTTTGGACACATCTAGAGTACGGTCGGGTTGGTTTTAGATTAAAAAGCAACCGGGCCCCTGGAAAAGAAAATCCAATATCTCTCAGACCGGGCGTCCAATTAATGCGCCATCTGTCGCGTTGAGTTCCTATTTACGAGTAAGAACTTTGTGATACATCAACTATGGAATTCATGACAGTTGATGTATCGACCCTATTGGCTCGTGGAGTGGACCCTCCCAGAATCGAGCGTGTTTTGTGCGGGAACCCTAGAGTTGGTTGTGACTGCGACGACGATGGAGACTGTACTTGGATCCTATGTGGGTTCGGCAGCGAGGACGACTGTACTTGGATCCTCCGTGGTTTCGGCAGCGATGACGACTGTACTAGGATCCTACATGGGTTTGGCAGCGATGGTTACTGTACTTGGATCCTACGTGGGTTCGACAGCGATGACTTCTGTACTTGGATCCTACGTGGGTTTGGCATAGGAAATGATTAAGAGGCTACATCTAATCATTTCCACCCCTCCTGGAGAGTAGTGTACCTGTGTGAGATGAGTCTTGACTTTCAATCATTATCATTGATGTGATGGACATGATTTCATGTGTGGATTGGGTTGTGATTTCCTGTGTGGATTGGGTTGTGTTTTCCTGTGTGGATTGGGTTATGCTTTCTTATGTGGACTGGGTTGTACTTGGGCTCGTGAGTTAGAGCAGAACCGGAATTGATGACTTAGGTATATGTATGGGAATATACCTAAGTAGAGTTGGTTGATACAATGTGTTTGTATATTTACTTTGTGGTATATCCCTTGTGGATTCTGGGAGGCCTTAGGGGGTCTCGCGGTCCCAAATGAGTATCCTATACTTACCCCTGCATGGGTTATGCCCTCACTACGTTGTTATGGTTGCAGATGAAGGACAGTGTTGATCGTAGTTGAGGATTGTGGTGTGGGACGGTATCCGGTAGAGGACATTCAGGCAGGACGTACACAGTGTAGACGGACGAATTCGAGGAGCAGAGGTGACCATACGTACCCACCCTTCAGATGGGGTTTCCTGAGGATGACTTGGTGGTTGTTGCATTACCTTTTAGCTGTTGTACTTTCTTTTCTCAGTTGTACTTTACTTTCAGTTGGGTTTGTATACTATCCCATTTACATTCCAGCACTTACTTTTGTACTCAGTTTACATAGTATTTACTTCAGCTTGCGTACTCTGTGGAGTTTGGTTTCTTATATAAAGGCAATGCCTTCCCTTTTATCGGGATTTACGCCTTTGGTGCTAGTCTCCAGCTCCTGGCCTATGGAAGGCGGGCTTTTGGTAGTCACGGCACTGGCCCTGAGGATGGGTCGTGAAAAATTATGTAATAGAAAAAGATTTATTGTTATTCAAATAGAATGGAAAAATATAAAAATGGGTTTACTGCCATGAAATACTCAATTTATAGTCTTTAGATGGACTAAATAAACTCTGATTTTTCCAGAATAAACAATGATTCCAAACCTTTTGGCTACACATCAATGAAATTCGTGATTCATTTTCCATTCTCGATGAAAGGATGATTCCCCTTTCTAACCAAATGAAAAACTCTATTAACTAACACTTGAAGGAAAATGAATGGTCTAGACCACATGGATTTGAGATATTCAAGAAAAGTTAGAAGTTTTAAATTTAAAATAAAATCATATTCTTGAACCTTAAAATCCAATTTTTATAATATAATCATTTACATATTTTGTTCTCTCTTGGTTAGCCTTAGATTTTTTATATCTATATATCGTAATATCATCAAGATCAGTCACGTCTTGAAATATCCTCCAATAATGAGTTTTGAAATCAATATTTAAAGCCCTCAAAACCCGAAAATATTTTTAATTAAGCCACATGGGTATGTGGAATCATATATAAAAATTAATTCTATAAGGATACATTCCAGTGAGTGTATGAAAACATGTTATATAATCCCATAAATATTCACTAGGTTCTCAGAACCATCCTTTACTAAAAATTGAAATTAATTTATATATTTTTTTATTAAGTTACCTATTTGATATTTCATGTTTCCTACAAGATTTTTTATGGTACACAATTCTAGTTTCATTAATAAATCCATATTTTTGATAAAAATCCAATATACATGTCATAATTGTTCTATTTTCTGTGATAATAACCATTAACACCCTAATCAATGAAAATATGTTATTTTTTAATTATTTGAATTATTTGGTAGTTACACTACTTCAATACTATTAAAAATAATGTTAATATCCAATATGATTTAGTAATTCATGGATAAATATTGAAATGGTCCCATAATGTACAATCGCAAAAAAAACATTCATCATCCAGAATCCATTTTGGAGGTAACTCTTGATTTATACCAATATTTCCTATCATTTGACGCATCACAAAACCAATAATAAAACAAAAATCATAACTAAATAGTTTATTAAAATAGAAACCATCATGTAGTATTTTTTTACGCATTCCTCTCACCTACATGTTGGTTACACCAGAGAGTAGAATGGAAAATTTCCTGAATGGGTTGCATATCTTCCTTAGGTACACACCTCCAAACAATACCAGTGAAAAATATCATATATTCCATAGAATCATCCAGTAAATAGTATTTTAACTCATAAATTAACTTATTTATTTAGTTATAGGTAAATTATTTTTGAGTGGCTTAAACAACTAAGGAATTAGAAAAATTGGCATACTAATAAGATTTTGTGACTTTAAAATAATCTTGTTTTATAACTAAAAAATCATTATTTTTTGTATCTTATATCATCAATTTTATGTACTATAAAGCCTGGGAAGATGATTTGCCTCTATGTTTCTAGAACCTTGATTATCCATACTCTCTAAAAAAACTCTTAAAAAATACTATCCATATAATAAACCATGGATTTTCCTCTTTTTTGGAATGAATTTAGGCCATGTATGAATAATTTTAAAAAATTACTATAGACCCCAATAGTTAATTACATAATTTATCTAAATAAAATAATGTCGTAAAAAAGTCATTATTAGAAGGGGTTTAATTCCTTTCACTATTGTGTAACAAATTCGTATCATAGTATACCACGTTTAACTTATTATCCTCTATCTGGACTAAAAAATATCTAAAAACCATGTTATTAGCATCACACATGAGTTCACATTGATTTTTTCAATCAGGGATAGTGATGATGAGTTAACAAGTGACTCTTCCATTAAAAAGATTAAAATATTCCAAGCATTTTCCATTATATAAGAATGGTGCATCAAACTCCAATAGTGTGTAAAGAGGCAAAGTTATTATAGGATAATAGTTTATGGACCTCTAGTAAAATATAGCATATACTAAAGTATTATAAAAAAAATCATTTATAGGAGGGGTGTATTTTTAATGATCCTTATCATAATTTGTTTTACCTCTATACCCCTATTAGATAGCTTATGAAAAAGAATAATTTCTCTAGTATCCAGGAATTGTCGTTTCTAGAAAAACATAGAACAAATTATATCTCTATTAATTTTTCTCACTTAACTTATAAATTTTATAAATTTTTTAGAGAATTAACTTCCAAAAATAGGGAAATCATCCATAAAAAATTCAATGAAAATATTAATCATGTAAAAAATATTTCCACACTATATAATTTAATAGAAAATAGTGCACAAAATAATGGAAAGGTAATTCATTGATAATACAATTCCCTAAATTGTAAAATGAAAGTGGTTTTATTCTTATTAATTGGGGATACATGAATTCTTTTGTAACTATAATAGTGATCCAAGAAAGGGAAAAATTCATTTTCATTAAATTTATCAATTAATATATCAAAAAATGGAATTGGGAAATGATATTTACTTTTGTAATAATTGTATAATTAATATAGGTTATCCACATAGTTTCCTCTCTAAAGGTAATTTTTTCATTCTTCTCATTCATCGCATTAGTGAAAACATGTGTATTAGGAACCAATTAGAAAAAATAAAGAAAATCACTCTGTGATGCTGGATATAGGATTCTAGTATCCAACTTATTGATAACCTCATTTCTAAAAAAAATATTCAAGATTGGATTTAGATATCTTTGGACCATAAATATCAGTTTGTCACCAGTTTCCAAATTGAACCTATATAACAAATAAATGAAAAATGCATTTAATATCATAAATTTTCTAGACTATAGAATTTTTTTTATTCTTAAATAAAGACAATTATTAATAATTTTCATTTAATGTAATTCAAAAGAAATAATCAATATAAGAGATAAATTTTCTCTGAAAAATAATATTTTATGACTCATGGAAATATATTATGATAAGGTTCGGGTTCCTAATTACTAGATGGTAGGCTCAAATAATATAGGTGTAATATCTTTAACATGTTCTTTATAGTGGGCATTAAATTTAATATATTAAAATTTTCAATATTAGAAACACATTTTTCTCATTGTTTCCAAAATTGGAAAACTCACTGAATTTAATGTCTGGATTTTACATCATGATGTTTTTATAAAAATAATATTGGTTTTTCAAGATCCCTCCCTCAGATGTATCATATTGTTCCTCACCTTTGTTAAAAGTAGGAAAGTCATCCTCAATCTCACTATTAAATTTTCTAAATATGATAATCGTAAAATAACCTTATAAGATTCACTGAAATGATAGAACAAATTTATTTATAACTCTATAAAATGATTAAAATTTTAATTTTTGACATAGTTAATGTTTTATTATATAATTTTTTTATTATCCACATGAGTTTATTTAGTTAAATAGTTTTTTAATTTTTTTTTGATTTAATGATTCATCATCCTCTAGAATTTCCACTCATGAATAGTAATATATAAAACCTGGTAATTTCACAATTTTAACCTTGTGGAACTCTTCTTCTTGTTCAAAAAAGATTAAAATACACTTTCCTTATCTGACATTGATAATATCTCCACCTATTGCTACGTATGGCTTACCAACTTTGATAGATACTTCATGTTCACACTCTATATATACAACTAAAAAAATATGTAGGTAATAATAGCTAACCAACACCTATATGAATGTAATATAATCTTTCTAAAGGTTATATAAATGTTTGTTTAACCAGTTGTAAGACTATAGTAGTGAGTTATAATTCCCTTAATCCCAACTATTGAATTGGAAGTAATGGAATAATGGGGATTATAAAACCAAGGTAAAAATACCATTCAGCTGACCTATTTTCCTTATTATACACGGAATAACAAAACTCCTTGGATATTTAACTTATTATGTTATTTTATTTTAATATAAAACACTTAAATCTATAGTGGTGTTGTATGTAGAAAACGATTCCAATTATTTATCATTGGAAGAAATCGACTAGAATGCTTTATGATATGAAGGAATCTAAATCATGGATTAGTTAAAAGGAATATTCCCATAAGTTCAACTGAGAATCCAAAGGGATTAGAGACATTTTAGTTGACTATTTTTTGGTTTCCACTATTATGATAATGAGATGGATGGGTAAAATTCACATGAACAATATAAATTTCCCATTTTATTTAACATTATTTTCATGAAATTATTATTTTTAATTTTATATTAATTATGTTATTTTCATGTCGAATGAATTGATTTAATAAAGTTTCATCATTGATGTCAATATTTCCATATTTTTTATTTCCTAGATTACAATGTACATATTTTTACATATTATCATTTTCATTATTCCTAGGGTCATATCTTACTTCCTTTTCATATTTTAATCCAATTACAATGACCATATGCATGGAACTATCACTAGGTTTTATTTAAGATATGTTTGGTTATTTTCATTTTTTCGAAATGTTAATTTATAGGTAACTGGCCAATTTAAAACTCACAATTGTGTATTTTACTATCAGTTTCATCATTTTATGAATCATTTTGAGTCATTTTGATTCAAATTTCTCTAAAAACCATTTGAATATTCCAAAAATTCCTCTCCAAAATTATAGGGCTCATCCCTATAAAAATATTCTATTATTAGTCTTAATTGATTATTTTTAAAAATGTATATCATGTTTCATAAGAATTCGTTATTCCTTTCAGGATAAATTTTGATTGTTTAATTAGTTAGGATTGTAATTTAATGAAAATGGATCATCTCTGGTTTTCATCCTATGACCATATACTAGAATATTTGAATCTTCTAATGGTTTATTTGTAACAAAAATGCACAGAAAACATGTGCTTAAATTTATAAACACACAATATTGTTGAAATTTATCTCTATGTGTTTGGATCTAATTTTATTGTCCATATTAATTTTTACATTTCAAAAAAAATTCACATTGATTTAAAGGATTAATGTATTTTATAACGTTTTGATTTCATTTATACTCTTGAACTATTTTATAATCCCACTTTTTCAATCATTATTTCCTTGATTTTTTGTTATATAAATTTTGAGATAATGTGTTGAAATTTTTTCTAAACTCTTCATCTATGTTATCTGTGTCATTTACTAGAGAATATTAGTCAACCATGTTTGGATTAGATGGTAGGATACCATTATATAAGATATATGTATGTATCTAGGAAGAAATTTGGTGATGTAGAAACTATTGTATAATTTCCTTAAACCCACCCCAAACATCAAGAGTGTTTTTTCTATACCATTGAAATAAAATTTATTTTTCATCTATAATTATAATTATAATCATTTGGGATAATATATCTTTATAATGGAGTTATGAAACTCCCAATTTTCAAAAATATTTTCATTAATAGCTAACATAAAATTAATTTAATATCATATTAGGAAAAATGTAAAATTATGCCATTTTAAGCACATCCTTACCAATACATTAAATTAGTAACAATATTTTTATATTTTAAAAATCACTAATGAATATTATGGAGTCCTCATAAGGTTTTTTTGAATACAGGAATTAGATAAGGTGTTATTTTTTAAAAGACATAATATCATGTTGTCTGTGTAATTCTAATGGAAGAAGGATAAAATTACACATTAAGAAGTTTGTACTCTACCATTATAGGTTATTAAGTATTTTCCTAGATAAATTATGGTTAAATGTTATGATAATTTCTTTAGAAACTCCCCCTTTCCAACTTTCAATTTCAATTTTATTTTCTTTTGATAGATATCATTAAAAAAATTTATTTCCATATTTTTTCCCTCAATATGTTTTGAAGCTGAAAAATTGTATATAAAATTTATTATGAGCATATATTTAAAATAAAACATACAAAATTTAATGTTTTTTAATATAAAAATATTTTTTTTATTTTTATTAAATGCATTTAAAAATGAATATTTTTATATTTTTCCAATATATTATTTATGATGTGTGAATCTTTAACTGACAACGACACCCAAAAAAGTGTTATATATCATTTTTATATCAAATATTGAACCTAAAAACTATATATCATGAGTTGGATAGGGTATCAAACCTCGGAGAATGAAATTTTGAGAACATTGAAATAAAGAAACCAAAAAAATATAATCATTCATATATATTCAATAATCATTAATATTTAAATAAGTAATTAATGATAGGAATAATATGATTTAGATAAGATATAATTGAAATGTTTTTTTCAAAAATATATCTACAGATTTACTAAGAATTAAATTATATTGATATTATAATTAACTGGTTTAATTTTCTCATTATAGAAAATAAAATTGAACCACTGATCAAATAAATATTTCTTTGTACTCAATATTGAGTAGAATAGCATGAAATCAAATTATTTTTCATTTTTTTAAAAAACTTCATTCAATCCCTAAAATAAAGAATATGATTTCAATTTAAAATGACATCAAAACTGAAGATTAAAAGATAAATAACAATATTATTATTTCCCCACTCAAGTATTTAAATTGAAATTATTCTCAGATGTAACAATTAATAATTATAGAACTACAATTGAGGAAATAAATAATGGTTTTGAGAATGAGGATTCCTCCTTTAATATTATACTATACAACAATCTCTTTCACTGCCTAATACTGAAACCCATTATCCACTCCATGTCTCCAGATTTATTTTTTATCCACATATGAATTAATATATCAACCCTTATTTCTTAAATAAATGTGAACATGTGTTATTATTATTTCTAACAAGGAAATATCACAATATTTTTTCATGGTGGGAGAAAAATGTTCATCGTTTAGATATCTCAATCTTGTGACAGTAATGGGATATTTAACGTTTCTTTATAAACAATTAATTACGTCACAAGATCCCAACATAGAATTCACCTAAAAACTCTACAGGTCTGTGTTAACTCTCATGAAATAATTCATTGAGTTATATTAACGTAGATAAAAAACATGTAAGTATTTGAATATATGATATTTTTAGTGTGTAATCATGTAAATAGATTATTTGAGTCCTTAATGGGTCTATAAATTAGAACATATGAAATACATCTTTGACATAGACAAAAAAATTTAGTCAAAAAACAATACCATGTATCCTGGTACCACAAATACCATTATTATAGTCCATAAAAACATAGTATTAACCATTAATTTCCTTGAAATCTATTGATCTCAATAAATTCCTTCATATCCCCCATCTCCTAACATGAATAATGTCGAGTACCTTGGGTAGATACTCACATCTAATCGAATTTGAAATAATGGAGTGTGAATAGAAAATCCCATCTTTAGCATAGATCGAACAGAATGTAGAAACCTAAAAAATGAATCCCTAAATCAGTATTCATCCATTGATGAAGCTCACATGTCACATTCACTAGATCTTGATATTTATTCCTCCCTCTATGGATTTAAATTACTTAAAAATCCCAATCGGTAATGGTTTTGATTTTTCATCTCCAATACACAATCTAATATGTCGAATCAACCAATGAACTGAAAGATTCAACATAATTAGATACTCAACCTTTATTGATTTTACCTTTAATTATCCATGAGATCCTTTCAATAAAAAATTCGTTATTCATTACCTAGATATTCCCCTATAAAATATACATGAATGATCCTACATTACTCATGGATCGATCAAATTCAAATCCAAAATTAAATTTTCCTTTATCCTACTATGAATATTTGGTTGTTGATGATTTTATATCCATGTGTTCCACATTTTTTTAGTCTTCGTTAATCTATAGATATGAGTTCCACAATTTATAATCCCTAGAATATTTTTATAATTACTTCATTCTCATACAGGTTATGTGGATCTTAATTGAAACTAACTTCCACATTCAATCACTTTTTTACTAATTGATGTAATCATACACATTATTTTTGGATATAGTTTGGACAACCTCAAGAATCATCGACAATTTAAAAGCATTAGAAGTACACCACAATGTTCATCTAAACAAATTTTTATTCAGTAATCATATAGGATTAACTGCACTACAAAAAATTTATCTTACGCAAGCTCCCACTGTAATTTATCACACGGACCTCATTAAAATTATATTATATTAAAAAATTTAATTTTACCATATGTGTATATCAACACATATCTGTTGAGAAAAAATATTGAAAAATAAATAATTTTTTCTTATTTAATTATATTATGGGATGCACCTTGCAAAATAAATCTTACGGGCCATTTCTTGAAATTTCACTTTTGAGAATGACTTTACAAAAAACTTAGGTGTTGATGCACAAAAATTAATATTTTAATTCCATTGAAAAGAAATTTTTCTCTAAAAAATTCAATGGATATAGATATAATGATTCTACATATGAAAGAATCCACAAAAAAATATAAAAACTCCATCATTTATTATTAATTTTTATAATATATAACTATTTAGGATTCATAAATTCATCAAAACACTACTAATAAAATTTAAAACAGAATTTCCTCTCATTGAAAAAAATAATTTCCAGAACCCTAATTTTTTCATTAAAATATGATTATTTCAATTTTATATATGAATAAGAAAATATGGATCTAGAAATATATTATATGAAAACCAAGGACCATTAGAAAAATTATGTATATAAAACACTTGATTTTGATGAATTATTTGAAGAATACTATCATAGAACAAGAGTTTCCATTTATAAAACAATCACCTTTAAAAATTGTATAATCGTAAAATATTATCATAAACTGAAATAAATTATGTTGAGGACATATATAAAAATATACCAAAATCATTTTAAAATATTTGTATCCACTTTATCATTCATTCATGTTGGATACATATATAATATAGAGTAAAATTATAATTTGCATCACAAAGTATGATTTTGAGTTATTCCTTACTGATGTTCACCATGGATTAATATAGGTTGTGATGTAATGTTATGGTTATCAAGGGTATGATTTTTTATAGATATATAAAAATTTTCCATGATGTACAAAACATCATTTTTTACTAGATGAACTGTTTTTTAAAAGACATGGTGTTCCACCCACTTTTTCTTGGGTATGACAAAGGATCATGTTTTATATTTGGTACTCCTTGACACATATTTGTGGGCGAGGTGCCTATAATGTAAACAATCATATTTTGATAACTTTCGTAAAGAATTATTTATGAAAAGAATATTTGGATTTTATTGTGTATATTGATGAACTTGTCCTCAGTTGGCACTCAATAGAGATGGTATAATCCATTTCATTTGATTATTAGGACATCTGGACTCTCAATTGAGATAATATGATAGATTTTATGGTAATACATATATAATACAATTGATTTTGTAATCTATTTTATGCATGTAATGTGATGATCTCATCCATAAAGGTAATTTAAATGTGATGTCTTCAATAGAATGGTCTGTCTATACTCCTTGAATAAAGAAAATAGAATTAGATATATAAGATTAAAATAGTATTCTATTGTTAATACTTGATGTATTAGAAATTGTGACCTATGAAAATTCAAGTCCGTATATGACACAACTAGTGAGACAGCTATTGAGATACATGTGTTTAATATATATCATAATAGATCCCCTTATGCAGTAAAAATTATTGATAATTTTTTAAAGCCTCCTCCTTGATTATATATAAAATGTTGGAATTCATTTTTGTTTTTAGTTCTACAAAAGCTCTTACCGTCAACCTCCTTCATTGAACAAATGGTGATTTACTTTTTAAAAAATTGGACAGATTCACTAATTGTGTTTTACAGTTTATCAAAAGGTATTTATGGATGGATATTCAATAGGTATTTCATATAATTTGATTTATGGTGAATTTGAGGATATCATTACACAAGTGTTTTGGAAATATTCCAATGAAAAATTTGATATGGTTTCATTATTTATTGAATATGATACTATATTGTTTAAAATGGAACGAAGCCTATTAGGATTTAGTATAAATATTGAAAGAGATGTACCCTAAAACCATTAATCATATTATATTTTTTTTGGATATGGTCATAAAGTACGATATATGTGTTTTAAAGTGTATGAAATTCTTTATGTAGAATTATTATCAATATAAATTTGGTGTATATCTACATATGATAAATTAAAATCACAAATAAGTTTCCTAAACCATTCATATTGTATAAATGGGTAAATATTAATGATTCTATGTGCAATAATTTTAATTTACCATTCAAATTACATTTATGATTGTTTATTTTAGTTCAGTGTTAATTACTAATGTTTAAATATCTCTTCCATATAGGTTATCATAAAATCCAATTACTTCAAGATGAAACCTATAAGAGACGGACTCAACTAAAGGGTAACAAGAATTTCAAATGTTTTCATTTACTTGTTTGTGTGGTAAAATATTTGAAAATTTATTTTAAAATGGGGTTAATACCTATGGGTGATAATGGAAATATAAGGATTATAATTCCATTGATTAATTAAATTCCAATCATTGTAATTTTTTTAAATCACCCCCTTCCATAATTATCTATTATACATCATTCCTTAAGGCCCATGAGATATTATCATATCTGGGATTTTAGGAAGATCCCACCAATAAATTAGGGGATTATTTTGGTATATAGATACACCAAGGAGTGAATTTTTTGGATGCCCATTTTCATTATTCATCAATATTATAATTTATCATATTTTCAAATCTTCATAGATGCATTTTAAATGAATTTAATTTATTTATATTACACAAATATTTATTTTGAATTCATGGTGTACTTTGGTTTACAGTTTTTAATGAATTTCTCTACCTTGATCAAATATAGGTCATTAAATATAACCTAACACCTACTTTGTCTATGGGCACAACATCATGGTGACTTTTTTTAATCTGTTGGGTTATTTTGGAAAGTTGTTGGACCAATTTTTCACCTATTTAATATTGTTTCCTTGTTTCATCTCAATTATATTCCAATATTAAATTTAAGTAAAGGCATTCCATTACACTAAAAAGAATAAAATATAGTTATGAAAACATATTAAAAATTTTATCCAAAACATGAATAAGTTTAATCCATAAAATTTTCACATTAAAGAATATGGTAAATGTAATGTTAAATTATTTATGTTATATAGTTTAGTCTTGGTATATAGACACAATCAAGGAGACTGCATTTTGGGGTGACAATATAGTTTTTTTGTAGATCTTTATAACCTACATTATCATATATATCAATTTATTTTTTATGTAGAAATTAATTTGGAGATTCTGGATTTTTTCATGTATGACTTAATTAAGTGGAATTTATATTTTGGGGCTTGTGTAACTATTAAATTACAATGGAATCATTTAATTTTGGGAAATATTTATTCCTTATATTGATTTATAATTATATTTATTTTATTAATACATATGACGGAAAATTATTCCATTCATATTCATCAATAACCATACATACTAGTTACATATTTCTGTTGATACAGGATTGTGCTTTTGGGCGATTGGAAATCATCCTTAGATGCACGACTATGACAATGTGAGTCATTATAAAATTATAACAGAGGATAGTTTTCATTTCAATTATGTTTTAATATCTTGAATAATAATATAATGTGAAAAATATTGGTCACAGCCTAATATGACGATTTTATATGTGACTAGATAGCATATTTTCACTGTTGGTTCACATTACCAGATAGTGTATGATGCTCTTTATTTTTTTAAACTAATATACTATTAATTTTTTAGGGTAAAAATTATTAATGAGATATTTATTAATGTTTACTATTTTCATGGTTATAATTGTAAATATTTTCATGTAACTTTCTCAACACATAGGATCATGACATTCGATGTTTCTAAGGGTTTTTATTTTTCAATAATTTATATGATTGTAACTATTTTTGGGGTTCATTTTCTTGTTTATTGTGTCTGTATTCATGTCATATTTGTTATGTATATTTACTAACATATAATGTATTGGGTATTGAGTGATATGGTTTTGTGATATAACTTATCTATAATTAAATTGGGAGGTATAGGATTTGTCTGATGTGAGAATTTCTATTTTTGAGTTAAGATTGCTTTTCCATTATTATTGATATGATAATTATTGATGTAAAATAATTACACTTTAGAGGGTTATGTATGATAATAAAGAGGGTGATGTAGATAATCCTCTATTTGTAGAATATTTTTAGGAATTGGTTATTATACATCAGATGAAAATATTCTTTGGGTGATTTAGGATATGTTAGGGTCTATTTTTAGTGGTGAGATCAAAGAACCTAATATCACATGTGATTTAAAATTTCAAAATTCAGTAACGGTTATCGTTGATGTAGCCACATATGTTTAATAATAATAGAGTATGAATAACTATGGGATATTTGATATGACTATTTCATTATAAGAACAAAAATTTTAGTAGTAAGGATATATACTTGAAGGATAGATGAAATATTACTAGGATATCATAGTAATTATTATAAATATTGAAATAAAATCATGTGATCTTTTTAAAAAACTATTTTATGATAAGTTCCATAATAATACATTTAATATTGATATATTTTATGATTTTTTTGGATCTTAATTATGGATTGATAACACTAGTGCAGAAAACTTTTTTTATGTTGGTTATTTTTCATTTTTTACGTCGGTTTCTAGCCGACGTTAATACGGGCGATGTTATAAATAATGTTTTTGACATCGGTTATTTAAAAACCGACGTCAAAAACATAAAATAGCGATGATTATGACATTGGTTATTTTAGAACAGACGTGATAAATAAAATGGGAAGTGTTTATCACGTCGGTTCATTAACAACCGACGTGATAAAAGGCCTGGAAAATGGTTTATCACGTCGGTTATTAAAAAACCGATGTGATAAAAGGACAGGGAAATAGTCTATCGCGTCAGTTATTAAATAACCGGCGTGATAAACCGGGGGCGGGGGGTTTATCACGTCGGTTATTATAGAACCGCCATGATAAACCGGGGGGTGGGGTTTACCACGTCAGTTATTAAACAACCGATGTGATAAACCAGGGGGCGGGGTTTTATCACGTCGGTTTTTTAATAACCGACATGATAAACCCGGGGGAGGGGGGTTTATCACCTCGGTTATTATATAACCGCCATGATAAACCGGGGTGAGGGTGGTTTATCATGTCGGTTATTATATAACCGCCGTGATAAACCGGGGGAGGGGGTTTATCACGTCGGTTATATAATAAAAGACGTGATAAACCATTTTCCAGGCCTTTTATCACATTGGTTATTAAATAACCGACGTGATAAACCTAATTTTTAAAAAAAAAAAATTAATGCAGTCATCTGCTCTCCACCAGAATCAACCAGAAAACAAATCAAGAAATCGTGCCACAAAAAGAGAAGTAGATCAAAATTAAGCATGTACATTGATAACATATAAAACTTAACCCCTAGACAGCTCCCACCCTCATGTATACCCCATGGAAAGCCCTCCCCCACCCCGTTGGAGCCCTCACCCTCATGTATACCCCCTGGACAACCCTCCCCCACCCCATTGGAGCTCCCACCCTCATGTATACCCCTTGGACAGCCCACCCCCACCCCATTGGAGCCCCCACCACACTCCTAGACTGCCCCTGACCCCCGGACAGCCTCAAACACCGCTCGACAACCCCCCACCCGCCTGAACAGCACCCCCTCACCCCCTCACCCCACTTGACAGCCCCCACCACACCCCTGGACATCCCCAAACACCCCTGGACAACCCCCCACCATCATGTATACCCTCCCCACCCCTAGACAGCACTCCCACACCCCTGGACCACCTTCCCACACCCCTGGACAGCCCTGCCACCCCCTGGACTGTCCCCCCACCCCACCGGACAACCCTCCCAGACCGCTGGACACCCCCACACCCTTGGAACCCCTCCCCCACAGACCCAAATCCATACCAGAAAAACCATCATAAGTAAACCAAAATAAGAAGCAGAGAAAAATTAAACATTAACTTATATAACATTCAAAATATACACTGTCAACTTAAAAAAAAACTAAATCCAACCTAAACAACTACCAAATACACAATTACAACTACAATATTCAAATTTACATTTTACATTACAAACAACTAAAATTCAATCAAACCTGTAAAATAATTTGACCACTCCACTTGTAAGTGTTTGATGTCTTCAGCAGTATAGGGTTTAGGGTCATCAAAAAATTACAAATGAAAAATAAAGTAGTTAATGTGTATAATGAATAAATCAAATTGAAATATTATGGAAAAGTTTAAGATGAAATCGTACCAGGTCAAAATTCACAACTGTACCAGTTGTTATTATTTCATACATAAATCTTAACATATAATATCCGCATTCAATGAGGCCTTGTTGTTCATGACAATTCTCCTTGAATGAGTGTAAATTTGATATGTTATTTTTATGTAATAAATCAAAAAGTACAAATTCTAAATGGATATTTACCTTCGCATTTACATATTTGATCTTTTCACTTCTTTTCTTTGTGTTTTTTCGAAATTAGTCCCATGCACTATTAGAAAATAATACGAATAGGGTAAATTTAAAATTCATTATAATATATAAAACTATTGAGAAATTGAAACATACTTTTCCAATATATTCTTAAAACTTTCCCGCACATCACCATGGACAGAGAATATCCAATAAAGGGCTTTCTCCCTTGGGCAAGAAACCCCTAACATCCAATGATCACTGATAAAAGGAAATTTGATGTTAGTGGTTTTTTATGTTAAAAGATAATTAACTCTTTGAGAGAAATGTGTTTCATACCTCTCACAAAAAGGCATCATCCAACATTGTGTGATTATATTCTTTTTGAAATCTTTCAGCAATATAAACCATTCTTTGTTCCTCATTCAATGCACATGCTTCAGGGGAAATCAATTGTGAGTCCATGAATCCATATACTTCTGTCAGCTCATTCCTCTCAAAAATTTTATAAAGATACCTACTACAAAACATACATAAGTATACATTTTTAATAAATATAACGCAAGGAAAAGATGTTAAGACTTACATGGAAAAAAATTTCACCACGTTGATGCCCAACTTATCTCCAGTAACAAGCTCCATGGTATCAGTTTTTATAATCCCCACTCTTATTTCACATCCACAAACATGACCTTCCATTGGAAACTCATAATAACACGACAACAAATGTTAATATCTTGACAATCTTTCAAGACCATTTGAATATTTATCTGATGTCATTTCCATTTGTCTTTGTGGTTGTCTATACAATATTTCTTTACCTTTAAAGTATTCCTGTAAAAAAAATTGAAAATTATATTAGTTTTGAAATGATAAAACAACTTTAATAAAAAAAATAAAATAAAAGATATAACATTCATACCTCTATGGTAATGAGTCGAAGAAGTCTGGATGACCAAATTAAAAAATGATTGATAATCTGTCCAACTGTCACCACCTCATCTGTAGGTATTGGTACCCTAGATGATCTATCTATAATATCCTGAACAGTGACCCTCTGATTCTCTACCTCTAATTGTTGATGATGGACTATATCTCCTATACAATATACCAACCCATATGCTACTATATGATTTTAAGAATCATCAACATACAACTCGTAGTATGTAGGAAGCTGTGGTGGAGGCGTAGGATAAAAAATGGTGTCCGTAGGCTGAGGTGGGGGAGTGGGAGCTACTGGCAGAGGTGGAGGATAAATAATGGGGTCTGGAGGGGGAGGTGGAGGAGTGGGAGCTGTAGTCTAAAATTGTCTTTAAATTTCTGCAAACATAGACTGCACCGACTCTCTAATCTTGTCCTTCATCGTCGCATTAATATTATGAACTTTAGCCTCCAAGGATTTTATTTTTTTAAACCCCCTCAATGTTAGAAGTTGAAGAATGTGGAAACACTTTTCTTACGGATACACCTGCCGGATATCCTCTTACACGATCGGGATGTTCGGGCCTTACCAATGCTGAAAATAAAATATCTTCCCTCCCAGTAGCTGTAAATGTCCCCTCTGAACTCTGCTCCTCAAGAGAGTCATGTATTAATTAATTGAAAATTTCTGTAAGGATTGAAATTATATAAAGAAAATAGTTAACTTAAATGAATAAAATAGATATCTTACAATCCTCTCAGCTACGATTCTCGATTCTTCCGAAAGATATTTCCCTTTTTTCCCTTCCGAGCTCTCTTCCATTTTTCATGTCTAGATGGAGGGGATGGAGGGGCCACCTCTCCAATGCTTGAAGACTCAGCTCTTAGTTGTTGAAATGTTTCTGCCATCATTTTTTCTTCCAATAATGCATACCCTCCCCGAGATAAACTATGAGGGTATACATTTTTAGATTGGATCTCCTGACGAGCTTTCCTTGTTTGCTGTAATTTAAGAATAAGAAATCTTTAACAAAACATTAATAAAATCATTTATATAAGAATGTTTATAAAATTTTACATTGCCCTTACCATAAATGACTCTTTTCTTCTACTTTAAAAAAACTGTCTCCATGTGTCTTCATCTATAAAAGGATATACACAACATGGATTGTCATGACTCCTATGACCATAAATGAAATCAAATGAGAGGGTTGATTTGAAATCCCTCCATCTCCTGGCAGCCAACGATATGCCTTTCTTCCTGACTCCTCCAGTGTCAGGAATATCAAATTTCATCTAATAAAGAAGAGGTTAAACATATTATATATACTAGAAACATTAAAAGCATAGTCAAAAAATGAAAAAAGATCTTACCAAAATCATCTCCTACAACTGAGAGATAATCGCTTTATCCACACTTCTCCAATCATCATACAGAATGCTTACTTTGCTCTTAGCCTGAGTTGCTACAAAACTCTTAAAATATTTTGCATTCGGACCTCTAGTAATATCATCATCATCAAACTCAACGACTATCCTCTGATCCTACGTACGGGCAAGTGATAATTTTGGTAAACATGTGCACCCACGTTTTCCAACCTTTGATCTCTTTGTCGTAATAGGAGCATGTGAATGTTCATCCCTAGAGGTATGACCAGCAATATGCTCCTCTCCAGAATCATATGGTTGATCATCTGAATTATCTTTCATTATCCTTCAAATCAAAGAAAAATGTCAGTTCACAAAAATACAAATTCAAATATTTTAATACTATTGTAATCAGAAAATAGAAAAGTGTACTAAGTTACATAATAGTAAACATTGGTAATATGGTAATCATGTTAAACAATGGTAGATATGGTATAGATGGTAAAGATGGTAAAGATGGTCAAGATGGTAAACATGGTAAAAATTGTAAACCTGCTAAACATGGTAAACATGGTAAAGTAATTGTCAGTGAACAAAAATAATTGATATATAATTCATGTAATGGTTATAAAAATTATTGGTTATCCAACTACAAAATTCATAAATGAACCTGAGCGTTAAATGAAATATAGGATAAAAGGAATGGATGAATCAACCATGCCTCAAATTTCTTTTTGATAATGAAATTCAAACTGGTCAAATCAGGAAATATTCCAAATCTTTCCTTAATCGCGCCATAGTACTTCAATAAATAACCCCAAATTTGTTTCCAACATAGGAGGATTTTGAATCATTAAATTCAAGGTAATATATCAAAATTTGTTTTATAAAGAAATACAAAAACAATACACTCAAGATAAAAACGAATGTCCGGTGCCAACGATATTCAAAAAGATGTAATAGGGTTCGAAATGGAAGAATCTAACCTAGTTTAAACAAAAAAATCGCAAAACATAAATATAGACTATCCGAAAAAAAATGAACGAAATAAATTCGTGGAAGGCTTACTTGAGTGTTGTGAGTTGAGATGATAGATCCGAGGAGAGTAAAGATGATAAACGATGAAGCCAAAATGATTTTAACGCAGGTCGATCGATGAGCCGATTAGGGTTTACTATGCGAGAGAGACGAGCCGGCGGACTATCGATCGAAAAATCGTAAATGACAGTCCACGAGGCTTTAATTTTTTAAATGTTTTATAACGTCGATTATTATATAACCGACGTTATAAACTAGTTTTTAAATTTCTAACGTCGGTTATTTTAAAACCGACGTAAAAAAACCCCCCCGCGCTTTGGTTTTTTACGTTGGTTATAAAATAACCGATGTAAAATACCGGTAGATATCTCGTTTTTCACATCGGTTATTTTACAACTGACTTAAAAAACCCTCGTGATTTGGTTTTTTACGTCGGTTATCAAATAACCGATGTAAAAAACCCACGCGCTTTGATTTTTAACGTCGGTTATCAAATAACCGACGTAAAAACCGAACACGCGTGATTTGTAACGTCGGTTATTAAAATAACCGACGTTAAAAAGCTACTCAACACCTTTGTTACATCTATTATAAAATAACCGACATAAAAAACCACGTTTTACAGATTCTCACATCGGTTATATATAAACGACCTCAAAAATGGTGACGTAAATAACGTTTTCTGTAGTAGTGTAACAATCATGAAATATAAATAAGAGTTCATTTATTTTCCCATGATTTCTCCATTATGGGATAGATAGATGGCTATGATGGCATGGTAGTTTTGGATTTTCAAATTCCCATCACTTTATACTCATTTAATTATTTTAAATTATACCTATCCATGTGGATATAATGAATAAATATATTACCATAATAAAATATTTCATATTAGATTATAAGGATGCTATTAATTTTATACTTGAGGGTATATATGTTGTTTTTTAGTTTGTCAATAGGTTAGTCTTCAGAAGATACACTAGTGAAGAGAGTAATGTGGAGTTCAGTGAATGGGTTTTTTATTCCCTTTGTCTAATGTAATCAAAGCAATAAAATATTACAAATTTTTCTATAATTTTATAATAGGTAAATATGTCTTACTTTAATTTTTTATACATCCTCTTTAGGATGGAGGGTGTATATTCAATGATTTTATGATAAATCATTCATCTAGGTATTGGGTGAGGTTCATTAATTCCCTAGTTATCTCCTTAATACAATGGAGGACCATTTGAGAGTTCTGATTGAATCTCCTTAATAAGAAATAAATAACTATATGGAAAAGCTTTATTAGGTCCACATAATTAGAATTTTTCTTCTAGGAAATTCATAGAACACATATAATGGATCCTAATATTTTTTGATGATTTATTTTCCCTAGTGATCTATAGATGATTTTTAATTATGATGTACTATCAACGTATCAACGTAAAATTATGATTAATTAATATTTGGATATTGTGAGCATTATTGATGGTGATTCACATGACATTATTTTTTTAAAATTATATTTAATATGAATAATTACGTAAAATAATTTTGTAGTGTTGTGAATGTTTAAAATATATTTAGGAAAATGTATGATCATAAACATAGTGATATATATTTATTTTTCATTTTGAGTGGTTTTGAATATATATAGTATATGATATTGTTGGGATTTTATTCTTCAATTTGACTATGGTGATTAACTGGTTGAATTGGTTAATAATTTAGTGATTTTGGAGGCGAGTAATCATTTTTGATATGAATGAATGGATTATATATTTAATTGTAAATGGAATTTTTCTTATACATATTTTATGAATTAAAAATGTACGTATCAAGCATATCATTTCTCAGATGGATAATATGATCCTTGGATTAGAATTTATCGATTATTATAATTATAATTTTCTTATTTATATTTTACATTTTTCAGATATGTTATTTTATTTTATATTAGGTTTTCCAAGAGAGAGAGGATTTATTTAACAATCTAATTTACATTACTTCAAAATTTAGTTCATATATTATGTATATTATAGTTCATAAAGATCATTCGAGAAGGTATGTTCAGTAAGAAAGCTATGAAAAATGGATTTAATAGATAAAGTATTTCACTTTAGGGTTCTCCGATGACATTTTGTATGCAACTTGGTGGTTGGTTGAGACCTTATATACATTATAGGATTTTGAATCAGGTAATGATTAAATATATGAATTCACATTATCTAAATGATTATTTAATTGACCCGTTTATATTTTTTTTGGTTCTACAAGATTCTTCTACGATCTAGATATCATTATATTAGAGTAAGGGATGACTATATTATAAATAATATAATCAAAATTCAATTGGGTCACTGTGAATATTTAGTAATTACTTTTTAATCAATGAATTCTCAAAAAGTTTTATAAAAAAATTATAGAATATTTCATTTCTATCTATATTATTTATCATCCAACCATACATGTTATTTAATAAGAATGGACACATATAAATTAAGGTAGCATAAAAAAGTATACACTAAGATAATCTACACGCACAAACATTTATGAATATCCAAGAGAGGAAAAGATAATTAAAAATTTAGTTTCCTCCTGAAATCATTCAAACACATACAAGGAATCGATGAAATATTTTCCATCCATATAAATGTGTTTGATGGCCTATTTCTTTTTTCCCACAATATTATTGTGTAGAACCAAATATGAGATTTTTCAAAGGACATAGATATTTAATGGAACCTAACAACAATATAAAAATGAATCTCAATGGTCATCTGTAAAATATTTTTAAAATAAAAAACAAGATGAATAGGGGAACAACCCTAGTTTCCATAATAAAATAGGTTATTGGCACAATAGAACCTATGAAATAAATAACACCTTTATGGTTGTGAAAACTAACACCAATGAGCATATATACTTTCAAACAAACACCCAGATAGTTCCTCTTTAAATAATGATTAATAGGGAACCAATATATCCACCGAAATTTATAATGAATATTTGTGTGTGTGGGAGATACATTAATATTTATATATGTCAAAATATGATATTATACAATCAATATATATTTAAAATAATGAATGTTCTGAGTAATAAATTATGATTTGAGTAATCTTTGAAATAGAGGGGGGGATGGGTGAATGAAATATCAGGGGTATCATGTTTTTAAAATTAATAGGCTTTATAAAAAGGATATAAAAGGATATAGTCAGGGATCATTTTAATAAGACACTCTACTTAACATTTATACCTTATGGTGATGAAACACCTGAGTGAAGGATACATTCATAGATACTCCTATCAATTAAGTAACATGTAGAGAATATATTAAATGATCTTAAAAAATATGATATCCTAGAATTTTATTTAAAATTTAACAATATCATTTTTTTATAAGGAAAGTGATAACACTAGAACATGTTATATCACAAGTAAATATTTTATTGGATCCTAAGATTCCCATCATAGTTATGTTTTAAATATTCTACGATAATTTTTTCTAGATCATTAGTTTCCTGATATCAATTTAAATTATTTATACATTAATTTACACATCTCAAAAATAGTTGAAAAATAATGGCTCTGTCTAATAAGGGAGATATGTTTTTATGGGATGATGGATGTGAGGAAACATCCCAATAGTTAAATTTGAGGATTGCATCACCATTATTCCATATTTTACCTGATTCTTATAATAATTTATTGTGTATGGTGATACATCATGTATGGGACTTGGATGTGTAGATTTTTTAAAAGATCATGATATGTGATATATATTTTTGGAATAGGTACTGTGAAATAAATTATCTATTTTATGATATTGAGTTGGTATCAATAGTGAAAATGATTAAATGCAAGTTCTTATAATTGTTTTTGTAAAATATTACTTTATATTGACTAAAATATCTTGAGGTAAATTATCCTTTGATGAGTCATAAATCCAAGATGTGGGATATGGTAAGAGTATCTTCTTTATTTAATAATTCAAATTGTGTATACTCTAGTGAAATGGAATATTTATTATATTGATATTAAAAGGAAGTGAACATCACATGTAGTTTAGAAATAAAAAGATGATTTATATCTTTGTTGTCTCTTCTATAAATTTTACCTATATTTACAAGATTAATAAATTTAGGTGATGAAGAACTTATTTTGTATTTATTTAACATTGAAATATTGTTTAAAATATAATTTGGAAAAAATTATTAATCCTGTGTTATTCATCTAGGTTTTTATGCCGAGCAAATAATCTTGGTTAACTAAGATGTACCACGATACCTGGATTCTCATTATACCTTGTTGTGGTTTTTATCTCCATGAATCTAATTTTATATGGTGGGATGCATCATTACATTTACCAAACATTAATAAATCCAAAATAAGAGTGTTTTGTTCCAATATGTTAAGGATGACCAATTTATTTATTCCCAAATCAAGTAGATGAGGGTGAATCCTTCATACATCCATAGTTGGGCGGAAGAGACCCATCATGAAATACATTATTATTCATTATGTGAGGTTAGAATCAACTATAAAAAATATATGGTCCCTATGTTCTTGACTGAATAAATCTACAATGATTTGATTCCATTAATTATTATTATCATAGTAAGTGTTTGAGTGAAATAAGTTCTTTTTAAATAATCATTTAATATTCAAACATAAATGGATATTTTTATAAAATATATGTTATTAATAAGTATTGGGAGGTTTTAATTTTGAACTGTTTCAATTCCTTGTGTTACTGAGTACTATAAGGCTAGTTCGGTTGATACCATAGGTGATTTCAATACAGTATATTATAAACTATATTTCTCCTCATTCTTCATATGGTGAGGAGAAAATAAATACAATATGTGGTTCAAACCATAATGATTTGGTTCTCTATATATTGAAGTAGGAAACTGCACCCTCATCAAAAAATTGGTTAACTCCCTAGGGATTTTATAGTGAAGTAGTCATCCTAAAATCATACCACCTAAAATACATTAATTTTTGAACAAAAAAATTGGAATATACGACCTAAAAAGAACTACAGTAAGTGATACAACCTAAAATTTCATTTTTATTTGGAATATAAGTAATATTATAGTGATGGTATGATATATAAATGTAATGAAATAACATTAAAATTTTTAACCAAACATGTTAGTTCCAAACAAATTTTTTGGTATTACATACTACCAAATGTGGTTAATATTAATTGTGTGGGTTTTAAGAAAAAAATTAATATTTTTGAAAAATATTTATTCTAAATTCTATAATTATAATATATTCAATCATCTCATAAATTATATGAGGCTATAATTACTCATATCATAATTGACTCATAATTACCTGATTTCTTATAATGGTTTCACTTTCATGGATTTTCAGGATCATTTGATTCATAATTATAAAAAAATAAGAAAATAATTACATTATATATTAGACATTTATACATATTGTTAATTTTTCCATAAAAAACATATGGTAAAACAATTATTTCAAAAATCACACGTTTTCTGGATATATTATGTGCCTCTAATAACATCACAATAATATATAAAAAACATGTAGGCATTTTTAGAGAAAGTTGAAAATATTTTATAGGAAAAAGATTCTAATTAAGAGATAAAAAAAGAATTTTAAAAAATTATTATTTGTTTAAGACATGAAAATGTATTAAAAAGTTTTCCATTATATATAAAAAATTTCTGATATAATAAATATTTACTAACTCATAAATCTAACTTTATTCCTTATAGTTTATCATAAATCTTTTTGTAGCAAGAATAAAGGAAAAGATAGGAATCCATGGGGATTTCATAAAAATGATGGGAGATTTAACTTGAAAACCCCTATCAAAATTATTGTATAACTAAATTTCATTCAGAAAAAACACTTTATTTACCTTTTGAAATAAAAATACTATCTGAGAAACCCATAATCAAGTGAAGATTAATATATATTTTCCCTGGGACATTATCATCATAACAATATTACACTCGGTATTTTAAAAGAATAAAAAACCTAGTTAAATAAAATTTCTTTATAGTAATAGCCTATAAATAGTTGTCTCATACCACATAATAGGATAAATTAATAAATAGTTAACTCTAAAAATAAATATCAATATCTTATAAATATTATACTTTGTCCACTTCATATGTATATCTTTTAAATAATTGACCTAATTCAAATTACCTAATGAATTGGTGGATGTTTTCAGAACCACACATTATTATCAATAAATTAAAATAACCATATCATTAATTAATCAATAATTTTTTTTTATTTCAACCCATAAGGATAATAAAATTTTATATTTCTCATATAAATGAAGAGAAATAATACTTTCATTTCATTATTTTGAAACTAAATATTCCTAGAATAATGTGAAAACAATATATCTTGAAAATCCATATAAACATGTAAAGAAATATTGAATAGTAAAAATTATATAATTCATCAAATGCATGTCAATTTAGTATATTTTACGAAAATTAGTTTATTAGATTTCAAAAAAAATTCAAAAATTACCCTTCTAAAAAACATAAAAATGACTCTATTTAAATACATTTAAAGATAGTAAAAATTAGTTTAAAATTAAAATTATTAAAAATTTAAATATAAATAATAAAATTATTTAAACATTTGAAAGAACCTATTTAAATAATATAAATAGATTTATACATTTTAAACATTTCTTTTAAAGAAAAAAAATTGTACCTCATCCCATGACTCAGCACATAAGAATATTACATTCATAAAAAATATAATTTATATTAATTTTATACTTGATAAATAATCCTTTGAAATTTCATTCCATTTTTATTTATTTTTTATTGTTATTACATTGGTTAATTTAGTTGTTAATTATATTAAGTTTACATCTGATGTTTTAAGATCATTCGCCTTATAATATCCAAAATATATTTTGTGTATTGACCATGTAAAATAGATAATGGTTTCCCCTTGAAATGATTGTAATTATAATTATTATATTTTTAATTTAAATATAAATCTTTCCATGTATGGTGATCGTGAAAAAAAATTACCCCATTTCCTTGATATAGTTGTCTGTACATACACACAGTCGATGTTTTCATTTATTAAATAGATTCAAAGGAAATGAAATAGAAAATTATTTGGTTATAAATAAGAATAATATAATTATTTATATCATATTTATTAACTAAATTAATCATCATGACCATCAATGAAATGAATAAATGTAAAATGATTCACATCATTTCAATGATGTGGTTGTCCATATGTTCGCGCAAGCGATGTTATCATATTCCAATAGAAGGGATGATAAGAACATAAATAATAATTTATAGTTAAATAATAATAATAATAATTTCATAATGATCATAAAAATTTATTTCATCAACCATTTTATCCATTTAGATGAGGAGGTGATGAAAAATGAAACACATCGCTTCAGGGAAACTGTAATTCATACATACACAAGGGAAGTGTTCATTTATAGTTGGATGGATAAGATCATGTAAAATGGGTTCAAAATAAAATTAATAAAAAGTAATTATATTACATATATTCATGTCCTTAAATAATTACAATTGAAGTATATTTTAATGAGTTGTAAGAATATATAAACTTAATCTTAATCAGTTTAGACTTATCCCTTATCTTTTTTGTCATCCAATTGATTTTTCAAAAAGATTTTTAAGGATATATTTATAGTAACTCTAGGGGTTTTGGGATTTAGAAAAGATATTTTACCAAAGTTATTTCGAAAATGAATGAGGGAAAACTAAACATAACTATTTTTTTTTAAAGGATAAAATGAGACCCTTTTATATCTAAAACATAATGAAATTATCTACAATTTTTAAATATTTCAGGTACATGAATGCAATTTAATAAATGAAATGTTTACCATACATGACCCATCCCTGAGAAAATGGAAAATATACTATATACGTATCTTAATATGGTATTTTTTTTATTGTTTTTTACATTAAATACCATTTAACATCATTTCGGGAAAATTCCAAAAAATTAACTATAAACATATTATGAAAATAATTTAATTTGAATTAAAAAAAATAAATTATCCATAATTAATATAAAAAAACAACATAATATAATAATTACTACAAATCATGTTACAGTAATTGTTTTAAAAATCATTCACCTGATTATTCTCTATTTTTTTACAAAGGATAAACTTAGACGGATAAAGTGTTATCGACATTTCTAATATTTATAAAAATAAAAATAAAAATAAAAATATACTATAATTAAATTGAAATAATTATAGTAATAATGGATTTTCATACTTTATAGACACTAGTGTTCTTTCCATGAAAAAATAGATAAAATAATATATGGGGGAAAGATAAATTATTGTAAAAATAATCTTATCAATTTAAATAATTGAAGTCATAATCATGTCATATAGATCCAAGATGAATAGAATTGAATAAGATTAAATTATTATTTTATAAATACTCATCCACTCCTTTTGATATAATATATTTGGATTTTATCACAATGTATTGACCTCAATTTACTCATTTTACACATTACCATGGTGAAAATATTTTTCATCAACATGTAATTTATATGAACAAAAAATAATAGAGACCTATTTACCTAATTTTACCCTCAAAATATTTAAATATAAAATAAATTTAAATCAATCAATTTTACAAATATTTAAAAATAATTCATTATATTATTGTGTAGAAAAGTATGAAAATGATTTTTTTAAAATACCCCTTTTTGAAAAAAATTATTATATTCCAAAATAATGGCTAATGTCAATTCTTAAAGAATTAAAAAAATTATATTTAATAAAATTATGTTATCTCACTTTTAAAAAACTGATAAATCAAATGGAATATTGAAATTACTTTTGTTAAATGAAATGAAAAGACTATTTTTTTGGAAAATTGGTTTTTTCACTATTTGTGAACAAAAACCGTTTCAGAAAAAAATATCTTCTAGATATTATGAAATCATTATTTAAAAATTTCCATTTTTTCAAATAAATTTCCAAAATTTTTCATACATTATCATGAGGTCCTGACAAAAAATTAATGTAAAACCATTTTTTATGAAAATGTGTTTTCCAAGAAAAAAAGATTTTATACACATTATTTGTTTAATCAACACTAATAGATAAATGTTATCATATTTTTTAAAGTATAAGATCTATAAATTTTCATTAAAGTTATTCATCTATAGTGATTAACTGAAATTTATTTGGATAAATTTTTATTACACACATAAATCAATTCTATGAAAATTATCCCCTTTCTTATATATGATTTTATATTAAATTGGGTACTAATATTTAGAAAATAAATGATATATATGTATTAATATTAATATTTATACCTATATTTCAAAATGTAATTAATCTATTTCATACCCTTTAATACAATTAAATGGTTATAATTTTAATATTCAAATTAAATCATTTTTATAGTATACTAATTTCTGTATTCATCCTAGGATTTCATGTGCTCCATGAAATCAAACATATAATTCTTCTAATGATAATATATCATGGTGTTACATCCTCCAACTTAATCAAATTTATTTCTCTCAATTTTTATTTTCTTATTACCAATATTCCTGTATCACTGAAATAGTAAATAAAATAGTATATAAATATTTCCAAGATATGTAATTTCTATGATAAATATATATTAAAACAACCATAGTTTTGAATTATTTAAAAAAATACCTTTATATCCTAGTTAGAAAATTTGGTAGATTTATATTCATTACTATTGAGTTGAGGAATTATTTTTTTGCATTAAGATATAGGGTCTGAGAAAATATATATACCTAATTTATTTCTAAAATATCATCTTTTGTTTGTGTTTCAATCTACTTTCACCTATACTTTAACTCAAAATCATAATGATATATATAAAATTATTAATATTTCATTATAGAAAATGGAATTTACATTCTATGAATCATAATATCCATAAAGGGTTGATAAGTAATTTCACTTATTTATATTCATTAACAAAAACCTAACTGATTTTCAGAAGTTGGATAAATATTAAATATTAATAAACCAAAATATGGAAAAATAATTTATTAATATTAAATACCTCAACATTAACACAAAAATCTTTTCATAAACCATTCCAAAAATTACTGACACTGATAATATTCAATATATTATTGAAAAAAATTTAAACCCAATGAATTGACAATGCTGATAAAATTTTGTTACAAAATAAACCTAACATATATCATAAAGAAATATCAATCACTCACACTATCACATACCAAAAATTTATATGCCAAAATTATATAATATCAAAGATATACTTATCATTTCCATAAATAACCTAAATCACCATAATGTAACAACAATATCATATATTCTTCTATAAACTAATCCAATCATTGTTCTACTAATTTCATTTTCCTTAATAATATAATTTTCCCAATATAGTGAACATCTTCAAATATAACATTAAAAACTTGGTAACCAAATCACTTTTAAATATCATGTCTATCTAAACTAAAATATATATATTCCCACAATGTAATAACCCTTTATCCCAATTAACCATACCCACATCTACAATCTTATTACCCCTAACAGTTATCAAATCCATTCAACTTAAACCTAAAAAATATAATTTCATTCATCCTCAAAAACACTCTCAGAAAAACTCATATTATAAATAAGGGTTTCAAATTCCATAATCATCTATTAAAACTCAATAAATGTAACTAAAATTATCCCTAATATTCTTACACTCACATAACATTAAAATAAAAATGTGGTATCAATTAATTTATAACTATGATTATATTGAAACTTATAAAACTATAAATAAGACACATCTTCATTATATCTCTAGAAACCTTAAATATTGACACCCAAATAATTCAACATCCTTCATAATCTGTTAACAATTATTTTCTTTCTTATTCCATTAAATTTTATAAGATAATTAAGAATATGAATCATGCCCTAAACTCATCATTCTTTTTCTAATCATGTGCCCTTCTTTAAATAAAGAAAACACATTAAAATATTCGATAAATCTTATATATTAATCATACTGTCTAAATATTCATAATATGAAAACGATAAACCTTTATTTTTTTTATCATTTTTATCCCCATCGTGAGTTCTCCATGTGGGGAATCAACAATTACAATTCCCAAAATAAAAAATCATTCAATTGATAACTTTTTAAAAACATTATTACAATCTATTATCATAACTATAATCTTAGTTATTCTTTGGTAGTTTATTACATTATTCAAATAATTTACACATTTGAAACATTTTAATGATCCTTGTGGACTAATCCTTGAGTTCGCGTTTCCTAATTCTTAACATCTAAGAACACCCACTTTCTATCTTATATTTTCTTTTTCAATAAAACTCTAATGAACCCCCATTATTCTAATATTTTTCATTAGGTAACTCTCCAAGCTTCATTATATTAATCCTAAATCAAGATATTATGTCAAGCATAACCAAAGAGTATTCAATCCATCTTATATGCCATTTTATTTCTCATTTTGAAAACTCAATTAATGTCTTAAATATCCACTATAAACATCATTACTACTAGAACTATCGCTTTTCTAAAACTAAGAAAGTGAAGTGTGATTATTTCAAATTTAATAATAAGAAATCATCATATGAGGAGGGGAAATACTATGATAACCTTAACTATTTAATATTCTATTCAACGCTTTCGATATGGCTAAAAATATCCACAACTCTCCGTAACACACTAATATTTATGGATCTAAATGAATTATAACTTATGATTATCCATATACATCATGGACCATTATGTTAACTAAAATTCATAAATTATTATCATTTGATAATTCACTAACATGTAATGTTCTATAAACCCTCCTCTGATGATAAATGTGACAAACCTTTCAATAGTAAATATATAATTAAATTTTTATAACAAAAGATATAAATTCATATACTACCATAATAAACTAGGATTATAGTTTTATAGTATTATAAAACCCATTACATTACATAGGGGACATTTCCACATAACCCATTTTTCCCCAAAAAACGGGTTCTTATTTTAACACTAATGTTTCAATAATGAAACATTTTATTTTTTCATAACTTCTACCTATATAAATTTCTATAATCCATACACATCCATAAAACCAATGAAATATATATGGAAATGTGGGATGTTAAAAAAATAGCTCATTAAGGGTTAAAAAATAGTTAAAAATGATAAAACCATTTTTATAAACATATAAATCCATATGGATGTTTTATTTTTTACCAAAATATACTAAAGTATAAAATAAAAAATTTACTCACTCATGGAACCAACTTTATTTAAAACAATTTCTTATAAATATTTTTCTATAACTCATAAAATAAAAAAATACGTATAGGGATTATTTGAAAACAGGACATCTATTCCTTGATAATAAACTATTCACTTTATAAGATTATAAAAATTCCTTTAAATCATAAACATAATCATTACCCTTTGAAAATAAAATATTTTCATGAAATCATATTTTCAAGAGTAAAAAATTTATGCGTTCATTGGGACATTATGTATGATCTTGTGCTATCTAGTTATGCCACTTTATTATTTTTTATTTATAATTCTTTCGGTTAAGTTTTTCCTCATCTTTAAACCTTTGAGTTTTTTTATTCGTGGATGTGTACTTGTTTGAATAAACGCTGAATTGGGATAAAAGGAAACTTTATAAACTAGATAGGGTCTTTACAATGTTCCTTTATTGGGGAAATTACTTAATGTTTTTGGATGTATTTTTTTTAGTGGATTCGAATTATAAATGGTTCAAAAGTTACCAGTTTTTTTTTGGTATGTTCAAAAAAAAATTATAGGGCGTTCAGGGTTTTTAAGGAAATTGTGATGAAACCATATTAATTTCATTTACATGTAATTTTAATGGGTATATTCAATATAATATTTAGTTGAATTTTTTTTAACTAATAAAATGTGCTTTTTGGTGTATCCCTCTAAAAATAAATACATGATGTGTAACATAATGGAACGCTTATCAAATCAATGACTAGTAGTTTTAAAGTATGTCACACACATAATTTCACATTCATATCATGTGAATCATCATTATCTCAAACCTAGATATGATTCCATGTGATTTATGAGAACCTGTGTCTATTCTTGATGTCCAGATTATGCATATATTCCCCGGTAAGTGTGTTTTCTCAGTTTTTCCCTTCTTTTCAATCGTTCTCTTTCCATTATGGTGTAAACTATTTAGTGTCAGTGTTTTTGTTCTTTATCTTGTATAGTTTTCATCTAGGATCTGTCTTGAGATCATATACACCTTATTACTCATGAGAGTTTAACATTAGAAGAATTTTTTTATAAATAGTTAATGATAGGGGTATAAACCAAACCCTTATGGTTTTACAATGGTCATATATGGGAATTATTGAAATTACACCAAAAATGTGCACTTGATTAAATTAAATGATTAATTTTATTACACTTGGGAATCCCTTTTGATCCACTTGGTTATTGACCTGGCATATGGCTACCATTTGGATGATTTAACCCTTTATTATAAATGAATTGATTGATGTATTAATGTGTGTTTATACTGACATGGAATTTGGGTTATTTTTTGAAATTGAATCACCTTGGATTGGCCTAATTATTTAAGTCATTGGATTATTTTGGGGTTATTACCAAATATTTAATGAAATTTATAATTGAATGATAAAAGTTATTTCACATAATTAACCATTTATCCTTATGATGTGATATTGTGATATCCAAGTTTTTGTGACATGTATTGTTATTTTCATTTCTGTAATTATTATATTGTGTGTTGTCTAAATGACAGATGCTAAAATAATTATATATGTCATTGGCCTAGTGAAATTTTTTGAAATACTTATATTGGAGTCTATTCCCAATGATTCATGTTGAGATACATATATATTAGGATAGACCATGAGAAATGCTAAAATGCATACATAACGGGCTTGGCCATGACACAATCATGGAATGATTATATACTGTGCTCGGTCCTGATTAAATGATGAAATGATTATATAGTATATTTTTAACTAGATATTTTGTAATTTATCGATTAGTTATAGGTTTTTGGTTTGAATGTTAATAAGACATGCTCAGATACAAATTTTCATGGTATAGTGGCACATTATGTAATTACTTGATTACATGGATATAGTTTGAAAAGTGGTGAGAAAATCTTAGGGATATTAAAGTATCGATCCTAACCTTGTTGAAGTGGTATTAATTTAATTGATTGATTAATTAATACAATTCTTTATTACATTATTAAATGATTCATTTATCAGTCTGGTTATATTTAGATATAGTGGTGTCGACCATTTGAGTTATATGCACACCCTATTCATGCCACCATTTCATACCTGATAATATTACCTTGACCTAGGATTGTAAAATGGAAAGTGACCTTTTTATTGATTGTTTACCGGTTGGATGGGTTGTATATTAGAGAAGGGACTGATAAAGTGTTCAGAACTGGGGACATTTTATTCTAAAATCCTTTTATTTGTATTAATTCTTGAATTACATTTAGTTACATTTCATCATGACATTAAATTGTTTTTTTATTATTTATTGTATTATTCAATGGTATTTATTGATGTCTTTTTACTATATCATATTTTTTTCATTATTTCCACACTCTGATATTTAGGCATTTATCTACATTACATTGTTATGACATGTTTTACATTTGTAACCGAGGGGTATAGTATCCCAACTATAATTATCACACCCCACTACTATTCGTCTTCCTATGGCGTGTAGGGAGGTGTGGTAGAGGTATCATAAACAATATGTTATTTCTATGTGAGAGAGTTGAATATTAGGGAATGATATGAAATAGAATTAATGAAAAAGAGTTTAATTTTCTATTTCATTAATATTTGGGAAATGTAGAAAGGAGACTAATATGTTTCAATTCGTTGTAATGAGCTAGTTCATGGGAGTAGGTAACCCATGTATGGGGAAAATATGAGTTCTTAGGGATGATATTATTGTTCATGATGTTTTCTTGTCGAAATTGATGTTAATTTACCTTGGATGATTCACATGTTTTGTTGGGTTATGGTTTTATGATAATATCAATTCTTGAGATTATAACTATGTCTTGGTATGATGCAATATGTGTATGAATTCATAATACTAGGTACATTGGGATATAAAATGATAGTAATTTTTCATTATAGGGACATATTTATTTCATGTGATATATACATTCCTATTAAAACTATGTTATCAGATAATTTTCATATTTGTTAAATGAAATGGAATAAATAAACTACTATGTCATGGTTAAAAACTTGTAATCCATGTTTAGAGAGACAAAGCGTTAGTGGTACTATATTTTTTCACATAATGAGGTTGTCCTTGTTTATTGATAGTGTTCTTAAGAGGGTGTTTTTCTTTTTGAGAAAATAGCTCCTCTTATCTCTGAGTTGATTGTCAATAGAGAGGATATAAACAAAATCCAAACACAATTGAACTATATCTTACTGTAGTGCCTAAAGATTAAATGGATGTTGAATTTAATCAAAACATCTTGAGGTTCCGGAGATCCATGGAGAGAGAGATAATTCATACCATTCCTTTGATATCAGAGCTGATGGGTGAGTTCCAACTATAGAATCCACTTATGTTCACTAGAGAGGGAGGCCCATAGGCAACCACTTTTGGGATTGAGTTAGTACAAATGATCTTTAGGCATCTTCAAACTCCCACAGATATGAGGGTAAATATTGTAACATATATGATTCGTCGGTAGACCAAGATTTGTTATGAAATTCTAGAGGAGGTAGAGAGGAAAGAGGAGTTATATTGGGAGAAAATTGATGAGATTTTCATTATCCACTTTTATCACAAAAAATTTGATGGATGAGAAGGATCAGGGCTTCATGCACCTGAAACAAGAGGGAATATTGGTGCTAGACTATCCTGAGTGTTTCAAAAACCTAAACACTTTTCGAAATCATTTCCATCTAATGAGATATATAGTACAATATATTTTTAGCATGACCTCTATGAGATGAGGATTTGGGTTTACATCTTCCATTGGTGGACTTTTACGCATTTAATGAATAACGAACTCATCATTGAAGTGAATCAAAGGGAGTCCCCAATCAGTTCACTGGGTATATCAGCAATGAAAACAATGACAACTTCATTTAGTTGAAAGAAGCATTGTTATGATTTTTTCACCAAGGAAAATGTATCAAAATATGTCATAGAAGTGGGAATCCATCTCAGGATCGTGTTTCAATTTAGTTCCATTTGTTTGGAAAGATGGTCTCTAAATTTAATTGGTATTTGTTCCCCACGTTGGAGAGTCATGAATTCTATTGATTAGGACAACTAATATTATTTTTAGGGGAATGTAGCTGTATATTAGTGGAAAGGGAATATGATTTGAATCATAGTATAGGAAGAAATTAGCTACTCTTTAGAAGGAAAGTAGCTAGAGTTCCAACGGATGTTCTGGTTTAGGTATGGGACATGGTTTCCCCATGCAGAAATGGATGTACAAGGTAGAGGGTATAACTCAGGGGAGTGAGGATGGAGCCGAGGGAAGATGGTTTGGTCAACTACATGGTATATAGAATAATCTAAAAATTTGGGATGCATGACTATATACATTCAGAGGTCTTATTCTTGAATCATCTACACATCCTTGTGGTTTTTTTGATAAAGGATCATCACATTCAATTTTATCAAATTATTTATATTTTTTTCTCTTGGATATAGGGATCTTGGATTGTGTTTTTACTTTTGACACACCGTTGGGAGTGCGACTAGAGAATATCAAAGGTTGCAAGGCATGTTCTCTCTAGATTGGTGGTTATAATTTATTTTGTGAAACACTCATGCTATTATTGAGGTGCTTCAATTTTATTCATGGTATATAATGGTTATCTCATATCTACTCTTATAATAGGAGAGTTAGCTGTTTTATTTCCAGAAGGAGGAATCTACTCTCCCTATTGTGAGTGAGATATTCATGATAGTTGTGTAGGACCAGTTAAGTACGTATTAAATTTTCCCAGGGATTATATTGCATGTATTTATCTTGAAAATTGTTGAATAAAGCTGATTCTATTCATCTAGTATTAGACCATTTTTAGTATGTCTTTATTAATTAGTTCTACGACTTACATCCTAAGTGAGAGATTGAGTTGATGATCGAGTTGGTGCTAGGAGAAGATCCAGTTTCTTTCCAACCTTATACAATGTCACAATAGGTGCATCTAGACTTCAAATTTATATTAGATGATCTAGAATCAAAGGGTTTCACTTAGTCTATTACATGTTTTTGGGTTTTTACAATAATATTCACCAATAAGGATGATGGGACATTGCGTTTTTTGTGGGATTATCAGAGATTGGACCAGATGACAGTCAAAAACCTATATCTTATTCCACATTTTGATGTTTTATTCAATTACTTGAGAGGTGGAAAGATTTTTTCGATTCTCTATTTTATATAAGGATACAATTAGTTGAGGTTGAGAAAAACATACATACCTCAGATTTCCTCTGGGAGAATGAATGGCTAGTATGAGTTTTTAGTGATTCTATTCAGTTTGACCAATCCACTTGCATTATGAATGGCCTTGATGAATATTATCCTTAATTATTATCTAAATCTGGTTGTGATGGTTTTTGTCGATGAAATATTAGTGTACTCACATTGAGTAGAGAATAATTCTCAATATCTTGAAATAGTCTTCAGCATATTGAGAGAGCATCAACATTATGTCAAGCGACCCAAACACAGGTTCTAGATTGATAAAGTTCACTTCTATGGCCTTGTAATATCATAGGTTGGAGTATTAGTCAACAAAGAAATATTTTTGGACATGGATCCATGGTATTAGCCCATAAAACCCTTCAAAAATTTTATGTGTAAGATTTTAGTATGTTATTACCTGTAATTTATCATGGACATCTCCAATCTGGAAGCACCGATGTCCAAGTTGACCAAAAAGGCAGTGAAGTTTGTATGGTTAGATGCTTGTGAGAATCCATTTATAGATCTAAAATAATGTATCACCTTAAAAAATGTCCTTGCTTTACCTATTCTAGGTAACGAATAAATCATGTACTATGATGAATCTAGGCTTTGACAAAGAGAATTTATTAGGCAGGAGGATCTAGTGGTTTCTTATGGTTCTAGAGAATTGATACTTCCTGCTAGTAATTAACCAACTCAAGAATTATATTTCTAAGAATTTGTGTATTCTTTATGATTAGAATGTCATTATCTTATGTGTGAGATGTTTCTATTATATATAGACCCCAAGAGCCTGAGGTACAACTTTTGTCAATGGAACTTGAAAATTCATCAAAGAAGCACATTTGAGTATCTGCAATCTTTTGGTATTAACATGGCCTATCCATTGGGAAAGGGAAACTTCATTGTTGATTCATTTATCCCAAATTATTTTATAGAGGTAGTGTGGAATTCTAGCAATGAGTACCAGATAATGGATCTCTTTACAGAAATGCATCTTGATGTTCAGGAGTCTTAGGGGAAAGTAGCTCTATGTTTGTCATAAGTTTTATCAATGATTTTGGAATAGATAAATATTGATCTAATATAGGATTCATAGGTCTTTGTTATGAGGGAAATATTATATGGTGGCGTGACACAATCAAGATGATCTCATGGAATTATCATTTCTACTCTATTCCATGTCCACGTATGGGTTCTTACGGGCTTGCGCAGAGAGCATATGAGTGGGTTTCATGATTCAATATTGGTGGTACATCCTAGATTTAGAATTATATATCATGATCACTATATATATCACTAGTGTTTTTAAATGAAAAATGGGGTGGCAGAATTTGTTTTTAGAAAATTTACTTTCAGTTGGTGAAAGACAAGCATCAGAGGCCAGTTGGGATTTTGTAACCTTTTTCCATTTTTGAGTGGAAATGAGATGATGTCACTATAGATTTTATGAACTGATTACCAAGGATAAACAATAAGAACAGTTAATTAGGGGTGTATTTTTATCGACTGAGGAAGGTAGCACACTTTTACCTTTTAGGGAGATCTTCATAGATAATGATCTGCAGAGTTTTTACATATGTGAGGTAGTTGAGATGCACTGTGTTTCGAGGAGTATAATTTCAGATTGAGATACTCATATCACATAATGGTTCTTGTAGGGTGTTCCAAAGGATCTAGGATTATAGGTTCTTTTGAGTATGGCCAATGCTCATCAGATCGATGGTCAAAATGTAGAGACTATTCACATTTTAGAGGATATTTTCTAAGCCCTTGATTTGGATTTTGGTAATTTATGGGTGAAGCATATAGCACTATAGGAGTTTTCATATAATAATTTATTCTAGGAACTGATCCAAATTTATCCTTCTGATGCTTTTTATGATTGGTCATGATGTTAAACACATTATGTTTTGGAGGTATTTGAGTCATCTCTTGTTGGACCTAGTCTTGTATAGGAGACATATGAGTAGTTTTAGTTGATGAGGATGCAGTTGGTGACCACATTGAGCTGGTAGAAATCCTATTCTAACCATTAGAGATAGCCTCTCTGAATTGAGGTTGGTCATACTATTTTCCTTCAAGTGTTATTTGGATTTGGGAAACCCCATATCAAGGAACAAGGAAAGATAACACCCAGCATTGTCGGTCCATTTTTTGTAGTGGAAAAGGTGGCTTCATGGGAACATCCATTAGCCCTTCCTCATCGTTATAGTTCCAGGCATGATGTTTTCAACATATCGTAGCTTAAAAGATATTATTCAGACTCTAATCACATGATAGATGTAGTATACATTGAGTATTGTATTGATTCATCCTTTGAGGAGAAACCATTTCAAATTTTGGATTGTAGTGATAAGTATCTACAAGGTAGGGAGATTCCTTTAGTTTGACTGTAGTGGGGGATGCAAGAGTTCAGGAGGACACCTAGGATATGGAGTCTGATATGTGAGCATGGTGGCATAAATTATCCTATGATACAACATATTAATGCTTGGGAAAAATTATCATGATATATTATATGGTGGGATTGGTTTTAAGATCAAGCCTTTTTATAGGTACTTATCTCTCTAAGTTTACCATTTATCAATTTTCTATTGAGTTTTAATTCATATTTAAATTGTGGTCATTGTGTTGTCATTGTGGATGTCTATTTGTTTGAATAAACACATAAATAGATTGCATGAAAACCTGATAAAACTAGAGAGGATCTATGTATAAATCCTTTACTGGGTAAATGACATAATATTCATGGATATATGTTTTTTTGAATTAATGGAGTCTGATTATAAAGGGTTCAAAAGTTTCCAAAGGATCCTGGTATGTTAATAATCTTTAAAGGGGGTTTGGGTTTTTATGGGAAATGATTAAAAACCCCACTGTTGGTCAGTTACAGTCCATGTATACAGGTTACATCTCATGTAAGGTTTGGGAGAATTTAATATTCATCAAAGGTGATGTGTTTTTTATCATAACCCTCTAAAAAATACATTATGTGTAACTTAATTACACACCATGTAAATCATAGATCCTATGTTTTAAAGTATTAAATGAGGCTGATTTCTCATTCATATCACATGAACCTACCACGTCATAACCCTTGGGATTATTCCATGTGATTTTGGGGGGCCTATACTAATTCCAAACGTACCAATCACACATCTGAACCATACTATTTTTTTTGGTAAGGCTTCCACTCTTATCCCATTATTCTATAGCTATTGTGAAATGAACTCTTCACCATGATCATTGTTGGTTTTTTACAGTGGTCATTTTTTATCTAGGATCCTTTTTGATATCATTAACACATTCTTTGTCATTGGATTATATTTTTGGAAGCACTATTTAATTTTTGATTAAAGGTAGAGGGTCTAAAACATAACCCTATTGTTTGATAATTGTTATTTATGTGAAATATTACAATTTTACCAATAATGTGTGTGCTTGAATAAATTAAATAATGAAGTGTATTATTCTTTTGAATAACTTTTTTCCAATTGTTTATTCACCTAGATTATGGATACCATTTGGGTGAGAGAACCCTCAATTATAAATGAATTGATTAATGGATTAAATTGTTTCTAGTATGATATGGAATTTTGGTGATTGATAGATATATAATCACATTATCCTGGATTGATTATTGAAGGAATTGTCTTTTTGTTGGTTTATCCTCAAAAAATAAATGAAATGTGTACATAAATGAATATAGTAATTTTCCTAACAAACTATTAAGCCTTATAATGGAATATTGTATGATCATTTTTGTCATGACATGTGTTGTGGTTTTTCATATTATAATGCTTATATAGGTAATTGTAATAGTGAAACATACAAAAATGATTATATAGTAAGTTTGCCTAATGAAACATGCCAAAATGCTTATATGTTGGAATATTCTTAGTGATTCAGGTTAAAATTATTATATAAAAATCTAATAATCGAGACATACTGAAATGATTATATAATGGGATTATCCCTGGAACATGCTAAAATTATTATATACTTTTTCAACCCTAAATAAATGTAGAAATTATTATATATTGGGTTTGGCCTAGTTTTTATAATTTAAACCTTGTTTTTTCATGTTATGGTTTCCATGGTCATAATACATTCCCAGAGAAATTTAGGCATGGCATCAAGGCAGGTTTTGTTATTCCATGGTTATATGGCTATAGTTGGCATGGTCCTGAGACATTCTTATATATATTATTGCAAGAATAATAAATTTTTTTAATTATCTACTTCTATAAGAAACTGATTCATGTTCATTATCATATTATTATCCTTTTATTTAATTTATTACATTTCATAATGTAGATACTATGTCGGTTAAGTTTACATTTGATGTTTTGAGATAATTTGGTACGTAATGTCCAAAATAAATTCAGCGTGTCGAAAACGGTAAAAGTGTTCATTGTTCAATAATACTTATAGTTTATAAAATAATAAAATTATAATTTTTATACATTTCCCATACTTTTGTAACTATCAGGGTAGGATGGTCCAAAAAATACATTACATTGTTTCATTGAGAATGTTTTCCTTTCATACACATTAGCAATGTTTCCATATTTATAATAGATTAGAAGAAAAATAAATAATTTTAAAAAAAAATATTTTAAAAAATATTAATTTTATTATAAATATCATATTTGTTCAGTAAATAAATTCTTATGATCAACTATGTGGGGGAAGAAATAGAAAATGATTTACAAAGCTCTATTGAAGTGGTATTCCACACGTTTGAACCGAAGATGTCATTATATTCTAACGAATTGTAGGGTTTGAAGGAAAATTATAGGTCATATTTATAAAATAATAATTAAATAACAACTTTAAAATATATTTCTTTTATCTATGTTTTTAATTATCTTGATGAGTTGATTGTGAAAAAATAGACAAATCACATCATCGAGATGGTAGTCTATATGTACGCTTGAGTGAGGTGCTCATTTTACATTGGATAGAAAATGTGATTAGAAATAGTATTAATATCAATATAATAACATGTAGGTATAGTATATATGTTCATATAATCATATTATCTTGTTTTTTATAGATATTAAGGAGGAAGAATAATAAATAAATATAAAAGAATCTGCTTAAGTGTTAAAACTCCACTTCTCATATCCTCCATTAAATTGAGACTATGGATTTTGAGAAAGAGTTTCTTGATCAATGTAGGACATTGGAGATGTTTTAATAAATTTTAGATGAGAATTTGGTTAGATTTTTTAGAAAAATAGAAACATGATTTTTTTCGGAAAAGGATGGTGCAGGACCATTTTTATAGAGGAAAAACATTTTCATTTTCCAAAATTTTTATTATATTAGGGTTATGAATGTAATTTAAAAATTTATCACAAGATCATAAATGGAACACCCCTGATTTTATATACCATTTACCATTTCATTGAGCGAATATCATTTTTTATAATTTTATAATGATAAAAAAATAAACCTTTAAATACCATTTAATGCCTTTTTAGTATTATTTACATAATATGATTTTAACAATAACAACACTATAATGAAATTCGAATTAAAACACATAAATCATGCCAAATAATTAATAATTATCTATATAATCTATGTAACACCATAACTAATTCAAATAATGTGAGTATTAATGTTTTAAAAAATATTTTTCTTCATTTTCTCTATTTTTTATAAATGACATGTTTACACGCGTATATAATTTTAGAGAATTATAATTTCATAGAAAATTATAAAAAAATATGAATGATAATAAACTATTTAACAACATTATAATGTTCAATTTTCATTCATTATGGATATTTAATCTTATCATTATCATGATAACATATGTGGGATATTAAATGGGTTAAAGTGACATTTTGGTTAATAAGATTTTGTTAATGTTAAAAGGGAATTCCTAATAATTTAATGTCGATTAGAAACTGTTAATAATTAAAAAAAGATAACGTATGTGTCAAAAATGGCTAATCCACTATTATGGAGATAATTTATCTTAATCTTATCTCATATTATTAACCTTAATTAACTATTTTTACCCATTACCCTGCTAGTAGGATTTTAGCTACCTAAATTATTTATGTGGAAAAAAGTAAAAGGGAACTACTTACAAAATTTTAACCTTCTAATTCCAAATATGAAACCAATGTTAAAATAAATATTTATATATGCGAAAAAAATTATTTTTAATATAATTTTGATAAACCTAACAAAAAGAATATTTAGAAAAATACCATTTAAATAGTAAATGATTTAACACCAATAAGAGGTATAATTGTGATATTCCTCTAAATAATTGAATAATGTTTAATTAAATGAAAATTAAAGGAATTTAAAAAAATCTAATAAAATCTAATATCAAAATTACTTTGATAACAATAAAATAAATGATAGTCTATTCGGAGATAAAAATTTTCACTATTCAACCAAAAATCGACATTTTCATGAAACAAATTGAATATTTTTTGACATGTGGATTTTAATAATTTTATTTATTTTATTATATTAAATTCATAATTTAGAAAACAAATTAATCATATTATCCTAAAAATAATGAAATAAAAACCATTTTAGAGGAAAATGTTTCCTTGAATTATAAAATAAATTTATACACATTCCTTAAGAATTAACTGCAATTATATTATTAACAATTTATTTAATTTAATATATGATCAATATATTTCATTAAATCATTCATATATGGTGATTAACATCATTTACATTTATAAAAATAAATTTCAACCATAATTAAGTTCCTTGAAATAATTCTTCGCTAATATTATATATTTTTATTTAAAATTGATTAATTATTTTTTTAGAAATTAATAATTTTGATTTTATTAAAGAAAAAATATATATATTTAATAAATTTGTTTATTCTGTTCAAACCAACCAATATAATGGTTTGTTTAAAATGATCATATTTAAATAATAGTATTTTTATAGTATGTCACATTTTATATTCTTCTATGTAGTTTCTATGGTACACACAATCAAACAAAATATCCTTGTTAAAAATAATGGGTTGTTACAACCCACTATAAAAATTTTGAATCCCCTATATTTAATATTTTTTAAATAAATGGAGAGTATCATGAATTAGTAATTAAAATCAATGGTATATTTTATCATGATATGAAATTTCATAGTTACTTAAGTATTTCCAAAACTATAATAGTATTGTTGGTTGTCTAAGACATTAACTGAATCCACCATTTAAGTTGCGTTGGAGTTAAATTCTTAAATTTAATATGGTTTCCCACATTACCATTCCACCACATGGTTTTGCTGGGAATTCCTATTTAGAGTGTCAAATAAGTATGATTTAAATGAATTTTTTGTTTGGAGTTTAGAAAAATTACTCTTTGGTAATAGACAGGTGGGGATTAGTGAGTGAATTAAGAGAACCGATAAAGGCAGAATGAAAATAAACTTGTCCCTATTTATTAATGGTTGAAGGTAGTGGATAATTAAATTTAATTATTTGTTAAATGGAATGAAACCACTCTAGGATGTTTCCAAGATATTAAATGTGAATATTGCGGGATTAAAAACAATCAAGAGAAATTCCAAATTGATTTAAATGAATTGTTAGGTGGGTTAGACATGATTTTTCATACCCCTTTTTCCGTGACCTTTCCTGGTGTTCCATTCTAATAAAATTGTTTTATTTAATTATTTCATTTATGTTAGCATTCCATAACTTTATAAATTAATTTTAATCTGGAATCCTTACTAACATGACATATTGTTAATTATTATATGAACATGCCAACATGATTTGTGATACTCAGTCATGAAATACCTTATATATTGTGATACATGGTCATAGAACACCTCATTATTTTTTATACATAGGCATGGGGTCCCATATATATTATGATACTCATACATGCATACCTTATAAATTGTGATATGTGATCAAGGTGTTCCTTAGGAATGGATCCCCTATTATTTTGTATATTTTAGAATGAAAACTTAGATTTATAGTCTTACTTTTCAATGAAATCACTCAGGAAAGTAGTCCATTATAAATTGTGATACTTAGGAATGAAACACCTTATTATTCCAGGAGACACTCAAGACTACCCTTGGACACCTTTGTTGTTCTTCGAGTCCTGAAAATTACTACACATATTTATATTTGGTTATATATTTTACTATATATATAGTTTTTATATATACATATATAATTACATTCTTATAAATACATTGTGACACCACATCTAAGATATTCTGGTTAAAAAAAGTAGGCATGGTCTTCCAGGTGTCCTTGAGGAACCTGAACCTGAATTCTTTATGTTTATTTGTTTGTTTATAGAATTATTGATATACCTACACACTACTATTTTTTTTCACGGACTACATATATATAAGCTCTGTTTTTAGTGGATTACTGAGTATATCTCAATCCTTATTCATAACTCCATTACAAAAGGGTACCTAAACAAAACTCATGGTTGTGGGATGAGGTTTAGGATTTAGATTAATTGTTATTATTCTTTGAAACAGGCGTTAGGAACAGAAGAATTTTTGGGTACTCAGGATTCTCATGGAGTGATACCTTTGGGGTTTTTTCACTTTCATTATACATTTACATTAATTTTTAGTACATATATAATATGTTTTCTTATTTAAATTATGTATCCTAATTATACATGCATACCTGGGTTTATACATAACATTGTCCATTTTATCAGTTATTGTTATATTCTTCTACTATGTCTTTAATTTTTGATATTTATGTTGTTTCTTGTTTTATTCACTATGAAAAACAACTTTACTCTACTAATATGTTCGTAGTGTCCCCACCAAACTGCGTACAGGAAGGCGCACTTGAGGCCAAGTAACCAACTGACTTAGGGAACTGTTTAAGTGGATATTAGGTCATAAAGATACAAACATAGCATTAATGTAACACATAAAATATTACTCTTTAATTACAATACAATTAATTATTTTTTATTATATCCCACAACAAAAATATCTGTCGAATTTTTCATGAAAATGAGAAAAATAATTTTTTGTGATTTTTTTTAAATTAAAAATCCCAGAATAATTGGAATATGATTTTCATTAGAAACACATATTAAATTTAATAGATTCATGATAATGAACAAATCACATGGATGTGTGAAAATCCATTCACTTCATATATGTTAAAAACATTTTTTACACATTAATAAAGAATGTCAAAAAATGAATTATAGAAAATACTAAAAATATTAGTTTTATAAAAATTGTAAATAATGATAAAATTAGTTTATAATAATTTTTAATTAATATTTTATTTTAAATATTATTATTACTAAAACATTTAAAAGAACATGTATAGTAGGGATAATGAGTTTAAAACATTTAAAACAAAAATTTAAAGAAGAATACATCACCTCTTCTACTACCACACCACATGTGTATTTTACATAACTACCTAATAAAATTTCATTAAATTAATACTTACATAAGATCATTTTTCATTTTCAATATATTATTATTATTTGTTTTATTTAAAAATTTTACTTTTTAAATTTAGTTTGTATGTAATTTTTTTTGATGTCATGTGTTTTGATGTCATTGTTTGATAATATCCAAAGTAAATTAGTTGTGTTGACCATGGAAAAAGGGGACATGCTTCTATAAAATCCATAATACTATAGTTTTTTTAGTTATTATTTTTATAAATTTTATAAAAATTTTGAGAAATCTATTTATGATGGCCATTATAAATTAATTTTTTTTGTTTCATGGTGATGGTTGTTTGTATGTATGCATGAGTTATTTTTTCATTTATCTAATAGATAAAAAATAAAATCAAAAAGAAAAAGGATTATTTTTAAGGAATAATATTCATATTATAAATATAATATTTTTCCACAAAATATTTATTTAATTCATACTATGCAGTGGTGAAATGAAAAATGAATCATAACACATCCTAGTTTTGGTAATCAATACATACCCACTTGTGACGTTTTCATTTTCCATTGGATGGGAGGGTAATATGGTAGGTATCATATCCTCCAATAAAAATATAAATTATATCAAATAAATCATTTAATTTTAATTTATTATTCACTTTAAAAAGTCATATGATATGGTGGTGAAAAATGAAACACATCATTTTGTAGAGATAATGGTATTTATAGACACATGTGAGAAGTGTTCATTTTTTTAATGTAAAAAGTAGTGGTATTAGGACCCAATATTTATTAAACCCAAAATTTAATTTTAAAATAGTTATTAATTTAATTTTCATACCAATGATCTTTTATGTTTTAGAGTAATAGTGAATTAATTAATAACTCTTAATTACAAAACCCATGCAATACAATGTAGACACGTACAATCCATGTCAGTTTTTTCACAATATAATACTTTTAAAATGAAATATGTTTACTTTTCATGAAAAATAATCATTAATTTCAAAATAACAGCATCATTACTCCTACTCATCCTTAAATCAATTTCAAAAATATTTTTTATTATTGAATAATCAAAAAAATTTCATAATGAATGTGTACAAAGAGGAAAATAAACTCAATATCCAATATGAAAACCAATAGATCTTTTAACAGAGTTCTTTTAATATAATATACATTGAGTCCAAGTCATCATTTACTTATAAATGAAATCATTATTATTGTACAAATATTTTCGTAAAATAATTTTTATTAATTCAAAAAGGTAAAATCATAATCATGGACATTTCATAAAAAACATGAGAACCCTTGAAACACATTGTATTCAAAACAACAATTTTACCCATTAAGAAAATAATAATTATTTTTAAAATGAGATAATTAAATTACCTTATGAAATCATAATTTTTCAATGAAAATAAAATTTATGGAATATAAAATGCATGTAGGTTCCTTGGGATATTATTTTAATTTAAACCCTTAATGAACCCTTATAAAAACCCCTATATATGTAATAACCTATTAAGTTAATTACACTATAATTATCTTTGGTATATAATCATTAGAAAATGCATTGGAGAGTTATAGTGTTCTAATACATCATCATAAATAACATCCAAGGTCTATAAAATAAATTAAGAGTGGATATTTTGGATATACATTAACAAAAATATTTTGAAAAATACTTTTGAACCCATAAAAATAATAAATTTAGATATTTATGTATCCATATCCTTTAATACACTATTTTTAAAAATGAAATACACTGAAAAAGTATTTTTCAAAATATTTTTGTTAATGTACTTCCAAAATATCCACTCTTAATTTATTTTATAGTCCTTGGACGTTATTTATGATGATGTACTAGAATACAAACATTTAGATTGAAATATATAAAAAATCATTGAGAATTCCATTGAATGAACGTCAAAGGAGAATCAAAAGGGGCTTCATATTTCATTTATTTAATTATATTCTCATCCTTAAATTAATACATACAAAGAATAATAATACCATAACCAATCTTCAAAACATTTTAAAATTTGGTTTTAAATAGAATATCCATTACCTCGAGTCTGACATATCACATATATTCATTATCTTCCTGAAAAATAATTTTATTTATATTATTTACATTATTTTGAATCATGATCATGTTCATTATTTTTTATTATTTCATTTATTTCAATTATTATCATGCCAAAATTAATCACTTAATTTATTACTTTTATTTCAGGTGTTTTGATGATTTTTTTAGAAGTTTGAATAAGACTTCAGTATGTTAACTATGATAAAATGGATAATAATTTCATAATTTCCTGAATTTAAATATTTTTAAGATTATAATTTTTATAGAATAATTATAAATTTAGAACAAATATTATATTTTTATTATATAAAATACATTACATTGCAACAAAGAGATGATATTCTGTACACACAAATAAATAACATTTCCATTTTCAAAAATCATGAGGGAATGAAGGTAAGTATTATATTAATTCAAAAAAAGATAATTATATAATAAATTTAATATTTTTTATTTTAATCCACATATAAATACCAATAATGTAAGGTGGTGATGAAAAATAAAATACATTGGTTCCTAATGTGGTATTACGCACATACAACTGAGTGATATTTTTATTTTTCGTTGAATGGTAATGAAAAAATTATAATTTTTTTATAATTAATGAATCCAAATTATTTTATATGTATCATATTTTCTAATTTGGATCTATTTATCTACCATCTAAAAGAATATATAGTGAAAAATGAATTATTTTGTCTCGTGAGGAGGTAGTTTAAACATATTCATAAAAGATGTCTTAGTTTTTCAATAGGTGTATAATTGTACCAAAAAGGTTTTTATTTAATAATAATAAAATTTTATTATATATTAGATACATTTGTTTCTATTTCAGGATATTTATGAGAGTTTTGAAGGTGGTAAGAGAAGAAATAAAAATGCTGTCAATTAAGAACACTACATCTTCAATTGAAAATATCCTTATTTTAAAACAGAAACTTTCATAGGACTGTACTAAAATCAATTTAGTATCTCTAAGACATGGTTAGGGATGTTAGGAATAGATTTGGGTTATTATTGGACAAGGAAATAAGTCTCATGAAGTGTGGATAATATATGAGAGATGGTTTCATTTTATATGGAAGGGATAGGACACATTGGGAATTTATCAAGTGTAAAATATATTTTTGACTTACTTAAGTGATGTGTCTCCAAAATGACTCATTTTGAAATAGTATTAAATATAGTGTATAAATATGACTAGATAATAGGATTCAATTATGTTTCATTGTCATTTTAAGCACAATCATTTTTGTTTTAACTAGTTAATCCCATTTTAAATCTTACCATCATAAAATACTTTTTCAAAAAAATTACTATTTATAATGATAGAAAATTATATTTTAATATTTTCCAAAATTGAACAAAAATATTCTATATTTGAAATATATTTTTCATGATTATAATCTAAAAGGTGGTGAAAATTAATTTCTATAATCAAAATAAATATCACGGTGATTTTTTTAATAAATGGCTCATTTAGTATTAAATTATATTTATACCAAATTCAAGTATACTCTTATTCACAATTAAATTAATTGAATTAAATAAATACAAAAGGAAATAATTTAATTCTAAAATAAATGAAAAATAAAATTATTTTTTAAGACATTAAATTTAATTATAGTTTTGTCAAAAATCAATATGTCATACTATTCACCCAAAAATTAACATGTTTTGAAAATTTTGAAAACCTCACTCTAAGATAATTATATTCCAACAATAAAGAAAATGACATCCTTTTTAGAAATTAAAATCATTGAATATGGAAATAAAATTTCTCATTAAAACAGTATAGCATATGAATCAAAATTTGTTAGAATGAAACTAATTTATTATTGACCGATATAATTCTTATTGAAAATATAAAGAAAATGGATATGTGAAATATAATTCATAGATGTAAATAAGGCATGAAAATGAGATATTATTAATATTATCATGTTTTCAAAAAACATCCTGTTTTTTTGGAAATTTTTTCCTAATTTTTTTTGAATTTCACAAATAAAGTGGGGATATTATTCATTCATAGGATTTTCATGTTCTCATATTGATTCTTAAATCGTATGGATTTTTCCCAAAACCTTATCCAAGTGAATAAAATTATGCAATAAGACCTGCTCACTATGAAAAATAATATGAAGAGTCTCTTACTCATATGAATGGTTCTCTACAACTAAACTCGTCCAGGACTAAAAACTTGAGATGCATTGGTACATTCATCCTTATCAAAAAAATGAATCACATCAAGATTGTGAAATAAACTCGGAGAAAAATTAACTTGACAATAAATCAATACAATATCCAAAAGATTTATACACTTGTCAGATGAACTATATAATTAACTTCTAATCCTACAAAAGAAAATAAATCATTTCCTGGTAAATACTTAAAAATACATCATAAAACATTGAATTAAATCTCTTTCATCTGGTTACCTACAATTTTTTCCCTGATCAGAGTTTCCATTGAATATTTTTGAGTAAGCTTCATATTACTGCCCATATATTATACTAAATCTAGTTTGAAAACCCCTCTATCACTGGCTGCATCCCAACAAGATAGAGTCTGGTGGTACTTTCTATGAAATCCCTTAAAATTATTCATCTATATACAATAATAAAAAAAATTTAAAATAATAAAATAAAATTATTTAAATATATTATTCCCAAATTCTAGGGTAATCAAGAGAAAACCCTTAAATTATATAATCTAATATCTGAATTGTAATGTCCAAGATTTTTCCAAGTATTATTTTAATATTATATGGGAATTAATTTGAGACCAAGCTCTGAGATGGCGTTCAATTACGAGGCCCGGTGAGCCCAGAATAAATGTTTGAATTCAATTTAATAATTAAATTACGCGTGCGTGCAGTTTTCCTTAAAAAGTGGAATAACTCCTAAATGGGTGATCAGATCAGAAATCTGAGGGCACTGTTGCGTTCAGAACAGCGATTTTACCTTAGGTGTGTCCTAACATCGGTCGGCGCAGGTTGGTGGTGGAATCCAGGTTTTGGGGCATAAAAGTAATAAAATATTTAAATAAAAATATTTTATTCTGCAGCGAAATATTTTAAATTTTCTGCAACAGATATCCCTTACTTTTTTTAAATTAAAGGATGGCGCAAGGGTCTAGGGATACAAACCTCATATCCCTGAAACCCTTGGCGGCTCTGGAGGCTCTGGAGAAAACCTCCCAACGTGGAGACGACGACGCAGCGACCGGATCATCACCGAAGAACGCCCCAGAATCCAGGTAGGATGTTTAAATTGTTAATTCTTCCCCGTTTTTGATTTCCTCGACGAACGCGGACTAATCCATGAACAGAATAGCTTGTGGATCGATCTCTCTTGCGGGATGGGCTTTTGCGGGAATCGTGGGTATTTGATTCTTGAAATTAATTTGGTTTTCATTCAATCGTCTAATGGTGATGAACCAAGATCGACACAACCATCGATCGATGTTCATCCCTCTCAATTGTTGTGTTTTTCTATGCCGATTCCTATGCGTTCTTCGTGTGCGTTCAAAGTGTTCTTGGAGGAAATCGATCATTGCACAATAGTTTGTTGGTGCAATGATCTGAAATCAAATATCCAATATCAAGAAGACCTCGTGGAGGTGCGACGGCGATTGCAGAAGACAAATCGATGTGGTTTAGAAATTCATGTTCTTTGAGTATTTTCGTGTGGGCGGATCGGGACGTGCTATCAAGGCCGATCGGAAGCCTCAAACCGACGGAATTAGTTTCATAGGGGCGGGAAGACCCAAAATCCGGAGTTTCATGATTATCGGATGGTTGGATCCGGAACTGGATATTTGGCCATGGCACGCGAAGGAAGACATCGATTCTGGAAATTTCCCGAATACGCGCTGTGTAGTATGGGATACACGGTGTGTGTTTGTCGGTAGGATTACATGGCATGTACTTCGGGAGTACACGGACACGGGCAGGGTACACGGCCAAGGACACGCCATGTGTACCCCTCTGTGGCCAGACCCGGGCAGATACACGGGATACCCCATGTACTGCTACAGGGGAAGGCGAGATGGACACGGTCATAGACTGTGTACGGGCACATGGCCAGCGTACACGGAACGAGCCCTAGGTGCTCGGACACGGCGTGTGATTATTCTACACATCGTGTAGTTGATTTCTATCTGACATGTCGAATGACACGTTCCAGTTACATGGGTAGTACCTGGGGTCAAGTAACATGGCGTGTACTTTTTCTACACGCTGTGTAGTTTGGTTTTACATGGCTTGAACGAATGACATGGTCCATTTACACAGGCAGTACCTGGGGTCAAGGAACATGGCATGTAACCATACTACACACTGTGTAACCTATCTTTAATGACTTGAGCCACTTGTATTCTATGACTTGGAGTAGTTTTCTTAGGGTTCGTACCCTTGGTCTTTTCCTTGAAGGTTCTGGTATCATTTCATTTACACAAGAGTATGATCCCTTTAGCAGAACATCCTGAATAGAGTTGTTGGAATCCCTTCTTTGAGACATAGATCCGGATCCTCTATTCATTCCTGGAACCCTAGGTAGAGTTCTTGGTATCGACGTGACCAACTTTACCCGGGCGCCGATCCTCTGCTTAGCGGATTAGCTCAGACTGAGTTGTCGGAATCACCCCATGACTTGGTTGTGATCCTCATCTGAGAATCATGTTCTCAAGGTACTTGTGTTGTGTGTTCTCCCAGAATTATTACTTTGTATCTCTCTCTTCAGACCTTGGAGTGTGTTCTCCCGGTTTCATGCTTAGTGGAATCTTCGAGCTGGATCTTAATGGTGGTATTCGCGATAGATGGTCGTGCATGAGTATATTTGGATATTCTTGTTATATGTTTGGTAGACATATACTATGTAGAGATGACTGTACCTTTCTTTTGTGGTATTCTCCCTTTTTGTATTTCCTTTGTGGTTTCTGGGTGTCCTACTGGGTATTGTTATACTCACCATTGTGCGGGCTTTGCCCGCCCGTGTCGTGTCATGTTCAGACGAGCGAGCCTTTGACAAGATTCTTGGCGGACCAGGACCAGACGATACTCAGTGAGATCAGACAGGCTGAGGTGTGTTCCTACGACTATAGACTATAGTCCCGACACCTTTCTTTACAGGTTGGACTTTATTACGGACTCTCTTTTTGGTGGGCTTGTACTTTTGGACAAATTTTTTACTTTCTTGTACTTTACATTCCTGTCGTGCTCTGTGGTTGGGTTTTAGCGCATGCATGCATATTTTCCTTTTTGTAGTTTTTACTTTTCAGTTTTGTGGGCTTGGAGATGTATGTGCATTTGTACAGGTTTATAGGCAAAGCCTCCCATGTTAGTATCATGCCTACTCTGTGCTAGTCACCGGACCCTGGCCTATTGGAGGCAGGCTTGGGGAGTTGCGGCTCAGTCCCCACTGGGACGGGTCATGACAGAGTGGTATCAGAGGTGGTTGGTTCTACCTTAGGACCGAGAGTTTGTGAGTTGGTTTGGGGAAACAGTGTTAAGTGTTTTGAGTTCGGCTTTCAGGCCAGGGACCCCCCGTGATGGTGTGGGTGGCCGACGTATCCATACACCAGGACTCTGATAACTTGATTTTCGACTCGGAACATGAGAACAGTAGTTTCAGGGGAAAAAATAATCGCACATGCATCATATAGGAATGGGTTGTGGTTTCCATGTCCTTTTTGAGTCAGCTCTCCAGATATATTCACTGACTGAGATACATCCTGTTTCTTTAACAGGATGCCTCGGCGACACGCACCTGCTAGGATCCAACAACTCGATCATGAGGATGACCCCCCTCAGTGATGAAGCCTCGATACAGGGACCAGATCCTCTAGTTTTACCAACAGGTGGTGTGCCAGTTATCCCGCCACCTGTGGATCAGTGTTTAGTGCCTGTTGTACCAGTGGAGGAGGAGTGCAGGCTGAGCGAACTCCCTGAGTTTCAAGGACAGATACCCCTCATCTTTTGAGGCAAGCCTGACCCTCAGTCAGCATAAGACTGGCTAGAGGTAGTGACCAGAGTCTTCCGTTTGGTCAGGACACCAGCAGACCAGATGCTGATCTTGGAAGCGAGCCATCTGCAGGGCTCAGCAGGACGATGGTGGAGTTTGGTTATCCAAACCCACGACGAGGCGGCACTTGCATGGTCAGAGATTGAGCGTCTCTTCAGAGATGATTTTTCACCGGTTACCCTGAGAGCAATACACATACAGGATATTCTTCATCTCTAGTAGGGAACCATGATGGTGGATTACTATTCGTCGAGATTTACCGACCTCTCGCGGTACTCGATGGATATGGTCAGAGATAAGTACTTCAGATCATGGACTTTTGAGCAGGTCTTGCGCAGAGATATCTGAGCTATCTTCATCCCTATGAGCATTCCTACTTATACTGGGGTGCTCGAGAAGGCTTAGGTGGTCGAGAGATTCTTGGTAGAGCAGAGACAGCCGACAGTTGTCAGTAGTGGGCAAACTGGAGCAGAGACCTCAGTAGCAGGGAGCCGACGTCAGGGACCCAGGCGTGGGAGACGTTTTCAGAGGAGATCCCAAGACATGGTATATGTGGTACAGGGTTCGCAGGGCGCATCCAGCCAGCCTCGAGAGAGGCAGTTCTACTCATGTGATGGAAGGAGACATCTCAATCGAGATTGTCTGACCTGCCTTACTACTAACACGGGAGAAGTGGATGGACCATCGAGGTAAAGGCAACGTGGGGAGCAGACAGATCCGCGGGGTGGCGGATGTGGTAGGGGAGTTGGGAGAGCAGCTGGAGGTGGTCAACGTTTTGACTTTTTACCACCACCACCCCCAGGAGGTCCACCCCGGGCTTAGGGAGTTCGTGGACAGAGGCTGGGACAGCTGCAGGTGGTAGAGGCTTATGACCCAGGTACTCCCAGAATGATTATAGGTACTATTTGTGTCTTTTCTATTTTGGCTGTCGTATGGATAGAAATAGGTGCTAGTCATTCCTTTCTGGCTGCTTATCTTATTCGAGACCTTTAGATTCTAGTTGAGTCGTTAACTCGACCCTTACGCTTAGAAACCCTACTATAGAAGATTTAGAGATCACACACCTCTGTAGACAGTGTGAACTAACCCTTGGAGGGGAGAGTTTCAGTTGGAACCCTTTGGTGGTAGTGTCAAGGCCTTACTATGTCATTCTTGGTATGGATTGGCTATCCACAATTCATGCGCAAATCGACTTTTTTAGGTTAAGGGTGCGGTGTGTCCGCAGTGATGGAAGGAGGCTCTATTTTGTTAGTGAAAGAGAGACCCAGGCAGCGCAGGATGGACTCGTGCATAGGAGGGAACAACCGATTTCACATCAGTTGGCTAGCCTAGCCCTTGGCGCAATAGATGTTACGATTTTCCAGTTTCCAGCACTAGTGGCTGAGTATGAGGACGTCTTTCCGGAGGATGTCCCTAGGCTACCTCCTTGTCGGGAGATAGATTTTTTGCATTGAGTTGCAACCCAGGATGACACTAATATTAGCATCAGCATATCGGATGGCTCCTACAGAGCTTTGTGAGCTGAGGGTTCAATTGGATGCCTTGCATAAGAAGGGCGTTGTGAGACCCAGTGTTTCACCCTGGGAGGCCCCAGTGCTGTTTTCCATGAAGGCAGACAGGAGCTTGAGGCTATGTGTTGATTACCGGCGCTTGAATCAGGTGACCGTGAAGAACCGGTATCCACTACCGTGGATCGATGTCCTCTTCGACTATTTGAGAGGGGAACGATGGTTCTCGAAGGTTGATCTACAATCAAGCTACCACTAGTTGTGAGTACGGGAAGAGGATATATCGAAGACGGATTTCAGATGTCGCTACCATCACTATGAGTACTTGGTGATGCCCTTCGGCGTGATGAATGCCCCGGCAGTGTTCATGGGACTCATGAACTGGATCTTTTAGACCTATCTAGACCGTTTTGTAGTGGTCTTCATCAATGATATCCTTCTGTACTCTGCGTCCGAGGAGGAGCACGCGAGACACCTAAGGATGGTTCTGGACACACTCTAAGAGCACCAGTTGTATAGGAAACTCTCTATGTGTCAGTTCTAGTTACATGAGGTCCACTTTCTGGGACACGTTATCTCGACAGATGGTGTACCATTGGACCCAGCCAAGGTGGTGGCAGTGCTAGGATGGGAGCCACCCCGGAGCGTGACGGAGTTGTGGAGTTTCCTTGGGTTGGAAGGAAACTATCGGAGACTCATCCTTGATTTCTACAGGATTTCAGCACCCATGAAAACTTTGACCCAAAAGGAATAACCTTTCGTGTGGACTGAGAGATGCTAGCAGGATTTCTAGCAGTTGATACAGAGTTTGACGAGCTCCCTAATCTTGAGATTATCGGAAGAGGGTGTTGAGTACGTAGTGTTCTGCGACGCATCAGGAACCGGGCTTGGTTGTGTCCTGATGCAGAGGAAAGTGGTGATTGCCTATGGCTCACGTCAGTTGAGGCCACACGAGCAGAACTACGCAACCCATGATCTTGAGTTGGCAGCGGTGGTCTTCGCATTGAAGATGTGGTGGAACTACCTGATGCGCGAGCAGTTTACTTTCTACTCTGATCACAAGAGTCTCAGATATATCTTTTCTCAGAAGGATCTGAATTTGAGATAGATGCGATGGCTTGAGTGCCTCCAGGAATACAACTTTGAGATCCTTTATACTCCTAGGAAGGGGAACATGGTGGCAGATGCTCTCAGTAGAAAATCTAGTTTGCAGTTGCTGGATGAGGCGACGAGGTAGTTGGCATCCTTACAGTTATCCTTCGTTGATGGAGATGAGGGAGCTTACCTTCAGTCGATGGTTGTTACCCCTCCACTCTTACATCGAGTCAGGGAAGCACAATGCAAGGATGAAAGCTGTGAGACTCTATGTGCTCAGATATCCACAGGTGATGCTGCTGATGGATATTCAGAAGGTGGGGAGCATGTTGTTCTTTTCAGAGGGAACATGGTAGTACCAACAACATTGCGGGAGGAGGTTCTGAGTGAGTTCCATACATCCCCTTTGGTAGTGCATCCAGGCATAGAAAAGATGTATCAGGACCTCTGACTTCGGTTCTGGTGGCCAGGAATGAAGAAGGGTGTGGCAGAGTTTGTCTCTCGGAGCCTTACTTGTCAGTAAGTAAAGGCAGAGCACCAGGTGCCAACAAGTTTGACCCAGCCCCTTGAGGTGCCAGAGTGGAAGTGGGATGGGATATCCATGGACTTAGTGATGGGTTTACCACGTACGTCTAGGGGACACTATGCCATGTGGGTGATCATTGATCGACTCACCATGTCGCCCCACTTCCTAGCCATACAAGAGCAGAGTTCAGTAGAGATCTCCGGACGCCTCTACATGCAGGAGATAGTTCGACTTCATGGAGTGACATCCATGATCGTCTCAGATCGTGATGCTCGTTTCACATCCCGGTTGTGGAAGGGATTGCAGGAAGCTTTTGGGACTCAGTTACGCTTGAGCACAGCGTTTCATCACCAGACTGATGGTCAGACAGAGCGGACCATCCGGGTCCTAGAGGATATGATTCGAGCTTGCATACTTGACTTAGGTCATAGCTGAGAGGATCACCTACCACTAGTAGAATTTTCTTATAATAACATTTGTCATTACACTATTGGTATGGAACCATTCGAGGCTCTGTACGGGCGACCTTGCAGATCGCCACTTTGTTGGACTGACCCAGGAGAGTCAGCACTCATGGGCCCAGAGATGGTGAGAGCTACTATAGAGAAGGTGCAGGTCATCCAGGAGTGGATGAAGACTGCACAGAGTCGGCATAAATCTTATGCCGATAGGAGACGGAGGCCCTTGGAGTTTGAGGAGGGAGACCATGTGTTCCTTCGGGTCTCACCTCGATGGGGATTGCGGAGATTTGGCTGAGGTGGAAAGATATCTCCGAGGTTAGTTGGCCCTTTTCAGATTCTGAGTAGAGTTGGCGAGGTGGCATATCGCTTGGCCCTTCCTCATCATATTGACAGGGTACACAACATCTTCCATGTGTCGCAGCTATGGAGGTACATGCACGATCCATCGCACATTATCGACTAGGGCGAGCTGGACATCGATGATGGGGGGACCTTTGCAGAGTACCCAGTGGAGATCGAGGATCGATAAGAGAAGATCCTTATCGGACAAGATATTCCCATGGTGTGTGTCCGGTGGCAGCACGGGAATCTCCAGGAGAGCATGTGGGAGCAGGATTCTCAGATTCGCATGCAGTACCCACATCTTTTTGAGTATCCCTTGTTTTGGCTATTCGGGGATGTAAAATCCCTAATGTGGGTGTGATATAATGTCCTAGATTTTTCCATGTAATATTTTAATATTATATGGGAATTAATTAGAGACCAGTATCTAAGACGGTGTGCAGTTCTGAGGCCCGGTGAGCCTGGAAAAAATGTTTGAATTTAATTTAATAATTAAATTACGTGCGCGTGCGATTTTCCTGAAAAAGTGGAATAACTCCTAAACGGGTGCTCGGATCAGATATATGGTGGCATAGTTGCGTTCAGAATAGTGATTTTACCTTAGGCGAGGCCTAACATCGGCCGACACAGGTCAGTGGTGTAATCCAGTTTTTGGGACGTAGGGGTAATAAAATATTTAAATAAAACTATTTTATTATGCAGCAAAATCTTTTAAATCTGCTCCAACAGATATCCCTTACTTTTTTTTTAATTATAGTCTGGCGCAAGGGTCAAGGGTTACAAACCTCATAACCCTGAAACCCTTGGCATCTCTGGAGGCTCTGGAGAAAACCTTCCAATGCAGCGACGACGACGCAACGACCAGATCATCACCGACGAATGCCCCAGACTCCAGGTAGGATGTTCAAATTGTGATTTCATCCCTGTTTTTGATTTCCATGATGAACACGGACTAATCCACGATCAAATTAGCATGTGGATCGATCGTTCTTACAGGATGGGCTTTTGCGGGAATCGTGGGGATTTGATTCTTGAAATTAATTTGGTTTTCATTAAACCTTCTAACGGTGACGAACCAAGATCAACACGAACATCGATCGAGGTTCGTCCCTCTCGATTATTGTGTTTTTCTCTCCCGATTCTTACGCGTTCTTCATGTGTGTTCTACACGTTCTTAGAGGAAATCGATCGTTGCACATTCGTTTGTTGGCGCAACGATCTGAAATCAAAGATCCATCGTTGAGATGACCTAGTGGAGGTGTGACGGCGACGGAGGCAGATAAATCGATGAGGTTCGGAAATTCCTGTTCTTCGAGTGTTTTCGTGCGGGCGGATCGGGACGCGCTATCAAGGCCGACCGAAAGACCGAAACCAACAGAATCGGTTTTGTAAGGGCGGGACGACCCCAAATATAGAGTTTCATGATAATCGGATGGTTGGATCAAGAACTAGATATTTGGCTGAGGCACGCGGAGGAAGATAGTGATTCAAGAAATTTCCAGACTACATGCCGTGTAGTATGGGATACACAGCATGTTTTCGTCGGCAGGATTACATGGTGTGTACATTGGGAGTACACAGACACGGGTACGGTAGACGGCCAAGGACACGTCGTGTATACCCCTCCCTGGCCAGACCCAGCAAGATACACAGGATACCTCGTGTATTGGTACATGGGTAGGCGACACGGACACAGGCAGAGACCGTGTACGGGCACATGGATAACGTACATGGAGCGATCCTCAGGTGCTCGGACACTACGTGTGATTCTTATACATTCCGTGTAGTTTCTTTCTATCTGACAAGCCAAATGACATGGTCCGGTTACACAGGCAGTACCCGGGGTCAAGGAACATGGCGTGTACTTTTTCTACACGCCGTGTAGTTTGGTTTTACATGGCTTGAACGAATGACACGGGCCGTTTACATGTGCAGTACCCGGGGTCAAGGAACATGTCATGTAACCTTACTACACGTCGTGCAACCTATCTTAAATGACTTGAGCCACTTGTCATCTGTAACTTGGACTAGTTTTCTTAGGGTTCGTACCCTTGGTATTTTCCCTGAAGGTTCTCATCTCATTTCCATTACATAGAAGTATGATCCCTTTAGCAGAACTTCCAGAATAGAGATGTTGGAATCCCCTCTATGAGACTTAGAGTCGGATCCTCTATTCATTCCTGGAACCCTAGGTAGAGTTCTTGGTATCTACGTTACCAACTTTACCCGGGTGTCGATCCTCTTCTTAGCGGATTAGATCAGACTAAGTTGTCAAAATGACCTCATGACTTGGTTGTGATCCTAATCTGAGCATCAAGTTCTCAAGGTACTTGTGGGGTGTGTTCTCCCAGAACGAGTACTTTCTATCTCTCTCTTCATACCTAGGAGTGTGTTCTCCAGGTTTCATGCTTAGTGGAATCTTCGAGCTAGATCCAAGTGGTGGTATTCGCGATAGACGGTCGTGCATGAGTATATCTGGATGTTCTTGTTATATCTTCGGTATACATATACTGTGTAGAGATGGATGTACCTTTATTTTGTGGTATTTTCCGTTGTTGTACTTCCTTTGTGGTTTCGGGGTTTCCTAATGGGTATTGTTATACTCACCCCTGCATGGGCTTCTCCTGCACGTGTCGTGTCTTGTGCAGACGAGCGAGCCTTTGACAAGATTCTAGGCGGACCATAACCGGACGATACTCTGTGAGATTAGATAGGCCGAGGTGTGTTCCTACAGCTACAGACTACAGTCCCAACACCTATCTTTATAGGTTGTAATTTGTTACGGACTCTCTTTTTGGTGGGATTGTACTTTTGGCCCAGGGATTTACTTTCTTGTACTTTACATTGCTTTCGTGCTCTATGGTTGGGTTTTAGCACATTCATGCATCTTTTCATTTTTATAGCTTTTACTTTTCAGTTTCGTGTGCTTGGAGATGTGTGTGTGTGTGTATACAGGTTTGTAGGCAATGCCTCCCATGTTAGTTATAATGAACTATACTTTACATACATTGTTATTACTTCAGAATTGAAACACACTTATTACAACATATAACAACACCAGGAAAGGACTGTATAAGTATAGTGTCTTTAGAAACATGGAAACATAAACAACTGGTTCATAAATCATCTACACTATCTCACATTTTTTATCATATCTAGAGTCCCTTTTGGCATATTTTACTTAATATCCTTCTTCCTGGCCTGGGGAAAAGAAAACATACAAAAGGGTGAGCTCAAATGCTCAGTATGGGTAAACAAAAGAAATATCAATCACATCATATTCATAATAACCTAACATTTTTGGAAATATTAACCTGCAAAAGAGATCATAATTTCATAACATGGGATAAATCATAATAATGAAATTTAATCACAATAATCATAACTTAAATCATGAAACATTGTGGCATATACACATAATCATATATAATTATTTCTTAGTAGTCAAGACTCATTCCCAAGACTATCTTAGTGGACAAAGTCCATTTCTGAACCATGTTCACTCCTCTTTTCAGTCCTGTTTCACTGAACCATATTATACACCCATTCTAGCCATGTCTATCTCATGAGATATAAATCTTTACCCAATGCATTGGAGGGAGATTTAGGTCCCACACATCTCATAATGAAACCATTCTTATGCTTTCCACAAAATCATAAATCATACACCATAGCATAACACATGTAATAAAAATGGGATTCTTAAACATCATGCCATCATAACATAATCCATATAAGATAAAAAGACATCATAAAAATAATTCCATCATAACATAATAAAATCAATGTAAAATAGGGATATACAAAGAACCCTATATTATCTTAGATGGAAAATAATTTTGATAAAACACTTAAACTCCATTCTTGAGGAAAATATCCTTTATACTTCAAAAACTTTTTCCTTTCTTACCATGTCATATAATTTTAAACTAAAAGAAGTTGATTAAAAATAAACATGAAAACTTATAAAGGAAGCTTCATTGAAATAATGTTCAAAAAATCCATTCATGCCATATAAGTTAAAAAAGATTCTTCTCGTACTTTGGCTGGAAAAGTCAAAATGTACCTCGTACGAAAAACGACAAAAGATTCCTTTCATATATTTTACTAAAAACTCACCGAAGGGTAAAATTGGTTTTAAAAAATTGAAGGAGGATATAAATAATATTTCATATTGAGGAAACAAGGATGTGGATGATAAATATTCCCCAGTAAATTCTGAAGTAATAACAATGTATGTAAAGTATGGGGCATTATAGTTGATATCAGAGGAAAGGTATAGTCAACCTTTGGAAACTAGGATGTGAAAGCCTTAGTAAGAACCCTAAGGATAATTCTAAGCATAGAAAACAATATTAGTGTTTTAGAAATGGCCATGAATAACCTATGATAAGACCTTAAGTGTAAATTTTTTTTCATGATTATGTGTTTTTTCTATTATAATTAGTGTGGCTCACACTATTATTCTTGGTTTTAGTCAATGGCTAGAACCCGAAGGAACCGTGTTAACGCGGAATGCGACGAGCAATGCAATGATTGTCCCCCTAAGCAACCAAACATTATGGGAGCTGGAATGCAAAATCTTATAGCCATGCTCACACAACTTTCTCAATCTATGAATCATGCAGGACTTCCAAACGAGCAAAGGAAGGAGCAATATTCTATTGAATTCTTCATGAGGCAGCGTCCACCCTCATTCAGTGGGTCTACTGATCCATTAGTTTCTGAACAATGGATCAGTACTATGTAAAAGATATTTTCAGTTCTTCAGTGTTCTGAACATGATAAAGTCATCTTAGCAGTTTATCGTTTGGAAGGTGAAGCTGATCAATGATGGAATCTCATCAAGAATACGAGGCCAAGAGATGAAATTGAGTCCATGGAATGGGACGAGTTCAAGAACTTATTTTTTACTAAGTACTTCCCTCGTATTCTTCGAACAAAGACGGAGGAGGAGTTTCTTGAACTGAAGAAAAAGGATTATGAATTTGTTGGTACCTATGAAGCAAATTTTACAAGACTTCCAAGGTACGCATCTGGGATAATTATCCAACCTGATAGTAATATTGATCAATTATTTAGTGGCTTAAAACCAAGTCTTTGAAGGGTGTTATCCATAAGGGACTTCAATAGCTACGAGGAAATAGTTTGATGTGCTCTCAAAGTTGAGATGGAGATTGGAGTAACCCATTAGTCATATGGGTTTGATAAGAAGAGGAAAATGGAATTCAAAAGAAAAATCTAAAGACCACGCTGAAAAGAAGATGAGTTTTCCCTTATACTCAAAGTTTGGAAAGAAACATGGAGGGAGTTTTCTTAAAGGGACAAGTAAATGTTTCAAATGTGGAAAAGAAGGTAATTGGGCATTTGAATGCCGTAATGATGGGAAGAATATGTCTAGTGATGCGAACAAAGAAAAGGTTACACAGAGTGCACCTCCTACACTTCAATGTTACAATTGTAAGGAAATGGGGCATTATGCTAATCAATGACCTAATCCAAGGGTTTTTTATGATGATCGATGTCAAAAAACTCTTAATTTTAAAGACAAAGGAAAGTCACATGAAATTTCTATTAGAGATGTGGAGTATGATAACGAAGTGGTGAAATGTACACTTACCATCCACTCTAAAGTAGCAAATGTTTTATTTGATTCTAGATCCACCGAATCTTTTATTTCTGAAGAATTTTCTAAGGGTATTTCCATATTACCTCAACAATTAGATGTTGAGTTAGCTATGACAACCCCTAATGGAACAACAGTCGCATCAAAAGTTTACAATTCTTCTCGGATTGAAGTTTGTGGGAAAGTGCTTCCTGAAAATCTTGTGATCCTTCCTATAGTAGAATTTGATGTGATTCTGGGCATGGATTGGCTTTCTTTATATGGAGCTCATATCAATTTCCAAAGAAGGGAAGTCACATTTCTTATTCCAGATCAATCTATGATCGTCTATCGATGCAAGGATGAACATAACCTTCCAGTGGAAATTTCTTCCATATTATGGGTCTTGATTCCACTAAATTAAGGTTATTTATCTCAAATGGTTGGCAAGAAACTCACAATTAAGAATATGCCCATTGTATGGGAGTTTGATGATGTATTTCAGAAGGAATTTCTGGGTCTTCCACCAAACTGTGAAGTTAAGTTTTCAATAGAACTCATACCGGGTTCTATGCCCATTTCAAAGAAACCTTATAGAATGGCCCCAATTGAGTTGGAGGAATTGAAAAAGAAACACCAAGAGAATATTGATAAGGGATTCATACGCCCTAGTGCGTCACCTTGGAGAGAACATGTTCTATTTGTTAAGAAGAAAGATGGATCAATGAGACTCTACATTGATTATCGAGAACTTAACAAGATCACGATCAAGAACAAATATCCTCTCCCGTGCATTGATGACTTATTTGACCAACTATGCGGAGATCAATACTTTTCCAACATTGATCTTCATTCAGGGTATCATTAATTAAGGGTCAAAAGGAAGGATATACCAAAGACGGATTTCTGTATAAGGTATGGACACTATGAATTTATAGTGATTCCATTTGGTCTTACTAATGCCCCTACTATATTCATGGATCAAATGAATAGAGTCATTAGAGAATATCTTGATCAGTTTGTGGTAGTATTTATAGACGATATTATTGTCTATTCAAAGAGCAAGGAAGAACATGAAGATCACTTGAGAATTATATTGAAGACCCTAAGAAAGGAGAAGCTTTATGCCAAATTTACCAAGTGTGAATTTTGGCTTCAAAAAGTTGCATTTTTGGGTCACATAATCTCAAAAGAGGGGATATCTGTGGATCCAGCAAAAACAGAGGTTATCGAAAGATGGCCAAGACCAAAAATAATAACTGAGATCCGAAGTTTTCTTGGTTTGCCTAGATATTATCGATGTTTTGTGAATGAATTTTCACAGTTATCTAACCCACTCACCAAATTGACTCGGAAATGAGTTACGTTTGTTTGGACAGAGGAATGTGAAGAGAATTTCAAGGAGTTAAAAAGTAGGTTATCCAATGCACCTATGATCACACTACCTTATAGTGGAGAAATGTTTGTGATCTACAGTGATTCATCCAAGAAGGGATTGGGGTGTGTTCTCATGCAAAACGTTATGGTGATAGCTTATGCTACACGACAGTTGAAAATCTATGAGCAAAATTACCCAACTCATGATTTGGACTTAGCTGCGGTAATCTTTCCATTAAAAATTTGGAGGCATTATCTTTATGTTGAAAGTTGTTATATTTATACTGATTATAAAAGTTTAAAGTATATTTTCACACAAAAGGAGTTGAATATGCGCCAAAGAAGATGGTTGGAGCTTATTAAGGATTACGACTTCCCAATTCATTACCACTCCGGGAAAGCAAACAAGGTGGCAGATGCATTTAGTCGACAAGCCATGCTAGTTTATCCATGATGAGGATCACCAAAGATCCAATATTTATGGATTTACAAAGGATGGATCTTGGAATTATAATGGAATGGGAAAGATCATATCTTTATCAAATGAATGTTAAACCATCTATACATGGGAAGATTAAAGAGGCACACAAAAAAGATGTAGAGTTACAAAAGAAGGTGAGAAATGCTCCTGAATTCAACCTCGATTATGAGGGGATAATAAAGTTCAGGAATCGGGTTTGTGCTACTCCCATCCTCGAATTAAAGAAGTAGATGCTAGATGAGGCTCAGAGTTCTTCATTCTCTATTCATCCTGGAAGCAAGAAGATGTATAGGGACTCGAAAGAGTACTTCTGGGGGGTTGGAATGAACAGAGATGTTGCTGAATATGTCTCTCGATGCTTGGTTTGTCAGCAAGTTAAAAGATGAGAGACAGAAGTCTAAGGGGATGTTACAACCATTACCCATACCTGAATTGAAATGGGAAAACATCACTATGGACTTTGTCACTGGACTTCCTAAAACATCCAAAGGAAATAATGCTATCTGGGTCATAGTTGATCGTCTTACAAAGTCTGCACACTTTATTGCTATTAGAGATGATTTCTCTCTGGATCATCTTGCTAGGATATATGTGAAGGAAGTGGTAAGATTTCATGGAGTACCTATTTCCATTATATATGATTGGGATTCGAGGTTTACCTCAAAGTTTGGGCAAAGTATTCAGCATACTCTAGATACAGAGTTGAGTTTTAGCACTGCTTATCATCCTCTGACAGATGGTCAGTCTGAGAGAACAATTCAAACTCTAGAAGATATGTTAAGAGCTTTCTCTATGCATTTCGAAGGTGGTTGGGATCAACACCTACCTTTGGTGGAATTTTCTTATAATAATAGCTTTCACTCCAGTATCCAGATAGCTCCGTATGAAGCTCTCTATGGAAATAAATGCCAAACTCCAACTTGCTGGGATGAAGTTGGGGAAAGAAAGCTATTAGCACCTGATCTTTTTGATCAGATGGCAGAAAAGGTCAGATCTATTCAACAACACATTAGAGCAGCTCAGAGTCGACAAAAAATTTATGCCGATAACCGAAGAAAAGACCTATAGTTTTAAGTGTCTGAAAAAGTGTTCTTACGAATATCTCTTTGGAAGAGAGTAATGAGATTTGGAAGGAAGGGAAAGCTGAGCCCTAGATATATCAGTCCTTTTGAAATATTGGATCATGTTGGGAAGGAAACTTACAGATTGGTGCATCCACCGAATCTCTCTCAAGTCAATGATGTGTTCCATGTATCTCTCCTGAGAAAGTACATACCCGATCCTTCACATGTACTCAACTCAAAAGTTGTACCGCTGGAGAAAGATCTTTCTTATGAAGAACAGCCGATAGAGATTCTGGATCGTAGCGAAAAAGTCCTACGAAACAAGACCACTTTCTTGGTGAATGTTTTATGGAGGAACCACCAATTAGAAGAAGCTACATGGGAGCTTGAGGTTATAATGAGGGAGAGGTATCCTCATCTGTTTGTTACAAAGTGACGAATTTCGAGGGCGAAATTCATTTTAACAGGGGTAAAATATAACACCTGAGATTTTTATGAGAAATTTTTTGTTTTTATGTTATATAAATCATCAAAGGAATATTTCACTACACACAGCACTAGCTTTACTTGCTTTACACGCAATCGCGACCTTCCTCGATAGCTTACGTCATATGCAATACCGAGTTTCACTAAACAACGATATGCTATTAAAATATTAGTAAAACTAGTCGTTATGAATAGTAATACCCACTTCTTGAAATTTTGTAAATTTTATCTTTCAAATTGGACCTCATTTTTGGATTCGGAATATCGAAATTATGATAGGGTGAAATTTTGGTATTTTTATGAAAACTTTCAATTTTTGATGAATAGTGAAAACACTCGGTGACTATTTAAAAACCGACCTTTTATTTAAATAATTATTTATTTTATTTAAATTTATTTTATATGAAAATTGATACATAATACCTATATAAGTTCAATGTAATTCATTGGAGTCATTTTATAATAATTTTAGATATATAAAAATTTTATTGAACTTTTCATCGTCTTTTACCCACCTCCTAGGAGAATTTCCAAATTCACATAAAACATAATTTTAAAATAGACTATAAATATTAATTATAAAGATAAAAAGATTTCCTAAATAATTGTAGTTTATTTATAATTTTTATACATTAGATAATTTAATTTATTTATGACACAATGATGATGCAGTAATTATCTTTTTAATGAAATATTGACATAATTGATGTTATAAATACCCAAATAAAAGTAATTTGAGACTTTTTATGAATTCCAATAATTTTCCAGGTTAATATGACATGTTAGTATTGATTTAATTAACTCTATTCTAACTAATAATTCTTCTATGATTTTCACAAAAATCAATTACCAAATAGTGTCAAAATTGACATAAAATAGTTTTTAAAACAAATATTATATTATTAATTGTTATTTTATTCCTAAAAATATAAGGTTCGGCCAAATGACTTATATAAGGATATATATATTAATAATAAACAACTTGGGGTTAGTTTGTCTTGTTATAGTAAGTTAATTAACCCTATAGTGTAAGAAAACAAGAAGACACGGTAAAAGTGAAATTATCTAACTTAAAGTTAAATCTAAATGATAAGGTTAAAATAGAAACCTAAACTTGTATAAATTCTATTGGATGAAAGTATTTCGACCCATACCCACCTTATCTTCGAAATAAATCATTTTTTAGCTATTAAAAACCGAATATGACTTTATAATATAATAATATTTTTAGTTTTTCCTAAGGTGCCTCTCTCCTCCCTTATAAAAAGGGAACCTCCTCCCTCTCCTCCTCACACCAATTTGAGCCTTAATGCTCATCCAACCCCAGACAATTTCTCTTATATACTTCCCTAGTAATATTCTAGAGGACCTTGTCTTCTTCAAAGACCATCTTTAGTGCCCTAAGAGGAGATTAAGAAGAGGCGCTTCAAAGAAGAGGTAATGTCTATTACCGATTCTTTCAACTTTATTTCTTCTTCTTCTTCTTATTCTTTAGTTGTTTAATTATGAAATAATAAAATAAGTATCACTAATATACTGATATGTTATTATAAGTATGAAACAACCCTATTTCACCATCTATCCATCCTACGAAAAACTAAATCACCGCGCGTGCGTACGTACGGAATATCGTCTCCACACCGTGGTGTAATCTATTTTCCACCACCACCTTACATGGATGGGTATAATGGTGTAAAGAATAACTATATATGATTATTTTAAATTTATATTGATTCTGAAATAGTATACATACATTTCAATACAATTCCACGATCATGGGAACGATGTCATCGCTCGTGCATACGTACGGCCTACCGTCTCCACGATGTGATGCGACTCGTTCTACATGATCTCCATTGCATAATGATTATATAAATGAATTGAATGAATAAATATGATATATATTACACTAATACCATTCTATAAATGAGTTATCTATAACCTAAAAGAAGAATAAGAATTCATTCGACAAAAAATGCATAAGAACAAAAAGCAACAACCACCCGAATAATAAGTAACAATGAAATATTACTAATAAGAAGCTAAGAATATGACCATATATGATATCATAACAATAAGTATGATTCTGGAATAAGTCAATGAAATTATTTAAATCATTATACAGGATTTGTGGACACTTACGAAGAAAATCAGACCTAAGGTAAGGGAAAATCTTGCAATCTTAATTTTAATCCATGATTGTTTATACTTCAGAATTTACTGGGGAATATTTATCATCCACATACATGTTTCCTCAATATTTAATATTATTTATATCCTCCTAAAATTTTTTAAATCCAATTTTACCCTTCGATGAGTTTTTATTAAAAGATATGAAAGGAATCTTTTGTCGTTTTCCGTACGAGGTACTTTTTGACTTTTCCTGCCATAGTACGAGAAGAATGGTTTTTTTAACTTATACGGCATGAATGGATCTTTAGATCATTATTTCCATGAAGCTTCCTTTACATGTTTTCAAGTTTATATTTAATAAACTTCTTTTAGTGTAAAATTATATTACATGTTAAGAAAAGAAAATGTTTTTTTAGTAGAAAGGATATTTTCCTCAAGAATGGAGTTCAAGTGTTTTAACAAAATTATTTTCCATATAAGATAATATAGTGTTCTGTTTCTGTCCCTATTTTACATTGATTTCATTATGTTATTATGGAATTATTTTTATGATGTATTTTTATCTTATATGGATTATGTTATGATGGCATGATGTTTAACAATCCAATTTTTATTAAATGGGTTATGCTATGGTGTATGATTTATGATTTTGTGGCACACATAAGAATGGTCTCATTATGAGATGGGTGGGACCTATATCTCCCTCCAATTCATTGGGTAAAGATTTATATCTCATGAGATAGACACAGCTGGAATGGTAGGTCAGTCTGGTTCAGTGAAGCAGGAATAAAACGAGGAGTGAACTCGGTTCAAAAATGGACATTGTCCACTAAGATAGTCTTGGCAATGAGTCTTGACTAATATGAAATGACTCTCTATGATTATGTGTGTATTCCAAAATGTTTCATGTTTTAAGTTATGATTATTGGGATTATATTTCACTATTCTGATTTATCCCATGTTATGAAATTATGATCTCTTTTGCAGGTTAAGATTTCCAAAAATGTTATGTTATTATGAATATAATGTGATTGATATTTCTTTTGTTTACCCTTACTGAGCATTTGAGCTCACCCTTTTGTTTGTTTTCTTTTCCCCAGACCAGGAATAAGTATATTAAGTAAGATATACTAAAAGGGACTCTAGATATGATAAAAAAGGGGAGACAATGTAGATGATTTATGAACCAATTGTTTATGTTTCCCAGTTTCTAAAGACACTATACCTATACGGTCCATTCCTGGTTTTGTTATATGTTGTAATAAGTGTGCTACAATTCTAAAGTAATAACAATGTATGTAATGTATGGGTTGTTATATTAGTATCATGCCTACTCGGTGCTAGTCACCAGCCCCTGGCCTATTGGAGGCGGGCTTGGGGAGTTGCGGCTCGGGCCCCACTGGGACGGGTCGTGACATGAATTGTTCACTCATACTATCTATCAAATTGAAGATGAAAAGTTATACAAAAATTTAATCCAACACAAAATTTCTTTATAAGGATTTAAAAAACCTTATATGTATAGTTCTTATCATAATTAGATAAAATTGAAAGATAAACTCCATGAAATATTAATATATATTTAACAAAACATATAGAAATATTATCAAAATAAATATTACCTAAAATAATAATAAATTGAACATATTTACTCAAATGATCAAAAATAACCCATGTCATATTATTACCTCGATATTTATTTGATAATACAACCCTGAAATACATATATATAATCTACCATTTAAATTCTGGAACTGGGTTACTTGATCCACCCCATTTAGTAATTGTAATTTTACATTAATCAATTTTAAGGTAAAATTTATCAATGTAAACTCATTAATATATATTTTCATTCCATCATACCATAAATGTTCCAAAAATACTCTATGCAAATTAGTGATACATGTTTGATTAGAAATAGAGAGATGTTAGTGTCACTCAGTAATTTTCACTTCAAATAGGAATCACAGGGCATACAAATTATTTTTTTCAATCTAAAAAAACTTGCTTTATCATTATTAAATTCCTGAAGCATATGTATATTGACTAATTTTTCCTTGTTTGGTAAATCATGATCCTCTTGATATTTCTTACTTCAATCATAAAATAATGAAATCACTTATACCTTAAAAAATAGTTGAAGGCCCCCCATTCATAATTTCTACAAAATATTCATTGAATCATTAACCAAAGGGTCATCATACATTAATATCATAGTTTATGATGAATTACCATTCCAAAATCTCAACTACTCTATTTTCATTTCTTAGATGGTAATGAATTATAAACTCATAATCCTTTTTTAGTTATGACCATATTATCTTCCAAAATTTAATTATTTTTGGGTGACTATAGACATAAAAAATTTAATATAAGTATATATATTACATTTAACAAAATATAATTTTTTCCTCTATATTTATAATGGTAACTCTATAGCCACAAGTTTATGTTCTTATAATAGAAAATTTAACATGCTTGGTATTAATATTCATGAAGCATATGCAATTACACAATCATTATACATCAAAAACTCAACCTACCCCCATCAAATAAAAATCAATTTAGATAAAAAACACAAATATTTTGGATTTAATGGCCAAAACTAGGTTATCCATTAATCTTTTTTTCAATTCCTCGAAACATTCATCACACATTTTCATCCAAGGGAATTTAATAAAAATTTGGGTAAACTTCTTTAAGGGGATAGATAACAATGAACATTTTTTGATAAACCATTTTATATAACCCACTAATCCAAGAAAATAATGAATCTTAATTATATTGGTACATGTTGACCACTAATCAAACACCTTAGGTTTAACATAATCAATAGTCATACTATATTATGTTACAATATTTAAAAGGAATCAAATCTGTCACAACCAAAAATTATATTTTAATTAAATTTCCATATTATGTATTTATTATATGTTTTGTGGAGAACTACTCCATTTATTCCCATGTAAATAATTGTTTTTAAAATATATCATATTTCATTAAATACCCACCCTTTTATCCATTAACTCATGAAAAAATCTGGTCATATAGATCATAAATATAGTAGGATGTTTTGTAAAACCAAAGAGTACAACCACAAATGAATAATGCTCATTGATTTCATAATATGATATCTTTGAAAGTCATACACCATCACCTTTTGCTAATGATACCTATACCTAAGATCAACCTTCAAAAAAAAATCCTTTCTACCTGCATCAGATCAAATATGTCATCCTTATGATTGAAAAAATTGTTATTATAAAGAATTAATTTTTTCAATCCTCTATAATCATTACAAAAGATTATGAGACTATATTAAATTGTAATAAAAAAGGTTAGAAAAAATAGTTATTTTCTAGGATGAATTAATCTTTTATAAATAAATTCTTGTATCTTCTTTTTCAATTCCTAGTGTTTTACTTGATATATTCATTAAGAAATATTTTTTATTATATTATAATCATGAACAGATTTAATCGTAAATTAAATCTTCTTATTTGGTATAATACAAGGAAATTCATTCTGAAATATATCCATATATTCATTTTCTACAGTTATATAACAAATTTGAAAAGATCCCTTATTTTTAAAATTATGTGATATATAACATTCATTTCAAAATTTAATAAATTTTTGGGCCTATGAATATTTTATCAATGGTATGAATTAATTATTTTATAACAATAGAAACTGATTCTGAAAAAAAACTTCTATAACTCAAAATTCTATTATAATATAATATATAGAAATCCAATCCATGCCGAAAAAAACAACAAACTATAAAATATAAAAGAAAAAGGTTTTTATTTTGGGACCTTCCATAAAAAATAATATAAATATTATGATACTTTAGTTTTTTATATTACTAGCCCAATTTGTTTTTACAAAAATTTATGGCTTCAATTATGGAGTTTAAATTTGATATTTTCTAGAATATTTTGTGGAAATGAATTAATGTGAACACCCAAAATCAGACAACATGATTTCAGAAGATGATAAATAAGTAGTGTACTTGAAAATAAATCACTAGATTCTCCAACATATTATGAATCCTTTACATGATATTTATCTAATACTTTCTTCTTTTGATCGTGTAAACATCCTTCCTTCATTAATACCTTCGAACCAGTATTCGAATAATAACCCATTATACAGAATTATTTTTACCATAATTTTCAAAATATGGAATTTCTGTATTCTTACCATCATATTATTCGATGTATTCTTCCCTATTTCCTACAAACATGATTCATTCTATTATTATTTTTATAGAACATATAATAATAAAAAAAATATTATCTTGCAACTCAACACACCAAAAATGTTTACTATAAAATCTATATTCAAAATAATCCTTTAACTTTTAACATTTTTTATTCAATCCTATATAATCCCTATTAATTTTACTACTATGACCATAAAAACTATTTTTTTAAGAACATTCCAATATGGTTAGGTTTCTTCATATATGTCTACTAATTATTCCTCCATCTTCTTCAATTTGAAGAAATTATTTTTCTTCCTATGCCAAACACCCATTAGAAAATATTTATCATGTAAAATATTCTTACATTCAACCAATTCCATGGAATAAAGATGTTATATTTCCATAGTATTCTTTATAATTGACACCCATAGATCAACTTCATCATAAAAATGATAAATATTTAGAATTAACTTTTTATTAACAAAATGACATATCACATTCAATAAAATTTCTCATTATTTAATCCACTCATTAGTGACTGTAGGTTCAAAATATCAATTGAATATATGAGGGTGTTACATAATGAAATTTTATTCTATAGATATGTTCCTACATCGTGAATTTTTTTTCTCTAACATTATTTTAGCCACCACTTATTGAATGTTTCAGCTGATGAATCACAGTAAAAAACTAAATAGTTCATATTTCAACCATTTTTTTATGGTTATTTTTTAAAGAATCGACAATAAATTGTCATCAAATTTGTTTTACAGATAATATATAATTTTATTTCATTTAGTAAGACTATTTTGGTTTTGAGGTTTAAATAATTATGTAGTCACCCTTACAATTAAAATATAGAATCCCAAAGTGGAATCATTCCCTTAGTATCCATTCTTCCCACAAAACATAACATTTAAGATAATACAAGGTTTCCTTTCATTAAAAATAATTAAAATATTCATAATTACATCTTGCATTTACATAATCATCCTTGAAAAAATATGATTTTATTTGAAAAATTTGGATGGAAATGAAGTGATCTTGATAGTATATAACAAAAAAATAAAAGAAACTTTTTAGTGTCATAATATTAGTTATAAGTTTTTTCATTTTTCATAATAAATATTTAACTTCAAATAATTATTCTCCATCCACAAAAAAATACTTCACTTCAATAATATATTTATAAAACTTTTGATATGAAATCATAATGATAAAATAAAACTCACAATAATATTTAATTTATAATACAATTCCTGCCAAATGTTTCAAAATGTAATTCATTTCATCCATATGAAGTAGCATAAATTACTATTTTAAACTTAAACACATTCTCTTATGGTGTAAAATAAAAATATTTTCTTAAAATCTTGTAGAAATAAAATAAAAATTATCTAGAGAAATTAATAAATAATTTTCATAACACTTTTATAATCACTTTAACGATTTGGAATAACTTCCCTATAAATTTATGTAATATCTTATGAGAAATATATAACTTGTCAACATTATCCATTTACCCAATGCATTTGAGATCTATATTTTTCTAACCTATTATCATAATCTATATCGGGATCACATGTCATCATTATCTATATCAATCAAACTCACAATTATATAAAATTCCCCATAACTATAAGATAATCATAAGACATGAAATATTTCATTTCCATTTTCATACTAATAAAAATACTCTTAGAACCCATAATAAAGGCATTTATGGATATTGATATATCCATTAAATTTTAAAAACATTTCTAAAATAACTAGAACAAAATGAAAATTCCTTTAAATTAATGATTAAATCAGGTAAATGAATGAAAATAAAAAAAAATAAACAATTGAACATTTGTAAAATCCATTGAGGTTGTATAAGATAAAATAGAACATTCTTTTTTTCCTTTAACAAAACATTCCGTATAATATACATACAAATATTCCATGTGAAAACCATTAAAAAAGTAAAATAGTAACCTAAAATATCCTGTACAATTCAATTATTTTCATATAAATACATAGATAATTAATTTTACTAATATTTACTTGGAATAAATAGATTTATAAAATAATTCATAAATATTTTAGAATGATATTTTTATGTCAATGTCTGCCTTACCTTGAGTCAAGTTTGTTACGTACGTTCTTTGTCTCCTCTATAATATTATTATATCGATGATTTAAATTATTAGTAAACATGTAAAATTTAATACCTTTCTATTAATAAATTTATTTCATTTATTTTAATGATATATTTAATTACATGGTTATTTATGTAACAACTGAGGTTCTTAAAAAATAATATTTTTTTCATTATCGAATTAAACAGTTAAATTCATTATAAATGAATTGTGGAATAAGTGGTACTTAAAAAAGTAAGGAATCAAAATAAATATAATAGTAACCATAACCATGAATGTATAAATAAATTTTTTTATTTATAAATAATATATATTTATACCATTGAATATGTAAATAATTATTTCTTAAATGAAAAATTAAATTTTGCTATTTTTTGACACATGCCATCTTATTTAATTTTCTAAAATTTATATAATGATTTAAAAGAAAATTTTTCTTCATAAAATTGATTCTTAAATTTTTTTTTCTTAGGATTATAATATAATTTAATAAGACCTTAATTAATTAATCAATGTTTTATAAAATAGGTAATAAATTTAAAATTGGTATTTTTTAAAAAAATAATAATTTCAATTAAAAATTAAAATTTCAGAAATTTAGAAAATTATTTTCATAAAAAGGATAAAATTTTTAAGTTTTACTTTATAGAAAATGGTTTGTGTTAATTATTGGTATTTTTTAAAATTACATGAATTGTTATGAAATAGTGAAATATGGTAATTTTCAATATTTATCAAAATCAGGAATTATTCAGTCATAGATGATTTAAGGCTGATGTAAGACCAAAATATCAGACTCACCCTAATTATATTAATATATTTATTATAAATTTTTAAACTATTCATTTTCTTGACCCAAAATAATAAACTCAGGAATAAAATAATCAAAAACACCACTCTCCTCCACTGTAAATACCACCCCCTCACCACCTATTCTCCTCAGACATCCAAGACTTGTAGACTATTTAATTTCACCTCAATTCCCATACCAAGCCACTTACCTAAATCCAAGACCCTCTGTTCCCACCAAATGTTTTAAACTATGTTACTTAATGAGTTTCTTAAAGAGAATAATTCAAGAGAAAAACACTCTTTCATTTTCATTAATTTACTTTTTAATTTTGTTTCTTTTCTTATTATATTTTCACCTCCCCACATAAAAGTGACATGATTACTCAAATATCATAAATATAATATGATTCTATTTTTTAATGGAATATAAATCATCAAAAGTCTCATCTTATCCTCTTATTCTAAAAAATGAAAGCATCAACTACGATGTATCGATTCACCATCATCCACGACGATGTGTTTTAATTTTCTTTTACCCCCATTATGGTAGGTGATAAAACATTTATTAGGGTTAAATAATATTTAATTATACATATTATATGTTATTTATTGTTATGGAATCAATATATATACATGATATTAAAAAAACTGATATAAGTTCATGATGGTTCAAAAAACTACAAAAATAAATTAAATCATTTTAATTAATGTTTTATCTATGAAATGATACTCATATCAGAAAAAAAGCATATATGTTATCATTTAAATTTTTTTAATCATATTAATACTATTTCATTTTAATTTGGATGTTTTTCATATATTTAGCAAGAAAATAAAAATTATACCAACCATGGAAACCATGAAATAAATTCACATAAAACAATGAAAATAAAAAAAAATTATTAATAAATGAGTGGAATGATTTTATTACAAGATCATATAATTAATTATAATTACTAATAATACTATTAAGTATATTAATAACACTCTTTAAACCATTATACAAAAGGTTTTTACATGTTTTAATAATAATGAACCTGAGGCCATGGAATTTACTTTAAAAATACTGTTTTAAATTTCTAATTTCCCAAAATGTTAAAAAGAAATATTTTTATGATTCATGTATTCATGTTTTGGGATTATTTTATGTTAATTGAGAATTTATTATGGTGATGGGTGGAACAAATATATCCCTTCAATTCATTTGCTTTGTTTATGTTGGATGTTTACTGTATTGGTTATTCAAAGTGTTACTGTGATAGTGACACCATAATGTGGCCCTAAGAGTTACATTTAAGGTATAAATTAAGGTTACAAAATAATATAGTAGTCATTAGGGGTACAATATTAATTGTGTGATTCCATAAGTTATTATTTTTTGATCATAATATAGATGTATATATATATTAGATGGCACAATACAAGAGGGGGTGAATTTCATATTTAAAAGCATTGTATTTAAACACATAAGAATGAACTTAGTTTAAGAGGTCGTAAACTAATACATTTCACAATAAATATAATTTTCCACAGTGGTATTGGATCTAAAATATATGATATGATGTAATACTATAAGTAATGTAAAACAAACATATTCTTATTTAATACAATGATTAGAGTAATACAGGTAAGAATGATTCTACCATACAACATATATAATCTATTAATATAATGTGTATTAAAAGAATACTAATTGAAACCATTATAATTGAATTGTAAATGAAATTAAATAGAAAACAAAACAATTCCATTTCTAATACAAATAACAGTGGAAATTTAAATGTATTACAATTCTTTAAACCCAAAGAGAAGGGTATCCATTCACATAGTGTAGAAGGTCTGTCTTACCACCACCTTTATAATCCCTTGATACGATGACCAGTACATCTATCTTCCTATCCCCCGATTTCCTCAATCGTTATCACCTGGTTGGTCACACAAGTCAAAATAAAGCACTTTATAGAATATAAATGATAAGAACAAGATTTTCACGTTTTTTAATTCTAGGCTTTCGTAAGAAGCAAGAGAAAGGACACGACATCTCTCTCTAGGACTTGATAAAAGAAAATGTTGATAAAATTTTCCCCCTATTTCAAATTACCTCTTATGTATAGGCCACTAGTTCCAATGGTAATATTTTCTCCAATAATTATATTTCCTAGAAAAACATGGAGGGACTTGGACACCTATCATTGTAACAATCATATTGAAACATAAAATGTGACGTCGTTTTAATTAGTTTATAACTAACTCCATGACAACATTTCAGTTAAAAACAAAAGATATATGATAAAGATAACAACAGTGTGATTGATATAGAACAAGTTCTTTGAGTACGATTAATATTACATATTGCAATGTACTAATATTATGAAAAGTATGAATTATGCACAATGTGGGTACGATGGACATAGTCAGTATGGTAGATAAAATCGGTATGATAGAAAGAGTCAGTACGATTGACAGAGTCAGTATGATAGATAGATTTAGTATGATTAATAGATTCCATACAATGGATAGAGTAATTATGATTGGCAGAGTCAACACGATTGACAGAAAACTATATTCAATTTAAATCCTTTATTTGAGAAGAGTATTAAAAGGATTTGGGATTTTCAAAATAAATGACATAAAATTCAAAAGAATACTTTTGACTTAACAATATTCCCCTTTTTGGAAAGCACAAAAGACAATGTAAAACTAGAAAATAATACTTATCTCCCCCTGAGTTATGAAAACTCTTTTAAAAAATGGAATTGAATACAAATAACTCTTTCATAGGTATATAATTTCTTACAGGTTTTATTCGTAGATATTCCTTGATTTAGGTTTTTTACATTTAAGTAATAACATTTAAGAATATATCCCCTTTGTAAAACATTCTTCCCTTTTATAAAACATTATCCCCTTTTATTTAACATTCTCCGCCTTTGTGATTTACAAAAATAACGGGAAAATGTTGAGTTTCCTGAAAAATATAGAGAAAAATATAAAAAACAATGGAAATGAAAACATACAATTCATTAGACAGTAAAAAAAATGAGAAATTGAACGAACAATGAAGAAATAATGATACAAAAAAAATCATTTATTTTCTATTTTTTTCTGTCTTGATCAACTAATAAAGAATGGCCTTCAGCTTCTTTATCTCTTTCTTATTATCTACGATAAATTCAGCTTTTGATTTGAGATGCTCTTGTTGGTCTAAAAAATAGTTAATCTTGGTTTTTGATAGTGTTATCTTGCACCTTGATCACTTCTTGAAGAGTATCGATTCTGTTGTGCATATTCTTGAATTATTCAGTCAACAAAGTGTCTTGTTTCGTTAAGAAAACCATTAAATTGGATTCTATTGACATTACACACTTTCTGAGCTCTCTTACTGATCCAATTATTTTATTTTGATTGTCTTTAATTAAATCAATTTTCCTTCAATTCTGGGAAAATATGGAACAGTCTTCCTAATTATTCTTAAAACATGAAAAATTTAATCACTTTTGTTTAAATAAATTGTGTGTTATAAGTTGGTATGATCATCGTATGATTAAAGTTCATTTGATCAGCTCGAGTCTTCAACAAACTATTTTCCTTTTCCTTTATCTTTTTTCCTTTTCAACCCTTTATACATATTTTTCCTCTCTTTCTTCTTCCACTTCGTCACTGATGACAATTACTTTCTCGGTATGAGATCTTTGAGCCATTAGCTTAAGTGGAGAAGAAATCGATTCTGATTTCATTTTTAAGGTTTGAAATGTTGTTTGATCAACATGAGAATCCAGTTGTATTACTTCACTTTTCATTTGAAGAGAATATTCATCTATAATCTTCTTGGAAAATTGAGGATATTTTAAAAGAACGTATTATTCATCTACTTCATGTTCCTAAACTTCTTGCACTGTTTGTTTCCATTTCTCTTTCTCTAGAGATGTTTGTATGATCGGTTCTCGTTTCACTTCTTCACTTAGTTGAGCACTTGAGAACTCAACACCTTTTACAATTTCAGCAACATCAAAATCATGAGATTTTCTTTTTAAAAGTCTTCTTTTTCTTCTCATCCTATACAGTATCTTCAACCCTTATCCTCTCAGCTAGAGATTATGCTGGATTAAGACCAAATTTAGGATCACCTTTTTTTCTAAGTACTTCTTCCTTTCATCACCTGGCTACAACTTCTTTACAATATTTGGTTTTCTTCTTCGTATTTTCACTATTTTGAGGAACTGAATTTTGAGAAGAGACAACTATTGGAGATGAATCTATTAGCATTAGTACTGATTCATTTGGTGATGATTCTACTTCCACACCATAGATGATGAGTTTTTATTCTTCATCAGAACAAACATACTATTTCTTTAATGTATTCTTAATTATCCAAGAATTATTCATCTCTTTAAATTCTCTTTTCAGAGGAATATTAAAGAACTTCAAACTTTCAATAATAAGCTTTGTGAGAATTAATGGATACGTGATAAGATGAGACTTGATTGCTCCAAAATTTACATTCTTGATAGTTTCAAAAATGTAACCCATGAGAATTTTATTTCTCATGTTTACAAGATAATCTAACATAAAGATGTTAGAGACCTTAAGAGTTTCTCTATCCCCATTCCTTAGAATTATAAACCCTTGCATACAAAGGACAAAAAACTGGTTTTCTAGAGAAAAATGAGCTACTTTCCTTTTCTCCTCATTTAAAAGAAATAATGATTTTTCATCTCATTCCTTATTAAACATACCAACATCCTCATGGAGTATATGAGAATGTAAAAAAAATTCACCTTCCATAGAAACATTGAGGAATTTTGTTGCTTGTTTTAGAGACAATGAAAATTTTCTATCATACATAGCAATGTTGATCATCATACTCTTATCAAAAGACACCGTATTGTAGAATGTTCTAACCTCTTTGAAAAGATTCAGGTCATGAGATATGGGTTTCTCAACACAAAGATGATCCCATCATTGGAATAAAATAATCCTCTTGATTGTTGAGTTATAAATGTCAAAAAAAACATGGGAACCCATCCTTTCTTTGAAGATATCCTTCTCTAAAAAGTTCATTCCTTACATTTCTGCAGGGGTGTTAGTAGAAGATTGAGACATAAAGATGATTGACAAAAGAAAAGATCATATCGACTCTTATAGAAGAGGGAAAGAGATTCATTGAGAAATTTTAGGAACCAGTGTGGGTTTGAGGAGGGGTCCTCTATTTATAGGCCAAATTTGATGACCATTGGTCTTCTACGGTTGAGATTAAAAAGTAATGAATCCAATGATGGAGAATAAAAAGGGACGATTTTTTTATAAAAAAAAGATTAAAATTGGGAAATAATAACATGAAAGAATAACGATACAAAAAATATACTTATCAGAGATTCAATTAAGTATTTTGTTTTATAATATCATCAATGTAAAGACAACATACAATACATAAAATAAATAGTTGAAATAATGAAAATTTAATACAATCAAATATCAAACATGATGAAAAAGAAAGGTAATAAGATCGGTTTTCAGACTGATGGAAAAAAAATCATTACCATAGGTTATCAGGCCGATGGAAAACAAAATCATTACCATTAGTTGTCAAGCCGATGGAAAACAAAGTCATTAACATTGTTTTTCAAGCTGATGGAAAACAAATTCATTACTATAGGTCGTCAAGATGATGTAAAACAAAGTCATTACCATAGGTTTTCAAGCATATGGAAAACATAGTCATTACCATTGGCTGTCAAGATGATGGAATACAAACTCATTAATCTAGGTTTTCATGCCGATGGAAATGAAATTCATTACCATAGGTTTTCAAGCCGATGGAAAAGAAATTCATTACCATAGGTTGTCAAGCCAATGGAATAGAACTTTTTTACCATAGGATGTCAAATCGATGGAAAATAATCTCATTACCATTGGTTGTCATGCCGATGGAAAAGACTTTGTCAGACCGATTAACAGAATGTCAAAACAATAAAAAAATAAAATTTTCAAAATGATAAACAAAAAATAGAATGTAAAAATAAAAATGAAACTGAATTTAATAACTAAAGAAAAAAATAAAACAAATATCACTAATCATAAAGAAATATGAAAAAATTAAATACAAATTATGAAACAAAATACTAAAAAAGGTAAACCTAGAGTAAAAGACAAATGTTCTCTTCCTGAGAAAGAGTATTTTGTTGCAAGGAAAATTTTAAAAACAGAAAGTAGATGTGAATGACTATTTTAGTGTAACAATTCCTAGATTCTGTTTAATAAATTCAAATCCATCATATGGTAAAGGTTTTGTAAAAATATCTGCAAGTAGTTCTTCCATTCATATGAATTGTAAAATAATATCTTCTTTTAGTGTGTTATCTCTAATAATGTGAGGACTAATATCTATGTTTTTTCATGTGAGTGATATGTTGGGTTTTTACTAAGATCTATGGCACAAGTATTATCACATAGTTTTTGAGTTTTGGAAAAACTCATGCCATAGTCAGCGAGTGTGTGTTGCATCCACAACACTCGAGCACAACAACTTCCAGCTGCTACATATTTAGCTTCAGTAGTAGAAAGTGCTACTCAGTGTTAATTCTTTCATGAACAAAAAACTAAAGAATATCCTATGAAATGAAATGTTCCAAATATAATCTTTCTATCCATTCTACATCCACCAAAATTATCATCTGAATAACGTTTTAAAACAAAATAATTTCTGAAAGAATAAAAAAGGCCTAAATCCAAAGTTCCTTTTAAATAATGGAAAATTATTTTCACAACATTTCAATGAGATTCTATTGGATTTGATTAATATCTTGAACATAATCATACCAAAAACATTGAGTTTGGATGACTAGATGTCAAGTATAATAAACTTCCAATCATACCACTAAAATTTGTTTGATCCACTAGTTTCCTAGCTTCATCAAGGTCAAATGTATTGGAGGTACCGATTTTTGTGAAAATACTGTTAGTATTTTCATATCCATAATTTTTTAGTAGGTCATTGATATACTTATGTTAGTATATATGGGTTACATCCGTTTCTTTCCATATTTGAAAACCCAAAAAAAATTAACTCACCCATCATATTCATTTCAAACATATATTTCATTATATTCACAAAATAATCATTTCTGGATTAGTGAGTGGGGGAAAATATAATGTCATCCACAAATATTTGAATAATTAAAACATTTTTGTTTTCCATTTTTATACAAATAGTTGGGAAAGCAGTACCTTTTAAATAAATGTTTTTTATAAAAGAAATCTTGTGAGTCTGTCCTACCATGCTCTAGGGGCATGTTTAAATCCATATAAAGATTTGGTATGTTTCAAAACATGATCAGGATATTTTGGATCAACAAAACAAGGAGGTTATTATATAAAAACTTATTCTTGTACAAAACTATTAAGACAATCTTATTTTATATCCATTTGAAATAGTTTTAAATTGACGTATGCTTTAAAGGCTAATAGAATATGAATAGATTAATGTCTAGATATCGGAGAATAGGTTTTTTCATAGTCTATTACCTCTTGTTGATTATAGCCTTTAGAAAAAAGTTTTACTTTATTTCATACAAGGACTCTATTTTCAACATATTTGTTTCTGAAAACCCATTTTACACCAATTATAGTTGTTTCTTTAGGGCTTTAAACCAAGGTCTAGACTTGATTCCTTTGAAATTATATTTTTTCATGTTGCATTACTTTAATCCAATATTCATCACCTAAGGCCTCACTTAATGTTTTAGGTTCAACTTGGGATAGAAAATAAAGATTTTCTATTTTATTTGTCATGGATTTTCTGGTCATTATAGGCTGATTTACATCACCAATGATGTTATCTCTAGGATGATTCTAAAGAAACAATTATTTTTTTTAAAACCTATTCATCAACATAAGATAGAAACTCTTCTAGGGTAAATGTTTCAGAAATATTTTCTTCAGTATTCCCCTTATTAGACGAGTTTTCAATCGTAGATCGATAATTAGATTGAGAAAATACATTAGTTGATGTAGATAAGTATTATTTGAAAATAAAGAGGTATATTTCATCAAATTTAACATGCATTATTTCCCCAACAGTACAAGACTTTTTGTTAAAAACTCTATAGTCCTTATAAGTTGTGGATTAACATAGAAATATTACTTCATTAGATTTGGGTGTGAATTTATGTAAATAATTTTTTGTATTCATTATGAATACTTTGCAGTGAAATACTCCAAAGTATGAAACTTTATGTTTTTGGCCAGTCCATAATTCATAAGGTGTTTTATTAATAAATGGTCTAGTTAAACAAGATTTATAGTATAACACGCAGTACTAACAGCTTCAACCCAGAAATTCTTAGCAATTGAGTATTCACTCAACATATTTCTTGTCATTTCTTAAAGAGTATGATTTCTTCTTTCAATGACACCATTTTTCTGATAGGTTATTGTATATGAAAAGTTATGAGTAATACATTTATAACTAAAAATATATTCAAAATCCAAATTTTGAAATTCACCACCATGATCACTACGAATAGTTATCAATGGTAGGTTTTTATCATTTTTAACTTGGGCTCTGAATGTTTTGAAATAGAAAAATGCTTTAGATTTCATTTATATAAAATAGACCCATTTAAATCTAGTGTATTCATCACCTAAGAAAATAGATATTATTTTCCTCCAAAGCATCCTATTTGTATAGGACCGAAAAGATCCATGTGCTCTAATTGTAATAAATTATAAGTTGAAACATCATTGATTGATTTAATTCTAGTTTTATATTGTTTTCCAAATTGACAAGGATGAAACACTTTTTGAAGAGTCATACCTAAGATCCAGTAGATCCTTAACAAGTATTTTCTTCGATAGTTTACAACGGTTTCTAAAGTTACAGTGTCCTATCCTTTTTCCCCATAACCAGGATTTGTCTTCCATTTCAGTTAAGCAAGGTAACTCTTGGATCCTAAGGTATTCCATGTAAATTATCCATAAATTCTCATGCCTATGGGCATAAAGAATTAATTCATCCTTAGAATTGTGAACTAAACACTTATCATTCCTAAAATTCACAAGATATTCTTCATCACGTAATTGACTTATGCTAATAAGGTTGTTCTTAAGGCACTTGAAATACAACACATCTGGAATTAAAACATTACTGAGAAAATTAATATTACATATACCAACAATATTTCCTTGGGCATTATATCCAAAAGTAACTTTACCACCTTTTTTTCAAAAATATTTTCAAATAAATATTTGTTTCATGTCATGTGTCGAGAACAACCACTATCCATGTACCAAATATTCTTGTTGTTGGTACACTTCTTGTTTTCCTGAAATGGAAACAATTAGTTTTTCAGAACCCTAACATGTTTGGATCTAGAAATTTTAGATAAAAGAATTTTTTGTATCCACATTTGTTTTTAATAATGAGTTTTTGTTAAAACCTAATGATTGACTTCTATGAAGAGAATAATTTCTGTCCCAATGTCCACCATATTGACATTTAGTTCAGAATGTGGCACATTCAAGAACAAAATAGTTATTACTGAAAACTGGTTTAGAATGAGAATAACCATACCCATAATGACTCCTTAATGGTCGAATTTTAGAATACAACTTTTCAAATATTTCTTTATGCAATGAAAAATTTGACAGTCATTTCCTTAAATAGAATATTTCTAACTTTAGTTTAATAACCATGTCTTTATTCATAGAAACATTAGTTTTAGAACTATAGTTATCCTCTAAAATATTTTTCTCAGAAATTACATTTTCTTGATCCTTAAAATGTTTATTCTTTTCAGAATTAACTTCCTCAGGGTTTTTCAAAATACATTCAAAATCAATAGTTGTCTTATCAAGATCTTTTGAAACATCTGATATTTCTTTTATAAGAATAGTTATTTTGGAATTTTCCATACTAATATTTTTCATGAATTTTTAATTTTCATTCTCATGTAATTTTGAAAATTTGGATACTTCTTTAAATGAAGGTAAATTGTATTCTTCTAATGAAGATTCTTCATTCAAGGAAAAATAATATTTCTCATTAACTTTATTGGAATCTAATGAAACATTTGTACGAGATTCAACATTGTGCACCTTATCCATAAAATGATGATTTTCAATAGGTAGACTGGATATAAGTCCAATATTCCTTTTTCCAAAAGATTCATATTCTAAAGAATAATCTAATGAATGTCCACCACTAGAACTCCAAGTATCGTTTAACTTCAAAACATTCTTAGTCTATGACGTGTAATATGTTTTCTTGTTACATTTAGAATTTTTTCCTCTCTATATTTTCTTTTAATCAAAGGAAATTTTGGCCTAATTTGACCTGATCTTTTACATTCACAACAAGTGACCTCATAATCATTCTTTTCTTTTCAATATTTATTTTTGAATCTATATTGAAAGTATTTATTTCCAAAATTCTTGTTCATTCTTCAAGAAAGATTGGCGAACTCATTATCTGTGTAATCACTATCACTTGATTCTGATATCACAGCATCTTTTTTAGCATTGGATCTAGACACCCTTTTGGGTGTATTGGTATTAGTAGTAGTAAAATATACACTCTCATTACCATTATTCTTCTTATTTAAGTCATCATCTATTTTCATTTTAGATTCGTGCTGAAGAAGAGTTCCAAATAACTCATCAAGATTGATTTGAGTAACAATCATGTTTTCATCAATAGCTATACATTTTGATTCCCATTCACTTGGAATTATATCAAGTATGTTGTCCATAAGTGCTTCATCATCAAGTCCTTTATCTCCCATATATTGTAGACTGTTGACATTTTTCATAAACCTTTGTTGCACCTTGCATACTCGTTCTCTATATGGAAAAATAAACCATTGATATTCTACTCGAAACATTTCTCTTTTTGTTTCTATAACTATTGATGTACCAAAATGTGTGACTTCTAGTTTCTTCAAAAAAAAATTGGCTGCTTCACATGATGAAATTTTACTATATATATTCCTGGTCATAGAATATAACAATTTATTACGTACATTGTAGATTATTTGATATTCTTGGTTCTCTTGATTGGTGAAAGTGTTGTCTTCTTTGTCAGGGATTTTGTAACCACCAGTAAGCATAATAAAGTTTTCTACTCCATTATTAATAAAAAAATATCTTTATTCATTGTCTCTAATACTCATAATCATTCCCATAAAAAATAGGTGGTCTAGTTGGATTTAGATTTTCAATTGATCCAATATTTATTCCTATCATCTATAGAAACAATGCTTCTCCACTCCACACATTAGTGTAGTAAGTATTTATAAACAAAAAACCTGTAAAAGAAATACAATTTTATTGTAAAAGAGGATATAGAATGTAATTAAAATCAGTGGAAACCTCCACTGATACCAATTTTTAGATTGTAATATATATGTATATGTATATTATATGACACAATACAAATGTGGGGGTAAATTGTACGTTTAAAAACATTGTGTTTAACCACATTAGAGATAAATTAGTTTAAGAGGGCTTAAACTAATACAATTCACAATCAATATAATTTAAAAAAATGGTCTTGGATCTAAAAGATATGATATAATTTAATACAATAAGTAATGTAAAACAATCGTCTTCTGATTGGATACAATGATCAGAGTAATAAAAGTAAGAAAGATTCTACCATACATTGTATAGAATCAATTTATTAAATATGTATCAAATGAATCGTAATTGAAAAAATTACAATAAAATTGAAAATGAAAATAAGGAGAAAACAACACAATTCCCTTCCAAATACAAAAAACAGTAGAAATGTAAAAGTATTAAAATTCTTTTAACCTGAAGAGAAGGGTATACTTTCACTTAGGATATATGATATGTATTACTAACACCTTCGTAAGCCCTCGATATGATGATAGGTACAGATGTCTTCCTATACACAAAATTCCTCGACTAATAAGGTAATCGTCAAATCTATCCTTCAATCAATTGAAGGCCCTTGATACAGTGATCGGAAACACGTCTCCATTTCCCTGAAAGTCCTCAATTTTTATCACCTGATCGGTCACACAAGGAAAAACAAAGCACTTATTAGAATACAAAAGATAAGAACAAGTCATTTATGTTTTGTAATTCCAAGGCATTCATGTGAAGTAAGAGATAAGTCACAATGTCTCTCTATATAACTTGATAGAAGAAAAATTTGAACCATGTTTTTCCTCTATTTCAAATAACCTCCTATTTATAGGCCTCTGGTTCCAACTATAATATTTTTTCCAACTGTCATATTTCTCTAAAAATATGGAGGGACTTGGACACCTATCATTGTAATGATAATATTGAAATAGAAAACAAAAAATCATTTTTATTACTTTATAACAAACTCCCCGACATTATTTTGGTTAAAAACAAAAGATATATGAAAATTATAAAATGAGTACTATTAATATAGAATAAGTGTTTTGAGTACTATTAATATTACTTAGTATAATGTATTGATATTATGAAAAGTATGAAAGATGTACAATATGGGTATGATAAACATAGTCAGTATGGTAGATAGAGTCAGTACGATTGACTGATTCAGTACGATTGACAGAGTTAGTATGATAGACAGAGTCAGTAAGATTGGATTATTCAATATGATGGACAGTGTCGGTATGATTGTCAGAGTCAATACTATTAATAGAAAACTATATTCAATTTAAATATTTTATTTGATAATATTATTAAAAGGATTTGTGATTTCTAAAACAAAAGAGATAAAATTCAAAAGAATACTTTTAGCATAATAGTTAAATGGGTTTACTTATGTTTTCTGGGTTTTATAGAAATACCAACTTTTTAAAATGTAAGAATATGATTCCTTATAGGTGAGAAGAATATCTTATGAAAATGATTACAAATTTTTATATGAAATCATGAAATAATGTTTTATCTAATTTTAATTATGTCCCTTATTAACTTTTTTATTCTCATAATAGTTTTAAAATGATTTTCACATGGATTAACAATGGTTTTGAGAAAATAAGATGCAAAGATTAACATTGTGATGAATTCATGTATTTTTTTAAAAACTATAGTATGGAAGAAATGGAAACTATTTTAGTGTTATCCACATTTTATTCTTATGGGTTGTTATGTATGCATTATGATCGTATTTTATAAAACTAAAAAATGAAAAGATCTATAGGAATATAATAAGTTTATTCTAGTTGAATTAACATTATTATGAAAATTTTATGGTTGGGTCCTTATAGTAGTTATCATAAAATGGTTTAGATTACTTTAGGGTTTAAGATGATGATAATTATAGAAACCCGACCTTTTCTTTCATTACTATTACATAATTTCAAAGATAAACACCATAATAGTATTACACATAGAGGATCCAAAGGTTTAGTGTCTTGGGAAAACTAGGACCACACATAACAAACAACATCAACCATAAACATTTATTTAATTTCTTCTTCACTAGCTTCTTATTGGAACTTGTCCTCTCCTTAGTACATGTAGCCACCTGAGGATATACATCAAAAGGGGTGAGCTAAAATCCCAGTAAGAGGATTGATAAGAACAATATATCATGGGTTGAGCATAATCATGACATAGTAAAAAGATCATGAACATGAGAGGAGCTTAAATAATAGACTTGAAATGTGGTAATGCATAAAAATGAAACATCATGTATTAGTGGTTAACTACCACACATATTTTTTAACCAAGATAGAATCTTGTTCACACATCATTTCACATATACTCATGAGATTCATCACTATACCCAATTCATTGGAGCACTATATAATTCTGGGCGCACCCGTCACATTTAAACATTCATATTGCGCTATATAATTCCGGGTGCACCCGTCACATCATAAAATTATCATTATCATGCCTCCCACATAGAACACATATAAAAAATGTACATAAATAACCCATGGAATGGAATGGATTTCATCTTATAATAACACATTCATAAGCATTGGGTTCCCAAAAGAAAGAGGGAACAACATACTTGATACAAGAACCATCAACCATGAATGAGAGGTAAAAGGTGAGTTCTTGAAAGAAGAGTTATTTTGGAAGAAATTTTGATGGACATAAAAACCATTGACATACATTTATATCCCAGAAAAGAAATGTAAATGATGAAAAAATGATCTTTGAGGAGTAACCATATCAAAAATGGAGTGAAAGAGGGAGAACCCGAAGGAAGAAAATTGGGTTCGAGATTTCCCCTTACCTTGTACTCGAATGCCTCCTTCTCTTTAATGTCCTGTATAATGACATTATATTCATTAATTATAAATTCCAGAACCTTTTATACATTAATAAGGTTCATTATGGTTTCATTATTTCATATTATGTTCCTTTGGATGACTTATAAAGTTAAAAAACATTGATCGGGGATGTTTGTTTTCATGGTTTACTTGAGCGGTCCACTTGTATTCTTAAATTGATGTTTGTGTAGATCATGGGTAAACATCCTGTACTGATATTACATATTATTAATGATATTACAGAAGCTTTAATTATTTTATAATGAGTTATGTTAGATCCATGTGGACGAATCATTAGATAAGAATTAAATGAATATTATTTGGGTTAATTTGAGCGGTTTTTGGATCAGAACGAGCTCGTTTTAACTTTTCACTTAGTAGTATGGCCATAGGTTATTTCCAGAACTTATAAAAGAAAAAAATACATATAAAATATTCTGTTTCAACCATAAAAATGGTTTCATGACCAGATTTGAAGGTAGAAATGGAAGAAGAGAACATGTCGTTTTTTAAGGTGATAAATTTAACACCTCATGAACAACGTTCTCTTTAATAAAATAAAAGGAAGAGGTAAAGGGTGTGGGGTGATATAATATACCATTAGAATAATAATATTATATTATATGTATAATAATGGAGTTATAAAACAATTTGGATGAATATAGGTGGAGAGAGATCAAGAAAGGAACTTGAACTTGAAAGGAAATTAAAGGAGAAGAGGGAGGGAAATTACCTCTTGAATCCTTCACTTGAGAACCTCCTTAAGGGCCTAAGCTTGGTCTTTTGATGAGACCAGAATCTCTTGGACGTGGGTAAGGGTCTAGGGGAGATTATTGGGCAGAGCATATACAATTCTTGAAGCTTTAGAGGTGTGGTTTGGCAAGAGGAGGGGGGGCTTATTTATACATGAGGAGGGAGGTGTTTTTGGTATAAAATATTAAATAAAATAATATATCATAAGTTAGACCTGTAATAGTATTTTTTTGACATCATAAATCATATATTAATATAATAAAATTCTTTTTATACTTTAACTCTTCTTTATAAGTAGAATTCATTAATTTATTAAAAGGAAAGTGAAAGAAAGAGAAAAAGACACTTTAAGAAATCACCTTTTAATTTTAGGATTTGGAATGTTCTTTTTAGGTTTGAGAGTTGTATTTATTGTATTTCAAGGAACAATTTATGAAATTTAATATGTTTTGGACGAAACTAAAGTTATAGAATGTTTATGTCATCATTACATCATTAATGATGCAATTTAGTGTACACTGATTATGCGAAAAACTGTATTTTTTTACTATTCACCCGAAAATTGAAGTATTTCAGAATAAACCCAAAAATTTACCCCTACCATTTTTCGACCTGTAGAATCAAAAACTGATGTCCATTTTTCAAAAATAATCTTCTAAATATTATTAATTTAATGTTTAATTAAAAATCATAATTTTCTTAAAAACCAGTTTTTTAAAATTAAAAATGATTTTGTAGTTCTTTCAAAAATTACGTAGGGTGTTATAAAATTATATAAAAACTATTAGAAATTGATTAAATACTTCATGAATACATTTCAGGGGAATAAATATTCTTTTAAATTAATTAATAAATTATAATTAATTATTTCTGACTTATAAAATACCAAAAACGTTTACTAAGGTCAAATTTTAACTTTCTAAGATGTCTAAATTTTATTTTATTATTCATAGGTAATGTTACTCTTATTTACTATTCATAAGGGTCATATTACTATTCATAAGGGTAGGTTACTATTCATAAGGGTAGGTTACTATTCACCAAAAATTATTTTTGTTTCATTAGACTCCAAAAACTATCTTGAACACAACCGTGTATGTCAGATTTTTAAAATTCCAAACATAGGGGTGAAAAATTATGTGTAAAGGTCACTTATCACTTACTAGTTCATTATTTTGTGTTTTTATGACAGAAATATAAGAAGGGAATTTTCCATTGAAATACTTTGGGTCGTTACATTCTTCCCCCCTTAAAAAATTTCACCCTCGAAATTTCACTTTACACAAACAGGTGAGGGTACTTCTCCTTCATTGCCTCTTCTGGTTCCCAAGTTTCTTCCTCAAACTTATGGTTCCTCCATAACACTTTGACAAGGCGGGTTGTCTTGTTGCGTAGAACCTTATCACTTCAACCCAAAATTTTTACCGGCTGCTCCTCATAGGAGAGATCATCTTTCAGCTGCACCACCTCTGAGTTTAGTACATGGGAGGGGTCTGGTATGTACTTCCTCAGTAGTGATACATGAAACACATCATGAACATGATCCATATTCGGTTGAAGTTCCAGACGATAGGCCACAGATCCTATACGGTCAAGGATCTCACAGGGGCCAATGTACCTTGGGATTAACTTCCCTTTCTTCCCAAATCTCATGACTCTCTTCCATGGATATATTTGAAGGAATACTTTACCTCCAACGTCAAACTCCAAGTCCCTTCGACGGTTGTCAGCAAAGCTCTTTTGCCAACTTTGAGTAGCATTGATGTGTTTCTGGATGACTTGAACCTTCTCGGTCTTTCTTGAACAAGATCGGGACCAAGTAGCTTTCTTTTGCCAACTTCATCCCAACAGGTTGGAGTTCTACAACGCTTCCCATAAAGAGCTTCATACGGAGCCATCTTAATACTCTAATGGAAGCTATTGTTGTATGAGAACTCATCCAATGGGAGATGCTGATCCCAACCACCTTTGAATTCAAGAGAGCAGTCACTTAGCATATCTTCAAGCATTTGAATAGTCCTTTCAGACTAGCCATCAGTTTGGGGGTGATAGGCCATGCTAAAATTTAATTCAATACTCAAAGCATGTTGAAGGATCCTCCAGAACATAGATGTGAACTTTGGATCATGGTCAGAGACAATTGAGAGTGGAACACCGTGCAGTCTCACCACTTCCTTCACATATATCCTTGCAAGTTGTTCAAGCGATAGGTCTTCCCAAATAACCAAAAAATGGGCAGTCTTGGTGAGTCGGTCAACCACAACCCATATCACATTATTCCCCTTTGACGTCTTTAGGAGACCCGTGACAAATTCCATAGTAACATTTTCTCATTTTCACATGGGTATATGCAATGGCTGCATCATACCCTTGGAATTTTGTCGCTCAGCTTTAACTTGTTGACATACCAAGCACCTTGATATATATTCTGCAATCTCCTTATTCATGTTATCCCACCAGAAGTGCTCTCAGAGATCACGATACATCTTGGTACTTCCAGGATGGATAGAGAATGTTGAGTTATGTGCATTATCCAATAGCTCCTTCTTTATCCCGGGTGATGAAGGCACACAAAGACGCGTTCCAAACCGAATCACACCATCATATTCGATATGGAACTCTTGTAGCTTCCATTCCTTTACTTCATTCACCCTCTTTTGTATCTCCACATCATCCCTTTGTGCTCCTTAATATTCTCTTGGATGGATGGTTGCGTAATCATTTGGGAAAGGTATGATGTATCCCCTGCCCTTATGATTTCCAAATCCATTCTTTGCATATCCAAGAAGATAGGGTCTTTCTCAATCCACAACATGGATAGAGTAGGAGGTTCTTTTCTTCATAGAGAATCAGCTACCTTTTTCGCCTTTCCAGGATGATAGTGAATAGAGCAATCGTAATCCTTGATTAGCTCTAACCATCTCCTTTGACGCATGTTGAGCTCCTTTTGTGTGAATATATACTTTAGGCTCTTGTGGTCGGTGTATATGTCACACTTCTTTCCATAAAGGTAGTGCCGCCAGATTTTCAAGCCAAAAATCACGGCTGCCAGCTCTAGATCATGCTTCGGGTAGTTCTGCTCATGGATCTTCAACTGTCGTGAGGCGTAGGCCATCACATTATCATTTTGCATGAGTGCACAACCCAAGCCTTTCTTTGAAGAATCACTGTATATCACAAAACATTCTCCACTTTTCGATAGTGTGAGTACAGGTGCAGTGATCAGCCTTATCTTTAGCTCCTTGAATCTTCCCTCACATTCTTCCATTCATAAATACTTTATCCATTTCCTTGTTAACTTAATTAGTAGGCATGACAATCGTGAGAAGATTGTCACAAAATGTCGGTAGTACCTAGCTAATCCAAGAAAACTACGGATTTCTGTGACACTAGAGGGCCTGGGACATTCCTCAACTGCCTTTTTCTTTGAAGGATCCATAGAAATTCCCTCACTTGTGATCACATGTCCCAATAATGTGACTTGATTCATCCAAAAGTCACACTTGCTAAACTTGGCATACAACTTCTCCTTTCTCAATGTCGCTAACACAAGTCTTAGATGTTCTTCATGCTCCTCCTTGATCTTGGAGTAGATGAGAATATCATCAATAAACACTACCACATATTTGTCAAGGTAATGTCTAGAGACTCTATTCATCAAATCCATGAAAATTGTAGGGGCATTAGTAAGTCCGAAGGGCATCACCAAAAACTCATAGTTCCCATACCTTGTACGGAAGGTATTCTTCTGAATATCTTCCTTCTTCACCTTTACTTGATGATATCCAGAACAAAGATCCACCTTTGAGAAGTATTGACCTCCTCCTAACTGGTCGAACAAGTCATCAATCCTTGGGAGAGGATACTTGTTCTTTATGGTGATCTTGTTGAGTTCACGATAATCAATACATAGTCACATGGTTCCATCCTTCTTCTTTACAAAGAGCACTGGCGCACCCCAAGGTGATGCACTAGGGCGTATGAACCCTTTGTCCAGATGCTCTTGCAGCTGGTTCATTAACTCCTCCAGTTTGATAGGAGCCATCCTATAGGGGAACTTTGAGATAGGAGTTTCTCTGGGTGTGAGTTCAATTTAAAACTCTACCTCATGATCCGGGGGAATTCCGGGTAACTCATTGGGAAATACATCATTGTATTCCCTCAGGATGGGCATTTCCTCAAGGTTGGAACTTTCCTTCGACTCAACCATTTGGGCGAGGTATGATTCTTCATAGGGAATCAACACCCACACCGTTGAAGGATTTTTCAAAGGATATTCATGATCTTGCTTGCATTTGAAGAGGAGTATGGGATGGTTCGGAATATGAAAATATATTTCATTTTCCCGATAGTTGATATGTGCTCTCTATAACGAGATCCAATCCATTCCCATTATAGCGTCTAATTCCACCAAGAGAAGTATTATGAGATTTGCCGGAAGAATCTTCCCACATACATCAATAGGAGAACAGTCAAACACATGGGTTTCAATGATTGCACCACTTGGTGTTTTTACAGATATCTCTACTTCAAGGTTTTAGGGCTTCGATTCTATAGTTCTAGCAAACTTGAAAGATATAAAGGAATGTGTAGAACCAGAATCAAATAAGACTTTTTCAATTCTTGAGTGAATAGGAAGTGTACCTTGTACGACTTCATTATCATTTTCCACGTCTGCAGTAGTGATGGAATAAGACTTCCCTTATTCCTTTGGCTCTGGTGGTTGTTGGCGCTGATTACCCTTGAGAGCTCGAGGTTTAGTGCACTGGTTTGAATAGTGACCTAGCTCCCTACAGTTGTAGCATTGAACCACGAGTGGTTCTCTCCTTTAATCGGCTACATTATCCTTCCTTTTCATGTCTTTTTGACACTCTTGAGCTTGGTGTCCTTCTTTCCCACACTTAAAGCATTTCCCCGTACCTTTTAGGCAGTTCCCATGGTGCAACTTCCCACATTTTTGGCATGTGGGTTGTTGATTTTTCTTCCCACCTTTGTCACTAGATCCACCAGCTTGAAACTCCATCTTTCTTTTCTTATCACCATAGACATGGGACCATTCTCCAAACTCCATCTCCACTTTGAGAGCACACCAAACAACATCTTCATAACTCTCAAAGTCTCGAATTGCAAGATCATTTCGAAGATGTGGTTTTAATTCACTAAAGAATCTATCAATTTTGCTATCATTGTTGATAACAAAACCCGAATCATACCATGCGAGCCTTGTGAAATTTTCTTCATAGGTTGTGACAGATTCTCCTTCTTTTTTCTTGAGCTCTATGTATTCTATCTCCATCTTCATGCGAAGAGTTTGTGGGATGTACTTATTAAGAAACATTATCTTAAAGTCTTCCCATTCCATCTCTTAAATTTCCTCCCTTGGCTTGGTGTTCTTAATCAAATCCCACCACTGATCATCTTCGCCATCTAGATGATAAACGGCTAGAGTCACCTTCTCCATCTTGGAATAGTGAAGAACAGAAAATATCTTCCCCATGGAGTTGACCCACTGTTCCGCAACTAGTGGATCATAAGATCCACAAAATGTCGGTGGTCGTTGCCGCATAAAACATTTGATAGCTAGTTGCTCCCTCTTTGGTGAAGGAGGATTTTCCCCATTATTATGGTTATTATTCATAACCTGAGATAATTGGGTAATCATCGCCATGAAGTTTTTAACTCCACCTCCAAAATCAATGGGGATGTCGTTCGGGCAATCGTTGCATTGGCCCTCACAAGAGTTGTTGGCCTGATTTCTCCTGGTTCCCACCATTTTCCAAAATAGAAAAGGATAGAACAAAACATAAGTAAACAAGTCATGAATAACTTATTCATTTAGGAAAAAACACAACATATGGGGTCCCTAGGTAAATTTTCTTGTGTACATATTTGTACTTATTCTCATGCTAGAGGTTTTCTCTAGGGTTTACTAATCCTAATTCCCAAATTAACTAAACCTTTCCTCTGATACCAGCTATAGCGACCTGGCCTTTTCTTTCATTACTATTACATCATTTCAAAGATAAACAACATAATATTATTACACATAGTGGATACAAAGGTTTAGTGTCTTGGGAAAACTAGGACCACACATAACAAATACAACATCAACCATAAACATTTATTTAATTTCTTCTTCACTAGCTTCTTAGTGTCACTTGTCCTCTCCTTAGTACATGTAGCCAACTGAGAATATACATCAAAATGGGTGAGCTAAAAGCCCAGTAAGAGGATAGATAAGAACAATATATCATGGGTTGATCATAATCATGACATAGGAAAAAGATCATGAACATGAGAGGAGCATAAATAATAGACTTGAAATGTGGAAATGCATAAAAATGAAACATCATGTCTTAGTGGTTAACTACCACACATATTTGTGAAAAAAGCTAGAATCTTGTTCACAGAACATTTCACATATACTCATGAGATTCATCACTTTAACCAATGCATTGGAGCGCTATATAATTCCGGGCGCACCCGTCACATTTAAACATTCGTATTGCGCTATATAATTCTGGGCGCACCCGTCACATCATAACATTATCATTATCACGCTTGCCACATAGAACACATATAAAACATGTAGATAAATAACCCATGGAATGTAATGGGTTTCATCTCATAATAACACATTCATAAGCTTTGGGTTCCCAAAAGAAAGAGGGAACAACATACTTGATACAAGAACCATCAACCTTGAATGAGAGGTAAAAGGTGAGTTCTTGAAAGAAGAGTTCTTTTGGAAAACATTTTGATGGACATAAAAACCAGTGACATACATGTATATCCCAGAAAGGAAAATTCAATGATGAAAAAATGATCTTTGAGGAGTAACCATATCAAAAATGGAGTGAAAGAGGGAGAACCCGAAGGAAGAAAATTGGGTTCGAGATTTCCCCTTACCTTGTACTCGAATGCCTCCTTCTATTTAATTTCCTGTATAATTACATAATACTCATTAATTAGAAATTCCAGAACCTTTTATACATTAATAGGGTTCATTATGGTTTCATTATTTCATATTATGATCCTTTGGATGACTTATAGAGTTTAAAAACATTGATCGGGGATGTTCGTTTTCATGGTTTTCTTGAGCGGTCCACTTGTATTCTTAAATTGATGTTTGGGTAGATCATGGGTAAACATACAGAACTGATATTACATGTTATTAATGATATTAATGAATCTTGAATGATTTTATAATGAGTTATGTTAGATCAATGTTGACGAATCATTAGATAATAATTAAATGAAGATTATTTGGGTTAATTTGAGCGGTTTTTGGATCACAATGAACTTGTTTTAACTTTTCAATTAGTAATATGGCCATAGGTTATTTCTAGAACTTAAAACAGAAAAAAATACATATAAAATATTCTGTTTCAATCATAAAAATGGATTCATGACCAGATTTGAAGGTAGAAATGGAAGAAGAGAACATGTCGTTTTTGAAGGTGATAAATTTAACACCTCATGAACAACGTTCTCTTTAATAAAATAAAAGGAAGTGGGAAAGGGTGTGGGGTGATATAATATACCATTATAATCATAATATTATATTATATGTATAATAATGGAGTTATAAAACAATTTTTATGAAGATAGGTGGAGAGAGATCAAGAAAGGAACTTGAACATGGAAGGAAATTAAAGGAAAAGAGGGAGGGAAATTACCTCTTGAATCCTTCACTTGAGAACCTCCTTAAGGGCCTAAGCTTGGTCTTTTGATGAGACCAGAAGCTCTTGGACGTGGGGAAGGGGATAGGGGAGATGATTGGGTAGAGCTTAGAAAATTCTTGAATTTTGAGAGGTGTGGTTTGGCAATAGGAGGGGGAGGGCTTATTTATACATGAGGAGGGAGGTGTTTTTGGTATAAAATATTAAATAAAATAATATATCATAAGTTAGACTTGTAATAGTAGCTTTTTGACATCCTAAATCATATATTAATATAATAAAATTCTTTTTAGGCTTTAACCCTTCTTTATAAGTCGAATTCATTAATTTATTAAAAGGAAAGTGAAAGAAAGAGAAAAAGACACTTTAAGAAATCACCTTTTGACTTTAGGATTTGGAATGTTCTTTTAAGGTCTGAGAATTGGATTTATTGTATTTCAATGAAAAATTTATGAAATTTAATATGTTTTGGACGAAACTAAAGTTCTAGAATGTTTATTTCATCATTACATCATTAATGGTGTAATTTAGTGTACACCGATTATGCGAAAAACTGTATTTTTTACTATTCACCCGAAAATTGAAGTATTTTAGAATAAACCCAAAAATTTACCCCTACCATTTTTCAACGTGTTGAATCCAAAAATGATTTACATTTTTAAAAAATAATTTTCTAGATATTATTAATTTAATGTTTAATTAAATTCACAATTTACTTTAAAAAACAGTTTCTTAAAATTAAAACTGATTTTGTAGTTCTTTCAAAAATTACGTAGGGTCTTATAAAATTATCTAAAAACTATTATAAATTTATTCAATACTTTATGAATACATTTCATGGGAATAAATATTCTTTGAAATTAATTAATTAATTATAATTAATTATTTAGGACATATAAAATACCAAAAACGTTTACTAAGGTCAAATTGTCACTTTCTAAGATGTCTAAATTTTATTTTATTTTTCATATGTAATGTTACTCTTATTTAATATTCATAAGGGTCATATTACTATTCATAAGGGTAGGTTACTATTCATAAGGCTAGGTTACTATTCACCAAAAATTATTTTTGTTTCATTATACTCCAAAAACTGACTTGAACACAACCGTGTATGTCGAATTTTTAAAATTCCAAACATAGGGGTGAAAAATTTTTGTTTAAAGATAACTTATCACTTAGTAGTTCATTATTTTGTATTTTTATGACATAAATATAAGAAGGGAATTTTCCATTGAAATACTTTGGGTCGTTACAATAATATAATACAATAAAGGAGTTTTACCTTTTATTTATGTTTTAATTATATTGATTCTAATGAATAACATGTTTCTTTTTCTATGATATGTTTTTTCAGAATGGTTTTCCATTGAATAAATAGGAAACATGAATTACAGAGGCACCTAGAGGATGATATCTTTCCGAATAGACAACCTAAAAAAGTTGTAATTAGAACCATGTAGTTTTTTATAGTAATTTATTATTTGATGTAGGCCATAAACATTGGTGGCATCAATGCACGAGAATATATAATGCTACCAAAAAGAAACATTCTAATAGTTGAACGTTCAATTATGCAACACCCTCCTACTTTCATTGGATCTTCTGACCTTGTAGTGGATGATGAGTGGATTAAATCCATTTAAAAGATATTTGATATCATGGGGTGTTCATATAGTCAGATGGATTGAATCCAACATATCAAAGTTCTTTGACCTCCCTTGAATTAAAAAATAATTGTTGGGAAAAAATCCCTCAAGGTATCATTGAATCGTTTTTGAGGTGACTGTGTTTGTTGACAAAGTGGACCTCCATGTGTTGTTTATTGACAAAAAAGACCATGATGTACAAATTTTTTGACAAAGGGGGTTTACATGGTTATTTTTCGGGTGGGAGAGATGTTTTTGGATATCCATGTTTGAATGTAGAACCTCGAAAAAGGATGGATGGTCTGGAGGTGGTACAAAAAGAGCATATACAAGGTGTCACCGCTTTCCAGTGTTTGACAAATTTTTGGGCATGAAAATCAAAAAATGGAGAGATGTGTTTTTGGAAAAAATAGGTGCACGAAAAAGTAAAGTGGTGCATGAAATATTAGTGTGGGGAGAGAAAAAGGAAGGTGGAGTGTGAAATATTTTCGTGGTGTACAAAAATTTGGTGTGATGCATGAAATATTGGAGAGGTGCACGAAATATTGGCGTGGTGCGCGAAATAAAAGAAAGAAGTTTTTCGTGCAATAGGTGCTTCGAGATCAGATGCTCGAAAATTGGCAATGGCATAAGATGCACAAAAAATTGGAGCATGGCGTGAAATATGGTGTTGAACAGAAGATGTGTTTTCCGCGCTCAATGAGGATTACGTGCGGAAGGAGGGTCTTTTGCGCAGGGGGCGATTTTTCCTTTAAATATCAAGTGACCCCCCTCATCAGAGTAGCTCAAGACTAAGAGAGTGTCCAAGATCTAGCGTGTGAAATTGTATTATGAAAGGGAGTTGCGTGTAAACTTCAAGTGAGCACGTAAAGTCAGGTGTTTGCGTGTAAAGATCAGGCTACGCGTAAACAGGTTGTTGTGCGTAAAGAAAAAGTTGCACGTAAAGAAACAGTTGAGCATAAAAGATGGTAGTTGCACGTAAAATAAGTATTTTCACGTAAAGAGAAGGTTTCTCATTAAAGAAATAGGTGAACGTAAAATAAGGATATTGCCTATAAACTAATTGGTTGCAAGAAAAGGGGTGTTGCATGAAAAGTGAATTTCGCGCAAAATAAGGGGATTACACGCAAGGCCTAGTGAAGGTTGCGCGTAAAAATTGGGGTTTCCCGATACACCTGGTGCAAGGTGATATTCGTCAATGGGTGAAATTTGGATTTCAATAGAGAATCTATAAATAGTTAAGGATTCATAATTCATTAGAGATAATGAATAGACCTACAGGTCTATAAACTGTGAGTGGATCCTCTCTAGAATAGTGAACGTAGGAATAGGAAGACGGTGATCCTCTCCCCCGAGAGTGAGCTCAAGAGGGAGAAACAAGGAGTGAGCCTTGGGAAAGTAGTGAGTTAACACTAAACATTTTTGAGTCAGTGAGCCTCGTCATAAAAGTGATCTAGTCCGAACATTTTAAATTGGCAATGAGCTTTAGTGGATTTGGTACAGCAGGACATTGTTGTTGTATTCTCCTTGGATGTAGCCCAATGAGGGTGAACCATGTAAAAATATATGTGTCTGCCTGCTTGATTCTATACATTGCAACGAAAGCATCCTTATCATATAAATAATGAAATAACAAGATAAACTTTAACAAAATAAGAGAAAAAAATGTGACCCTTATAATATAGAGGTCAAGATCTAGTGGGGAAGTAAGAATTTTGAAATAGAATATCTATACCCTGATTCACCCCCCCCCCCCTCAGGGTATCTTGGCCCCTTTTGGTCATAACAATTGGTATCAGAGGGAAGGTTTATTTTATAAGATTTGTTTTCTCTGACTTGGGTTAGTATATTTGTGTGGATAAAGATTCAGTCTGCTCTTATCTTTTTGTGCCGTGACAAAGGGAAAAACATCAAAGAAGAAGAACAAGTCTGATGGTATTCCTCAGTGTAGAAGTTTTTACGAAAAAACTATGATTCAACTAATGGAATCAAATAGCTTGCTGAAGGAAGGATTGGATGAATCAGATAGAGGAAAGATAGATTCACTTAAAAATTATGTAGAAATGACTAATGTACATGAAATTCAAAGTGATTATGAAACTACTAATGATGAAGAAGTTTGAAGAAGGCCCTTGGTAGATGACGTCGATATGAAAAAGTAGTTTCATAGAAAATTGGATGAAGAATTACAATGTAAAGATATGAGGATCTAGGTACTAGAAATAGAGTTCAAAAAGCTAAGAGGATTAAATCAAAGTATTATTTAAGTGGAAACTAATTTGAGGGAGAACAATGATTCCCAATCTGAAGAACTGCAAAAGTTTTCTATAAAGAGAGAAAATATAAAAGGTGATGTTAAGGGAAAGAATCTGAACTCAGATGAAATTCAGAATCTGAATTCCAGCTATGATGCTCTTACTACACAGCTATATGAATTAGTTCCGAAGAATCAAAGGCTACAATAAGAGAATGCATCTGTCTCTGATTCTGTTGCTGAAGAAAAATTGAAAACAAATGGGGAAAGTGATATGGTATATAAGATCACATGAGAACTGGAAGATGAGAGGAGTAGTAGAAATAATCTCATAAGATAACTCAATGCCCCCATGAATCAATATATAAGAAGATTCTACAACTGGATGAAGATCTAGAGTAAGTCAAGAAAGTAATAGAGAAATCTAATTCCAAAGAGAAGCCCAAATAGAATGATGCTTTACACTTATTATTTGATTATCCTTTGGTGGGTGATGATGAAATGAAATCCAAATATGCTACTTCAGAGGAGAAGCACGAAAGGTTTGTATCATCCTAAAGGCCATCCATTTTTGGAATATTTAGAATTGGATATGATGATCCCATTCCTATGCATGATATGAAAATAGATGTTAAAATCACTGGAGATAAGAAGAAACTTATAGGTGCTAGAGATAGACCAAAAAATGAATTTACGTGAATCAAGGATAGCATGTGCTATTTTTGTGGGATTAATGGTCATACATCAAGCTTCTATTTAGTGGCTCACGAATACATTTCAGGTTGTGAAAATAGAAACTTTACTAAATCTGAGAATAAGAAGAATTTTCATGAGAAATCAGAAAGAAGAGTCTCCCAGAGGATAGAATTCATCAAATGCTATTACTGTGGAAGATTGGGACACACAATGAGTATGTTTCAAGAAGCTGAGGAGCTCAATGTTAGAGTAAGAACTCAAGATGAATCAATATCTTGACATATAAATGGTGAAATGAGGTACGCCTTTGATTGAAAATGTTTTATATGTTCTGATTATGGTCATTTTGCAAGACATTGCAGCAAGAAGAAAGAAAAACGGAAAAGGAACTCAAAATGAGATTATCGACTCCAGTAGTGTACAATGAGAAATTCTATACTAGGAGACAAAGTGGAAAGTTTAATAACATACTTACAACCTTATGGGAATCACAACGAGTTGAAAGAAGGGTGTATCGGTCTCCTCCTCAACCACACTCACAACAACTCTATTGGAGAGAATATGAACAAATATGGAAGATTAATAGAATATTTACTCCAGTTGTTAGAAATAAGAATCTTAAATCAGTGGGAAAATCAACACCAACTAGAAAGGGTGGCACAATTCAAAAAACTGATAAAATAAAAATTAACAAAGAATGCATTAAGAAATTCGCATGTCATGTGCCCTGGAGAAAAGTGGAAGAAAGAGGAATATCCTTGCAATGGAGGAATAAACAAGGGAAAAGGACAAGCAGAGAGATTCCTACTCAGAGAAGGTATCAGGGGAAATGCAATTTTGGTGGAACATCAAAGAAGGATATGTGTACTATTGGGTTTAAACCCCAAATGGTGAGAAATTCTAGGCATGCAGAATGTACATATCTGAAAAAGTATGAGCATGTGGGTAGAGAATTCCTAGACAAATGGCCAGAAAAGCTGGATTTTGTTAGGATGTTAGAAAAGGAAAGGAATGAGTTTGAGGATTTGAATGAAAGAATCATAGGGATGACCCATCATGATCAACCTCAATCCTCTTCTCGAGGATTCCATAAGATTCCCTCTCTCTATGTATAAATATTATGTTAACTGATCATTCATGTGTTTCAGGTTTTAGGGAGATACGATCCAAGGGGAAGTGGCATTTAAAGATGTGAAGTAATGAGGTGATATGCTCCAGAGTTTCAATTGATTCAAATTGGGCACCAGACTTGAAGAAGAATGGGAGAAACTGAGCATAATAGAATTTTATTGTTCTATTAACTTTATCTCTTGTTTCCTACACTGAGTTACAACTCAGTAGGATTAGATATTTTTTTATGGTTCAATGCTAAGTGTCAGATGAGAATAAATGATATAGGGGAGAAGAATTATTATTGGTCTAAATAGTGGGCCTAACCACATAAAGTGTTGCATAACATCAAGGGAGCATGAAATATCATAATCACATGTAAGATCCATCAATGCAACAATTGGATGAACCAACTCAAGTATTGTCTATCAAGAGAAGATTGAGAGAATACATATTGTGGGAGAAGAAGATACATTCATGTATTTCAAAATTATCTATTTCATTCGAACATTATTGTATCAAAATACTATTTTCAGAATACCAAGAAGCTATGAGAGAATATCTATGATGTTTCAATAAGAATCTGATAAAAGTAGTTGAAAGAAATGACATCATTGAACAATGATATAGTGACTAGTTTTCTGTTTAAAGGGATGAAGTGGTAAGAGACTCAGGGGAAGTAGTAGAAGAAAATTCTAATTTAGTAGTAGACAATTATAATTTTTATGAGGAAGGAAAATCCATATAATCCTGAAAGTCGAAGATATGATCTGAAATTGACCTAAAAGATATAACTAGTAATCAGACAGTGCCAGTGCAGACATGGAAGATGAGGGATAGAGACAATATGATTATTCTTAGCCATTATAATGCAATGGAAGTTCAAAGTGTTCCAGTTTCATGTCATGTCCGCATTTTTTCAATGGGATTCTGGAAGAAGAATTGAATATTGTGGAGTTAGAATAGAATGGTATTCAATGTAGGATTAGTATTTGAAGAAGATCAGTTTCTAATGAAGCATAGTGAATTTGGTTTTCAGAAAATAGAAAAGAAGGTTCTAAGGAGATTTGGAATTTAAAAAATCCAAGGATATGAAGACTCTAGTTTCTACCTAGAGGAAAGAGTCAAATGATGATGAAGGAAAGGTGGTTAAAATCACATAATATAGGCAAATAATTGGAAGACCATAGTATCTGACAGTGACCTGACCTGAAATTTTATTCTCCACATGTCAAGAAGTAAGATATCTGAGTAATCCCTAGGAAATCCCCAAGATTGCGGTGAAAAGGATACTTTGATTGGGCCAGTTCAGCAGATGAAAGAAAATCACCTTTAGGAGGATTATTCTATCATGGTGGATTGTGTATTTCTTGTCTAAGAAAGATGCTAGATTGCATTTCATTTAGCACCACATAAGATGAGTATATTGAGGCCACTCAAGCTGGCACACAATTATTGTGGATAAAGTACCTGCTTGATGATAATGTAGTTAAAGAGAAGTCCCCGATCAGAATACAGTGCGATAACTCAAGTGCTATAAATCTCAGAAAAAATCTTGTCAATCACTCAAGGATGAAGAACATTGAGATAAAGAATCATTTTATTAATGAGAATATTGGGAAAGATATAATTAAGTTAGAGTATGTTCCTACTAAACACCAATTTACAAAACTTTTGACAAAGGCCATACCCAAGGAAGTTTTAGAGAGGCATCGACTAGCTCTAGGAGTCCGGTTGAATCCCCGCATTGGAATAGCTGTGACTATTTTCCCACCCACTCTCCTCGAGGTATGGTGTGTTTTTATCTATTGTGCTAGTATGTCTTCTTTCCAATGTCTCATACCATAGAGGAGTGACCGTTGGGTTTGTTGACAAAGGGGGAGAAATAGTGACTCCTCAAGGGGGAGAAACTATGGCTAAAGAAGGGAGAAAATGTCTTTGTCAAAAACATGGGGAGAAGATGATAGTTGGAGTAGTGAGATAGGGGGTGAGTAATGTGATACGGGGAGAGTTCTTAAATCGAACAATGTTAGATGTGATCGATCAAACAGTAGATATCATGATAGATAAGGATTGTGATAAAAGATGAAGAATGAAATTGGAATAGTCTGAGAATGTTTCCAGCAATCCACAATTGGTATCAGTCTAGAAATTGGTATCAGTTTGGAATCAATAATTGGTGTTTGAAATGAAGGGATTCATTGATGATCTTTTCATTTACTCTTGTTTCTCATGGCGATAACAACTTGTGTGGGATTAGAGTTTGCTAAGCGAATCCCCGAAAGCTATCAAAATCACATTAGGCGAATGGTGGAAGCTGTTGGAAGGAGATTTGATGAGATTTTAAAGTGTAGATAAATTTTTATGAGAGTATTGACAACAAACCCCAAGGGGTAGATTGTTGGGCAAAAATACCTCAAGGAATCATTGAACCATTTTTGTGGTGACTGTTTTTATTGACAAAGTGGACCTCCATGTTGTGTTTGTTGACAAAGCAGACCCCGATGTAAAAATTTGAAGACAAAGGGGGTTTACATGGGGATTTTTCGGGCTAAAGACATGTTGTTGGCTATCCATTTTTGGTAGAAAAACCTCGACAATGGAATGGACGATCTGGTGCATGAAATATTTGCATGGGGCGTGAAAATTGAAAGTGGTACCAAAAATATTTTTGTGGTGCGCAAAAAATTGGCGTGGTGCACAAAATATTAAAGATGTGAATGAAATATTAGTGTGGTGCTCGAAATAGAGGAATAGAGTTTTTAATGGAAGAGTTGTTTCGAGATCAGAATCTCAAAAATTGGAAAAGTCATGAGGTGTGTGAAAAATTGGAGAATAGCAAGAAATATGGTGTTGCGCAGAAGATGTGTTTTTCAGGCTCAATGGGGATTATGCACAGAAGGAGGGTTTTTCGTGTAGGGGGCGATTTTTCCTATAAATATGAAGTGACCCCCTCATCATAGTAGCTCAAGACATAGAGAGTATCTGAGCTCTAGTACACGAAATTGGAATATGCAAGGGAGTTGCACATAAACTTCAAGTGTGCACGTAATGTCAGGTGTTTGCACATAAAGCTCAGGCAGCGTGTAAATAGGTTGTTGCGAGTAATGAAAAAGTTGTACATAAAGAAACAGTTCCATGTAAAAGATGGTAGTTTCCCATAAAAGAAGTATTTTCATGTGAAGCATAGGATGCAGGTAAAAGAAATATGTGTGCATAAAATAAGGTTGTTGCACATAAACAAACTTGTTGTGCATAAAAGGGGTGTTGTGAAAAATGTGAATTTCACAAAAAATCATGGAATGACACGCGATGCCAAATGAAGGTTGTGCGTAAAAATTGGGGTTGGCTGGTACACACGGTGCAAAGTTAGATTCATTTATCGGTGAAAGTTAGACGTCAACAGAGCATCTATAAACAGTTAAGGATGCATATTTCATTTGATATAATGAAGTTACCTAGAGGTCTATGAACTGTGAGTGGATCCTTTCCAGAGAACTTAGCAAAGGGAGAGGAATAAGGTGATCCTCTCTACCGGCAGTGATCTGGAGAGAGAGAAACAAGGAGTGGCCCTTGGGAAAGAAGTGAGCTAACACTAAACATTATAAAGGCCGTGATCTTGGGCATAGAAGTGATCTATCCCAAACATTGTAAATAATAAGTGAGCTTTAGTGGATTTGGTACAGCGGGACATTGACGATGTATGCTTCTTGGACGTAGCCCAATGAGGGTGAACCAAGTAAAAATATATGTGTTTGCCTGCTTGATTTCTGACAATGCATCCAAAGCGTCCTTATCAAATAAATAAGGAAATGACAAGATAAACGTTAACAACATAAGATTATACCATGTAAACCTTGTAATATAGTGGTCAAGATATTGTGGGGCATGAATAATTTTGAAATAGAATATTCATGCCCTGATTCACCCCCCCCCCCTCTCAAGGTATCTAGGCCCCTTTTGGTCCTAAAAATAATGAGAAACTTTTCCAATGTGATGAGAGGGTAGAAATTTAGATTGGTGATGATCACATAGAATTTTGAAGAAATTTGAAGAAAATATAAAAATGGAATGAAATTGGTATTAATAAATCAAATAAATCTGATGGTAAGAATATCCAGGTTAATTTTTGTGGAAGGTATAGAAAAAGCACCATGGGTAAATCCTTAACAAAACTGTAAGTGTTTCCAATGTGGTAAATTTGAATATATTACCTAAGATTTCAATATAAATGATCTTCTTTTTGGTACGATTAATTATGATATGCTATCTGTAATGTGTATTATAAATGGGGATATGCTACATTATGCAAATACCAGTCCAAATAAAGATCTGAATGATGGAAAACAATGAGACTATAAACTGAGAGGTGTTATAGAATCCTTTGAGTCTACATCAGTAAAAGTAGGACCATCCAATGAATTGTTACCAAGTATATTTTTTACTCATATTTTTCTATTTTTTATGGGTTCTACACATTAATTTTTTTCTGATAAATTCTATCATAAAATGAAAATTTCTCCTCAAGAAATTATATTAGAACATATGGTAAAAACAAAAGGGGATATATTATGGTAAAAAAAATTATAACAATCACCATGTTGTTGTTTCTCGAATGAAATTACATAATAACTTTAATGTTCTTCCATTTGTGTATTTTGATGTTATTGTGGGAATGGAATGGATTTATCATTATCATGATATTATTTATTATTAAGAGGAAAAATCTTTTCTTTTTCAAAAAGGGTTTCTATTTTTATTCATGAATTAGACTGTACCATTGAAAACATATAATGAACCTAGAAACTATTATAATATGGAAATGAATGTTATCTTGCATGTATTTTTGAAAATAAGAGAAATATTTAGATTAATGATTTGGAATTTGTAAATGATTACTTGGATGTTTTTTCTAATTTGTTTCATGTTGTTATACCTGTTCAGGAAGTTGAATTTACAATTGACTTAGTTCATGATGCTAATACTATTTTAAAAGGCCCTTATTTAATGTCATAATTAGAACATCTAGAATTGAAAAAGCGGCTCAAGTAGATTCTTAATAATGGTTTCAATCATCCTAGAACATCACCTTGGTGTGATCTAATTTTTTTGATAAAAAAAGTTTTCATTATACTTTTCATTGATTATATAGATTTGAATAACATTATTTTTAAAAATTAATATCAATTTCCTCATATCGATGACTTATTTGATTAAATATAGAGGGAATAGTATTTTTCCATGATTAACATGATATCCAGATACTATCATCTAAATTTGAATGCGGATGAAAATATGAAAATAGATTTTTTAACTTGATATGGGCATTATGTGTTTGTTATTCACCCATTTTGTTGGAAAAATTCCCCAAGCTATATTTATAGATCTTATAAATATAATATTTTATGAATATTTGGATTTTTTTGTTGTTTTTATTTATGATATTTTTATTTATTCAAAATGTTATAAGGAACATGAAAACAATATAAGGATATTTCTGTAAACACTCAAAAAAAAGTTACCCGGGATGTTTAGAAAATGTGAATTTTGGGTGCGATAGATTTATATTCAGGGGAACATTGTGAATAAATATTCCATTATAGTTTATCCTACCTGAAACAATTGGTTTATAAATGGCCAATAGGATAAAATTCTATTGATATTCATATGTTTCTTAGATTAGTAGGCTATTTATAACAACCCTTCTTTTAATTACACATTAAAACATGATTTATGACATAAGATAACACATAATACAACCCGAATGATCAATAATTATAGTTTCATTGTGAATTAGGTACATTATATAAATACTTATGACATGAGATTCAATAACAATATTGAAATATTCATTAACATGATCAGAATATTCCACCGAACATAAAACTGTATGTAATAACCTGAGGACATTCACAAGAAAGGGGTGAGAAATAAATCCCTATAGGGGAAAAACAAGGAATAAAATAAAGAGGAAAATACATGTCATAAAATATAAATATCATTGGGTAATAAAATAAACATGTACAATAAAGCATGATATAGCATGCTAATCATGAACACAGCATGGGAAATATGAAAAAATCATAAAAAATTGCATCATAAACATTGATGATTGATAAACCCTCCAAGATTTATTGGTAGAAAATGTCCCATAAAGTAATCAGGTAAAATTCTTATCCTAATATGAATTATCATGGGAATACACATTACCCAATTCAATGGACTGCAATATAATTATGGGAAAACCCGTCACATTAATTGCATTCTCATATTTTAGTGTTCCGCAATGATCATAAAATATGAAATCATTTTTCATCAATTTTTTTCCATTATTAAGAAGTTCGGAATAAATAAATGTAATTACCAAATGAAATAAGAGTATGTTCAAAAAATTTAACACCCTATTTTGGAATTGGGTATATTTATTCTGTATATATTTTTTTGGCATGAAATCTTGTGGTGAAATTTTAGTACCATAACAACGTTACATTATAATTTTTAAAAAAATAAAAAAATAGGTAAAATTGTATCTAATGAATTTTTGAAAAAATGAGATGTAAATGGGACATAAAAATACATTACTCAACTTTCATATTTGGGAATAGAAGTAATAATAAAATAAAGAAACTTGTTTAGATAATAGTAGGTAAGGGTTCCTTACTTGAGTGTGTGATGCCAAAAGCTTGAGATGGGTTTAATGAGTGATTAGGGGAACATTGAGAGGATTTTAGAGAGAGGAGGGAAGATTAAGGATTTTCTCAATTAATTTTAAGTGAAGTGAAGCGGGTTCTTGGGTTTGTTTATATATGGAAATAGAGAAATTTCATTATTATTTAGGTTTTGGACTCTACAAAATTAAATAACCAAAACCACAAGCCATCCCATGTTTCTTACCATGGGTTTCTCAAATGGGTGTGGCTCAATATATTTTATAATCCAAAGGGAAGAACATAATAAAATATTTCCCCTTCATATGTGGTGGTGATTCACACTCTTAAATAAATGATTTTAAATCTTTAAAATATAAAAATGGTTTTGGAGGATTAAAAAAGGATATATAAAATAAATCATATAAATGTTAAATAACATGATTTTAAATTTCAAATATATATTGGATCTTTTATACCCATTATATTTTTTATAACATCATTATTTGGTCATTATGATGTCACAAAATAGAAAGTATATTTATACAGTATTTAATTTTTACATAATGTTTGACTATCTCAGATAATTATAAATAATTATTTCATGGATAATTTAAACATTCTGATTCCTAACATAATATTTATTGAACTGAAATTATTTTATAAAAACAAGAATATTCCCTTGTAAAATTAGAATCGATAATTATAGATAATGTTTGGGTTTTTTTGACAATAACAGTTTTTGAACCATTATAAAAATTATATTTGACCTCATAAATATTATATGATCATTTATTTTTAATAAAATTTCTTTAATATTTGTATTTAACTAAAATATTATATATTTAAAAAAATCATTATTTTATCCAAAAAATTTCATTGATTGAATTTTAATATTAAATAAGAATACTTTTTTTAGTTTATCATATCAAAATAAAAGTCATTTATAATTTAATAATAACAAGATTAAAATATATTCATTACTCTATAAAAAAAATATACATACCCATATCTCTAGGATCATGATACAAATCCCTTAAATACACCATAAAACTCTTAAAGAGTAAGGTGCGCAATGATGAGATTTATATGGGGTGGTTCGGAGAACATGATTTGGTTTATGATCTCAATGATCGTTAACTACTCCCATAAACAGGTTTTCTCATTTCTAAGTTGTCGGATCTAATCATGGGGATCATCAAGGTCAAATACCAAAGTTGTTATCTCTTTCTAAATATCCAAACAATGGGCTTTATATAGTACTATCCTAGTAATTAAAGTCATGAATTATTTTGTACGAGTTAATTGGTTTTTTAGAACCCTATATTTAGACAAATCATATGATCATTTTTCGAAGGATATATTATTATTGGTAAATATTAAAAATGTTTATTTAAATCTAATTGGATATTCTAGAAAAATTAGTGCATTTTTTCAACAACAATATTACGTAATAAAACATTTAATTTTATAAAAAGGTAAGTTTTATTGTTCACTGTACGGGAAATTAGAATCTTCCCCCTTACAAAATTTTTCCATCAAAAGTTTCATTTCCCACACTAAAAGAGATTAGGGTATGTATAATTCATCACTGCCTCTAGTTCCCACATGACATCTTCAAACTTTTTGTTTCTATGAAACACATTTACAAGGTGAATGGCGTATTTCATAGAACTTTTTTTACACGATCTAAGATCTTCACCAGCTTTTACTCATAGGAAAGACCATTCTTCAATGGTACTACCTATCACATAAGTAAAAATGGGGAGTATAGTATGTGATTTCTTATTAAGGGTACATGGAATACATAATATACTTGAGATAGGTTTCATGGGCGTTATAGTTGGAAGGCCACTGATTCAATGCGATCATGGATCTCAAAGGGACTGATGTATCTTGGACTAAGAATTCCATTCATCAAAAATAACATAACATTCTTCCATGGATATATTCCGAGGAATATCATGTTTCTACCCTCAAACTATGGGCCTTGTCGACAATTGTTATCATAACACATTTTTCAACTCCGAGCATCCGTGATGTGCTACCAAATGATCTTAACCTTTTCCACCTTTTCATAAACGAGTTTAGGACCTATTAGTTTGTTTCCCCAGCTGAATACCATCATGTGAGTGTTCTGAACCTCTTAACATAAAGGGCTTCATAGGGACATAGTTTTATTCTTGAGTGGAAACTATTATTCAAGTGAATTTGACTAGAGGAAGATGTTAGTCACATCTTTATTTTATGTCAATTGAACATGATCTAGGTATGTCCTCATGTTTTTGGATTGTCTACATAAATTTTAAATCAGTTTTAGTTTGATAGGATATAATGAATTTCAACTCAATGGTTGGAGAATGTTTAAGGATTTTCGAGAACATGGATGGGAATCTTAAATATCGATCAAATATAATCAATAGTTGTCCACCATGAAGCCTTACAACTTCTCATATGTAGATCTATGCAAGTTGAAACTATGATAGATCCTATAAAATCAAAAATAAGAGTGTCGTTTTTTAAGACAATCCACCAAAACCCAAATTTTATTATTTACTTTCGAGGTATTTGGAAGTCTGGTGACACATTCCATGTTTATGTTTTCCCATTTAGTTTTTGGTATGTGTGATGGTGGCATTATCCCCTTATACATCTTCTTTTCATCTATCACTTGATGACGTACCAGGAAGTTTGATATATATTCAATGATCTCTTTATTTTTTTGGTCCCACCAATAGTGATCTCAGAGATCTTGGAAAATCATTGAGCTTCCTAGGTCAATAGAGATAGTCAAAATATGGGTATCATATAATAGATCCTTATTTAAAAAATGTTTTTATGTAACATATTGTATTGACAAAAAATCTCTAAATTCATTATTCATTAAAATTAAACTCTGAGGATTTCGTTTTTCTTATAGTTTCAACATTTTTATGATTTCCCACATAATCTAATTGACCATCCCTTAACCTCTCTAGAAGTAAAAATAGAGCAAATTTTTGTGAATTGATTAATGTTGTTCCTTATTTTATGATTCCCATGTCTATCCTTCTCAAATATATAAAGATCAGATCTTTATCAATTCTCATAAATTGTAGAATTTATGGGTTACTTTTATATATATAATCACCCACTTTATTCTCTTTTCCAGGATGGTAGTGGATTGAGTAGTCATAGTATATTATATGATCTAACCATATTTGTTGGAACATATTCATCTCATTCTATGTGAATATATACTTTAGTATTTTTGGATCCGTATATATTCTACACTTCTTTAAAAAGAGATAATGCCACTAATTTTTTAAAGTGAAGATCCTTGCATCCAAAACCAAATAATGCATTGGGATGTTCTATTCGTGAACATTCAACAATCATGAATCATATGATATGAATCGGTCATTCAATAATGACCCACAACCCAAACCCTTCTTCGAATCATCGCTATATACCACGAATATATCTCTACTTATTGGGAGTGTGAGTACATGGGAATTGTTAAGACTCTTTTTAAACACATTGAATCTCTTTTAATATTAATCATTCCTTGAAAATGTTAAACCCTTTTGAGTTAGATTGATAATAGTGTTTGAAAATCATGATAAATTTTCGACAAATCGATGATAACTCCCATATATTCCACATAAACTATGTATATCCTTCACAAAATGTTTCCTTGACAATCCATAAATTTCTTCATTTTTCAGAGGGCACATTTCTTATGTTGATATTACCTGTGAATGATAAATACTTAAATAAGAACATACATTTTTAGTACTAGGAATAAATCTTCTCCTTTAATAAGGTATTTAGCTTAGTTCCGACATTCTTTTCATTCTCCTCTATAGTTTTGGATAATATTAGAGTTTCAGTTGTAAATAATACCACAATTTTTTCAGGTTAATGTCTAAAGACTCTATTCATCAAGTCCATAATGATTTAAGGAGAAGTAGTGATTTATAGTGGAATCACTATGAACACATAGTTACAATAACCTGGATAATATACGGTATTGATTATATTTTCCTTCCTCTTCCTTGATAATATCCCAACTGAAGATCCACCATGGAGAAGTATTATGATACATATAGCTGATTTAACAAGTAATTAATATGAGGAATATGATACTTGTTCTATATCAGGATCTTGTTGAGTTCATGATAATCAATGCTAAGGGAATTGACCTATCCTTATTCTTGATTAAGAGGACTGGTTCACCCCATACCGAAGCACGTGGTTGTATGAACCATATAACAAAATTCTCCTTTAGTTTATTCATATCATCAACTTCTACAACATCCATTCTATACAACAACTTGGATAATGATAACACCCCATGTATAATCTCAATAATAAAAGTAACCTCTCTACTATTAGGAAGACCAGACAATTCATTGAGAAACACATTGGTGTATTCCTACACTTTATGCATTTCCTCGTCACCTTTAGGAAATTTTTAGTGTGCCTCATCCCACACCATTAAAAAGTTGGATATTTAAATTTCATAAAACCATTAGATTTATCCATCATACCACTATTATTAAACTCCACTTCTTTCTTCTTATCCACTGGTACCATTGAGATTCACTCATAACTATTTCGTCTTTTATGGAACATCGAACAATTTTATCATAGCTATCAATTTCATGGATCTCTAGGGATTTTCTTAGACTAGTCTTTATCCCATAATAAAAGTGGAAAACATTGAATTTAGGGTGGATGAGAAAGTTAAAGGTCTATCATGCAAGTCTTGTGATGATTTTCTCAAATTCTCTGATAGATTCTTCATCATTTCTCTTGAGTGAATAGAAATCCCTTTCCATTTAAAGATGGAGAGTGAGCAGATAATATTTTTTAAAATCATTTTCCAAAATTCATTCCACCCCATCACTTCGATCTCCTCCTTAGGCTTTATATTTTTAATCAATATATACAACTTATCAACATTTCCCTTTATATGATAAACTTTATGTAGAACCATTTATTGCTGAAAACATTGAAAGATAGGGAATATATTTTCAATAAAGTCATCCCACTATTCCATAATTAAGGTATCAGATGATCCATTTATGTTGGAGGAGTTGGTCACATAAGGGACTCAATCACATATTATTCTCTCTTAAGGGGGTTTAGACATGCCTACATATCCATGATTCTATTTATAACCCGAGTCTATAGAGAGTATCTTTATGAAGTATTTGATTTCTATTCTCATCAGGTTGGGAATCATGTTGGGGACGTCATCACTTTTCTTGTCACATTGATTATTTATCCAATTCCTCCTATTTCTGACCATTGGCTAAAATAAGAGTATAATTTGGAATAAGACATTTTTAACTATTAATCACAGAATCTTAAATCAAATGAAATTAATGGGATTAAATATAAATTAACTCTATATTCTTAACATATGAATTTATACGATTCAATATATGTTATCCGTGGTATATTTTATAACATATATTCTTTTGGGAATTTTCTTTCCCTTAATAATGGTTTGTAATGCGATTATGATTTGACTAAAGAATATTATCTAGTAGTGTCTAACTAGGTTCATAGTATGTCCCATTTTCGTTTACCATGTTACCCCAAGTTAGGCGTGGGACATCATGCTAGAGTTATTACCCCTAGGTACATCTGTGTCAGAACCATGTCCACTTGTACTATTCATATATGGATGAATTTTCCTAATATATAGCTTATACTATACCCTCCAAAATTTAAGGATTTAATCACATAAATAATATTTTACTTATGTATTTTTCTAGGGTTTTCTAATAGAAATCTTAAAAATAACAAAACTTTAGATTTGATACCATCTATAACAACCATGATCTTTGTTACACATTAATACATGATTTATTAAATAATATTTCATTAAATAAAACATGGAATATTGAGAGGTATATTTTTTTTGAATAACATACATTACATAATATTTTATACCATGAGATATGAATGCAGTGTTGAAAACATCCTAAACATGATGATAATATCCGATCGAACATAAAACTACATGGGGTAACCTTAGGACATGCATAAGAAAGGGGTGAGATATAAATCCCATTAAGGGAATAACCATGAAATAATATGAATAAATAAATACATGTTATAAAATATGAATATAAATGGTGATTAAAAGTAACATGAAACATAATTTGTGATATATAATTATAAACATAAAGGAAATATGGGAAATGTGGGAAAAACTTAAGACACTACTTCATAAACATAGGTGAAGGATAAACCTACCAAGACATCATGGTGTAAAAATTCTTAAAAAGGATACTGGTTCACAACATATCCCTACTTGACATATCATTATACTAATCAATTACCCAATTCATTAGATCTTTATATAATTATAGGTCCACGAGTGACATTTATTTCATTATCATGCTTAATTGTGCCACATAGATCATAAAAATATATATCATTTTCATCACTTTTAATTACATGATCAAGAAGTTTCGAACACAAAAAAGTAATTACCTTATCATAGAAAAATATTTTCATAAATATGAAGACCCTCTATTGAAAATGGCTATGTTTATTCACTACACCTTTTTTGGGATGAAATCCCACGGTGAAAATCCGTCAGTATAATGATGTCACATAAAAATTCACAGGAAAAAAGTTGATGAGGGAGAAAATGGTATATCATAATTTTTACAAAAAATGGTATGTAAATGTTACATGTAAATACACCCAATTTCATTATACATTTATAATATAAAGACTAATAAAATAAATAAACTTTATTGATGAAGATTAGGTGGGGATCCCTTTTGAGAGTGTGTGACACCAAAATATTCAGAGGGGATTCTTGATAGCTTGGGGGGAACTGGGAGGTCTCTAAAGTGGGGAGGTAAAACTAATGATGTGATTAATCAATTTTTAGTGGAGAGAAGTGGGAGGAAGGGTAGTTTTATATAGAAAGAAGATATGGATTTCTTTATTATGTTGGTTTTCGACTCTACAAGATTGAATAACCAAACCCAGAATCCATCCCATGGTTTTTACACAAATTTTTTAAATGGTATTAGTTTTCAATATTATATAACCCAATGGTTAAAAAATCATAAAATAATTCCCTTTATTATGTATACATGAGTCACAATGTTAAAAAAATGATTTTAAAAAAATAAAATATAATAATGGTTTTGGGGGATTCAAAAAGTCCTTATAAAATAAATAAAAAACATAAAATCACATTATTTTAAATTGAAAATATTTATTTGTTCATGGATACCATTTATTGTATTTAATATATCACTTTTGTTTCATTATGATGTCATAATACAAAAAATATATTTTTAGAGTATTTAATTTTTAACTGAAAATCCGATTATCTTAAATTTTTTTGAAAAGTTACCATGTGATAATTTTGACATTTTGATTCTGAAAATAATATTCATTTTTACAAAATAATTTTCTAAATATATGAATTTTCACTTTTATAATTTGAATAGTTAGTTATAGAGAAATGTTGTGTTTTTTTTTACAATAAGTGCTTTGGAACCATTATGAAAATTTTACTTGTCTTCATAAAAAATATTTGATCATTTATATATGATAATGATGGTTTATTAGTAATATTTTAATAAAATATTATTTAATTTTAAAATCCGTTGATTCCTCAAAAATAAATTCCTTAATTGAATTTGAATATTACATAGAAATATTATCTGTGTTTTATCCAATCAAAATAAAAATAATTAAAAAATTAAGAATAAAAACATGAAAAATATATTTATTATTATATAAAATAAAATGTAAAAACTAATATTTATTAGTTCTTGATACAAATACCTTTAATACACTTGTAAACTCCCTAATATTAAGGTATGCAATGATGATATTTTCATAGGGGTGGTTTTACGAACGTGGTTTGTGATTTGATCTCGATGAGCTTGGAATTATCCCATAAATTGATTTGATCATGATTAAGTTGTTAAATCTTAGTATGGTCTTGACCAAGAAAAATCCCAGAGATTCTATATTTCTATTAAACTCTGATAAATGGGATTCAAAGCATAAAATCCTACTAGTTTACTCAATCACTCATTTATTTTTGTTAATTGGTTTTGTTAAAAACCAATATTTATACTAATCATATGATCACTATTCAATGGATATATAATAAATGATAAATATAATTATATGTTATTTAAATAAAATTGAATATAATAAAACAAAAGGGGTTTATGTGTTTTTATAGAAATATTATATTATAATACATTTAATTAAATGAAATGTTAAATGGTATTTACAGTTGTTTGGGTCATTACATTATAAATGACAGTTTTTTATGAACTTTTCATAGTTTTCTAGCCTGATAATTAAGATAACACGATAAGGGAAAACATTATTTGGATAGAATATTGTGATGTTTTTTTTAGGAACTGAAATAATGATTGGGGAATGCTATATAATTATCCATGCTTTTCAGAAATTGTGATATTTTCATCTACAATGATGCTTCATTGAAGGGACTTAGTTGTGTTTTGATGCAGAATGATCATGTATTTTTTTATGTTTCATTAAATTTGAAACCTCATTACTTATATTATCCCACACATTATTTTGAATTATCATAATCGGTTTTCACCTTATTAATATGGATACATCATTTATATGGATCCAAAAGTGAAATATATACTATCAATAAGTTCTTGAAGTATATATTCAATCCGACGGAATTGAACATGAGATAGAGAAGAAGGGTAGAACCAAAAATATATTATTCTTTCATGATTAATTACAATACAAGAAAAGATAACAATTTTGTGGATTCCATGAATGGAAAACATCATGCCTCATTAACCATGCTATGTTTAAAACCTGACCCCTTGATAAATGATTTGATTAATTTTTTATTGGAAGTTATTTTTTATGAAATTATACTATTTTGTTTTCAGTGATTGTGAAATTGTATCTCTCAGACATAATTATGAAAGTGAAGAAGCAAGACTGTGAGTTTACAGAAAGGTATAATTGGTTAAGAAACTTAATTTTAATGAATTTATTATTGATAAAGATTGTGTTTTGAGATTTTGGAAGAGATTATGTGTGACTTTTGATTCATAGTTGAAATAAGTTTTATTAAGTGAATCTCATAGTTCTCTATTCTTAGTTTACCATAGAAGAACTAGAATGTACAGAGACCATGAAGAGTATTATTGGTTTCATTAAATGAAAATAGATATTATATATTTTACAATGAAATGTTTTTGTTTTCCGCAGGACAAATAAGAGCGAAAACTATAAAAGGGTATGCTTTAGCCTCAATCAGTGCCAGAGTTATAATGAGAATATATATCAATTGAATTTTTGGTTGGATTACCTAATACTTATCAAGGTAATAATGTGATATGGGATATTTTTGATTGATTGACTAAATCGTGATATTCTCATCTTAGTTGAGATACTCGATCTTTTCATCAACTTTATTGGTTGTACCTCGAAGAGATTGTCAGGTTACTTTGTGTTCTTCTCTTTACTGTATCTGGTCATGATCACAAGTTCACTTATATCTTTTTGAAATTTCTTCAGAAGTCATTGAGAATTGAATTAACTTTTAGTGTATCCATTCGTGCTAAATTTGATGGACAATTTGAGAAAACTATTTAGCCATTCGAGGATATGCTTTGAGATTCATCAGTGTATTACCATGGATGTTGGGATTAACATCTTTATTTAGTTGAGTTTTCATATAATAACAATTTTCATTCCAGTATACACATAGATCCTTTTGAGGAATTATATTGAAAGAGGTGTCTATGTCGAACATTTTTTTGATAATGTTCAGAAAACAATTTTTTTGGGACAAAAATTAGAAGAGGAACTCGGTGATAAAGTGAATATCATCAAGAAAGACATGAGGAATGCTCATTGTGGGAAGAAAATTTATGAATATAGTAGAAAGAAATACTTTTTTTGAAGTAGTTAGCCATGTTTTCCATAAAATCACTCATTGGAAAGGTTTTATGCATTTTTTTAAGAAAGGAAAGACATGTTCTCTATTCCTTATACCTTATCAAATCCTTGAAAATGATGGATGAGTTTCCTACCGAGTATCTTTACCTTTGAGTTTATCTTCACAAAACAATTTTTATCATGTTTCAATGTTAAAAATGTATGTTCTATATTCATCGCATGTTTTGAACCGAAAATTTGAAAAAGTAGAAGAAAAATTTTCTTATGAAGAGAAGAATGTTCAGATTCTTTATTGTAGTGAGTAATTATTGTGAAATAAGGTTATTCACCATGTTATGGTTTTGTGGATAAACCATAGTGTTGAATAAGCATCATGGGAATCTAAAATTTTGATGTGGTAAAAGAATACTCACATTATTAATATGTAAATAAAAGTTGTGAGGAAACAACTTTTAGAAGATTTGGAGAATGTAACAACCGAAGTACATATAAAATAATTTCTTTCCATTATGGAATAAAATAGTTAAATTCATTATAAATATACATTGAAATAATCAGAATATTCATAAATTAACGAATATATAAAATTAGAAGAGTAACCTCACATATGAATTTATAAAATAAATTTATGTTACTTAGAACTGAATATTTGATATACTTATATCATGGAATAATTGTTATTTTTTAAAATTTGTAAATTAAGGGTTGGTATTATTGTGAAACATAAATTTTCTTATAATTTTATAATTAAAAAAATTATTTTTTTAAAAAAACATCATAAAATAGATTCATAAATTTATATTTTTTTCTTATGACTATTAGATAAATTTATGAGATCTTAATTAATTAATCAATGTGTTATAAAATCAGTTATAATTATAAAACTGGTATTTTTTGAATAAATAATTATTTTTATTATAAATTGAATATGTTATAATTAAAAAATTATTTTCATAAAATTAATTTTATTTATAAATTATACATTTTCAAAAATGGTTCTGGTAAATTTTAATGATTTTCTTAAAATATTTCATTTTTTGGTGAATAGTGAAATATTGTAATTTTTGGTATTCAACAAATTCATGAATTATTGATTCATAGATTATTTAAGGAAGATGTAATACCCAAATATTTAAGTATCCTTTATTATTTTAACATATTTAGATATAATTTAAAATATATTTATTTTCCTGAGCCAAAAATAAAAAACTAATGAATAAAATAATAAAAAACCCCTCTCTTCTACTATAAAATCTATCTCTTCTCCTCACACTAAAAAGACATGTAGTTAGTTTAATTTATACCAAATTCCCATCTTAAGACTCTTATATAACTAAAATATTTATTGGTATCCCCAAAAGGCCAAAATCATGTGCCTGAAGAAGGTTCTCAAGGAGAATAAACCAAGATGTAAAATCCTCTTTCATTTTGTTTTATTTTCTTTTAAATTTAATTTATTTTCTCATTATATACTCACCTCCCCTCATCCAGGTGAAATGATTACTCCATATATTATATATAATATAATTTCACTTTGTAAATGTAATATCCATCATCAAATATCTCCATTTATCCTCTTATTCAGAAAAATGAAAAATATTGGATGTGATGTGTTGATTAATCAACATCATTGATGATGTGTTTTCATTTTATTTAATCGCATTAAATGTTCTTAATAAAATAATTATTAATGTTAAAACATATTTTATTAATGATTTTATCTATTATTTACAGTTCTGAAACCAATATATGGACATGATATTGAATAAAATGACAGCAATTTGTAATGGATGTAAAAATCGCCAAAAACATTAAATCATTTTCATTAATTTTTTATCTAATTATTCATCCTCGTAGCATAAAAAATTATATATGGTATCATTTAAATTTATTAAATCATATTAATACCATTTTATTCCACTTCTGTAGTTTTTCTTCCCTTCGACAAGAAAATCCAAAATGAACCAACCATGGAAACCATGAAATAAATTCACACGAAACAACGAAAATAATAAAATATTATTATTAAATGGAAGGAAAGATGTTATAAGAAGATCATGTAAATAATTATAAATATTAATATATTTCTAAAATATATTTACAACTCCCTTTATACCATTATACATGAGTTTTGAACAAGTTTCACATAATACAAAACATAGGTAAGGGTATTTCCTTTTAAAATCACCTTTTCAATTTCAATTTTTAAAAAATTTAAAAGTAATGTTTTTCTGATGAAATTATTCATATTTTATGATTATGTTCTAGTTATTGAGATTTATTTATGATAAAGTGTGGTATGTATATCTCATTATATTTTTTTGTATATTTTTATGTTGGATGTTTATTGTATTGGGTTTTTCAAGTATAATTGTGATGGTTACACCATATAGTCGCTATGATGGTTCCATTGCAAGGTATTCGCCAGGGTTAAAAATCATATGATATTCATAAGGGTTAAAATATTTTGTATGTAATTCCCCAAGTTACATATATGGTTTTATTTATGTTTTCTATGTTTTAGGAAAGTATATTTTTTCATAAAGTATGATTATAATTCTTTACATGTGAGAAGTATATCTGGTGATAATGACTTCATATGTTAATATGTATTCTGGAATAATGTTTTCTATCCTTATTTTTATGTCCATTATTTGGATTTTTTTCATCCTATGTATTAATTTTTTTCATATGGATTAAGTATTTGTAAGAGAATATTATAATCAAACATGAATGTAGTGAAGATTTCATGTTTTATTAAAAACTGTAGTATTATGGATGAAATGGACATTGTTTTAGTGTTGTCCACTTTTTATTTGTATAGGTTCTTATGTATTAATTATGACTTATTTATATTAAACACTAAACTAGTAATATACTTTGGAATGTAATCAGTGTATTCTAGTTGAATTATAGATTATGAAATTGTTAGGGCCGTGTCATTATTGGTTAAGTCTAGATTGGTTGCTATGAAAATGATTGGTTCTTAATTTCAAAACGACATCAGTGTGTTGATATAGGTCAAAGACATAATTATTCCATCAGATATAGAATAATAATCATGAAATAATTATAATATTTTTAATTTATAATATTTTTAGATCTATCTACTAATTACGGTTAAGAAAAATTTATTACATTACAATCATGGAGAAGATAGGTAAAAAAAAGAGTGATTTCTCCATTTTTTTAGCGAACATGGGGGGTAGCTAAGTATCATATTATATTTTCATAATTATTATTATTCCATAAATTTTAAAAATATCATCTTATATCATTAAATATACTTATATATACCATACATATGAAAAGGTGATGAAAAATGTATCACATCACTTCATGGAGGTGGTAATCCATATGTGCCAAAGAATGATGTTATCAATTTTCAAATAATTGATTGGTAAAAAAATAATTATATTATATTCTTCCATAATGATAATTAAGTCATGAATATCATATATATATATATATAGACTTTATATATGTAATTATGACCACCCAAGAGAGCTTGTGACAAAAAATTAATTACATCCGTTTGAGAGAGAGTTGTCTACCATACACAAGAATGATGGTTTTGTTCTTCTGTTGTTGAAAAAAAATTGGTGGAAGTAAAAATATAAAAAAATAACATATAAGTATATGAGATATACTGATTATTTTATGTAACAATTATTTAATAGTTTTTATATTGTTTGATGAAGGAATAAAGATAAAATATTATAATAAAAAATATTCCTCATTTTATGAAAACCTCTTTTTCATGACACCATATGACTTATAAGGTATATATTCTAAAAAAACCACTAGGAAAAGTGATGATATGTTGGGAAATAATATTGGTAGGGATTTAATGTACAAAAAACCCATCTAATGTGTGTATAAAAGAGGATAGTAGTGTCCTATTATAGGTAGGGGATAAGACACAGTTGAAATTTTTCAAAAGATTAAAATACATTTACGTATTACTCAAGTAAAAAGAACAAAAAAAATACAATTTTATAAAGATGATATGATATAGTGTTTAAATATACCAATAAAAATGGGATTTAAGATAGTATTAACCTCATTTTAATCCATATCTCATTTCATTGACCCTTGTTAAATTTGATTCCACTTTAATCGGATTAAGATATTTTTAGTATATTTAATATTAATTAATACCAAATAATAATTTTAACATAGTAACCAATAAAAATTATATTGATCAGAATTATTCAATACAATTTATAAATTTAAATTTATAGAATATTTATAATTTAATATAACATTAAACACGGAAAAAATGATGAAAAAAAAATTCCCCAAAAAATTATTCTTACATATAAATTGTTGTTATATAGAAAATTATGATTTAAATTGATTCATATGACCATAATTATATTTTTCATAATATAAATGATATTATTTTACTTTTAAAATTATTTAAAAATTATTTATCTTTGTAAATACATGAAATAAATAGATATTTTATAATAAAAATTTACATTTTCTTTATTCATTAGAAAAACATAATTTTCAAAAAAACATCCAAGTAATCCAATGAAAATTTTTACATAATGAATTTTAAAATTATATATTTTTTCAATTTAAAATTATAATATTTTTAAATAATGGTATTATATAAGACCATATAATATCTGAAATAAAAATTTGTAAGAATGAAATTATTTCCATTTGGACTGGAAAATCACATAATATTCTTATAGTGAATATAAATATACATAATAAAATTTATTATGAGTAATAAGAAATAAAAGTTACTTATTTTAATATTACATGGTTTTTTAAATTCATCCCCATTTTTGAAAATTGTGTCATCAAATTTTTATAATGTATTTAAATAAATATGGATATCATAATTTTATTGAATTTTATGATTCTCATGTTGCTTCTTGAATCATAATATTCTAATACCAAACCTTATCATCATAAATATCTTTATTATAAAACAATACTTGTTTTTTTAAAGAATCAATATTTTTTGTCCTCCATAAGATTGTTTTTCATGTAGCTAAACAAATTTGTGGACCAAAAACATAAGATGCATTCGTTATATGTTTTCTTAACAATATAACATGAAATAGGTCATGTACATGAGATAAAAATAGAGTAAGTCCTACATGAAAAGAGACTAATCCAATCTTCCCCAAAATTTCATTTTGTCTAATGAACTAAGAACTTACCTTCATTTTTATTAGAAAAATACATAATACTATTCCATAGAGACAAATTAACAAACATGATCATCTACCTTAAATAAAGAATATTTCCTATGATTTTATTCAAAATATTCCCACCTACATTGATAAATCCTCTCATGTGGTTGAATCATCTTCAAATTCTCAACCATTTCATTTATAATTCTGGTCTGAATGACTTCATTTCGCCAACTTCATCCCAAAAAGCTAGATCTCAACACAATTTCCATTATATCACATCATAAGGTGACATCTCTATACTAGAATGATTAATTATTTATAATAAAACTCAACCAATGATAAATAATGATCCCAAATTCCCTGATAATCCCTTTAAACAGTTCCAATAATATTATCCAAGGACATAATCGATCACTCTAACTGTCATCAATGTTGAGGTTAGTAGGCTATACAGAGATTTAATTCAGCACATGATGACTTGGAAATTTATTTAATGAAATTAGAGGTGCATCTAGGATTTTAAAAAAATGATATATGGAGTCATTGTAATATAATTGTATATTAAACATAATTTTTATAAATTTTAGACAAATAAAATTTCTCTTGGATTTTAATAAATTGAGAATATTTAGTTAATTGATCAACAATATAACGAATCGTGTTATTACCTTATGATTATTTGTAAGTATTACAATAAAATCCATGGATATACTCTCCCCTTTCCATTATTGAACTATAAAAGGATGGATTATCCCCTTTGCAAATTTTTTATTAGATTTAAATTATAGGCAATTTATACATTTCATAGTAAAAGTATCAATATCTTCCTTTATTTATTCCATCCAGTAATATTCCTTAAGGGATCTATAAATTTATTTATGCCAATATGAATTAAAAATGGGGATCTTTTAGTCTCACTCAATAGTTATTTATTAATATCGGTGTACTAATAAACACTTAACTTTTTTGGAATCTCAAGAACCCTTGTTTTTCGAAAATAAATTTTAGCAACATTATTTTTTAACCAAATATTTCATTTTCTACAAGACAACTTCTTCCTTTTGAGAATGGTTAATACTCTTTGAAAATGTTTTTTAAATGAATCTAAAAATAATAATTGTATTTAAAATATTTAAAATTCAAATTCCAACCTTCAAAAAATCATTGAGAAAAGGGTCATGTTCCAAACACAACAGAGTTAATGTAGCATTATAATTAAAACTCAAAGTATAAGATACTCTATTTTTTTCATGTATATAATTAATTGTACAAAAATTCTCCTTTATTAATTATATACATAACATTAATCTTATTTTAAACTAATTTTGAATACCTATATACATCAATTTTTTTAATCAGTATATGTTTAACAGTTTTTTCAATCAAATGCATGACTCCCCATTTTAATGAAAACATTATAGTTTTAGGATTAAGGCCACATTTTGGATAATTTTAATCAATTCATTTTAACTACTTTGATAAAGAATAACTTACCCAAAAATTATACATTTCAATAATACCTAATCCCTTTAATGATACATCACTATAGATGATAAAGTCACTATTTCTCAATGGCAAGGTCAAAACTATAGAATTCACACATAATATTTTGAATTCCTTGATACTTAAATCATATTCAATTATTTTTATGGAATTAACATATTTTTATGTTAAAATGTTTAGTGGGATAGATAATCGTGAAAATGATTTAACAAACCATTTATAGTAACTCAATGATTCCATAAAAGTATGAATTGATTTCACATTTTTAGTTATTGGACACTCTTCAAAAACAATTTTTTTATTAATAAGTAGTTATTCTAGGTTTTTTTACAATTTTACCAAGGAATAAAGTTTTTTGAAACTATAATTCCCATTTAATAAATTTTATATATACCTCAATTTATTTTATTTTTTAAGAAAAACCCCATAGAAGGTTCTTTTGATAATCATAAATTTTTGAATATATCATGATTTTATCAACAAAAAACAAAAAAAATTACCCATGAAGTCTTTGAAATCACTATTCGTAATGTCAATAAATATATTTGGAGAATTGTTCAAACTAATGGGCCTCACCACAATCTCATAATTCACAAAAGTTGACATTTTTTTGGAATTTCATCATCCTTTACCTTCAATTGAAGATACTTAATAATGATATCAACCATTTTAAAAATATTTCTCAACCAATATTTTATAAAAAATCATCTGTATAATCAATCATGTAATTATTTTTAACATTGATTTTATTTAGTGCTCTATAATAAATGTAAATCCTCATTGATCTATGTTCCCTTTTTTAAAAAATAGGATCAACCAATTCAAATTTTCTTGGATGAATGAATCCCTAATCAATAATATCTTCTCACGGATCTTTTAATTCATTAATTCTACTTTTTTATTTCAATACATATATTTTTATATTACCATAGAATTATGCACTAATTTAAATGTAAATTATATATCTAGATTATGTATAATACCATGAAATTCATCAATAAATACAACCAGATATTCATTCACTGCAAGAATATAACTAATTTTTGTAGTTTTATTCTTTAAAAACATAACTAAAAGATAACATTAAATTCCATCCATAATAATTTTTTTGGATTCTTAATAGGTTATCAAGGATACAATTTTATTATTTTATTCAAAATGAAACTCATTATTAGAAAATTAGCTCCATATGATACCTTATCATGATAAACAGAATGGTGATCAATAATCAAAATAATATCAGACTCAACACAAGGAACGAAAATAGGTTTTTTTGGAAAAGAATTTCCACAAACAATAACTTGAATACTCATATTTTTTTTACATGATAATTACACCATAATTTTTTTTTAAAAAGATATAAATTTATTTCATAAACTGAAATTTCTATTTTACCGGAATATTTTCTGAATATTAATGATTATTTAGACTGAAATCAATGATCACGTTTTAATAATCTGAATAAACATGTAATGTACCATAAACCACAATATTGGAAGGTTTGACATAGGCTCATGTAGTCTCAATTTATTCAACCCAACCATTCTTATTAATGTCTTGGAATCATTCATCCTTAATACCTATCCTATAACTATTACTCGCATAATAACCCATCTCATTAAAATTAAAACATATTACTACTAGATTTTCATTTTTTAATAATTACTATGATTATTTTTCATTGCAGGAACTGGCCACTTTTACAAACATTCCACATTATAAAAAATTCATCATTTTAAAAGTCATTCTAAAAAATTATTTTTACTACACTTATCAAAATATGGAAACATTATTTTCTTATAACCACATGTCATATATAGATGTTTTCCCACTTCCCACCACCTATACATCATTATCTACTTTTTTCATAGTACAAAATATGATCGACAAACTCTGTTTCTGATATTTTAGTATATCAAACTAGTTTCTCATAAAATTTAATTATAGAAGAATCATTTTCCATTTGATATCATGGATTCAGTCATGAGTAAAACCTATTAATTTTATTATCAATATCTCAAAACAATTTTTTTGCATTCACTTCCAATAAAGAATATTTTTCTTCATATACGACCACTAAATCGTCATCTTTCTTCCTCAATTTTATGAATTTATTTTCCATTATAATTTAAATAACCATATATATGTATTAATAGTGTAAAATATTATTAAAATAAACCCATTAAAATGAATCACACTCTTCTTTTTCCATAGTATTCTTTATCATTTTATACCACAAATCGTCTTCACCATTACATTTTTTCAAATCTAGAACTTCTTATTCATTATACAAAAAAACCTATATATCATTTCCTTTGTTTTATCCCATCCCTTAGCGACCTTTTCCCTTAAGATTCACTATGATTTGAAGGGTTTTGTTTAATAAAATGGTCTTCTATAGAGATGTCCCTCTATAGTAAATATGGATATTCTCTATAATGGATTCCACCATCATTAATATCCCACATGAATTGGTCCATAAAAAGACAAACATCCCAGTTCATATTCAATCCATTCAAGGACTGTGATTTTATATGTACACGACATCACCCTTAAATAATAAAACATTACATATAAAATAATAATCCTCTACTTAGTTTCTATTTTAATATAATACACGGCTTTTAATATAAAACATGTTTTCTTTTCAGGACATAGAATCACAATTTTCATCTTAAACTCATCATTGTCCCTAATCACCATTAAAATCCTTTAAAGCCCATTTATAAATAAGGGGATGAGAAAAAAACGTTCATTATGGGACATATATAAAGATGGAAAGAAACATTTTAGTCCTCAAATAATCAGTATAAAAACATTCCTCTTCATAACAAAATTTGAGTATAAATTAATCATTTTCTCACTTGGGAAATCATCTTCACTACCAAATTCATTTGAATTTTTTTTATAAAATGTTAAAATAGATAAATAAAAAAATTTATTCTTATCAATAATGTAATTCTCAAGAAATTTATTTCTTAATGTTATGAATTTAATACTTAAGAGGTATCTTAAGCATCCCTTTTAAACAAAATATTATTAAATTACTTTTAAAAATCATAATATTTCAATAACAAATATTATGAATTATAGATAATGAATATAGGTAACTTGGGAAATCATTTTCATATAAATTCTATGATAAATATTAAAATTGTAATAACTTAACTAGTAAATTCCATTAATCACTTAGGTGAAACCTACAATAGGTTAACAATTTCCCTCCACCCAATGCATTAGAGAGCTATATCATGATCATTAGTTTTCATGGGGGGTCACTCATAGTCATGAGCTATATCACTCTGACTAATTATCATAAAAAATTCCCATGAACTATAACAGAACATTAAATAATGAAATAATTAATTTTCGTCATCATTGTCGTAAAATTATTAGTTTCATCCCTAGGATTTTTTTTGGGATATCCAATTATTCATTCCATTTATAACCCCTTTCCAAAATACCCAAAACAATGGGTAAGTTGAGTTTTATTTGATTAAAACCTTAAATGTTTTAATGAAATGAATTCCTAAAATTATTATTATAGAGGAGGTAAAATCCATTGATTCCATATACATTAAAATGTAACATTTATTTCATCCTTTTCATCAAAACATTATTTACATATTATTTAAAGAGTCCTTTTCAAAACCCTTGAATAAAAGCAGGAAACTACTATAAGATGTGTTTTATAATTAATATGATTCCATACAAATAAATTTATATAAAATATTATTTATTTGGACATGGTAAAAATAGATTTCAAAAATAAGGCATAAAGATATTTAAAATGAGGTTTTAAGGTAAAGTGTCTTTTAATTAGAGTCTAAGTTGTCACATGTATTCATTGTATCCCATATAATAAAATATTATAAAAAAAATAGTAAGGATATTATATAGGTTTAATATTTTATCATTAAAAATTTTTATTATTTTATTTTAACGACATATTTTATTACTTATTCGGTTAAGTACAGTTTGTGAGTTTTGAGGAAGATTAGATCATAATTTCGAAACAAATTCTGTATGTTGACTATTGATTCAAAATTTCTTTATGAATATTCTAATTTTACTATGATTTTGAAATAAAAACCCATTTCATTTAATATTATTTATTTTTATTACCTTATTTAGTAATTTTTGTCTAAATATATGCTTGTCCGATTATAATCAGAATCATGTTCTTTAATCTCTTCAATGTTATTTCATAGCTAAGTATAAAAAAAATGTCATAAGACCTAATAGAAAATTATAATCAATTAAATTTGGATTCATACTTATAATATAACTCTCACAATTTCTCAATTATTATTTTCTCTGAATTTCGAATCTGATTCTCATAGTTCCTCAATTATGAATCACTAAGAATTTTGAATATGACTATCATAGTTTCTCAATTCAGATTTGCTCAGAATTTAGAATTTTATTCTCATAGTTTCTTGACACTTATTTTCTCATATTTTTGAATATGATTCTCATTATTTTTTCAATTCCTCTTTTCACTGATTTTTTATCTCATTCCCATTGATTCTTAATTTTGGTACTCTTAGAATATCGAATATGATTCTCTCAGAATTTTGAATCTAATTCTAACTCTTTATCAATTCCAAATAATATACTTTGTCGAATCTGATTTACTTACATTCTCAAAACCAATTAGTTATTATATTTCTTTATTATTATATATTTATCTTTATATTTTATCATATATTCATATCTTGTTACATAATAATGTTTCTCATGATATTATTCCTTATAATAAGAAGATGTCGTAGGATATGTTATTTAATTCCCGTTGTAAGTTCCATCTATATAGGTCCCTCCAAAATTTCAGGAAAATTATTTTACTTGGAGACCTAGTCAAATGTTAGACTACATTCATATAAATACCTAGTCACATTAAAATTTATAATGTGTTCTCGATAACTATTTGTTCCAATGTGATTTTTATTTTCAGTCCTTTGAACTACTTGTTCCCAATATTTGTAACTATATTAAGAGAGCATCAATATTTGAGAATACTTCCTAAGATATCTCTTTATGTTCCATACATGTGTCCAATTCTTTAATCTAGGGCTTCCAACTAAATAAATAGAGTGGTTACAATTACTTTCTTACTCGTGGGATTTTATGGATAGCATTATAAAAGCTACAAATGATCTTTTTCTAATTAAGGACTTATCTAGGTTTGGGTAAGACATAATTTCCTGAATGTATAAATCAAGGTATTTTTTTTCAAATTCATTAGACACCCTTGTATTTGGGTTAAAATAATTCTATTCACTTTTTTTAAATGTTCTATTAAAAGTTTCTTTAATTATGATTCAATTTCATATAAATATAATGTGTTACTTATTATACATTATCTAGTGTATAATCTCTAATTTAAGATGCTATATGATTTATGGTAGAATCAAATTCAAGTAAATCTATGTATCATTGTCAATACAATAATCATATTTATTGTACCTATGGTAATTTTAATTAACCTTACAGAAGAGGGTTTAGTGAAACCAATTTATTTATCTTTTTTAAACAATGTTTTCCTTAAGATAAAAAATGACTGTTTTAACCATACAGTTCACCACCTCTTGTAATTATGATATCTTTATAGATATTTAAGTCAATAAATTCTTATTAGAGTAGGTTCTAAATGCTAATATATTTTCTTATGTCACTTTTCCAGGTTAGTAATATTATTTTTTTGTTTATAAGTATTTTTCTATAGTAACTTGTATCATGGAAAAAATAATTTTCTGTACTATTCTAAAAATAGTGGGTTTTAATGTTTGATAAATAATTAATTTGAATCCTAAAGGACAAACTAATGTTCTTGGTAGTGACTATGAATACTAGAGAGAGTGAATGGATAAGTTTTTTTTATCAATATTGGTGTTGACAATTTTTTAATTCTTACAAAAGATTATAAAATTCTTGATAAAGATGTTAAATTATTTTCAAATCCATAGAGATTGTAATGTCAACAAAACAATATGGTACTCAATAAATTACATTATTCTATTACTAGAAATATATACATCCAGATATCATATTGTGATGAAGAAAATATTATCTAGATGAAACTAGAGATCAATCATTTTGGTAAATCAAATGTCAATGAGATAGTAATTTCCATGATTATAGTGGAATATCATGCTTTTGTTTTTCCAAATAGAGAACCTGTAACTAATTTTCAATAGATATTTATGACTATTGTTACTATCTTACAATACATGGTAGAAAAAGTAATAGAAGATTATATTCCTGTGGAAAACATCATAGACATCTGGCCTAATGAATTGGAGTCAAAGAGAATTGTAGTTGATGAATCAAGAAAATTTACAAATGTTACTCTTGATGAGTCATTTGGATGTATTCTACAATATGAGAGTATATTTAAGAAGAATATTGAAAAAGAAAAAAATAATGGAAGTGTTTATTTTACTGCAACATCAAATCAGATGAAATACATGACACCTGAGAAAATTTTGAAGTCAAAAAAGAATAATGTGGTTATTCAATCGAACTAATGTGAATATGGACATTAAGATAATGAGTTATCCAATATCGATCGAAGGATGAACATGATTTTGGAAAATAAAGATTTTTAATATAGATATAAGAAAATATATAAGAAAGAGAAGAATGATTCAGAAGATACATGCTATAAATGCAAGAGATCATGTCACGTTAGACTAGATTGTATAAATCTTAAAAGAAATGACAGAAAAGACAGGCTTTATAAGAGGCATCAGAAAATGTAATATAAGACTAGAGGAAATGATTTTATAAAGGAAAATTATTCATGGTGTGAAATATGTGGAGATTCATATGAGGAATCCTCAGATATTGAAAATTAATGAAAGAAAAATAATTCACTTCTAGCCATAATACCTTTTGACGATCAATGTTTCATAGAAAAGGTTCACACTTTTGAATCGTTGACCTACATGTCTTTAAATGGTAATTATTATGATGAAGAAAATTAAAAATCTTCTAATGATGAATCATCCTTAGAAAAAGATAATTCATTACCTTCATTTGATGGTGTTTCAATATTTTCTAAGTTACATAAAAATGATATTTTCAAAATTAAAAAGAAACTGGATAAAAAATTTCTAGAATTACTGTTTTAACAAAAGAAGTATTAGATCATTCCAAAAATCGTGATGAAATTTGTTAATAAATTGTTTATATTTCCAAAAAAAAATAATGAAGTAAATTATTAGAAGGATAAACTTTCTAATTATCTTAAAAAAGTTGTTTCTTAGAAAAACATTTTAGAGACAAAATACAATTATAAAACAAATAATTATGAGGATGAGAATTTAGTCATTATAGTAAAATATGATATCTTTTTTCATAAGAAACATTGATCTAGCATTAAATATAATAAAGAATAATTTGATAAGATGTATTAATTAATTTATCCTCTAAAAAATATTTTTGGAGTTCGTTATACTCATTCAATAATATTTTTATCAATAACTATTTTTTCAAAAAATATTCCCCATTTGGTAGTAACATTAAAAGTGGTGGTCATTGGAATAAAAAAATTCTTTAAAAAAATCCATTCCTTAGGATTTCATAAAGCCCATTTTTATATAAAATGTGGATTCATTGGATTTTATTTTCTAAAATTTCGAGATCAAAGAAATCATGGATTCTGAAAATCGAACTATTTTTTTTTCATGAAAACAAATGAAGTACCAAAAACAACACATGGTACATGGATAGTGGATGTTCCAAAAATGTGACTGTTAACAAATAATTCCACAAAAATATTATTTAAATGAAAGGATAAAGGGTTAACATTAGAGATAATGAAGAATTAAAGATCATTGGTATAAGTAAAATTGTTTTTCATGGAAAAGACTTGATTTAAAATATTTAATTTGTTAAGATTCCTAAGAACATCCATATAAGAATATTTCAATTATGTTATGAAGGTTACCTTATGAATATTATGAATGATAAATGTATTGTACATAATTCAAAGGAAAAATTCATTCCTTTTTCCCATCTAAATGATAATTTTTACACACATAACATAGAAGACAATAGGATCCAAGACATACCATGCCTTAGTGGAATGGAAGATCAATCTTGGTTATGGAATAGATAGTTAGGACATTATAACCTTAAGAACATATGAAAATTTACTATAGAACAACTTTTTAAGGATCTAATGGATCTTCAATTTGATTATTCAAAAGTTTATGATTCTTTATAATATATAAATCTAAATAATCCAATATTTAAACAAATTAGTGGAGTTTAATGTTCTGATGCATTATAGTTAGTTCATAAGAACTCGTTTGCTAACACAAAGAGAGGGATGCATTAGAGTTAAATACTATGTATTTGTCCTACTTGACGATTACACCAAATTTACATGGTTATTTTTTATCAAAATGAAATCTAAAGCCTTTTTTTAATATATTTTACTTCCAAATAAAATAATTAGAGAAGCCTTCCATTGATCACTATTCATAGAGATCATTGTGTAGAATTTGAAAAATCAGATATTGAAACATTTTATAGTAAGAAAAAAATTACTTATAACTTCTCATCTCAAATAACTCCTAAAAATGGCGTTTTTGAAAGAAGAAACCAAATTATTAAAGAGAGAACAAGAACCATGTTGAGTCAATACTAAATTGTTAACCAATTTCAGGAAAACTCTTCTAGTAATGCCTGTAATTATATAAACTGAGTTTTAATAAGTCTATTTCATTATTAAACACCTTATGTTTTATAGACAGGACAAAAACCAAAAGTCTTATACAATATAGTATTTGGATGAAAAGTATTCATTTTGAATACAAAAGATGATATACAGAAATTTTCACCAATGTCCGATGAAGGTATATTTTTAGGATATTCCTGTACATCTATGGCTTATAGTGTTTTCAATAAAAAGTCTTGAATTGTAGTGGAAACAGTACATGTCAAATTTTATTAAATTGATCCTTTTTTTATAAAAAATCCCAACCTAAATATTCAAATATATTTTCCAAAACTAATTATCACACTTTGATATAAGATTCTTCTCTTAAAGAGAATACCCATAAATTTTTTTCAAAGTATTGACCCCAGAAGAATTTCATCCAAAAGATGATGAATAGGATTTACAAAACCTATGTAATTTGCCTCTTAAGAACCATCCTAGTAATAATATTATTGGTTAAATAAATCAACCTGTAAGGAATAGAATTTACTTAAGAAATAAAGCAGATCATCTAGAATATATTTCAAAATTTGAACTCAAAAGACCTAATGAGGATTTAGGTGATGATGATTGGATTAATTATATGAAAGATGAACTAAATTAATTTGAATGGAATAATGTCAACACCTTGGTAACAAACCATAAAAATACTTCTATAATTGGATTAAAATGGGTTCTCTGAAAAATATGTTTTGAAAATGGAATCATTATATAAAATAATGAATTACTAGTTGTTTAAGGCTATAAAAAAATAAGGACTAAACAATGAAGAATCCCATGATTCAGTAGCTACACAAGAATATATTAACATTCTATTATCCTTTTCATTTATCTTTAATTTCAATAATTTTCAAGTGGTTGTAAACTGTGATTTCCTTAATAGATATGTTTAAGAGGACATTTATGTTGAATAACCTCCTATATTTAAAGAGAAAAAACATTCAAAATTTGTTTATAGATTTATCAGATCTTTATATCGTATAAAATAAGAAACTAGATCCATTTATGATAGAATTACAAGATTTTTGTTACACAACAATTTTGTTAAATGAAATGTTGATCCAACTCTTTTTGTATAGAATGAATATACTTTTTTTGTTTAAATTTATTTTGATGACATTATATAAGGTTCAACTAAAAAATTATTAACTGATTCATTTGAGAATCTAATGAAATCTAAGTTGTAAATGAGTATGATGGGTGAGTTCAAATTAATTCTTAGTTTAAAAATATATCAAAAACCTGAAGGAACCTATATATAAAAACATAAGTATATTAAATATCCTATAATAAAATACAGATATAAAAACACTAAAATTATGAGTACTCCAATAGACATTTAAAATACTCTTGATCTTGATGAAACTGGATAACTAGATAATCTAAAAAATTAGATGTATGATAGGATGTTTACTATACGTAACAACTAGTCATCTAGAAATAATGTATTATGTATGCTTTTGTTCAAGATATCAAGAATATCCAAAACAAACTCATTTAAAAACTATGAAAATAACTTATTATTATTTAAATGGAACTATTGATTTGGGATTTTTTCTCTTGGAAATAATTTTGAACAAAAATGTTCTTCGGATGATGAGTTTTTTGGTTTTAGAATAGATAAAAAAATAATATCTGTAACATTAAAATTCCTAGGAGATTAATTTTTTTCATGGTGTTTTAATAAATAACACTTTGTATCACATTCCACTACTAAAGTTGAATATGTTGTAGTCAGATGTTTTGTGCTCAAGTGTTGTGGATGCAACAAAAACTCACTGATTATGGAATTAGTTTTAGAAAAACTGAAAAACTATGTGACAAAACCAGTTCCAAAACCCTATGACAAAACATACACATCACTCATGTGCAAAGAACATAGATATTATGAGTCACTTCCCATGGGATCAAATAGTTAAAGGAGATATTTTTTTTAATTTATTTGAAGGAAAAAACAAATTGGTAATATTTTTACAAAAATTTTTACCTTCAAATAGATTTGAATACATTAAACAAAAGTTAGAAATGATAACTATAAGTTAATCATTCATTTTCACTTTTTTATTGAACTATATACTTACATTATGTAACTCTTTTTTAAGGGTGTACATTTAAATTTTTTCATAATTTGTTTTTGAATCGTATCAATATTTTTTCAAATCTATATTTTTTTCTTCAGACAGTAATAAACCTTTTGGAAATTAATTAATTTTGTTATTTTCATTTCTTTTAATTTAAAACATCTATAATTTTTTTTCAAATACTCATAAATAATTTGAGAACTTTGAAATGTATAACTTTTTCTTTTTTCCATATTAAATTACATTTTGTATGTAGGTATTCATTTTTTTAATCAATTTTTCTTAAAACTATTTTGATTTCTTAAAACTGTTTTGTTTTTATTAATCTATTTTTTTTCATAATACATTTTTTTTGAAAACTATTTTTTTCATAAAACCTCAAAATTTTGGAACATATAAGATTTTATTATGCTTAATATCAACTCTTAAATCATATCGGTCTATATTCAATCATGAGATTAATCATTCCATCTGAACTGTCACCCCACTACCTATATATTGAGTAGGATCCCATGTCACACATCGATCTCTAATATCTTCTCACAAAGATTCTTTTATCCTTCAAAACCCTCAATCTAATTTCATTCCATTTCCATAAATGTGAATGTATCATTTTGTATCTTCTCAATGTTCATTGACCATATTAAATGAATTAAATGATTGGTTTATTTTGTTAGAATGTTTAGTTAATCAAGCTTTCATTCTTTAGTATGATTCCTTATTATGTAAGATAATAAAGTTATGAGCATGTCAAAATATCTATATTAAAAAAACAATGTCGGTAAGGATCCAATATATCATGAAATAGTTATTGAGTTTTATTATTTAGGAAGGTTCTATATAAGAGGAGGAAAAGATAAGTTATATTTTAAATGTTATGGAAAATCACACTCAATGTTCTTCAAGAAATCAGCTGCTATCCTAGTAATACCCTTTGAAGGAGAAGCCTTTTACCCTTATAAAAAACTTCCATAATCAGAATTTTCATTCAATAATGAAAAATAAATTTAATACTTATTCATTCATTCTATAGAGATTTCCATCATTTCTCTTCTCAAATCCAGTAATCATATTATAGTATAATGGATGAATTGGTTATTCATTACGAGAAAAAGAGACAAAGACACACTCAAGGTAATAGATATCTTCATGATAGATTTTCTTCTAAATAAAATTAAGATAATCATGATAAGATGCATATTTTTTTTAATATATAATATAATGTAATGATCGATCATTTCTCATATCATGATGTTTCCTGCAAAATTTTCCATGTTTTTACTTCATTTATAGAACTACTACTATGTTCCTTGTACATCGAAACTACTGAATTTCAATATTATTTTTTAAAGGGATTAAATATTTAGAATAATGAAATATTATTTTGATACTATGAATAATGAGTTTGTATATTTATCTAGAAAGGAAATTCAATTTGGAGATATTTTTAATAAATAGATAGTTGAGTCTAAGAAAAGAAAATTTCATCTATTTGAATAGTAGAATTTAATGTAGAGGAAATCTTATTTAGATGAAGTTGTTGACAAGTGGAGCCACGATATAGGGAAAAGTAAAGAAGGAGATTTGATATTTGGGTTAAATCCACCCAAGGAAAAATAATTAAAAGATAAATGTGTGAAAGAACATGAAAAAGAAGGTGATGAAAAGAAGATGATGAAAAAGTTATTGGAAGAAGAGTTCTTTCAAAATTTGTTTTAAGGTAGAGAAAATGGTTTAGAATTAATTCATATTCTAGAATACATTCTTCATGAATATGAAATTCCACATTAGCAACCTAGTTCCACGGAGGAATATTATACACCAATAGATAAATGAAAAGTAGTTGATTTAGGATCAATTTCGAGTGTTGAAGAACAATCTCAAGCCGTAGATGAAGCTAGCAGAGAGAAATAAAGTAAAGATGAGATTCAAGATACTAAAAACAATCATAAAGACACTCAATATAAAAAATATTTATAATAAAATTTAAATCTCACCCTTCCACACTTTCCTCATATGTAAATTCAGTTCATAAATTTGATAGTTAGATCTATAAATTAGCCGCATCCTTGAAAAAAAATGTTTCTGATAGTGAAGTCCAGAAAGTACCTTCTGATGGTGATAATGTTGGTGATAATGATGGTGATGATAATGGTGATGATGATAAAAAAATTATCAACTTTCTTATGAATTGAAAATATAATAGAAGATAGAGAAAATAGAATGTTGTAATGGAAAAGGGAAGTAGATAGATGTTGTAACATATAAGAAAAATAATTTGGAATAAAAAAAACTCATAATCTTATTTGGGAGAATATTTTTTTCATTAATATTTAAAGAAGTTGGTAAATTCCATTTCACGCTTTCAAAATATAGTTTGAATATGTTAGGTAATACAAGAATATTTGAATCATAAATTGGACTTAATAACCATCCATATAGAGATGATGATCAAGCTTGAAGTAGATTTCTAATCCTTCAATGAAAATTATCATTACCATAGGAAATATAGCAGGGAGATGACCAAGTGTTCATGGAAGATCAATCATTATGTTAATGTTTTTTATGATATTTTTAATTCAATAAATAATTCATTTAAAAAATTTGAAGGCTTACTCAAATAACTATCAATTATTTTTTCAGATAATATGAAGAAGGAAGAAGGCATTTAGATTATATAATTCAAAGATTTAAATGGAATGTTTAATTTCATTGGATCTTAGATCAATAAAATGATGCCTTATACAGATGAAATGTTTGAAAATTAAGTTCCCATGTCTAAAAGATTCAATGTTAGGGAAAAATTATTCAAATCCTAGAAATGAAGAATCTGCATTTGGAAGTTCTCTTAGAAAATTTTGAAGAAGATCATAAATAATTGAAGAAGTTGAAGTCTATAGTCAAATCCTTAATGTCGAAGAAGGATTAATTTTTTTAACTTCAAAAATTTTTTGTATAATTTTTCCAATATCAAGAGTTTTTATCCCTATAGTTCTTTATAGATTGTTTCCTAACAATTTTCATGTACATTAAATTTTCCCCATTCCATTTTCTAATTCAAAATGGGGGATAATGGTTAAGAATATTAAAGATTATATAATTTATTAGGGGGGATATATTTCATTAATAAAGGTATAAAAATATTTAAAGAAAATAATTTGAACCCTAAGGGGAGTTTATTTCCTAAGCGTTATTTTGTTGTATTAAAAACTCTAATAGTTATAATTTCGTGGGGGAAACGTATTTTTTTAAACTCAAAAATTATTTTTTATTTCTTAATACTATTTTCTTAAAAAGTTTTTTATGCTTTCAAAAATAGGGACATTATTGAATCAATTGTTTCATTATGAATTTTATCATTCCTTTATGTTTTGGAAATAAAAAACACATTACCTTTATCATAATTTATTTTTATTACCTTCTATATGAATTTTTTTCTAAACATATGAAATTCTGACTAGAATCACAATCATGTCCTTTAATATCATCTATACTATTTTCTATATAAGTTCGACAAAATATTTCATAAGACTGTATAGAATCTAAGAATCAATGAAAATAAAATCCATACTTATAATCAAATTGTCGTAGTTTCTCAATTATAATTATCTCAGAATTTCAAATTAGATTCTCACAGTTTCTCAATTCTATGTCACTCAGAATTTTGAATTTGATTATCATAGTTTCTCAATTCTGATTCACTTTGATTTTGGAATCTTATTCACAATATTTTTCGATTCTGATTCACTCAGGTTTCCAAATATGATTCTCAATTTTTCTCAATTCTGATTCTCTTATAATATCGAATCCAATTCTCTCAAAATTTCAAATCTGAATATAACACTTTATCGAATCTGATTATGATACATTATGGAACTCGATTTACATACATTCTCAAAAAAATAATTGGTTACTAAATTTCCTTTTTATTAATATAAATATAATTAGATTCTAATATATATTCATGCCTGGTTACATAATAATGTTTCTCGTGATATTTTTCTTTATGTTAAAATGATGTTTTCTAATCTATTATTTTATGACCGTTGTAAGTCCCAGATTTTTAGGTCCCTCCAAAATTTTAAAAAAAATATGATAGTTGGAGACCTAGCTGGCCATTGGAAAACATGAATTTAAATTCCTTTACACTTGATCATTTTTAAATTGTTCTAAAAAACTGTGTCTGTCTATATGCTATTGATTTTATCTTTGGTTAGCTACTTCTTCCCAATTTTTGTAACTGTAGTAAGAGGGTGTCAACCTTAAGGAAATCCTTTCAAGTTTTCTCTCTACGATTTATTCCTCCATATGATTATTTAATCAAGGGATTATAGTTGAGGGAATATTGAGGTTTTTATGAGATTATTAATCAAGATCATTTTGGGATATCATGATAGAAGCTACATCCATAGTTTCGTGGATCGAGGGTTTACCCTGGTATGAGTATGAAAAACTTTATTGTAACTATAAATTAAGGAAATTTTATCCAAATTCATTGGATACCCTTCTCTTTGTGTAATCATTTTTTTATTTAATTTTTTATAATTTTTATATTGCGTGTTTCAATAATTCTGATGCAATTTCTTATAAACAAATTATTACTTTTTATATATTCTCTATTATATAAACACTGATTTATGATTCTGTAATTTTTTGAAGGTATAATCTCTTTTAATTAAATCTATGTATCAATATTATTATGATAATCATATATATTAGACCCAAGTTAATTTCAATTAACCTTATAGAAGGGGGTTTATTAAAACTAATTGGTTTAACATTATTAAACAATGCATTCCTTATGATTAAAAATTAATTTTTTTAAACATACAATTCACCCCGTTTTTTATTAGTGATATCTTCATACATATTTTGATCAAATATTGACTATGGTCAAAGGGGTAACTATTACAAAATATAAAAAATAATTATGTGGAAATAAAAATCTTATTATACTTTTTTTGTACTTTTATAACCATAAATGTATGATTGTTGAGAAAAAATAATTACATCACAATTATTAAGATGGTACGTCAAAGGTACGCATGAGTAACATTTCCATTTGTCAGTGAACATGAGGTAAGAAAGGTAAGTTTCATGTTACCATTCCCGAATAATTTTTATATCACAAATACTATAAGATATATTAAATTTAACAAGTAAATAACATCCATGTGATATGGTGAGGAAAAATGATTGAAATCGTTTCATAGAGGTGGTAATGCACACATATTCATGAATGATGTTATCATTTTTAAATTGATAGAATTATGATACAATATATGATATATTATATTTATAGACTTTAATTTATTTCATATATGGAAAATATATTTATAGATATACTATCAATTTTTCATTATAAGTATCCATGAGAGGTGGTGATAGAAATGAATTACATCAGCTCACGGGCTGATAGTCTATCAAACACAATGACTAGGGATTAATTTCACATTACGGGAAAAAGTAGATGGATTAATGTTAAAACATATAAATAATTACTTCTCAGAATATGAGATATTCAGATGTTTTTATACATTAATTGTTTAAATAGCTTTTAAAGAGGTATAATAAGTAATAAAATTAAAATATTATATTAAAAGATATGCATATTATTTAGAAAGCCTATTTTTTGTAACACCTTAAGCCCTCAAAGGTTGGTATTATGAAAAAAAATTATCTACTAGGATATGGGGAAGGATTTTATAAATTAATTTGGATAGGTATTTTCATAATTAATCTTTTATATTGTGTATAATATATGATACTTGTATCCTTTTATAAGTGTGGAGAGGACACAATTGGAATTTTTTAAAAGATTAAAAATATATTAAGGTATACTCGATTACAAAGGTTAGAAATTTAACTATTTAAATATATGGAAAGAAATATGTGGGAAATATTTCCATAAAATATCATTTAGGAAAGTTGTTAGGTCATTTTAACCCTTCACACTTTACTTTGACGCACGTTAAACCTATTTTAACCCTAACAGAATTGACTTTTATTTACTATTATTAGTAATCAGTTTGAAAAAAAATCACCCTTATTAGTTTATATTAATAATGATAAATAAAAATGTTAACACCATTTTATTAAATTAAATTCAATGAAGTGCAGATTTTAACTTAAAATTAAACACACAAAACACAATGAAAAATTGTTTTCAATAAAAAACGTCTTCATATGTATAAAATGTTTTTCTACAAAAATTAACGAAAATTTTTATTAATATATCCTTAATTAAATTATTAATTTTATAAATAAATTAATTTTAAATTTAAAAAATTTAAAAAAATGGAACATAGAAAATAAATGAAATAAAAACACAATTTTCAATAAGAATATGTATTTTTCACAATTCAGTTAGAAAAGAATGTATCTAAAAAAATTAATGAAAACAATTCAATAAGATATTTTTTTCATGATTTATTAAAAAAATTATCCTTTTGTCAAATTGAAATTGAATTTTTTTAAATTTAATCTTTCAAATAACAACATATAGATTATGTAAACAAATTTAGTCAGAATAAAACTTGTTCCTTTTTATTAGAAAATTACTTGCTATGATTATATTAAAAATAAATATATATAATGTAATTGATAAATATTAATAAGACAAAAACATGGATAGTTTTAATGTTTCATATAATGTTATATTCATCCCCCTTTTGAATGTTTTATCTTCATAATTTGATTTAATATTTCAACAAAAGGCATATCTTTCACTCATAGAATTTTTTATTCTCATGTTGTGTGTTTAGTCTTTTGGTATTTCCAGATAACCATATCATTGTATTTATATTTATACGACAACATATTATCACTATGGTTATAAATCTATACTTTTTATTTCTCAAAACATTTTTTTTCTTCCAACTTACCTACTTTAGGGCCCAAAAAACATGAGATACATCTGACACCAATTTATTTAAAAAACATGAATTACTCTATATACCCAAGATAAATATAGAGCAAAGAACACTCAATAAGAAACTAATATAATATTATCAATAATTTTATATGGTCATTTGAATCACATATAGAGAATCCCTTCTTTATCAAAACTCAAAATAGTTTTCCATGGAGATACTTTAATAACAAAATGATCGTTTACCATAGATAAATGATATTTCCTACAACTTTATGCATTAACTTCCTACTAAATTTTAGTATTTATCTTATATTGTTGATTCATTTTCACCTTATCGACCATTTTCTCTACCAATATTGGTCCCAATAATATTGTTTCTCTAACATTATCCCAAAAAGCTACAGTCGGACACTATTTTTTCAATAATATCTCAAAATATTCTATCATTATACATGATTGAAAGCTATTATTATAAGAAAACTTGATATAATTCATATTTTAATCAGAAAATCACTAAAAATATACTAAATAATCAAATTTAATATCCTCCATTGTCTAAAACTATCACTCTCACTATATATTAGATTGTGAATGAAAGGATATACTGATATTCAATTTATTATTTAATGAATTTAAATTTACCTTCTAGAAATTAGAGTAAATCTACGGTCAAGAACAGATACAATTTAAAGATAGATTCCATGTAATGTAATTATATCATATACATAATTATGATAATGATTATCCAGATTTGTATTCTATCAAAATAAAATAAATGGAGTAGATATAGTTAATCAATCAACAATTACCCAAATTACATTATTTCATCCTGATGTATTTGGTAACACCACTGTGAACTCTGTGCTTATATTGTGACGCCCTAACCCTAGAATCCAGAATTTGGTGCATTATTTTAATACATTGGCATGATTACAAGGAATCAAGTCCCGAAGGACCAATCAGTTTAGTAGTCTTGTAAACAAGATACATACATAAGTTCAACACTACAACTTGAAAAGAAAAACAACACTAATTTATTCCATTTGAAACATCCAAGATTCCAATATTATTCCTCCAAGTCCCTCATAACTAACTTCTACATATCTTGGGAAAATGAAACATGAGATAGGGGTGATCTGAAATGCTCAGTAATAGTAATGAATACAGTGGAAGATAACATAAACATTAGGCATGGTGAATAATTGAAAATAAATGACTTTACAAATAATAAACGTGAACACTTTATGGCAGGAATATGAGTTGAGTAAATAATTCCATAATAAAACATTGTCATGGGTATTCTACTAGTTGAATAACCACATGAAATATCAATATCTAATCTCATAATAATGGAATGCATAATGACAGACATCATAATGACATAGTCAGGGCCTTGTGCCAAGACTACAAATAAGATTTTTTCAAGGCATTGTGCCAAGAAACTAGTTTGTCTCATGAGACCTACCGAAGCATTGAGGAGCTATAACGGGCTCCACCAGTCACTTTCTATGTCCAATGCATTACTCATATGACAAGTTTGAAACATAACATAAAAATTCGTATTAAAACTAGCATACGAAATGTCAATACTTTATCCACAAACCATGAATGGCATAGAAATAGCACATCTATAGTCAAAAATAAATCATTCAATACAATATGGGTGATTGTATTGTACAGATTAAACTCAATCAAGAATAATGAAGGATATTGACATAGATGAAAAGAATCATCAAAACTGTTTCAGAGAAATATACCCCTTTTTCTTGAAAACATTCAAAAGTCACAGTATTTGTCAAGAAGCAGTTTAAAAATAGTTTTTTTGAATCAAAGTGTCACATACCACTTTGAAACATTTAAGAGGAATTTTAATTTTAAAACATTAATGTCAATACAAATAAATCTTTAAAACCATTTTTAAAACATGGACATAAATGAGAAATATTTAGAAGAAATTTTTTTTAAAACATTTAAAATGATATTTTAGTTAGAGTTCCAAACCAAATGAGATATTCTTGAATTAAGGTCATGAAATCATTATAATTTCTCGATAATAAAGGATTCCATTATATACTATGTCAAAGGATATTATATACACCATATAAAAGTGAATTGGTGCATAACAAAAAAGAAGTCTCAAAGGAATGTAAATTGAGATGAAATACCTTATAAAGACAGTATCCTTAGGTAAAGGATAAATCAATGACATAATTATCTGTGAAAAATATAAATACACTCAATATAATTAGATATTCAGTGTAAATCAATCAGATTACATTCAAACATATTCTTGTAAAAACTACACCAATGACATGGATGTTTAACTCAACAAATGAAAATTGAGTTAAGATCAAGTTTATATCAATGACTTGATAAATTATCAATGGAGTGATTATGTGTATCAAAAGTATATCCACAAAAGGGGAGTGTAAATTACTACAAAAATAATAAATAGTGATTCCACACATAATCATGGAGTAAAATAATCAATGAATTATGCATAAATCCAAATTAGTGGTAATTGAAATTTGAAATTCCCTTACCGATTTGGTAACATATGAAACATACACCCAATGAAAGAATTATTATACAATAAAGATGTAAATACCGATAAATTAAATTATATTAAAAAAAGAATTCAATCAGGGGCAGTACATACTCCACACAAAAGGAAATAGTGGCTCATATAGCATGAATCTCACGAGAATAAAAGTGAAATAAAAAACCTTACTTCGTTGTAATCAATCGAGTCATATGAAAAAAAGTTAATAACCACCAAATGAATCACTGAATACCATGAATATAAATGGAATCATGATAATATTTATCAAATAGTAGTACAAAATACACCACATGCAATAAATATGTGGCGAACAATTCAAATCTCACGGAATTAATAATGAGATAAGAAACCCCTTACCTCAAGTCTGACTTGTCTTGTATTTCCCTTGTTCTTCCTGAATAATAAATTTAAATAAATTTCTACTTGATTAAGAAAATTTTTGATCTTTATTATTCATTTTATATAACTTATTACATTGCTATAATAATTAGTAAATTATTTGAGTTCATATTGGATATTTTATCGATGTTCGGAACATGAGTCAAAAATGAACTTGTTATAATTATAATTTCTCTATGTGTCCAAAAGTACATTATCTCAATATTGATATACATGATTTAGTTATCATATACATATATATATATATATAAATTATATCCAGTATATATATCTATTTATAAAATTACATAACATTTGGAGATAAGAAATGAAATGTATTGTTCGTGGAGACGGAAAGCTGTGCATACGCATGAATGCTACTTTCATTTATATTTATTATTTTAATATAATTAAAACATAATTATACATAATTATATTATAATTTCAGTATAATATCATATATAATATCATTATTTCCATCCTTTACACATCCCACATATGGCATTAACGAGTCATATCATTTTGAGGGAGCGGTGGTCCGCACTTCCTAAAATGAAATTATTGCGTTTTACCCATAATTGAAACCATAAAATTATGATATAAATGGAAATTACATAAGCATAAAGAAAACATAAACATAATATATATTTAATATATAAATACAATGCCATCTTAATGGACACCATGAGACGCAGTAGGAGATAATCAAACAATCATTGTTTCATGAGGCGTTAGTTTTCCATCCTCAGAAACAGTATGTCCGTCACCCATTTGATGGAGGTGCGTGTAAGTGTAGTTATAATAATTATTATAACAACATACTAGTATATTTAGGATACTGGTTTCATTATAAAAGAATGTAATAAAATGTTTTTAGGGGTTGGAGAAGTAAAATTAAACAAAATAAAACAATGAATTTAAGAAAAAGTGTTACCTTTAATTTGGGTAACTTCCTTTGGTTTGAACCAAAAGAACTTCTTGAAGTGCTTTATTCCAAAGGTAAGGATTCTATGAGGAAGAGGGGGATATTGAGAGATTATTTTTTATGGGATTGGATGAGCCAAGGGGCTTGAGAGTTGTGTGGAATTGGTTTGAAGTGGTGTCCTTTTATAAGGGGGAGGAGGGACTCTTTAGGAAAGTGTGAAAATATTATTTTATTATATAGTGATATTCAGTTTATAAAAGTACAAAACTAATTAAAGTATAATATAAGATGACTCATGGTAGAAATAAAATCATCCAATAATAATTGGATAGGTTTTGGATATTATTTTGATATTAATAATCATAATTATTTAAATCAATTATTAAAGAGGTAAATACAACATCATTATTGTGTCATAAATAATTTATTTTCTTTGATGTCTAAAAATTATAAAAAAAACTACCATAATTTAGGAAATATTTTTATCTTTCCAAGATTATTTATAGTGTAAAATATGACTTATATAACCCCATGTAAAAATTGATATACTAAAAGATATTTGTTAATGTTATTTTTTTCTTTACTTAAAGATAATTAAAATAAAGTGTCATTATCATTCTTAAGTGGCTCCATGGGTCAAAAAATAAACCGAAGGATTCCCATGGTCTCTCATGACTTAGAAAATAAGTTTATGGAAAGTTTTAATGTAATTTTTTATTATTATAATATTCTTTTTAACTTTAATTACCCTACTTACCTTTAACCGTGGAAAATAAAAGTCAATAGTTACAATTCAGCAAAAAATATTTTCATCTTATAGAACCACATTTTACATAATAATAACAACCATGTATCTTAGATTTTCTAAATTAAATTAAAATAAGTGGTAAAATTTCATTTGATTGAAAAAGTCGGATTTTTAACTGCTACTTAGTGGCTTCACTATTCATCAAAAATTTATGTTTTTTAGAAAAACACCAAAAAATCAGCCTTAGCTATATCTGATATTCTGAATTCAGAAATTATGTCTATTTTACAAAATTAAAAACATATAATTTGGATTAATTAATTTAAAATTATTTCTCGTTCTCAAAACAAATAGTGTGTTTTTAAGAAACAATAACTATCAAAAGATTGACACTTGTTTATGTATAATTTCAAATTGAAAATAATTCCAATGACCAACATTGGATTAAAGGGTAAAAATATAATATAATTACACTTCAAAACCAATTTGAAATATAATCTATCTCTATAAATAAATTAGATTAAAAAGGCTGGTTAGAATTAAAATACATTATTTCTCACTATTCATAAAAAATGAATATTATTAGAAAAATACCAAAATTTCATCCAAAGTAAATTTTGATGTCCTGATTCTAAAGAAGAATTTTATTTTATAAAAATAATGTGTAAAAGGGTCAAATGTTTGATTTAAAAGGTTTCACCATTAAAAAGTGGTAAAATTGAATTTTTTTGAATAATACATTATTTATCTGAAAAAATGAATTTGTTCTTATAATATGTCTAAGAAACACACTATACATAAGTTAAAATTATATGGAGTATATAATATTCCAAAATCCAGTTAATACTATTCATAATCTCTTTTGAACGGCTAGTTTGGTAAGTCATGGTGTGCTCGAACTCGATATTGAATGTTGCGCAAGCTATTGAATTTAAATAAAATAATTTACTATGAAATCATGGGGTGTTACATTCTCCCCTCATTCAATAAATTGCGTCCTTTAAATTTGAAATTGTTCTTTGAAAATAAATTGTTAAAAAAGAAAAATACATTTTTGGAAAACCCACATTGGAAATTGGGTTAGTAAAATTTATTCATAATAAGAGGGAAAAGAAGATCAAAAAGTCACCACTAAATTATGATCTCGATTATGAGAACATTGGTGGAAATTAGAGACACATAATTGGAGGGAAAACATAAATATATATAGGGAGTGATTGAGGTCATCAATAACAAACAAGTGTAAAATTGAGGGCCTCAAAGCCATCAATCTATGATGATTTAAAATATCATCTGTTCAACAAAATATAAAGTATTAGGATAACACATTTTTGGTTTTAAGATCGCTTCCCAAAAGATTAATAATCAATTTATTCATATAATAATAAAACAAAAATATAATTGACAAGTAGATTTTCATCCATTATCTAATTCTTACCACAAACTCATCTTTCACTCCAAATGATACGTATTAAAGATAACTTGGTCACACCTAAAGCCCTGGAATCAACTTATAGAGAATCACATAATTCACAATAGATGAACTATATATTTCCCTTTTTATTAGAGATTAACCAAAACCAAAATGGTTTGTAAAAGATCAGATGATCCGAAAAAAGGATAATTCATTAGAGAAAGAAATACGAATTTTAATTTAAAAAATTAATCCAAAAACACCCAAAGTTTAATAAATACCATTCAATAAAAAATTGTCCATAAAATCTTTTAATATAATCCAAACTAATATTGACACCCAAAACTCAGAAGAATTTTCTTACGTAATTTTCCACATTAAATTGTATCTCAAAAGAAATATCGACTACCCTTAAAGTCACATACGTAAAATTAATTAACCTAATCACAAATTCTCTATGATAGTTTAATTATTTCCACAAATATCCCAAATCTCTATATATCCACAATTAAAACATAGGTAAAAAATCACCTTTACTCTTCGAATGAAATCCCATAGTATTCTATTTTCCTTAGGCATATAGTATTCCCAATAGAGAGAACGTCTTCCAGTATAACATTTATCACTTAATCACCAAATAATTTTCCTATACTAAGGGTATCAATTTATTAAGATATAAGATCAAAAATAAACATATTATTGATCAATAAAATAATTTAATTAAAAATAATTAGTCACACTAACAAGGTACATCACATTGTCCAGTGGTAGGCGATAAATCCCAGTCGCAGTATGGTTGTGGGTTCGATTCCCACATATTTGTCCGATGTGACCGGTTTTCACATGGTTTATGTGTTGTGATTTTTCAAAATCTATATAATTTTTTAATATTCCCAAAAATGAGATAGATTCCTCAAAATAACTATATCATAATTTCATCACAAATGTTATCTGATACCTCACATTTTCATTCCAAAATTTCATAACTTGTAATTTAATCAAACTAAATGATCATATAAAACCAAATGGTTATTTATAACTATATCTACAAGGGAAAAGATAATTCATCCTCAAATATCATTTTCACCTGACAAACTGTAGGGTTTCAAATACAAGAGAAAAGTCTTCCAAAGTAATCCCATCATCAAACAACACTAATAATTTATAAACATTTCTCCATCCATTTATTTCAACATATCTTCTTCCTTGACCAAGATGGAATTCACTTGGGTAATGTCCATGTCCCATACATTTATGGAAAATGACTGTAAATGGATTCTTAGGACCATTTTTATTTTCTTCCATAGTACTCTTCATTTTCCCTCAGAGATTTATTTACTTTATGTTTTTCTTTACCACACATAAAGCAATTCTTTGTTCCATTAAGATGCCTTTCTACGTGTCTCCTTCCACATTTCCTACATGATAGAAAATGAGCTTTATTTTCTCCATGGTCTTCACTGCTGGAGCTCTTATCATTCACCACTTTTCTCTTCCCTGTTGAGTCCGTGAGTTGGTTAATATATTTATTGTTGATCATATTTTTTGAAAACTAATTTGGCATGAATAGGATATCTTTTACGCCTATCAACATTCCATTTCATTGCTAATTTCCCCCACCTTTCAAACATTGTACATTATTCTCAAAGTTACTATGACTACCTTGGAATCCAACCATTGACTCAAACCAGAAAGCATTGTGTTAGTAATAATAGTCATAAAATCATTTAGAAAATATCATGACACCTTATTTTCTGTTTAAAACACCTTATGATTAACCAAGGTCATTTATTCTCATATTATATTAAAATCCTTCAAATAGGTTAGTAAATAGAATGTAAATTATCCTAACCATATACCCCGGGAGTGTCGTAACCATGAGTTTAGCAAGGCCCATTTTCGTGTACCAGGATTCCCCAGGTCAAGCCTGAAACTCTTTGTCAGAGTATTCACTCATAGGTACATCTATGCCAGAGCCACCTCTACCTGCTCGTATCCAGAAAGGGATGTACTTCTTGAAACATACAAAAAATATCTACATTACCAAGATTATATGAAGTTCTTCTATACTAATCCTCAAAGTCTATCTTAGGGAAATGTGCTCTAATCAAATTTTATCTAAATCGAGTTTCCAAGGTTTGTACTAAACTTCCTATGATACCAACTGTAACGCCCCGACCCCAGAATCCAGAAGCCAGTGCACTATTTTAATACATTGGAATGATTACAAGGAATCATGTCCCGAAGGAGCGATCGGTTTAGTAATCTTCTAAACAAGATACATACATAAGTTCAACACTACAACATGAAAAGAAAAATAACACTAATTTATTCCATTTGAAACATCCAAGCTTCCAAGATTATTCCAGCAAGTCACTAATAACTAACTTCTTCATATCCTGGGAAAATGAAACATGAGAGAGGGGTGATCTCAAATGCTCAGTAAGAGTAAGCAATACAGTGCAAGATAATGTAAACATTAAGAATGTGAATAATTGAAAACACATGGCCTTACAAATAATAAACATGAACACTTTATGGCAGGAATATGAGATGAGTAAATAATTCCATAATAAAATAGAGTCATGGGTAATATACTTGTATAATAACCATATGAAATATCAATATCTAATCTCATAATTATGGAATTCATAATTCCAAACATCATAACCACATGGTCAAGGCCTTATGCCAAGACTACAAATAATATTTTGTCAATGCATTGTGCCAAGACACTAGTTTATCTAATGAGACCTATCGATGTCTCAATGAGCTATAGAGAACTCCACCCATCACTTACTAAGTCCAATGCATTCATCATATGAAAAGTTTGAAACATAACATAAACATTCGTATTAAAACTAGCAAAAGAAATGTAAATACCTTATCCACAAACCTTGAATGGTATAAAAATAGCACATCCACAGTCAAACATAACTCATTCAACACAATATGGAATATTGTATTATAACAGAATAACATCAATGGAGAATAATGAAGGATATTGACATATATGGAAATAATCATCAAAACTATTTGATAGAAATATTCCCCTTTTTCTTGAAAACATTCAAAAATCATAGTATTTGTCAAGAAGCTGTTTAAAAATAGATTTTTGATTCAAAGTGTCCCATAACACTTTGAAACATTTAAGAAGAATTTAAATTTTGAAACATTAATGTCCATATAAATAAATCCTTAAACCCATTTTTAAAACATGGACATTTATGAGAAAGATTTAGAATAATAAATTTTGAAAACATTTAAAATGATATTTTAGTTAGAGTTCCTAAAAAATGAGAGATGCTTTAATTAAGGTAATCAAAACTTTATAATATCTTGAGAATAAAGGATTTCATTATATACTATGTCAATGTACAGTATATACACGATATAAAAGTGAATTGGTGCATAACAACAAATACGTCTCGAAGGAATGTAAATTGAGATAAAATCCCTTATAAAGATAGTTTCCTTAGGTAAAGGACAAATAAATGAGAAAATTATGTATAACAAATATAAATACATTCGTTATGATTGGATATTCATTGTAAATAAATTATAGGACATTCACACATATTCTTGTAAAAACAAAACCAATGACTTGGATGTTTAACTCAATGAATGGAAAATGAGTTAAGATCAAGTTTATATCAATGAGTTGAGAAATTATCAATGGAGTGATTATGTGTATCAAAATTATATCCACACAAAGGGGAGTGGAAATTACTAAAAAAATAATAAATAGTGATTCCACACATAATCATGGAGTAAAATAATCAATGAAGTATGCGTAAATCCTAATGAGTGGAAATTGGAATTTGAAATTCCCTTACCGATTTGGTAACTTTTGAAACATACACCCCATGAAAGAAGTATCAACAAATGATTATGTAAGTACCAATAAATTAATGTATATTACAAAAAGAATAAAATCAAGGGTAGTAAATACTCCACAAAAAAGGAAATAGTGGCCAATATAGCATGAATCTCATGGGAATAAAAGTTAGATGAAAAACCCTTAATTCATTGTAATCAATCAAGTAGAATGAAGAAAAGTTAATAACCACCAAATTAATCACAAAATACCATAAATATAAAGAGAATAATGATAATATATATCAAATTTTAGTATACAATACACCACATGAAATAAATATGTGGGGAAAATGGAAATCTCACAGAATTAAAAGTGAGATAAGAAACCCCTTACCTCATGTCCGACCTATCTTGTATGTTCCTTATTCTTCCTGAATAATAATCATAAGTAACTTTCTACATGATTGAGAAAAAATTTCAACTTTATTATTCCTTTTATATCACTTATTACCTTTCTATAAAAATTAGTTAATTTTTTGAGTTCATATTGGATATTTTATCAATGTTCGGAACGTTAGAAAAAAATGAACTTGTTAAAATTATAACTTTTCCATGTGGTCAAAAGTCCATTATCAACGGAATGATTTACATGATTTAGATATCATATATATATATATATATTATATATCTAGTATATATATCTATTTATAACAGTACATAAAATTTGGAGATAAGAAATGAAATGTACCGTTCATGGAGACGGTAAGCCGTACGTACGCATGAACACTACTTTCATTTATATTTTGTATTTTAATGGAATTAAAACATAAAGATACATAGGTATATTATAATTTAAGTATAATATCCTATATAATATCATTAATTACATTCTTTATAGGTCCCACATAAGACATTAACAAGTCATATCATTTTGAGGGGGTGGTAGTCCGCACTTCCTCAAATGAAATTATCGCGTTTTACCCATAATGGAAACCATTAAATAATGATAAAAATGGAAAATACAGAAGCATAAAGAGAAAATAAACATAATATATAAATACAGTTCCATTTTAATGGCCACCATGAGAGGCGGTAGGAGATAATCGAACAATCATCGTTTTGTGAGGCATTAGTTTGTCATCCACAGAAAGAGTATGTTCTTCACCCATTAAGTGGAGGTGTGTGTAAGTGTAGTTCAAATAATTCTCATAAAAACATCCTAGTATATTTATTATATAGGTTTTATGATAAAACAAATTAATAAAAAGTGTTTATGGGGTTGGTGAAGTAAACTAATGCCAAATAAACCAAAAGAATTTAAGAGAAAGTGTTACCTTTAATTTGGGTAACTTCCTTTGGATTGAACCAAAAGGACTTATTGATGTGTCTTCTCCATAAGTTGAGGCATATAGGAGGAATATGGGGGATCTTGAAAGATTATTTTTAAAGGTTTTGGATGAGACAAGGAGATTTAGAGGTGTGTGGAATGGGTTAGAAGTGGTGACCTTTTACAGGGGGGGAGGGTGTCTTTCTGAAAGTGTGAAAATATTATTTTATTATATAGTGATATTCGGTTTCTAAAGGTCAAAAACTAATTAAATTAGAATATATGATGACTCATGGTCGAAATAAAATCATCCAATAATAATTGGACAGGTTTTGGATATTATTTTAATTTTAATAATCATATTTACTTAAATCATTTATTAATGAGGTAAATACTACATCATAATTGTGTGATAAATAATTTATTTTATTTGATGTCTAAAAATTATAAAAAATTCCTGTAATTTAGGTTATATTTTTATATTTCCAATGATTATTTATATTTGAAATGATAACTTATATAACCCCCTATAAAAATTGATATACTAAAAGATAATTGTTAATTTCATTTTTGTCTTTACATCATGTTAATTGAAATAAATTGTCATTATCATTCTTTAGTGGCTCCATGGTGTCCCGAAATCACCCCAAGGATGACCATGGTAGTCCATGACTCATCCAATAAGGTTAGGACATGTGTTAAGGTAATTTTGTACTATTATAATATTCTTTTTACCTTTAATTACCCAATTTACCTTTAACCGCAGTAAATAAAAGTCAAAAGTTACTAGTCACCAAAAATTATTTTCATCTTATTGAACCAAATTTTTATTACTAATAACAACCATGTATCTCGAATTTTAAAAATTCAATTCACAAAAGCGGTAAAATTTCATTTAAATGAAAAATTCAGATTTTTAACTACTACTTAGTGGTTTCACTATTCATCAAAAATTGATGTTTTCAGAAAAATACCAAAAATTCAGCCTAAGCTATATTTGATATTACGCATTAGAAAATTATGTATATTTTACCAAACTAAAAAGATAGAATTTGGATTAATTAATTTAAAATTAATTTCTGTTGCCAAACAAATAGCGTGTTTTTAAGAAACAATAACTATCAAAAGATTGTCACTTGTTTAAGTATAATTTCAAAGTGAAATTAATTCCAATGAACAAAATTGGATTAAGGGGTAAAAATATAATCTAATTACACTTCAAAACAAATTTAAAATATAATCTAACCATATAAATGAATTTTATTAAAAGGATATTTTGAATTAAAATACATTATTTATCACTATTCATAAAAAATGAATATTGTTAGAAAAAGACCAAAATTTCCTCCAAAGTATATTTTTATGTCCCGATTATAAAGAATAATTTTATTTTGTCAAAATGAACAAGTAAAAGGGTAAAATATTGGATTTAGAAAAGGGTTAGCCATTAAAAGGTGGTAAAATTGAATTTTTTTGAGAAATACATTTTTTATCTGAAAAATTAAATTTGTTCTTATAATATGTCTATGAAGCACATAATAAATAAGATAAAATTATATGGAATATATAAAATTAAAAACCTAATTAATACTATTAATAACCGCTTTTGAATGGCTAGTTTGGTAAGTTGTGGTGCACTCGGACTCGGTGTTGCATGTAGCGCAAGCTATTGAATTTAAATAAAATAATTTACTATGAAATCTTGGGTTGTTACATCTCTTCTATGATTTACATTTGGAAACTATAAAAGGATAAAATATCCTCTTAGGTAACTATGATATGGATTTAACATAATGGTGTTTCAAACATTTCATAGTAATATTAGTAATATCATTCATCATTCCTCCACACCAGTAATGTTACATAATGTATCTGTAAATTTTTGTACTACCCGAAATAATTGAAAATGGTGAGCTATAAGTCTCTCTAAATAGTTATTTCTTTAACTTTGGTCACCTAGAAAACATAAAATTTCTATGAATATAAAAACACCATCATTTCAATAGTAAATTTAAAAATCATGACCTTTTTAAAAAAGTATACATTTTTCAGTAAATCATAGTCTTCTTTATGAGGTTTCTTAATCCTATATGACAATAGTTGATTGAATTAATACATGGAACAGAACCAGGAGACTTCCTATAGGTTGAATTTTTAAACTATCGTTAATTAAATCATTATAAAAAGGGTCTTATTCCAAATCTAACAATATTAATGTAGAATTATATTTCAAACTTAAAGAATTGGATGCTCTGTTTTCTTAACCATGATTAAAATGAATTATGGAATCATAATCCTTTATAAATTCTATTTATCTCCAATTTATGATATTAAACTCTTTGTGAAGGAATATATTCGTCAATATTTTTTTGATTAAGATATATTTCACACAGTACTCTAAATAAATTATGTGTCCATATTTTTAAAGAAAGCACTAAAGTCACATGTTCAAGGCCACATGTAAGATAATTTTACACATAGATTTTTTATTAACATGATGAATAGAAAATTACCCAATCATTCAACATTAAAATGAAACCTAATACCTTAAATGTTGTATTGTTTATGATTATAAATTCACCATTACATGATATCTTATAATAAAAATAGATCATTAACTAATATTATTTTATGTTCTTGGAAAAAATCATCGTACTACATTGTTTAGATGGACCAATATCATTTTCATGTTAACATAGTTAGTTGAATAGATGTCCATGAAGAGTTCTGAAAAAAACATTGCAGTAACCTAATAATCAATGAAACCCTTGAGTCTCTATAAAATTGATAGTTTTTGGACACACATCAAACAATTTATTTTTATCTTCATCAATATTTATGCCATATTTATATACAATATGTATAAGGAATTAAATTTTATCAATTAGAATTCATCTTTACTAAATGTTCTATATAATTGAAATTATTTTGAGGTTTTTATAATAAACCTCAAATGTTCCTCATGATAATTGTTTCTTTTAAAAAAATTATGGATTTCCTTGATAATAAAAACCAAAAAAACATCTATTAATTCAAATAAAACTCTATTCAAATGAATCATAAATATAGCTGTGGAATTTTTAATCCCAACATGAAAAAAACAAAAACTCAAAATACCAATACATTTTCTGAAATATTGTATTTGGAATGTCAACCTAATTTATATTCAACTAATAATACCCAGACCTAATATTAATATTTGATAAATAGTTATCTCCCTTGGGTTAATCATATATGACATCCATATGAGTGAAAGGATTATTATTCCTAACAGTTATGTTATTTAATGTTATATAGTTAATGAAAAACCTCATGGAAAAAATCATTCTATTTAATAAACAAAATAGGTTCACCATATGGTTATGAGCTAGGATGAATGAATAATTTATTAAGAAACACTTGTAACTTATTTTTCAATTCCATAGGATCTCTTTGAGAAATTTAATGAGGTTTTGATATTGCCATAGAATCATGCACCAAGTAAATAGAGAAAATATAGTCATGATTTTGTATAATATGATGAAATTCATCTTGTAATACATCATGATATTTATTTACATTTTTAATATAACCAATTTCAATGGTTTAATTGTTTTCAATAATAATTTCAAGATAATTTTCATTTCCATCAATAATTAAATTTTCTTCTTCTTAATATTTCATCAAGGGTATGAATTAATTCTTGTATGAAAAAATAAACTGAATATGAAAAACCACTTTTATCTCTTCAATATATCATATCATGATATAAATAAATCCACTACATTCCTAGAATAATATTGAACTCTAAAATAGGAAATTCAATAAGGTTTGAAGGTAAGGTCTTTCAAAAGACAATGACTAGGTGCTATTATAAATTAATTATCTCTTAATAATAGCCTCATTGGTTTACACCAAAAGTTATGGATTAATTTACATGGTTGAAATTATTACTTTTTGGGAATATTTTAAGAAAAATTAATGAATTTGAGGAAAAAAATAAAACAACACTTTGTATAATATTAACAAAAAAATAATATACAAAACACTACCTCATTGGATAGACCAATATATATTAAAATAGTAAGATATAATTTTGACTAAACATTTTTATAATGATCCTCAAGGAATCCAACCTCCAATATTACAATCCAAATTTTACTCATATAAAGAGAAATACCATTTTAATTATAACTAATTACTACTATATTTTCATTATTTTTCTGATAAGTATTTTAATCATTTTATTTTGAGTCACGTGCCATTTTTTAAAACTTATCACCTTAAAAACACAAACTAGATTTAATAATTCATTATCTAGGGAGTTTTTAATGCACCTGACACTATTTTGAAAAATGATTTTATTAACATTGGATTTTCATGATGGATTGTTCCCTATTTATTATCACATAGACCTGTTGTGTACTTATTTCCATAGATTTAATGGTCATCCGAAGAAACCATTTCTATTCGATCACAAAATAAAACATGAATATCATAAATTTTAAATTAATTATAAGCCAATTACCTTTTATATTTTTGATTTAATCTTATTTAAAATAGATTAAATTTAGAATCATGATCAAAAATGAATTTTGTAGAGACATTTCGAATCGAGTGATGTTTTGTCATGTGAGGTCACTATATTATTTTCTATATTCCAAAATTATAAGAATTTCTTTTTCATCCTTGGTCAAACAGTTATTAGAATAAATTTATTTTGAGAAATATTTGTATATTTATCTCATTTCTATGCATAAATCTCTTATCAATCCTTAGTATTATTTACCGTTTACCACCATTGATCAGATTCACAATAAAATGGATAAATATATAGTATTAAATTTTTATTATCTAGACAACACATGACTTTGAATACCATTTCCAAAAATTTATTCATTCTCTCAATGAAAACCTGGTCATATGATCTATTGTACATTGGATGTTTTTTTCACGAAATTATTTTCTATAGATATGTTCCTATATAGTGAATGTAGTTTTTTATAACATGGATATCCCAACCATTAATAAACCATGATAATTAATCCATCAAAACAAAAAAACTACATTGTTCTAATTTAAACCAATCCATGTTGTTGATCTTATAAGGACATAGATTTAAACAATCTATAATTTGAATCATTAAATAAGAATGTATTTTTATTTTATTCCCAATGACCATCCACCATTAGAGTTATATTTAATTAGGCCATATACCTTATATAAAAATAAATTAATATACAAAATGAAAAAATCTTCTCAATATCTAGTTTTTCCACAATGAATGACTTTTAATATAAATTAGATTTAACATTAAATATATATCATAACAATTTTCTTCTTTACCACATTATTTTTGTTAATAATCATTAAAACTATTATAAAAACATTTTATAACATGGGTTGGGAAAAAAATTAGTAAGAGATGTATAAATATTTAAAGAAACATTTTAGTTCATGAATACAGATTATAAAAACTTTTCCTTTTCACGCTATGCATTGATCTTAAAATAAAAAAATTCATACCTAGAAATTCTAATTCACTTTCCAAAGAGTTTTTTAAAACAAATAATAATAAATCGTATAAGAAAAATATAACCTGTAATGGAATCCTTTCATTCATGTAAAATTTCCTCAAAACATTATCAAAAAGTTATACATTTCTCCAATAAGATATTGTAAAAACATCCCTTTTAAACATAATATCATTTTAATAGGTTGCGAAATTATAGGATTTCTATAAAAACTCATAAAAAACATTGATAAATTATTTAGGTAACATTGAACATCATTTCAATATAATTTTTATAATCACTCTTTTGAATGGAATAACCTACCAAGTAAATTTTAATAATCTATTAGGAGAAAAATACAACATTTAATCTTTGTACCTTTACCCAATGATATGAAGAGTTGCATCAAGCTCAAAAGTCATCATGAGATATATCAATCTCACCCATATTCATGATCTACATATATCTCAACCATCAATATAAAAAATTACAAATAACGATTAAATAATCATAACACATGAATGATTTCACTCCTGTCATTATACATATAAAAATATTCATCAAACTTATAAGATAATAAATATGAAATATCAGAAAATCCATTCAATTTACAACCATTTTAAAAATTACCCAAAACAAAGGGTAGGGAAATTTTCACTGATTTTGATATAAAAGAATAAAAGAATGAAAAACAACATATAATGGCTACAGATGTGTGAACATCAGTTGAAACTGAATATTCTAAAATAGAACATTCCATTTTACTTTTTTCAAAAATGTTCTATATACATTATATAAATAGATTCTTTTTGAAACCCATTAAAATAAAGTAAAAATGTGACATAAAATTTCATTAAAAATTAATTTATTTACATATAAATTAATTTTTACATAATTTTAGAAATATGTAAATGAATGAAAAATATTTATAATTTAAAATTTCAAAATATAAATAAATACGTTTTTATGGTATTGTGTCTCATACCTTGAGTATGGCTGTTCATGTACATTATGTATCTCTTTTATAATAATAATTCATTAATTGTTTGTATTCTTATTAAAATTTTGGGGTTTAATCAATTATCATTAAACAATTTGTTTTATTTAATTTAATAACATATTTAGTTACTTAATTCATTATCTCCACATCAAATTATTTGAGGATGCATGATTAAAAATTTAGAAATGACATAAGTATGTCGACCGTGGCTAGAGATCACTACTCAATCATATATATAATAATTATTATATAATAATTATCATTTTTAAAATTAATTATACTTTTTCAAACAATTATTTATGATGGATACAAAAAAGTAATTATGTTACAATCATAGTGATGGTATGTCATTTGTAAGAATAAGAAAAATTTCCATTTCTAATGAATGTGAGGGAAGGAATAAATGTTTCATTTTAACATTATAGAATAATGATAATATCCTAAATAATATAATAACTTTTCATATACACTTATATATTTCATCAATGTGTGGTGGTGATGAAAAATAAATTAAACACTTCAGTTTTACCATATTGGATACCATGGACAAATAAAAATTTATTTTCGATTAAATTTACATATAACATATGTTATTTTAGGATTTTTGAAAGTATAGATGAATATTTTTTTTAGGGTTCTCGTAACTTTAGAATAATACAAAATATCATCAATAGAAATAACCATTAATTTAACCAAATATTCATGGAAAACACATTTCAAAAGATCTATGAATAATATTGGAGAATTTGTAAACACAAAGGGAATAAAAAACTCATAAATCCCATAACTAGTGTAAAACATTTGGCTTAGGTTAATCATCCCCCTTAACCATAAGAATATTTCACCCAGACCATAGTTCAACATTACAAAAATAATGATATCCCTGGAACTGATGAAACAAGTCTTCTATATGAGGAAACAAATATTTTTTTAACAAAAATGTTATTCATTGACCTATAATTAATTCCAAGAATCTTGGAAGCATCATTATATTAAAAAATTAAAATAGGATAACCCCATTTAAAATTTCATGGATGAATAGAACCATTATCATGAATTTCCTATAATTGACATTTCAATTCCAGAAGTACTACTCGGTACATTTGATAGGGTGTTCGGAAATTTTCATTGAATCAAAAAATAATTCAATTTTATATTCAAATTATTGATCAGGTTTAATACAAAAAAAGATATCATGAAAAAATTCTATATATTTGTTTACAACTGGCACATTATAAATTTTAATAGTTCAATTATTTTAAAAAAAATTACCAAGATAATATTCATTACCATATTTTAGTATCCTCTTACCTTATTGATAAATTATCAAATATATGAATTAAATATCATAAAAAATGTAAATCATTTAAAAAATTAGATATTTGCCTTTATAATCTATCATAGAATATTAAATATAAATCCCATACACACCCATAAAAATATAAAATATTATAATAGGTATTATTCAATGGGTTGTGAGGGGGGCTTCCCAAAATGATAATAAGAATATATGTGTAAATTATCGTTTCTTTAATAAAATCTTCATTTTTTATGAAAACTTTATAACATCATTTATTGAGGTAAAATTTTGGTTTTACCAACAAATTTATCAGAAATGAAAGAAATTCTAGAACAAAAATCAAAAAATTCATATGTTTAATCATAATAAACATGTAATGTACTTATTACAAATATTTTTGATGTCCCAACATATTCTGAAAAAGATTACAAGGATTTTACTACTCCCTTATTAATTTTAAATTTATGATTCCCACCATCTAATCAATTCATTAACGATTCATCTTCATAATTACCCATCCCATTACTTTTAAAACACCTTACTTGATACATATCAAAATTTATCCTAACACTACCAAGATCATTTTATTTTTAAGCACGAGCCATATTCCAAAGAACACCAATTCATAAATACTTTTCATATTATTTAATACATTTCATGGTTTCATTTTTACTACAAATATGAAAAAATAGAATATTTATTTTTATAGATTACAATGTGTCTTCATCTAAACCATGGACGAAATATATGTTAAAATATAATTTTCCTTTTCTTCTTTATGTCAAAATATTCCTTTTAAAATATGTAAAAATATTCCTTTTAAAACCATGGAAATATAATAAAATGTGAATTATAATGTACTTATATCTATTTAAATACAATTTATTTTAAAATAATATTTACATGGAAAAATTTTTAGAAAAAATGTCGTTAAAATATTCAAAACAATGTTTAAAAGGTTATGTATCTCTTTCTTTAAGCCAGACATGTGAAATAAATTATTTATCTTATGAATAATAAAATATTATAAATTATTTAATTTCATAATAAACTTATCTAATTTTAATACATTTTCATTAAACCAGTTAAACCATTTATTAAATTGAATATTTCTTTAAATAATTGCATAAGTCCGTGTTTGGTGTAATATAGATGTTCATTTCATAATTTCAATACAAAAGAAGTATGTTAACTATGCTAAAATATGTCATTATTTTATCATATCAAAAATAATAATCATGAAAAAATTCTTATTTTTATATACAAATATTATTTTTATAACTAAATGTGTAATATGGTTATAAAAAATGAATTATTTTACATTCATAGAGTTGGTAGGTCATATGTACGGATGAGTAACATTTCTAATTTCCCAAGAACATGAGTTAAAAAAGGTAACTACAATTTTATCTTCCCATAATAATTATGATATAATAAATATCATATTATATACATAAATAAACATATATGTACTATCCATGTGACAGGGTTATGGAAAATGCATCACATCGCTTCATAGAGGTTGTAATCCACAGGAATGCATTAACAATATTATCCTTTTTAGATAGATGTAATGGTAAGAGAATAGATGATAAAATATCTTTTAATAAGGGTAATTATTTAATTAATCTCATATATATACTTTATATTCATAATTATAACTATTCATGAGAGGGATTTATGAAAAATGAATAGCATTAGATCATGAGGTTGTAGTCCATTAAACACATGAATGATGGTTGTGTTTCTCATTATATATAGAATGAGATAAATAATTTTTATGTTATAAAAATAATTAAATATCACTAAAAGTTATATACATAGTTTATTATTTGAAAATAGTTCAAATAGATTTTTATAAGATAAAATAATAAATATAACAAAAAACATTCGATTAAAAGATAAACCGCTTATTGAGACAACCTAATTTTTATAAAATAATAATCCCTCAATGGTTGTAATTCTACCAAAAATAAAACCACTATGATGTGGTGACAGGTTCAATAAAGGGATTTGGGTATATATTTGTGAACAAAATGGATATTTATGCATGGATAGTAGAGGAGAATGTGTTTCTTTTTCTAACTATGGGAGAGGGCACACATGGAAATTTTATACTATTAAAATATATTACTGTCTTACTCAATTAAAATGGATTTAAAATGAAACATTTATACACTACTGGAAATGCTGTTTTTCCCAACGGGTGTTTACCAACGGTTTTCTAAAACTGTTGGGCTTGAAGGATTAAGAAAGCCTTTCCCAACAGTTCATTGAAACCGTTGGGAAAAGCCTCCCCTTTGCCAACGGTTTGAAGAAACTGTTGGTAAAAGGGTGTGTTAATCACCTTTTGCCAACGGTTCAAAGAACCATTGGGAAAGGGTCACCCCTTTGCCAACGGTTTCCTCAAACTGTTGGAAAAGGGGTCCTTATCATCTCTTTCCCAACGGTTTTTTAAAACCGTTGGGAATTATTTCCCCTAAATCCAGCCGCGAGGCTGCTCTCCCCCATTCGCACAGAACCTAATTTCATCCACTCCACCGCTCTCCTCTCGCGAAATCCCCTATCCAAAGAGGTGAAATCCATCTTAAATCAGGTATCTTTTCATTTATACACATATACTTCCTTATTTTTATTGTTATTGCTATAGTATTTTATTTTTAAGTTATCAATCCACCTCCAGCTCTCTGCTGCTTTCCAAATCCCCCATCCGAATAGGTGAAAACCCATTTGAATCATCTCAAATCAATTAATTTTTTCTTTATACACAAATGGTACCTTGTTTTTATTGTTATTGATCTAATATTTTAGTTTTAAGTTTGGATTTTGATTTGATTTCACCGTGTAAAATAGGGAAATGAATAAATATTTTGTTAATTAATTAGTTTCCCCTGGAATATCAGTTGTGTTATAAAATCCATGCTAAATAAAGGGGTAATTTAATAAAAGACCTTGAATAAATAAATTGTGGAAGTTGGGGTATGTTGCCTCTATGAGAGGTTTTTTGTTGTGTTTCATTGTATGTTGTAGGCTGTTTTATGGGGATTGAGGTGACCAGTTGGGCTTTGTGATATGTGGGGTTGTAATGTGATGGTTAGTGGGCATGGATGTGTCATGTGAAGTTGTATGATAGTGATGATGTGTGGTGGTGTTGTGTCATGTGGAGGTGTTGTGTGATGAAGTTGTGGTGTATAATGTGGTACGGTGGTTTTGGTTGTGCGGTGGTTTGTGATGTGCAATATTTTTATTGTGATATGTGGTTGTTTTGGTGAGATGGTTGGTCGATGTAACATGGTGTCGATGGTTATTGTGATATGGTGAGTTGTTGTGTGGTGGTTTTATTAGTTTCCTAGTTATCTATGGAATAAATTATGCTGTTAAAACAAAAAAACAAGATATTAAATAAATGAGATGGAATAGAAATGGATGTGTGGTAAATGGATTTAATTAATTTAACATTAAATGAATGGACAATGTAAGTGTGAATGAAGTGGCTTATAAATGAATGTGAGAAATGCTATGCGTCTTGTGTGGTGGTGGTGTGGTTTATGTGTTTTATGGTAGTAGTGAAGTGTGTGATTATGTAGTTAATGTGAACCCATAGGTTGAGTATTTTGTGCTATCTATATATCATGTATTTTTATGTTATTTCTACACATTCCAGGGGGGTGGTATGTCTAGGTGGTGGTGGTGGGGTTGCAGGGGAGGGGGTGTGGGCTGTTTGGGAGGGTGGGCGGGGCTATCCAGGGGGTACGGGGTATCCAGGGGGGTACGGGGGTGGGCGGGATGTCCACAAGGGTGGACGGGCTGTCCACGGGGGTGGTCGGGCTGTCAAAGAGGGGTGGGCGGGCTGTCCATGGGGGGTGGGTGGGCTGGTCACTGGGGGTAGGGGTGTCCAGGGGGGTGGGCGAGCTATCCAAGGGGGTGGGGGGCTGTCCATAGGGAGAAGGGGTATCGAGGGGGGTGGGTGGGCTGTCCACGGGGGTGGTTGGGCTATCTAGGGGGTAGGGGGTGTCCACGGGGGTGGGAGGGGCTGTCCAGGGGGTGTGAGCTGTCTTGGGGGTCTGGGTGGGGTGTCCTGGTGGGGGAGGGTGTGTGGGGTGTCCAGGTGGGGTGGTATGTCTAGGTGGTGGTGGTGGGGTTGCAGGGAAGGGGGTGTGGGCTGTTTGGGAGGGTGGGCGGGGCTATCCAGGGGGTACGGGGTGTCCAGCGGGGTACGGGGGTGGGTGGGCTGTCCACAAGGGTGGACGGGCTATCCACGGGGGTGGTCGGGCTGTCAAGGAGGGGTGGGCGGGCTGTCCAGGGGGGTGGGTGGGCTGGCCACAGGGGGTAGGGGTGTCCAGGGGGGTGGGCGGGCTATCCAAGGGGGTGGGGGCTGTCCATAGGGAGAAGGGGTGTCGAGGGGGGTGGGTGGGCTGTCCACGGGGGTGGTTGGGCTGTCTAGGGGGTAGGGGGCGTCCACGGGGGTGGGTGGGTTGCCCACGGGCGTCTGCGGGGCTGTCCACGAGGGTGGGAAAGGCTGTCCATGGGGGTGGGAGGGGCTGTCCAGGGGGTCTGGGCTGTCCTGGGGGTCTGGGTGGGGTGTCCTGGTGGGGGAGGGGTGTGTGGGGTGTCCAGGGGGGTTGGTATGTCTAGGTGGTGGTGGTGGGGTTGCAGGGGAGGGGGTGTGGGCTGTTTGGGAGGGTGGGCGGGGCTATCCCGGGGGGGTACGGGGTGTCCAGGGGGGTACGGGGGTGGGCGGGCTGTCCACAAGGGTGGACGGGCTGTCCATGGGGGTGGTCGGGCTGTCCACGAGGGGTGGGAGGGCTGTCCAGGGGGTGGGTGGGCTGGCCACAGGGGGTAGGGGTGTCCAGGGGGGTGGGCGGGCTATGAATTTGACCGTTTGACGCCCGTTTTGGCCGTTTATGACACCAGAACTACGTTGTCGGTCACTGCGGGCACACGGCACATCCGATTGACATGCCGTCTACTCGACCACTTCAGAAATCACTCACCCGTATTTGTCGTCTGATTTCAGGCCATTCCGAAATCGTTCGGCCCATTTGGACCACCCTCACGCGCGTTTACGAAGCGCGCGCATCACTTAAAACCCGAATATTGAGCCGTACCGAGCAAACCACACGTCCGATTGATGTGTCGTCTGCGCGTACACGTCACGAATAATAATTAGAATGTTTCACGGTGGTTTTAGCTCAATATGAGGTCGTCCGCTATGAATTTGACCGTTGGACGCCCGTTTTGGCCGTTTATGACACCAGAACTGCGTTGTCGGTCACCGCAGGCACACGACACGTCCGATTGAAATGCCGTCTGCTCGACCACTTCAGAAATAACTGTCCCGTAATTTTCGTCTGATTTCAGGCCATTCCGACTTTGTTCGGCCCGTTTGGACCCCCCTCACGCGCGTTTACGAAGCGCGCGCATCACTTAAAACAGCAATATTGAGCAGTACCGCGCAAACCGCACATCCGATTGACGTGCCGTCTGCGCGTACACGTCACGAATAATAATTAGAATGTTGCACGGTGGTTTCAGGTCAATCCGAGGTCGTCCGCTATGAATTTGACGGTTGGACGCCCGTTTTGGCCGTTTATGACACCAGAACTGCGTTGTCGGTCACCGCGGCCCCACGGTAGGTCCGATTGACATGCCGTCTGCTCGACCACTTCATAAATCACTCACCTGTATTTGTCGTCTGATTTCAGGCCATTCTGAAATTGTTCGGCCCGTTTGGACCACCCTCACGCCCATTTACGAAGCGCGCGCATCACTTAAAACACAAATATTGAGTCGTACCGCGCAAACTGCACGTCCGATTGACGTGCCGTCTGCGCGTACACGTCACGAATAATAATTAGAACGTTTCACGGTGGTTTCAGCTCAATCCAAGGTCGTCCGCTATGAATTTAACCGTTTGAAGCCCGTTTTGGCCGTTTGTGACACCAGAACTGCGTTGTCGGTCACCGCGGGCACACAGCACGTCCAATTGACGTGCCGTCTGCTCGACCACTTCAGAAATCACTCACCCGTAATTGTCGTCTGATTTCAGGTCTTTCCGACTTCGTTCGGCCCGTTTGGACCCCCCTCACGCGCGTTTATGAAGCGCGTGCATCACTTAAAATACGAATATTGAGCCGTACCGCGCAAACCGCACGTCCGATTGACGTGCCGTCTACGCGTACACATGACGAATAATAATTAGAATATTGCACGGTGGTTTCAGCTCAATCTGAGTTCGTCCTCTATGAATTCGACCGTTGGACGCCCGTTTTGGCCGTTTAGGACACCAGAACTGCGTTGTCGGTCACCGCGGGCACACAGCACGTCCGATTGACGTGCCGTCTGCTTGAACACTTCAGAAATCACTCACCCATATTTTTCGTCTGATTTCAGGCCATTACGACTTTGTTCGGCCCATTTGGACCCCCCTCACGCGCGTTTACGAAGCGCGCACATCACTTAAAACACGAATATTGATCCGTACCGCGCAAACCGCACGTCCGATTGGCGTGATGTCTGCAGGTAGACGTCACGAATAATAATTAGAAAGTTTCACGGTGTTTTTAGGTCAATCTGAGGTCGTCCGCTATGAATTTGACCATTGGACGCCCGTTTTGGCCGTTTATGACACCAGAACTGCGTTGTCGGTCACCGCGGGCACACGGCATGTCCGATTGACGTGCCGTCTTCTCGACCACTTCAGAAATGACTCACCCGTATTTTTCGTCTGATTTCAGGCCATTCCGACATCGTTTGGCCCGTTTGGACCCCCCTCACGCGCGTTTACGAAGCGCGTGCATCACTTAAAACACGAATATTGAGACGTATCGCGCAAACCGCACGTCTGATTGGCGTGATGTCTGTGCGTACACGTCACGAATAATAATTAGAATGTTTCATGGTGTTTTCAGGTCAATCCGAGGTCGTCCGCTATAAATTTGACCGTTTGACGCCCGTTTTGGCCGTTTATGACACCAGAACTGCATTGTCGGTCACCGCGGGCACACGGCACGTCCGATTGACGTGCCGTCTGCTCGACCACTTCATAAATAACTCGCCCGTATTTGTCGTCTGATTTCAGGCCATTCTGAAATCATTCGGCCCGTTTGGACCACCCTCACGCGTGTTTACGAAACACGCGCATCACATAAAACACGAATATTGAGCCTTACCGCGCAAACCGCACGTCCGATTGACGTTCCGTCTGCGCGTACACATCACGAATAATAATTAGAATGTTTCACGGGGGTTTCAGCTCAATCCGAGGTCGTCCGCTATGAATTTGACCGTTTGACGCCCGTTTTGGCCGTTTGTGACACCAGAACTGCGTTGTCAGTCACCGCGGGCACATGGCACATCCAATTGACGTGTCATCTGCTTGACCACTTCATAAATCACTCACCCGTATTTTTCGTCTGATTTCAGTCCATTCCGACTTCGTTTGGCCCATTTGGACCCCCCCCCCCCCTCACAGGCGTTTACGAAGCGTGCGCATCACTTAAAATACGAATATTGAGCCGTACTGCGCAAACCGCACGTCCGATTGACGTACCGTCTGCGCGTACACATCACGAATAATAATTAGAATGTTTCACGGTGGTTTCAGCTCAATCTGAGGTCGTCTGCTAGGAATTTGACCGTTGGACGCCCGTTTTGACCGTTTATGACACCAGAACTGCGTTGTCGGTCACCGCGGGCACACGGCACGTCCGTTTGACGTTCCGTCTGCTCGACCACTTCATAAATCACTCTCCCGTATTTTTCGTCTGATTTCAGGCCATTCCGACTTCGTTCGGCCCATTTGGACCCCCCTCACGCGCGTTTACGAAGCGCGCACATCACTTAAAACACGAATATTGAGTCGTACCGCGCAAACCGCACGTCCGATTGACGTGCCATCTGTGCGTACACGTCACGAATAATAATTAGAATGTTGCACGGTGGTTTTAGATCAATCCGGAGACATGGTGTGGCCGGCACCACTCAAAGTGTCCGTCTTTTGTTTCAAAAGGACGTCATTTTAAGTGAAAAGCATCAACTGACATACGGAAAACTGACCAAACGCATTCCGAATCTGTTGATAATTTATCCCAACAATCCATGGGTCATATGTGACGTGTACGAGCCAACCTGGGATGAATCTGAGTCGCGGTGTGGCCAGGATATGTCTAAGTGACTCCCTTTTGTTTAAAATGGACACCATTTTAAGTACATACGGAAAAACGACCAAACGGATTCGGTTTCCGTTGAAACTTTAGGAGAACGATCCATGGGTCTTATGTGACGTGTAAGAATCATCCCCGCTTCAATCCGACATGCGGTGCGGCTAACACCACTCAAAGTGCCCGTCTTTTGTTTCAAAAGGACGTCATTTTATGTGAAAGGCATCAACTGACATACGGAAGAACGACCAAACGCATTCGGATTCTATCGATACTTTAGCACAACAATCCATGAGTCATATGTGACGTGTAAAAGTCAACCCCGTCTTAATCCGAGATGCGGTGTGGCCGACACCGCTCTAACTTTGTCTCTTTTGTTTAAAATGGACATGGTTATAAATGAAAAGAACAACTGGCATACGGAAAACCGACCAAACGCATTCGTAATCTTTTTATAATTCATCACAACGATCCATGGGTCATAAGTGACATGTACGAGCCAACCCGGGATGAATCTGAGTCGCGGTGTGGTCAGGATTAGTCTAAGTGTCACTCTTTTGTTTAAAATGGACAACATTTTAAGTACATATGGAAAACCGACCAAACACATTCGGTTTCCATTTAAACTTTAGGAGAACGATCCATAGGTCATATGTGACGTGTACAAATCAACCCCACCTCAATTGGAGACGCAGTGTGGTTGGCACCACTCATAGTGTCCATCTTTTGTTTCAAAAGGACATCATTTTAAGAGAAAAACATCAACTGGCATACGGAAAACCGACCAAACGTATTCGGATTGTGTCGATACTTTAGCACAACGATACATGGGTCAAATGTGACGTGTACGAGTCAACCCCGCCTCAATCTGAGGTGCGGTGTGGCCGGTATCACTTCAGGTGTATGTATTTTGTTTAAAATGGACATCATTTGAGGTAAAAATATATGGTACAGAAAAAACCGATCAAATTATGAATTGAATTTCAGATTCCACATATAATTGTCATCTAAATTTTAAAATGAATTTAAATGAATTATGTATGTTTATAATTATGTTGTGAATGCTACTTTAATTATGGATGTGTATATTTTCAGGATGCATTATATGTGTTGGTTGGTTGGTTTTCGTTATTTGTATGTGTTGGTTTGTTCTCTATATGTATGCATTATATGTGTTACAGGTACAATAATTGGATTGAAAAATTAATTGAAAACGAGGGCATAATTGGATTGAAAATTGAATTGAAACCGAGGGTTAATGCCCAAAAACCAGACCTGTTGTGCAAATTTTAGGCTGCTGTGCAATTTGCACAGCAAAGCCTATGCCAACGGTTTTCAAACCGTTGGCATAGGCTCAATGTAGCTGTTTTTACCAACGGTTTCAAACCGTTGGGATACCCTGTTGCATGGTTGTTTTTACCCACGGTTCTATGAACCGTTGGTAAAAACCTTTCCCAACGGTTTGTAAACCGTTGGGAAAGAAAATTATCTGTTGATTTACCAACGGGCCAAACCGTTGGGAAAGGCCTTTCCCAACGGTTTGGCAGAACCGTTGGGATAGGTTGATTTTTTCTGACCTATCCCAACGGTTCTGTGTAAACCGTTTAGAAAAGCCTTTCCCAGTGACTTACTTCCCCACGGTTTGCATAACCGTTGGTATAACATATACCAACGGTTCTGCAGCCTTTCCCAACGGTTCTAAACTGTTGGGAAATGCTGGATTTCCAGTAGTGATATATAATAGAAGTTGTAGTGTTGAAATATGGTATATTATATTATGTAGTATTTTTTTAGGATATTTTCACCCTTATCAATGTAGATCAAAACCTTATGAACCTATTTTAACATAACCTGAAGTAATTGTTTCTCTATAAATTAAGGTCAACAAATTAGTTGAAATTATTACAAATAAATAATTATGATGAACCATAATGTAGAATCAATTTTATCAAACTCAAATCACATTAGTGGAAAAAAATTAATTTAATATCAAACCGATAGAATGCAATGAAATTTTTTTTTCCAGAAGTAATGCCACTTTAATAATAGGATATTTTTATACCCAAATATTCATATGTTTGATTCAAATATATATACTAATATTTTAAATGTTAAAAATAAAAAAAAACTCACCTTTAAAAAAATTTTAAATCTAAATTTTAAAATTTCAATTCATTAAAATACAATACATTTTAAAATAAACCATAATTTTTCACTATATATTTTAAAAATAATGTTTTTTAGAAAATCCTAAAAAATTTGACCTTGCATATTTTTGAATAATGATTTCTAATATTATATCAATTTTTTAAAATTATAATTTTAAAATTTGTAAAATAATATTTAAAATAAAACCATATAAAATATGCAAACCAATTTAGTAGAATAAAACTAGTTAAATTTTTATTGGAAAATTACAGAATATTAATATTTTGAATATAAATCTATAAAAACAAATTTAAAAAATATTAAAAATACATAAAGATGACTTATTTTAATATTAAATTGGTTTTAATATTTTTTTGAGGTTATTTTTCTCGTGGTTCCTTCTTACAGCAGCTTCTCTATTTCCTTTGCGAAAAATGATTCTAAACAGACATAGATTAGATTATGTAACATGGAAATAATAAATAGCTATCTCATGATAAATATAAATTATAATATATCAAGGTTACGTACATAAATTATCATAACCTCTAAAGTTACCAAAAATCTACTATGATACCAAATATAAGTCCCCAATATGTTTTTATCCAATAATTTTTTTAAATAGGAATTCATTTTCATGCATTTATAAATACCATTCTGAGTTTATAGTTTTAGAGAATATGGTCATAAATCATAAATAAAAAAATCATTACAATATAAACACATCAACTTACATTCCATTTTTCATAATAAAATACTTTCAAAATAAAGAATGTATCCTTTCTATGAAATATCCTCACAATTTTTGACCTTACATCATCGTTGTTCCTACTCATCCTTAAAATAATATAAAGAAAACATTAAAACATGGTTTGAGAAAAAAAATATATGTAAGGAACATATAAAAATGTGGACTGAAACCATTTAGTACATTTCAAAAACTAATAGATCAGAAAAGAGTTTTTTCTTTTAACATAATAAAAATTGAGCACAAAAAATTCATTTACATAGATATAAAATAAGAATCAGTTCCAAAATTAAAAAAAACACTTTCTAAAAAAATAATGGTAAAATAAAAATCATGATGGTTTATTAAAAAATTTGAGAACCCATGAAAATTATTTTTATAAAAATATAAATTTTACCCTAAATAAAAATAATCAATATTTTAAACAATTGATCATTGACATACCTTATGAAAAAAAATATTTCCCTGAAATTTCATTTTAATGCATTGAAAATACATGTTGGTTCCTTGGATCATTGTCTCTATAGAACCCATATAAGAAACTTTATAATAACCCAAAAAAATTGAATAACCTACTTGGATAATTCAATAATAATTTTATAAAGAACATAATGATTTTACACTGCATTAGAAAAATATATCAGGTTCATACATCATCAAAAATAATTTCAAGGATGATCACATACATGAAACACAAAAAAATACTATATTATATTTCCAATATCAAACTCATAAAAATATACTTATGAACAAATAAGAAAATAATTTTTATATAATCATATATCTCTTTTATATAAACCCACATTTTAAAAGTAAGATACATAGAAAAAATGGAATAAGGGTTTTTCATTAAAGAATTAATGAAATTTTTTAATGTAAGAAATTATAAAAAATTGGTAATGGTAGTAAAAAACCCCATTGATATCATAAATGTTAAATATAATTCCTCCTAAACTATTTATAAATGTCAAACATTCCATATTAAATGTACAAAAAAATTCCATTCAATTGCATTTGTAAGGAAGTCAAAGGAGGGGTAGAATTACCTTTTTAATTCATTTATTTAAATATTTATTCTTCCATCAAACAAAATTCATGTGGAGATACATTATTAAAAATAAATATTCAATGATTTTGGTAACTAAATTTTATGATAGATATCACTTACCTAAATTTTGAATTATCACATACATTTTTTATATTCCTTGATAATAAATATATCTTAATAATATACCTTACATAGAATATTTTTTAAGCTAATTATAATTATATTTTGATTTTTTTCACATGTTATAATATAATACTTATTCCCTTATTTATTAATTTTACCTCATACATTTTGGGCATATTTAGGTCATAAGTCCAAAAATTCTTCAACATGTTAAGTATAGTCCACTGAATCCTTATTATATCATTTAAAAAATAATAATGATATTTTAATTATAATTTTTGTAAATTATTTATACTTTTATATTAAACTATATTTTTTTATGGAAAATGATATACATTACAACACGGGGATGATACTCTTTAAAATTATATGAGTAACATTTCATTTTTTCCAAAAACATAAGGGAATGAAAGTATGTATTATTTTATATTCATAAATGAAAATTAAATAATTAATATCATGTTTCATATTTAAATAAACATGTATATGTAAACCTTGTTTGTTGGTGATGAGTATTATAATATATTAGTTTGTGAGGTGGTAGTCTGCATGTACACACAAGCATTGTTTTCGTTTCTCAATGGATGGTAAATAAAAAATTAATAATGTTTATATACCGTTAAACAGGGAAATTTATATCATATATATCGTGAAATTTTTTTTCATATGTTATTATGAATATCCATTAGTGTCAGTGATAAAAAATAGAATAATTTTTCTCTTGTGAAGGATGTGTTCATTTAATCATGAATGATATGTTCATTTTACATTATATAAATAAGGTGAGGGAAAGGGTTATACCATAAATATAATGATATTTTTGTAACACCTCAAAATTATAAAATAAAAAAATATTTTGTTGATAGTGTATGTACCATGTATTGTCGATCTTAAACAACACAGAAAAATATATTTCTTTAAATTTCATCTCTTGGATTGCATAAATAATAAGAAATCCCAAGAAAAAATGAACAGTGATATATAATACCCCTATAACCTAGCAGTTAAATGGGAGTAAATGAGTAGTAATAACAAAATTATTAAAATTATATTTTTTAAATAATTAATTAAATTAAATTTTATCTATTTATTCGAAATAAAACAATGATCTTTTAATGGATAATGAAATGTTTTTTTGAAAAAACCTTATTTATAAAAGAGGGTTTAGTTCATATTTCGACACACAATTTAAAATTTCTTTTTTACAAATATTAAAAATTTATTTTAAAAAAAGTAATTAATTTTATAATTCATCATATCAATATTATCATGTGGATAATTTTTGGGAATTTTATTTAAAGATTCATTTTTTTAAGAATAGGGAATATAGATTATTCTAATTAAAAACTATCTTTTCATTTCAATATTTAATAATAATAAAATATATTTTAAATTTATATTAAAGTAAAATCAGTTCTATTATATATCAGTTAATTTAATTTAGGTCATTGGAATAATTTTTTTTTATTTTTTAGATGAAAACATTGTAATATTCTGAACATTCTCCCTCTAAAATATTCATTCTCGTTATGTCAGCTGGATAAATTTTAAACTAAAAGTTTCCACATTATGGAATGGAATTCTACCTAAAATATTTTTAGTCATAATAATTTATATTATATTATATAGTTATTTTAATGTCTGAAAGAAATAAAAATTGAATCTACTAAAAAATTAGTTATCTCTATTAATGTAAATATTGATTTATGAGGGGTTAAAATACAAATATAAGTGTTTAAATCACATAAAAATGTGAATAAATTATTTTTTATTGAAATATTTCATCACTATAAATATTTAGACTCTACAATACACTATTTTTTCCAATTACTCATTTGTAAAACAAGAGTACATTTTTTTGTTCTCAAAATTTACCAGTAACAAACTCACCTCACTTCTAAAAGAACATCAGATTTCATGTCTTCAACATACAATAAAACAATTTTATTTTAGTGAATACTTGAAAACATTACATCCCATATTCACATAAATCATTTTAAAATCCTATTTTGGACATTAATCTGACATTTGAAGGATTATGGGGAAAGTATAAATTGTTTACGCAAAGAAGATAAAATGATATTCAATGACCATTTTTATCTTAATTCATCCTCCGCCAACATAAATTCTTATAGAACCATGTTGATATAAAAAACTCATTATATTAAAAATATAGTTATATTTGATAAAAATTTATTTACCTAAAAACATCCCTACTTCCATTAAATGGGTTACAAAATCATCATCTGTGTGTACGGAAAAATATGTTATTGTGAACCGATGTCATTTGTTTTTCCATTAACAAATCACACAATTGGGTATGATGAATGAATTTTAATATATATATATATATGATGGTTATAACATAATTATAACTCATGGGTCATTATTATATATATTATATATTACTTTTAATTCCATAAGTGATACTATAACATCGCTTGTGTCTAAGGAAGGCTACAACATAATGAATCGATGCAATTCTTCTTTCATGAAATATTTTTGTGGAATGTAATAAATATAATATTAATAAAAATATGTAATATAAATGAAATTATTATTATATTAATTACATAATTATCATTCTTAAAAGGTTTTAAAACATTTTATTTCTTTTCTATTCACTCACTTAAAGATGATAACATCATTCATGTACGTGTGGACTACCACCTTCATTAAGAAATGTGACTCTATTTTTATAACCACAACACTTGGATGATATATATAGATATATTTATATTTAAGGAAATATTATTTTTATATGATATTATTACAATTATGTAATTAAAATATATTACTTAACTTATTCCATAATTATCATTGAATAATGGAAACGTTACTCATATGTATGTATGGCATGCAGTCTCAATGACTGTAACATTGTTGATTTTTCATAACCATCATTTATGATAGATTTTAAAAGTATAATTGATCTCAAAATGTGATAACTATTTTATTATTATTATTATTTATATTTTTGAAAAATATATAAATCACAAGAACTCGGCCCTTCATAGAAAATCATTAATGAGAGAACAAGGCAACTAACACCTAAAACAATGAATATACTGAAAGATTACAAAGAAATGGGCAATTATTTTCTATGAATGGATCATATATGATTTTATAAATATTAAAAAAAGTACTATTATATGGTAATAAAATTTTAATTACCTGTATATAGGAGTTTAATGAATGTTCCACAAAAAATAAGCCTGAGGTAAGGGACTTCATCATAATTTCCCTTCAATGAGGCATATTGTAAGGTTATGCACATAAATTATTTTATTTGGTTTATATCCATCCAATTTGATATTTAATATCATGATTCATTAATAATTTATGTTATTTTAATTGAAAATATGAATTTTTTTTATCTATGAGGATTTTACTAGAAAAATACCAAATGGTAAAAGGTATTTCACAATCTCACTTACTTTTGGTATTTTTAAAATTCTCTTGAAGCAATAAATTTATTTTGATTATTTTTCATTGTAAATAAAATTTATATTAAATATAAATATTATTATATGATGTATATGAATATTTAATATGTTGTACACCATTTGTTTCAAATATTGTTTACTCTTAATGTTATTTTATTAATTGGGGAAATACTGATAGTCCATATTTTTTAGACAATGCAAATATTATATATGAAGACACATTGATTAAGAATTATAGAAATTATTTAATATATGAAAAATTATTTGGACATATAGACCTGGGTGGGACCCAATATAAATATCCACTTGAAGTATCAACATGTCTCCTAAGGCAAATTATTTGGCTAAACAAAATGATTTTGTACTCAGTAGTTTTTAAATTATTTTTTTATATCTGATTAATTTGTACCTGGTAATTTTAGAATGTATTGTTGTCACATTTATGACATATTTTAAAGGTATTTTTCATTTAATTACAATTTGTGGTTTGTTTTTTCTGTTTACACATGTTGTTTGGGGGGAAAGGGTGTGTTCTCATGATTTGGGCCAAACTGTGAGCCCATTTCATGTTTTAAAAAAAATAACTCCTTCATTTTTCAAAATTTCATAGACATTTAACTTTCCAATTAGAATCACATGTTATATTAAAACTACCATATCAATTTGGACCCCATATAAATCCATAATAATGATAGATTTTGGTTTTTTATTAAGGTATTGGTCCACCTGTATGCATATTTACTACATTAAAATATTTTTTTAGTTTTTCAATATCTAATTAATTTTTTTGTATTCTATGGTGATTCTAACACCCACTAGAATACAAAAACTAAGGCACCCCCATTATCTAATTTTCCTCTTTACAACTCATCTCCATCGTAGATTTGGGCAATCTTTCTTCGTCTTTCTTAAATCATCTAGATTTGAAGAGGTAAAATGTTTCTTTTATAACTCCTTCAATTTTCAAACTTTTCCCCCATTTCAGTATCCACTTCACCTACTAAGACATATTGGATGATCCCTACTAGTTTTGGTAGATTCAAGGTTCACCTATTGGTGGATTTGGGCCGATTCCTTTAAGATCCCTCAAATAACTGTGATTCCGTCCTTCTTCCTCCCATTTTCTTAGGGTTTCTCCCATCCTTTCAGGAATTTATAAATTTTACAGAAGTTAGGGATTGTACCTAGGGCTTATCCCTATGTCTATTTGGTTAATTCATGGCATCTTAGGATGGTTTTCACTCCCTTGTGGTGCAGTGGTGGTGTGATTGAAGTTTCGCACAACGGTTTGGGGTGTTTGACACAAATTATATGTGATTGAATGTGTAAGCATATTGGATTAGTTAGTTTTTATTGATTTATATTTTTATCATGATTCTATTCCATTGTGTTTGGTGTCAAAATTAAATTTAGTTTCATTTTTTAAGAGGTTTGTTTTTAAGTGGCATTGTTTTGTAAAAATTAATATTTTTAGAATGTATTCTAGGTTGTGTTCATTGGGGTTGTTTAATAATTTATGGAATAGTTTTATTAAATGATGTTATGGAGGAAAATTCTGGTTTGATGTGATATTATTATTATTTTGTCTTTTAAGAGGGGTTTTAGAAGGATTTTATGTGCACAACATGTTTATACTCCTTGGAAATGTTTTGTGAAGTTTTAAATGGTTTCTTGATTTATGTAAGAAGTGAAACTGTGTTTCCAAACTATTTTTTAGGAGTTTACTTTTGAAATCGTCAATAATAATGTGAATAGGTGGTCATTTTATGTGTTCTATCTTGGAATGGTTTTATAAAATCGTTTAAAGTATTGGTCGAAGCGTGAAAGAGGGGTGAAACATGTGGTGGACTGGTTTGGTGTCAGTTTCATTTCCAAAATGAATTTGAATGAAATAGGGGATCATGTGACATATTTGTGGTTTGTTTTTTTTTTGCGTTTTCCTTGGAAGTGGTATTTTCATGTGCAGGTTTTATTTCATGTCTTGTGTAACTTTATTGATCAAAAGAGGGAAAACCAAGGTATATAGGTGGGTGGACATCCACAAGTCTGTTGGTGATGCCATGGGGTATGGCCCCTGTTTCATGTAACATGTTTGACAATGAAAACCAAAACTAAATTATAATGATGATATTGTTGGGGGACCACTAGGATGGGGCTATGATCCCTACTGGGGGATCGTGTTCACGAGAATGGATATTTGTATGGTTACTTTCACCGAGTATGAGGTACCTAATACCCACATCAAGCTAGTGCCAATGGTTTTTTTCCCATTACTAGTGATCATTAGATATCTTATACCTACCATTGGTATATGGTATGTTTGGCTTGAGAAATTTAGTTTCTTTTTTATTCTATTTAAAAGTGTCGATTTCATTTAATGTATCCCACAAGAATGTTGTTTTTACTTAAAGTTGCATCTTTCAGAAATAGTTATTATCATTTATTGTTTACAAAGAATGCAAGAATTCATCCTATAATGAATATCACATGGAATACTTTTGTGTTGGAATACTACTGGGATTTGTATCACACCCTACATACACCCTTTGTTTTAAGTAGATGTGGTTATTTTGTCGTAGCTTTGAGTAAAACGATTAGTGCCAGTGGTTCGGGTTTCTAGCGGTCCTTCTTGGCGAAGTGTCATGGAGATGGATTGAGGGTGGTGCCCCTTTTCATGAGGTGGTTCTTAGGACACCCATTTTGAATTTTTCCATTTGTTTTAGTCTTTGAGTTTTTTTATAGATTATGTAATTCAATTATTAATTTTTGTAAATGATGTTTTGGCATGAAAAATCTAGATTTGGTTTATTGGATTCGTTTGTTGGTTTATGTTTACAAACTTGGTTAAATCATTCCCCAATTTCAGTTTTGATACTCGGGCACTTTTTCCATCCCATGGGGATCAGGAACACCCTTCAAGAATTATCAAAGTCGGGGTTTAGTGCATGTTTTGATGGCGTCCATATTTTTTTCGTGACCAAATTTTATTAAAGGCAGTTCACTATCTTGGGTAACACTATTTGGGGAAGATCCTGGATAGTTTAGGGTTAGTATTTTTGGGACATTTCATTTTTATTACGAGTAGGGTGTTTGGCTAGCACACCTTGAGACATGATTCACGTTGCCAAGGGAATTCATGTTTTATCGGGGGACTTTGGTTTTCTTGGTTTGATGATGATTAGGGGAAATGAAAAAAGAGTTAGGTTAATGGTCTTTGTGAGGTCGAAGGTCCTGGAATGCTAGGTGGATTCAGGGATATTTCCCTAGAACAGTCTCCATGATGGTAAAGTGATTGGAAAAAAGGCCACCAACCATTTTTCCAAGTCACCCACTGAAACAGCTTTCCTCTTGCATTTTCTTGTGTCCTTCAGTTTTGGAATCTTGTAAATTGGGTTTAAAGAAAAAATTACTCGGTCATAAGAAGGGTAATGTTTTTGAGAATTGATTTTCTAATAAATATTGAGTGGATTGATTTTTGAAATGGTGGAACTGAATTTTAAGAATTTTTTTAAATGGTAAATGTTCTATTTAAACTCTTCTGAAAGGATAAATTATGTCAAATTGTATTTTTAAAATCTTTTTCAAAAGGAACATTATGAATTATTTAAAAATTGTTTTGAATGGAATAAAGTGTTTTTGAATTATGTTGTAGAGTTTAGAAATGTATTTTTGATTTCGTAACTAGTATGAATTTGAAAAGTTTTAGGAATAATTGGAACCTTTTTTTCAATAAGAAGAGTTTATTTTTTCAATGAATGGGTGTTGATCAATTATTGTTTTTCATAAAATCCAATGTTTTTTAAAGGGGTTGAGATGTTTTCAAATTCATGTGAATAGCATGAAATTTAGTTTTTATTAGAATGATTGTGCCTTTCTAAAAAGTTTTGAAAGATATAAATTGGGTTTTGATTTCGTGGTTAGTGGTCTTGAGAAAAATGAAGTATTTGTTGAATTTTTTGTTTTGGAAAATGGGAATGAATTTTTGTTTTAACCTTTGGTATTTCCATTGGAGACCAAATACATGGAGTTATATGGAATGATTGATGGATAATGGCCTAAATGGATGAGTGCCAGGATGGATATGAGGAGGGTGTATGTTGTGGCACGGAAACATGCATGTGTGAGGCCCATGGGAAATAATTGGGGGATGTGATAACCACCAACACATTTATTTTCAATGAAGTTACTTCTTTTAATGGAAAACATTATGTATTGATGATCAGTTTGGGTGGGGTGTCTTTTGTGTTTTTCGAAATGTTGTTGTTATGGGATGTTTGATTCTAAGTGCCCCACTTGTTGAATGATGCTTTGAGATTGTGTATGGTTAAAAAGTTGGGTTAAAGGGATTTTTAGTGGTTCCTTTTGAGAAATGTTGCGGGAATCCTTTATGGTGGTTCCCCTCATGTGTCAGGTTTTGGTTTGTGTGACGTTTTTACTAATGTACTATCTAGGTTGGGTCTTTTTGTTCTCTAATTGGATAAGGTACAACACCATTAAAAGTTAATTCCTGACTGAAGTGTATCCAAGATTGTTTATCCATTTCAAAATCCTCTATTTTATCAATATAATGAATTTCTTCTCATGTTTTGGAGATTGAGTATACCCCCTTTACCTTTCCATGTTTTGGGTATCCACTTATTACGGGAGAGTGGTTGTGGAAGGTTGATAGAGACCATAGTTCCTTAATTTACCTGATTTTCCAAAGGTTAAAGAGGTTCAGGTGTGTCTGTGTAAGATGTTTTCTAATAGGGCCCATGGGTATATTGTCAGTCTAGTCAAAGGAAGAGTTCATGTTAGTTCATTAGTGTAAAAAATCAGGCTGATTGAGACTATTACGGATGCTTTCATGAATCGTGTGTTGTTTTGGACTCAGCATAAGGTCCTTATCCATGTTCTATTTCTATTTTACACAATGTTCATGTTTGGAGATACCTTATGATTTTGTGTTCTCTTCTGACTTTAAAGGTTAATGTTGTAGAATCATCTAAGAGTCTATTTTTTGCAGGAAGTGTGTCTCCCTTTAGAAAATCCCAACATCCTATGTTTCGAAGAATGTGTTTCCATTTTTCCTTTCTCCATCAATTCATCATCTAAAGAACTAAGGGGTGATGTGTGTGGATCTTCTAATCCTTTATTTTAACAAAATGCTAGGTTTTGGTAATGTGAGTTTTGGAGTGTGATATGTCTTGGTAAACCCATGTCGGATTATGGTGTAGATTTTTGTAGCACTAGAAGAAGAAGTTCCATTTGGGGGATTCAAAAGCATGACTTTGAGGACGAAGATTCTTCAATCATATCAGCTTTATCCATAGATCCCAGAGTGAAGCTGGTGCCGAGTTAGGGGAAATCCCAGGTTCTTTCAACCCTTTGGTCAATGTCCTATCCTCAGTATGAAATATGGGAATAGTTTACACCTCTAGTGCTGTAGTCTTGTTATTGCTATTCTCATTCAGTGATAGAGGTGTGAGGACCTTGTTTTCTTATTATATCCTAATTTCATGTTATTCCCTTATGTTTCCTTTTAATTTTTAGAGAAAATGATAAATGTTGGTCTAGGTAGATTGAAGAGCACGGTTTTCACATGGTTAGTAGTAACTATTCCCCAACATAAAAAACTGAGTGATATGAGATAGTACCTACCGCAAGGTATTATCACAACTGTGCCCCTCGGATGTGTACCTCAGACCATGTAATCATGATAATCCTCCCCTTTGAATAGAATTATCTGCACGGTTACTACACGTTTTCCCAAAACATGCAAACTAACTGTGCAGTCGTGCCAAATCATTAAATTTTGGGGTCCATTTGTGTCGTCTCATGTTGGTCGGTTAAAATGGTTGGTTCTTATTGTGAGGAGACCCATTATGTGTCTCATGTATGTTCTTTGGGAAAAGTATAATGAATTTCTACCCCTTATGTGAGTATTCTGTTCGAGGCTCCCCCTGTTAGTGTCCTGATTCTGTCATGGAAAAAATTAGTTTCCCCTTATAGTGGGGAGTCTTTTTGTGTTTCCCCATAACAGTAACTAGGTTTTTTCCCTAGTTTTGGTATATAAATTGGTAGTCTCATTTGGAGTTATTCAAATTCCAACTTCCTCCTTGAGTAAATGTTGGGATTAAAGTGCACCTAATGGTTTTGTTGATATAAGACTGCGGTGACCTCGTTTGTTTTCATTGTTCATTCTAGGTAATTTGCTTGAGTCATTTTCAAATAGTTTATGAGGTGTTTTGTTTTTTTATTTTGTCTGAATATGTCTAATCATTTTAGGAAGTTGTTTATGTTTTGGTTTATGAGATTATTCATTCCATGATTGATCAATTGGAGGTGTTTTGGCCTTTCTGTTGGGTTTGGTTTTTGCTTTTAGCCTTGTTGTGGATTTCCAAGGGAGAAAAGTTTTATGGTGGGGAGATATGTCATATCCATGACATCTTTTAAATTTATTTTTCATTTAATTACTATTCTTGATTTTTTTGGGGGTTTCCCAAGTAGTTATAGAGAAAAGGGTGTGTTACCATGATTTGGGAAAAACCGTGAGCCCATTTCATGTTTTAAAAACAATTTTTGTTTTTTTTGTAACTCATTAAATTTTCAAAATTTTACACCCATTACACATCCCTATTGGAATCACCTTGTATATTAAAACAACCATATCAATTTGGACCCCATAGGAATCCATAATAATGATGGATTTGGGTTTTCTATTAAGGTATTGGGCCAGCCCATAAGACAATTTCCTATATTAAATAATTTTTTTAATTTTTCAATATATCATTTTTTTACTATTTTTTTGTTGATTCCACATCTCACTCAAAGGTAAAAACCTAAGGCACTCCCCCAGTATCTATTTTACCTCTTTGGAGCTAATATCTTCTTAGGATTAGGAATATTTTTCTTAGTCAGTCTCAAATCTCCTAAATTTGAATAGGTAAAATGTTTCTTTTATAAAACCTTCAATTTTTACTCTATACCCCCTTTTATGTCCCCACATGACTTAATAAGACTTATTAAATACTCCCAACTAGTTTGGGCTGCTTCAAGATTAAACTATTGGTGGATTTGGGCTGATTTCATCAACATCCCTCAAGTAAGTGGGTTTCCTTCCTACCTCCTCCCATTTTCTTATGGTTTGTCCCATATTTTCATGAAGTTATAAAGTTTCCAGATGTTAGGTTTCATACACAGGGTTTAACCTTCTGTATTTTTGGTGAAATAATTTGGTTTTAGGTTGGTTTTTGCTTCATTGTGGTGTGGTGGTGGTGCAATTGATGTTTCAGTGAATAGTTTTGAGTTTTTGGAACAAATGGTAGGTGATTCCCTGTGTAAGCATTAAGGGATGAGTTAGTTTTTCGGGATTTTTTTTAGAATGATTATCTTGAATTATGTTTGGTGAAAAAAAATATATTTGGTAGCATTTGTTTTGCGGTTGGTTTTTAAGTGGCATTTTTGTTCAAAAATGAATATTTTTTGTCTGTATTCCATGTTGTGTTCATTGGGGTTGTTTTATGATTTATGTAATAGTTTTATTAAATGATTTTAAGGCTAAAAATTGTGGTTTTATGTGATATTTCCATTCTTTTGGTCTTCATTGAGGGTTTCTGGAAGGAATTTATGTGCAAAACATGGTTACACTCTTTGGAATTGTTTTGGGATGGTTTTAAATGGTTTCTTGATTTATGTAAGAGGTGAAACTATGTTGCCAAACTGTTCTGGTAGGAGTGTAATTTTGAAATGGTATATTTTATTTTGAAAGATTTATTATGTTATGTGTACTATCTTTTAATGGTTTTATAATTTTTTAAGGGATTTTTTGAAGTGTGAAAGTGAGGTGAAACGTGTTGTGGGCTGTTTTTTTGTGAGAATGATTTCTAAAATGAGTTTGAATGAAAAAGGGGAACATGTGACATGTATTTGGGATTTTTGTGTGTGTGTGTTTATTGGAATTGGTATTTTTTAAGTTCAAATTGTATTTCATGGTTTGTGGCACTTGTTTTATCACATTATGGGAACCTGGGTATCTAGGTGGTGGACGTTTACTAGTAAGCTAGTAATCCCAGGGGGTTTGGAACATGTTTCATGTAGAATGATTGACAATGAAAACACTAACTAAACTATGATGATGTTGTTGTTGGGGGCCACAATGATATGGTTATGATCTCTACTAGTGGCATGGGTGTAGCAGAACTAATATTTTTATGGTTAATTTCACTTAGTATGAGGTACCTGGGACCCACAGTGAGCAAGTGCATATGGTTGTTTTCTCATTGCTAGTTCTCATTAGATATTTTATACATACTGTCGGTATACAGAATGTTTGGCTGGAGAAATTCAGTATATTTTCCATTATATTTAAATATTTGATTTCTTGTAATGTATCCCATTTGAAAGATGTTTTTGTTTGAAGTTGCATCTTATAGAAATTGTTACTAGAATTTCTAGTTTACAAAACTTGAATTCTTTTGTCCTATAATTACAATCACTTGGAATATTTTTTTGGTGGAATCCTATTGGGATATTTCTCCCACCCTACATACACCCTTTGGTGTAAGTAGACTTGGTTATTTTTTCATGGGTTTGGGTAAAGCATTTAGTGCCAGTGGTTCAGGTTTCTAGCAGAAATTCTTGGTGTAGTGTCGTGGAGATGACTAGAGGGTAGTGCCCCTTTCCATAAAGAGGTTCCTAGGATTTCCTTTTTGACTTTATTCCTTTGTTATAGTCTTTTAGTTATGTTCAAGATTATGTAATTGAATTATTAATTTTTTTAAAATATGTTTTGGTTTGAAAATTCCAATTTTGGTTCATTGGATTCATTTTTTGTTTTATGCTTATAATCATTGGTAAATAATTACCAAATTTTATCTTTGGATACCTGAAAACTTGTGCCAGCTAGTGGGGATCAGGAACGCCCTTCGGGCCTCATCACAGGCCAGGTTTTTTTTGGTTTTGATGGCTACCAGATTAATTTTGTGACACTTTTGAAAGTTCTTGACGGTAGTGATATAATGTGATATAGACATGAAATCACTTAATTAATAATTTCCTTCATTGATAAATTAGTTATTATTAATAACCAATATATTTTCTTTGATATTATCCAATGATGAATTTATTTCTCAATTAATTATTAAATAGCATGTGTTTTGAGTTATTTACCTTTCAATATTTATTAATCCTTATATTATAATTATAATCAATTTATATAAATGGAATTTTTGTTCAATGTTTTACCTTTATATTTTTATTATTCATATGGATTCATGATAGCTTCCACTATACTTAACCCTTACTTAGAATTTTTTCCCAACCTTATTTTGTTTCTTTTCCCCGAAATATGATGACAAATTCTAGGATTATGTTTTCATGGATGTAAATAATTTTGGTATGTTATGTATTATGTTTTATTTTCTATTACCTATGAAAAATGGGAATCATTTATCTTTGTTTTTCTCCAAAATTTATAAATCGGTTGATCCTTTAGTATATTCCCCATTGTATCTATTCAAATATAAAAAATGTAAAACATTGGCTCCGGATGACAGGGATCTGGGTCATTATAGTTAGTATCAAAAAAAACATTAGTTGAATCCTGAGGAACTAGATTATGGAAAACAAAATTTAGGTCATATAACCCTAAGATAGAATTTGAGGTTAACTATACAAGATGATCATATAGTATTTTTGTGGAATAGAATATGTGGTTTTTACTAGGAATATATCCATTTCTAGAAAATGAAAGATATGTTGGTTCATGGAATGAGGTTTGTAGTTGTAATTACCCAGAAAAGGAGACATTGTGATTGACCTGATAGTATTCTATTAAAACAAAACATGCCACACTGCACACTGGTTCTGACACGATCGGGTTATCATCATTTGATAAATAACATATTCATTATAAAATATTTTGATGGATTTGAAAATAATTTTTTCCCCAACGAAAACAAGTTTTGGATTCATAAATTTCTTATTTATGGTATGTGTTAAACAATCTATTGAAATATAAAATATTATTTAATATACATAATTTTATGAGATAAAAATGTATATAATTTTTATTATAAATTTAACCTCAAAGGAAAAAAGGGTTTCAATACTTATGGATAATGTCGACTTATCCCTGATAAGAAATCCAACACGATTGGTAATGGAACTGACCAAATTTTGGCTATACTAGTGTATCTTAATCGTGTTTTTTCATATATCCTTTTTGGGGTGGAGAAAATTTTCCCATGGTGATATTATCTTCTACTGGATCACAATATGTGATAACAACCCCATCATTCGGTGGGAATTCTAATCTAACAGTCAGAGGCCAATGTGTTAATTCTCTTGAAATGATATTTATTGCCTTGAGATGTAGAGAAAAATAAATAGGTTACAGTTTTCATTTATTTTATCAATGGTGATGTTGATCAATGGTGGATGTTGATCTAGAATGCCAAGGAGGATATGGAAATATAAATCATGAAAAAGAAATTTTTAAGGATTTTTTGTTTATAAATATTCCCTTTTTGAGAAACTAACTGAGATGAAGTGAATGTTTCTTGTATAAAATAAAAAGGAAGAATAAAATTTTATGGAGTATGAATATACCTTTATATATTTACCTAGTTATCTTATAGACTATATATGAAAAACAAATTTCAATGTTGAAAGTTTAAATGAAGTGCTTAATAAAATATTTTGAAGGGTTTTGGACTCTAAAAAAATTAGATGATGAAATATTTTTCTATTTTATTAATAAAGTGAAAGAATTATCGAAGTCATATGGATTTGAAGGTAAGAAATATAATAATATGATAGAAGATGAAAAAAATATAATTGGAATAAGGTAAATAAATATATTCTAAAAAGTGATAATTGTGGAAAGTAATACCCTGCTACGTTCTTGATGGGAATGAGAGACTACTACATGTGTAGAGGGAAAGATCAACATTATCATGATTTAATGGAAGAGAATGAAATTTACAGATGTATAATTATTCCACAGTAAGGTGTTGGGGAACGATATAAATGAATTCACTAATCTTTATAAGAATATACCTCTGATGAGATGAGAGATCAAGTTCATTCTTAGTGTATTGATAAAACTAAAATAGAATGATTAATGTTACTGTGTCTTTGGATCTATAAAATATTATTTAAATTTATTTTTTGATTATATTTTCTTTATAGTAATCGTGAGATGTATAATGATTGTAATGCAGTACAATTTCTAAAAGGATTTAAAATAATCTGTTAATGAGTACCAATAAAAGTGAATCAATTGAAAGATGATGTTTTTGTAAAACACAATATTAATGTAAGATGAACCTTATTATGTTCTCCATATTGAAATAATAATGAAAATGAAATTATTATGATAAATTATTGGTTAACATGGAATTGGTTACTGTTTTGATGGTTAATGTTATCTTTCTTAGAGTATACAACATGTTTATATCAATGGAATGTATTCGACAACCTGAGATTTTTTTATAAGTATGCATGTTTTTAGTATGGTTTAATAGTGATTAAGTTATTAAAATATTTGGATTGTGGAATAATATCAACCTTATATATTCTAGAGAATAAAATCTAAATTTAGTAACCTTCATTTAAAATTTGGTCAGACATATTTTCCATGATCCTTGTGGTCAACTATTTTTGGAAGGGAATAAGTTAAACTTTGGGTGTTTTTTTATAAATATTTCTCACAATTTTTTTTTTAGTAAATATATGAGGAATATATTTTTAGTATTTTATGGATCTTATGATCGTTTAAATGTTAATTTCATTTCTTCATTTGAATAAAAAATTCATTTTTCGATATTCATTTATTATAGTAAAAGATGATGTCAAAATTTATTGAAGCACAACCAATAGAATAAATTGTGCCTACAAAATATATTGTGCCTATAAAATAAGAACATTTTATGTAAAATTCTTCCTATAAAATAAATCATTTTATATGGAATAAATTGTTCCTATAAATTAAGAAAATTTTATATGATAAATTATGAGACATGGACCAGTGAGCTTAAAAACCCCATGATATATATATCATTAAGTTTAATCTATTTGATGACATGTGTTACAAGAAACACATAATCTAAATTAACTGTGATATCGAATACCAGTATAAACTTGTATTTATATTGGTGGATTCGAATATAACTAACTAAATAATGAAAATTATATATTTTATACATGTAAAAAGATCATTTGGTTATCTATTTACCATAAATAATAATAAAGATAATTTATAGGAGAAAGAAATATTTTTTAAAAACATATATTGGATCTACATGATAGTTTAATCACACCTTGTGCTTGTAATTTAAAAATTAATTCTTACTACATTTAGAAAATTTATATGAGAAAATAAAAAAAATTAGAATATGAAATTTTTTAGGGTGAATTTGGTGCACTCTTCTAAAAAAGATTAAATTTTATAACTAGTGAAATATACTAAATTTTAATTAAAAACAAAATTTTCAATTAAATTATTTATATTTTTTCAATTAGATATTGAGTTTATTTTTAATTATTTTTAAATAATTGTTTCCAATTATATATCTGTTATTCCATTTTATTTCATTGGAATTATTTTCATAATGATTTTTGATAAAGAAAACATTTAAAACATTGCATTATTTTCCCTTTCAAAACATTCGTACTCTTTACGTGTATGGGATAAATTTTAAATTAAAATTTTTGATCCTTATGAATAGAATTTCCAAAAATGTTTACCATATTTGGAATTAAAATAATTTATATAATCTAATTACATTAACATAATTTTTTAGTAAATTTAATTGTAAAAATAGTAAAATATAAATTATCATAATTAAGATAAATATTGCAATCAGCTCAAACTTTTCTTCCACAAATCTGTTGTTTATTTTGGTGTTTACTGCTGTAAGGGTTCTCACTTTCCCCTTAAAACTATTTAAAAACACAAAAGGTAATGTTGGATGGATAGTTAAGGTAAAATTGATTCACCAGGGGATGAACTAATATATGATGGCTCAAATGAGATAAATACTTTTCTAAAATATTTTTTATAAAAATATTTCTATCATATGAGATCTAATTATTGAGAATACTCCATACCGTTTTGGCACGTGAAAATTTTTTGTACAACTTTTTATTTTCAAATAGTATATGTGTGGCACTCACATCACCTATAAATGGCCACCCACTATCCTCTCCTCTTCATTCTGTAAAAACCTTTTGGTTAAAAAAATAATGACCCAAACCAAATAATAATTTCATCCCCTCATCATTTAAGCATTATTTTGGGATGAAATCTAGCTTTGGGGTTATTATTAGGCAGACCGATTGATTTTTTCTCAAAGAATAGGTAATGGTATTCTACATGAATTTTTATTTTATTTTTTCCTCCAACTTCGTAAATTATTATGGAACCCTGAACATATTATAAACTAATTGTATTACATATATATATATTTATTATAATTTAATTAACTACAAGAATCCACAATTCCATCAAATGGTTTAAAAAATCATCATTCATGTGTAGAACAGACTTACACCTTATGAATAGATGTCATTTCATTCCATTACCACTTCTCACTGTTGGGTTTCATTTACGATCAAAATTATAAATATGATATTTTTATGATAATTATTGATATAGTATCATTATATCATAAATACATTTTTAACTTCCATTCCATAGAAGATATAATAATGCTGATGTGATACATCTTTCACTGAGGCCTTGTAAGAAATTTAATAAATGAAAATTTAAAAAATATAGCTAATGTAAATGTATTATTAATGATATTCATGTAATATTTATCATTATTAAAATATAATAAATCATTTTATTTCTTACCATTTCACTCACACAAATATGATATCATTTTTCGAGTATATGTGGACTACCACCTTTATGCAGCGATGTGACACTACAATCATCCCAAAACAACATTAAAGAGAGAGATATATATATATATATATATATATAATTATATTTAAATAAAAAATATTGTATATATAATATTATTATCATTATTAAAAATAAATAATTACTTTCTACCTTTCATTAATGATCACTAAAAAATGGAAATGTTACTAATGTGTACGTATGACCTACAATCTCTGTTATTGTAACATAGTCCATTTTTCATAAATATATATAATTGAAGGTCGTAAATGTTTAATTTAGGTTAAAATATGATAAGTATTTTATTGTTTTTATTTTATAGATTATGGAACTATATAATATTCACATGAACATTAATTTTCAAGGAAAATCGTGAATGAGAAAACATGGAACTTAACACCCAAAGCATTGAAAAAATGATATATTATTAATGATAATGTGATAATATGTTATAAAATTATCATATATATGATATTATAAATATTAATATGGTTCGGGTATAATTTAATAACATTTTCAAACCCACTATAAACAAGGTTACACAATTTTCCAAAAAATGGAAGCATGAGGTAAGGTACTTTGTCTCAATTTCCCTTCATTGAAGATTATTGTGATGTTATGAACATCATTTATTTTATATGCTGTATATAATACCCATTTATCATATAATATATTTATTCCTTAATAATTAATGATATTTTATGTTTCCATTTTATTATTTCATCATAGTGGATTTAACATGAAAATTACCAAATGGTAATAGTTATTTTATAATCTCACATTCTTTTCTGATAGTTAAGTTTCACTAGAAACAATCACATTATTTTGATCATTTTCCATTTTAAATTACCTTTTTATTTAATATAAATATACTCATATGATGGGTTTGATTATTTCCTAAATGATATTTTAATTTTTTATAGAATTTTTACATTGAATGATTTTTGATTGACTAGGGAAACATTGATAAATATGTATCCCTTATCCAATAATATATTTGATGATACAATAATTTTTTTCATAATTAAATCGATAATTTGATATGTGTGAACTTATTTAAACATGAATACATGGGTTGGGACCAGTTATAGGTAATCCATTGATGCATCTACATTTCTCATGGGATAAATTATTTTGAAAAACCAGATGATTCAGTACCAGGTAGTTTTAAATTAGTTGAAAAAACTTGATGAGACTGTACCTAGGGGTTTCAAAAATTCTTGTAAAAGGTAATGATGGTATATTTATCATGTACCTGTGATATGATTTCAAATAATTAAGAATTTACTTCATTGAGAATTCATTTATTATTATTATCCATGATATTTTATCTATGATATTTTATCTGGATATATTTTATTCCTTTATAATGTGGAAATGGAATATACTTTTAGATATTTACCATTCAATATTGATTTTTCCTTATCTTATCATTATATGAAAAAAATTTAAATGTCTTGTGTTTTATTTTATCCAATATTCTATGTTGATTAAGAATATTGATTCATTCTCGCTTCCATTGTACTTAACCCTTACTAGGAATTTGGTATCCCCTTTATTTTTTTTCTTTTCCCATGATATGAAGAATAATTCAAGGAATTATTTTTTAAGTATTTATTTCATTTGATTTCATTATGTATTATGTTTTATTTTTTTTCCTAATAAAAAATGGTTATAATTTATGTATCCAATTCTATAAAACTACTAAATTGGTCAATCCTTTGGGATTTCCCCTTTGTATCTATACTAATGTAATAAAGTAACACATCCGCATTGGGATACTGGGGCTAGGGTCATTGCAATTTTTATCAATGGAATTTCAAGAGAATAATTAGGAACTAGATTAAGGGAAACATAGATGAATAAATATTATTGTAATGTCCCAACTGAAGTAACACATGTTGGTGCCTCGATCTGATTCTCTACATGACCTCAAGTGTACCTCCCTATATGATAGACGTTTTTTATAATGTTATGGACTTATATGTAATATGGGGAAATGATACAGCTATTATAAGAGAAAGAAAACAATTGAATCAATAAAAAATATATAAAATAATAATCAACGAGAACAAGTAACACCTTATTTAGTCTATTCCAAAGTCTGAACCATACACCATTTGGATTTTAAATGTTAATATCACATCAAATTTCATCATGTTGAATAATTCCATTTTAATTTCATTACACTACAGTGTCAGTCTAGGTTCCATTATCATCAATGATTGGATAATAAATCCAACATCATTATCTCAGGTAAAAGATGCATTAGTCTAGAGCCAATATCATGAGTACTTAGTTAATCATTCAAGAACCAAAATATTTGGTACGTAGACCATTAGTCCAACTCCAATTTACATGCATGTGTCAAGGGCCTAGAGTAGCACTTTGTAACCCCATGGTCACATGGATCTCCAGACCAATACCCTCTCTGTATTGTTCACATTTAAATACACACACACACAGAGAGAGATATAACATTTTTCAATGTTAATTAACCATTTATCAACCATTCACTGAAAATTTTACCATTTTCTTTTGTCAATCATATCCATAGTTCATTATATTCATCATAATTATCAAATCAGAAATTCCCCATTTATTGAATCATCAAATTAATAAAAAATTATAAAATATTTCACTAATATTTTGAGGTTAATACAAACATACCTTTTTATCCCTTTATCAAACCATGAATCAGAGATTTAGTTCAATACAATAATCCTACTATTTACACAATTACATTTCATAATTATTATTTCAATTGTAATTGGAAAACCCCATGTATTTTCATCAAGCCCAGTCTCATAATCTCTAACATATAAAATGAGATCCAAGGAGGGTCTCTAAATTTAAGGGAAATCAATTCACATTTGTAATTTAAATCAATTTAAAAAAAAGGAAACATGATGGTATCAAATTCAAGACTCTATGAATTAGCATAGAGACCACCTACATTAGGATTGTTAATTTAAGTTCACCCCAACATATGACTTAATTCGAGGTAGAACTTCCAAGAACAAATAATGGAACTGATATCCTCAATAAAATAGAATGAATATTATTCCCTTTAGTGGATTAAACAACCAAACATCACAATTATCCTAGAGGAACATGGATCTATCGACATCAGATTAGATCTACAGTTTTGGAAAAGAGAAGAAGAATACATCTTGGAAGAACGATAAAAAAAGAGCATTACTATATAATATGGATCACTAACACAGCATGAATCACATAGAATGTGCTCATAGAATTAATGGAATCACCTATCAAGAATTGGGAGAAATAGGAGTTTGAGAATCTAATAGTTTGCAAGGATTTGACATTTAGACTTTAATTCATATTAGATCAATGAAGTTTGGGCTACAAAATGTATGTCCAATAGTTTGGCCACGCGATTTGGAAAACATTCCATCAACCATTTGATGCTTATTATATCAATACAATTCTCACATGGTTGTCTCTCTTGGTTATATTAATGGTTTACCAATTGTGATGTTCCCCAATGTTTATAATTGTTTTGTTTCCCTAGAGCACCTGTATGGTTTTTCCAAACCAAACATGAATAGTGCACTTGACAATGGTTATTGTCTATCCTTGCATGGTTTCATAGATTATTAATCATCATTTTGGAAAAAGTTTTCCAACCATGTACTATCCAAAACCACCCAAAAATCATCCAATAATAACCCAAAAACAAATCAGAAAATCCCAAACTAATAGGAGATTAAAAAATGGGTAAAATGGAAATGACTATGAGATGTCCCAAGAAAATTAAAGATCATAAAATCTATCCTCTTATAATAGATCATCCTCATGTTCTACTCCCAAGAATCATTTAGCCTCCATGGTGAAAAGGTGAAGTCACTGGGCCTTCATATCTTCTTCCCTTTCACATGATTCCACCTGAACACATATATGATGCCACAACACTTAGACTAACCACACGACCATTCCCCAGAAAACATTCTCACTATGATCCAACCATGAATTGGATTATCCTCAAATGTCGCATCTATCTCTAGGTCAATACCATCAACATCAATCAGAGGAGATGGTTCAGGGTGATATTGTTGAAGTTGTGACAGATGAATGACATCATGTATAACACTATACCAACATAGGAGAGCCAATCGATATTCCACATGTCTGATCTATTCTACAATATCCAATGGTGTGAAAATTTTAGGCACCAAAATTACCTACTTATTAATCCTAATATAATCTATTCTCAGCCAAGTCCAAAAAAATACATGATCATACACAATAAACACAATTGGTCAATGACATATATCAGTATAAGAATAATTCTTACTCTTAGCTATAGAAAAAAATTTCTGACCAACATGACCTATTCCAATGTCTCCTGTATTGGAATCAATCCCAAAAACTATGAATCACATGCCTTCATCCCACTTAAGGGTGATCTATCTAGCCTACCATAGAGTTCCTCATATTGTTACATCTAAATTGTTTACTAGTAAATGTTTTTAGATGAAAACTAGAATAACTTTAATTTCTTCTACCAATATCCAATAATGTCTAGGAATAATTTCTATAAAATTTCCTTTAACGCTTGATTAGTAAGTTATTATTTCCCATTTATTTATAGGTGAAAAACTATACATTAAAACACCTGAGTACCCAATCCATTTTCGAGCCATTCCATAATTTCAATTTTAAATGTGATTCGTGATTTGAAAATATTATTTAAAAAATCATTCAAACGGACTATCTATTGAACATAAAAATCAAATAATTTATCAAACATGAATGTATCCCTAATTAATGAGAAATGAGATAATTTCATCAATAGGTTCTCAATCACCCATATGGAGTTATTGTACTAGGGGTTCCTCGAAAGACCTTCAATAATATAAATGGTTATATCATCCAATTTCCTCTAGGGAATGGACTAAAAATTTTAATTGTTCCACAAATCACAAATGCTCAGTCTTCACCAACTGACAAGTGTATCATCATGTCCCAAAATCAATTGTCTTTTAATCATTATTGGTCACCAATATTTCCTATGATGGTCATGGTAAATTTTTTCTAATCCAAGATATACATCCATGATTTTTCATGGAACTCATGCATCAACTCCTCATGCACACATGTAGTAACAACAACATACCCCCAAACATAGATTGTCTCATCCTCATCTATAATCCTATAAAAATGTTACTCAAAACCTTGACGTCTTTCCCTCATGGGTAAAAAACTATATCCTCATATACCCTTTCTTTGATTTGGATCCAAAATGTGGGATTAGCTGATAAGGATACAAAGTTTATATAGGCTCTTCCCTCCTGAACCTCTACATGCACTGATTTTAGTAAATCCCTCATTTTCCACTAAAATTAGGACTCATGGAAATCCTGATTATTTTTCTTTTGGCTCAAAGCATCGAAAAAATTATTTCCATTCCTTGGAATGTATGCTAGATCAAAATCAAATGACATCATATACACAACATATCACTGTGGTAAAATATAAAGATATCACTATGAGAATATTTACTTTCATCTTCAGTGATTGGTATCCACAACAAACCTTTCTCCAAATATGTAATTCTTCCAGCACGTTTGGTCAAAAACCACTGCATCTAACTCAATATCATGTATAGGATAATTCCATTCATATGGATTGAACTGTCTTGATCTATGTTATACAACTTTATCACTATATATCAACAATTCCCCATGTCAAACCTAAGATAAATCACAAATCATGGTAGACTCCTCACCCATCACAAGTGGGATCAAAATCATTACAATATCCATATACTTCATTAACTCTTGTAAGAAATTATCATATGCATTAACCCTGTCAAATTTCATACCCTTAATAGTATAGCACATAAGAAGTACTTCGATGTGTGAAAAATATTAGTTGAATCTCTTATAATATCCCACTAAACCCAAAATTATTTATATATAAATAACATTATGGGGCTTCTCACAATAAAAAAATACATAACAATTCCCTGGTCCACTAACACCACTCTCTCAGAGATGATGAAACCTAACAAATGTACTCTATTAATCAATAATTTGAACATATAAATCATGTAGTATAGAAATTGATCTCTCATTGCATGTAGAACAATGTCAAGATGTTTGGCCTGATCAACATGAGTCTAGGGTACACAATGATATTGTAAACCAAAAAACCACAAAGTGATCATTGGAAAGTTTCAAGATTTAGGTAAATAATTTCATCATTATGCAATGGGAGTTTTTTAATCGAAATGACCTCACAATAAAATCATTCAAACCATACCTGCTTTTAAAAAGTATTATTTGTTATATTATATATTCTTATCCTCATACAATGATACTGCAACATTAATTTGATCTTACAGGACACAGAACAAAACAATAGTTGGTTAAAATGATCATCGATACATGAAGCTTAATACTGATTCCTAAATTTCATCAAATATAACATCATGTAATCAACGCTCAAGAGTAACCTCCTGTCATTCTTCTTAGAAAAAATGACTGAAGAACCCCCATGTGATGTGCTCTAATAGATAAATCCATTCTCCATTAATTCCACCAGAATATTTTTATGCTCTTATATGTATTTTGGTTCCATAAAAAAGATGAAATAGAAACATTTTAATCTCTACAAATCAACTCAATTGTGACCACTACATCTCCCCCAGGTGGTATCTCAATGACATCTTCAGGAAACACATCATGAATCTGGTTCACTATGTATGGACATATTTCATGCTTCACACACCCCTCATCTAACAAAAGATTCACACCCAAGGTGGTGATCTCCCCAAGTTACTGGTGAACTATCCCCAAATAGATTTCCTGGATATCCTATTTTCAATGATGTACATATCAGTCACCCTAATGAGATGTGAAAGATACACTCCTACAGGAACAATCAACATGGGGTTGGTACGACACCAACCAATAAATACCCAAAATAATGTCAAAAACTAACATTTCATGTATGTATAGATCCTAAAAGAAATGATACTCACCATAATAAAGGAAACACCCTTTATATAGAATTATGTCCTTTGAACATACACCCAATAGTGTATCGACCATCATAACCCCACACTCAAATTCCACCGTCATACTTATAATGATTACAAGTAGAGATGATATAATAGAATGTGATTCTACTTAATCAAAAAAGAACTAGAATGAGTATAACATACAATAATTATAGCTCTAACTTTTTATGGTCTAGCCTCACTATAAAATAGTGTAGTCTGTACTACATGCAATTGACATATCCCTCTACCGAGTTATTCAATATGAGTCCCCATTTTTGCACTTCTATAATGATATTGGGTCTCTTTCCCTGCACTGTCACATCAACCCCTACCAGTAGGTCCATTAGAATTCCATCTTTTAGACTGTTATGGGGTAGAATACCCCCTTCTAGTACTATAGTTTGGCCTAGCTCCCATGTCACCACCAATATATTGAAGGTTCTTTTATTACCTTAGTATATTTCCCATGCTACTATAAGATGGGAACTCCATAGGTGGTCTAGGACACAGGATATGATTGTGACCCATCCTACCACAATGAAAAAAACATAATTTCTTCCCAATATAACTGATCATTTCCCTTATATACTTTGTTTTCCATTTCTTTGGTTAAAATTATAATAACAATGCATCCAATCCTCAAAAGATGTAACTAATAATTTTCCAAAAGGAACTACCTATACTATACTAGAATCTTTCTTTGATTACTCTGAGAATTGAGAGTCTAAATCACTACATCAACAATCAACTTCATTCATATGATAATAATATAGTACTTAATTTCACAATTATATTCTTCCTAAAAATGTCTTTCCATAGCAGCCTCATCTCTGACCAGTGCAAGGAAAAATAACTATAAATTGGTGAAGTGGACAACATAGTACATCACTAATATTCATCCTTAGGAAAACCATATAAACTATATATCCCAATTCTATAATCACATTGAATTTTTAAAATTGTTCAATGAAATTCTCTTGAAAGTATTTACAGACCATATTCTCAAACTACACCTATGAATCCCAAATATCACACTAGATCATCATTTATCCTTGTAACATTTAAGGATCCAACATGACTACTTTCTCAACAACAATCCCTAAATGGTCAACGATCATCTAGATATAATTATTCCATAACTCAGCTACCTCAAGTTTACCCACTCTATTGAAAATTATAGTGTGATCCAATTGGGACTCTCGAGTCTGTTCAAAAATGTTCTACATAACCTTCCCTGGGAATCTATCCTTTAACTGCATGAAGTGTTAAAATTTAACATTGAACTTCCATTTTGTTTCTTCGGTGAGAACTATTAGGTCATTTTGCCTTTCTATTAGAGGCACATTTCTAGCAATTTTCTCCTATCATCCTACCAACATGCATCATCAGGGAGTCATGTCTCTATAATGCTAAAAACTCATCTAAAGACACACAACCCAACATTGAAATATTTATAAAAGGTATATACACTTAATAAAAAACATATTATCCAACATATACTATCCTACACTCAAAAAATTGGTACAAACACTACCCTCAACCATTCATAACCTGGGTCATGGAAAACAAATGGTAAATCATTTTCATATTTATATGATTTTCCTTATCCATAATTTTTATCCTATTCAAATTACCACATTTAACATATTTTAAGCATTATAATTTTATTATTATGAATAATTTCCTTTTAAATTAATTCAATTAAGGAAAATAATTTAGTTTACCCATAAGACACACTTAACATTATTTTATATACAAGTGTAAAATGATGCCTGACACATGTATCCTTGAGTGCCTAGAATAATGCATGCATAAAAAAATCCCCTTTCATACAATCCCATTAGAAAAATATATGAAAAAAACATCAATCAAAAAGTGTGTCACCGAAGGTGGAATATTATTCAACTATAACAGAAAACATGCAGAATGACTATACCACATTGATAACATGAGTTATCATCCACATATTGATCATATAATCCCATAAACAAGCTCTCTCCAATGGATTTAATCTTCCATGCATCAATTAAACATTTCCTAAGAAATAAGAAAACTGAAACGAAAAGAAACAACTTAGGGTACATCTTTTTAACATATGGACCCGAGTTCCATAAGCTATAACAGTAGGGAATTTTCCCCTGTTTGGACCATCAGGCCACCAATTTGATCCCCGAGTCCTTTAAGGACTTCGGGCCACCTGAGCCTTCAGGACAGTAAGGCCTTCGGGCCACCTCAAGGCCTTCGGGCCACCATAAGTGCATTTGAAAACCTAAAAACCAACAAGGAAAAAAGATCTATTGGAGGATGAGCAATGAGATTTCACCAGAACATAAGCTACAAAGATTGCAAGAATGAGAGGGTATCGCACCTGGCATCGGGACAAGACTATAAATGCACGGGATAACCTAGTCAAACAGCCATGCGAAGGTGGAGAGTTGATTTCACGATGAAGATGTTGGGGAGGAGCAGTTCCAAGTGGTTATTCTGGGTTGTATTTAATGTCTGAAGCCAACGGTCAATGAATTCCTCTAAGGCCTCGGGTTCAAGTAATACTTATTCCTACAGGCCATGTAAGGGTTCCACCTCACCCCTTAAAATGTGTATTATCAAAATCAATAAAAAATTAAGGCCTTCTGGCCATTGGATCGATGGTGAACCAGGCCAGTTCACTATATAACCTCAAGAATCCCTCCCCATTCACCAGGGGTTTCTAACTAGTTGTGAGGGTCCAATATGTCATGTGGTTATACTATAAACATATTATCAGATAAATAAAATAGTGTAATGAATAAAAAATATACATATAATAATCAATTAGAACTAATACATACTAAACATCACATGAATGATCCAAAAAAGGGAAAATAATGATAAACCAAAAAAGTAGATATGACATGAAAAATAATTGAAAAGTGAAAAAAAAATACTCACTAAATACTCCCATGTGGGACCCATTGTCAAGTCATGTTCCATCATCCAGGATACATCCTATGTCACATATCATCCAACTTACATAGAGATCTTTCTATTATCGTGTCCCAAAAATATGATGTCAATTCAGGTACCAATTGGCAGCCTGGGTAGATTGTGAGTACAACTCAGTAGGCCACCACCAATAGAATCTAACAAAATATATAGTCTATACCAATGTATAAAATATTATAAATAAAAAAATGACGAATGTAAACAAGTTTCACATTTATTATTCTTTAGTTAACCACATTATCCATGGGTTCATGATGAAAACCAAACCAATCATACCTGTTTTGGCCCATTTTAGAATCTAAACTATAAAAAATATAAATTTACAAAAAAATCATGGTTTTTAAATATTTCGATTAATTCCATATTCATTATGGCATCCTAGATCATCAGTTCGGGTACCATTATCATTGATAAATTGAGAATTATCCCATCATCATTATCTTAGGTACTTGGAGTGTTATTCTAGTACCAATATCACAAGAACATAAGGAATCAATAAAGAAGAGAAATATTAGGCACCTGGAACATCATCCCAAGACCAATTCACATGCATGAATCAAGGTCCTAGATTAGTATTCAGAACCCCAAGGGTACTTGGAGAATTATTCCATCACCCTCTCCACATTGTTCACATTTATAAATATATATATATATATACCATGGTTCAAAATTAATAACCCATTTCTCAAACATTATATACCTAATGGGACATTTAATTTAGTAATTATAAACATGATTCATTACATTCAACCTAATTTTCAATATGACAGATTACCCATTTAAACACTCATCACATTTAACATCAATTATCTCATAATTAATTAACCTTTCGATGTTAATCCAAAATATCCTTTAAATACAATTATAAACACATAAAATAGGGAATTAATCCAATTCCAGGAACCCAATATTTTCCCTTTTACATTTCATAATTATAACATCTAGGATAATTGAAACATCCCACAGTTTACATCAAGATTGGACTTGTGATCTATAACAGATTCAATGAGATCTGAGGGGGTCTCAAAATTTTAGGGAAATAAATTCACATATGTAATTTAAACTAATTTCACAACATGGAAACCCAATTATGAAACTAATAACACAAGATCATATTCAGGACTATGGGAATTAGCATATAGACCACCTACCTTATGATTTTTGATGAATGATTTCCCAACCATATATTTTAACTCAAGGTAGACAGACTGAGAATGAATAATAGAACTATTATCCAAATGATTTGGGATTGGATCTCAATTCAATCAATATATCCAACCATAAAACATCACAATTCCTTTAAATTATAATGGATCAATACATAATGGATTCGATCTAAGGTTCTGAGAAAAAGAATAAAAAGGGATCTTGGATGAACTGTCTAGAATAGAGAATTACCGATTAATTTGGATCTCCAATAGGATTTTAATCACTTCAAAAATTCTCTCTATTCAATGGGAATCACATCTAAAGACTATGGATAAAAATTATTTCATAAATATTTGATTTTTGGGGACAAAAGGGGGCTCTATACTTTAATTTGGATTGGATCCCTAAATTTTAGGTTACTAGTTGTATGTTGTATGGTTAAATAGAACTGTTTGGAAAACTATGCACTAATAATGCAATTCTTACTATCTCAAGACAACCCTCACATATATGGCTCACACAATTAGACAAATCTTCTTATAAATATTTCCCCCCTGTATTAATCATTTAATTTTTCCTTAGATGACCCACATGGTTTGGAAAAACAATGTGCTGATTGGGGGCCTACCTAGTGCACATTTTCTATCCCTACATGGTTTCCTATAGGATTCTACATGGTTTGGGATAAATTTGCGCCAACCATGAACCCCCCCCCCCAAACATCCAAAACACACTTGAACGAACCATAAAAATCCCAAAAATGGTCATTAAAGAAAAGGTAAAAGGAATACCTAAAAATGATCAGGAGATGTAACAAGAAATAGTTAGATTTTCAATAAACCTATTATATACATGTATTAAATGCATATATGAATATCCTAGTGTTTTTATGGAATATATTTTCATAATTTTCTATAAATAAATTCCAACCTAGGTACTACAATGGGATATGTTTCTATAACAAATATATTTAGGGGTAATAAATTTGAAAAGGGTTCATTAGGAATGAATTGATCTTCCATAGATGCGTGAATATAAAGTTATACTATGAACTTGGTTTGATAATCCTTGATGATATTCCTAGGATAAATCAAATTTTCTTTATAAGACATTATAAAGGATTTGGAAATAATGCTCTACCCAAAAAACAACGATTATGGTTCATACATTTTTGAATTTATGCTAACTGATAAAAAATAAGTATATTTATTAATTATGACTTAAATTCATAATTTTATAACCTAATTCATATATTCCACTATTAGAAATGGATCTGGGAATAATGATGGGTATTAATAGTCATTTATAATATATGTATTTCCCTACTGAGGAATCAAAAAACTACTATTATTTTATCTTAGAAAACTATGGCCTTATAGGGGTATCATAATCATATTATGAAAAATAACTATTCCCAGATGGACTAAAATGTTCAACAGTATGATTCACCTATGTTAGATTCTATTCTACAATATAGGGCCCCATAATTTGGTAGGAATACTATTCAAATGATAGATGAAAAATTAATTATTTATTTGGAGAAGTTATTTATTGACATTAGATGTGGTGAAAAGGAAACATATACATTCTAAGTGTATTGTCTCATAGAATATGTTTATCAATGGTGGTAGATGATCCAAAATACTAACAATGTAATGAATATAAAACTAATGGAATGGAATTATTTTAAGGATAAATTCATTGAACAATATTTGCATAGTGATCAGTAAATTGATATGAAGAAAAAAAAATTTAGGTTAATGAAAAAAATAACAAAAAAGATTTCTGGGGTATGAAAATAACATTACATGGTTATTTAAGTATACTACATATTATATACGCAAAACATAGTGTAATATTCACTAGTTTGAAGGGTTTAATCCATGTCTCTAAGGGGGGATATTCTTTCCTCTATTTTATTCATAAGATGAAATATTTTTATTTTCTATTAAGATAGATAATGAATTCTACAAGTATAATGTATTCAAAGAGAAGTAATATAATATAGGGATTTGTAGAGAAAAAAATGGATAAAGGGATGAAAGGAAAAAAATCCAACATGTGAGATTTTTGGAAGGAAACACCACAATACTGGCATGATGGGAATATGAGTTTTCTATAATTGTATATAAAAGTCCAATATTCATGTGTTTTAAAGAGTAATAAATAAATATACAATGTTAAATGATTCAACTATAAGGATATTTGGAACTATGAAAATTAATTCCCCATGAATTAAATGAATATACCTAATAAAAAGATAATGATTCATGGTCAATCATATGTTATTGATACTACCAAAGTGGAATGATTAATGTTCTTGTGTATTTAGATCCATGAAATGTGTTGTAAAAGTATTATGTTGATGATTTTCTCATTATAATAATTTTAAAATATATAAAGAATTTACTATAATATATCTTATTAATGGATTTAAAATAATGTGTTGAATGGTACTATGAAATGTGATTCAATGGAAAGTTGAACTATTAAAAAACACATTATTAGGGGAAGATAACCTTTAGTATGTTCTCTATATTGAGATAATAATTACTATGATGTGTTTATGAGATAGTATTGGTGACCGTGAAATTCAATACATATTTTATTGTTTATGTTATGTTTGGGGGTGATTACTATATGTTTGGATCAATGGAATATATTCCTCAATATGAGAGTTTATTTATTGGAGAATTCATTTTTTTAATAATAGTATTCTGGTGATCATGGTATTAACATATTTGGAATGATACATTAATAACCTCTTTTTATTATTAAGGAAATAAAATATTTATTAAGTGACCATCCATCAAAATTTGGTCAGATATATTTTGGATGATCATTAATGTTTACTATTTATGAATGAGATTAAGTTGAAAATTGGGTTTTATTGGTTATTTTTTAAACATTTTTTATTACATATGAGAGGAATATCTTGCTATTATTTTTACAGTTACTAGGATCCACTAAAATTTAGTTTTAGTGATCCATGTATAAAGAAATTAATTTTTGGATATTAATTTTTTAGCATAAGAGATGAATTGATATTTTATCGATGCATAAGCAAAGGATGAAATATTTCCTAGTAAAAGTAATATATCTAGTAAGTATATTTCATTATATTCTTATAGAGTGAAATATTTACTCCACTCTAGGAAAAGTATTGTGATTAAAATTTATTTTCCTATTATCATTAATTTTTATGATATCAATAACATTTTTCAAACAATATTGGATTATAGTTTTTTGGTCATTAACCTTTTCTCAGTTACCCACTATATTTTGATCAATGAACTCTATCAATCATGAAGAGAGAAAATCTCTCAGAACATACTTTTGGTGTTTCTGGGTGTGATTATGTTTGTTAAAAAATCTAGATGACTTCATATCAGTATGGTTGGTGGTTTCGAAGTTCGTTTTGATGGTTTCACAGTTTCCTAGTGTGCGCTTAATTTTTTGGCCACAAAACCGAGTTTGTTTCGGAAAAAAGAAGGTTTTCTACAAAGGGGGTCATAGTTTGTGGACTATGAAGCACAGTTTTCAGAATAAAAAAGGAGGAATGTGGAATAAAAAATGAAAATTTATAATAGAGTATTTCTACATAGCATTTATAGGTATATAGTGATGGATGCTATGCTGATCTAGAAAAAAAGTTCTCAGGAGGCATGGAGTCTGCGGGTAACTTTTTGTTCGTGGGAGGCACAATTTTTTCCAAAGGAGGTGGTCATTTTTGGAACCTCAAAGGGTTTCATTCACAGAAGACATCAGCTATTGAAAAGGATCAAAGCACTATGAAGACCACATAACGTAGTACAAGATTAATGTTATTCCACATAGAAGATATAGGTGACTTAGATTTGTGGGATTCTAACCTATTTCTCTATATAGGATATTGTGGTTATATTATTAGATAGGGATATTCTCATTAGAAAAAATAATTGGTCCAGAAGAAATTATACAATATATGATGTGGTTCGTGAGGGAGGATTCTATGAAGGTTAAAGTAGTTAACTGATACAATTCCAAAAAAGGAGTGTTGTGGGGCTCTGCATATCAGAAAAGGAAGATTTTCCATGAAAGGAAATGTGTTCCATGAAAGAAGAAGTATTTTCTATAAGAATAGGTGGTATGTGTAAGAACATGTTGTCCACAGAAGAAGGTTTTATCTACAGATCTAGAGGTCGTCAGTAGAAGGAATGGTCATCCATGAAGGGGGGATGGTCCATGGAAGAAGAGTTCATCTATGAAGCTAGGGCGACCTATGAAAGAATAATAATGTTTTTAAAGGGACTAAAATAATTATAGAAAGTATTTTACTCCAAATAATAGTATGGAAAAAAGAGGTACTTCCACAGTGCATCTACCGACAGTTTAAGATGCATGCATTCATGCAAATGAAGGGACTTACATGTCCCTTAACTGTGAGTGGATCCTTTCTAGAGCAGTGGTCAAAGGAATAGGAAGACAATGATCCTTTTAACCAACAGTGATCTAGAGAAAGAGACTCCGGGAGTGACCCTTTAGAAAGTAGTGTGCTGAACCTAATCCTCATAAATTAGTTATCTAGGGCATATAATTGATCTTTTCCAAGACACATAATTTGGTAGTGATCCATAGTGGATTTGGTACATCGTCATATCATCATTGTATGCACCATGAACCTAGCGTAGTGGGGGTGAACCAAGAAAAATCATTTTGTCATGTGCATTGTTTAATTTTTATTCAAAAATTTCTATGAGAGAAGGAGAGAATTTTTTTTGTTTAATGAAGAGACAATATTTGAATAGGCAGTAGTTTTATTTTTCCATACCATGATTTTCCCACACTCAGGTTATTTTAGTTAATAGACCTAAAAATTGGTATCAAATATAGATATTGAATTTTAGGGGTTCTCTCTCGATATAATAAATAGAGGCTATAAATCACAAAGGTATTCCGATATTCGATGGAAAAAAATTCAATTATAGAAGAATTAGATTCAATATTACTTATGATTATTAGTAATGGATGATTTTACAGTATCCATGCATAGAGTATCAACCAATATTGATAGAGGTTCTTTATCAAAATCTGAAATAAGGAAATCAGATGTTGATGCTAAATGGGTTAATGCTTTAGGGGGAGCTATGTAAAATTATGTTTACACAAGGGTTACTTCATGTAAATCATCGCACGATATGTGGAAAAAATATTCTGAATATTTATTAGTGTGACTCAAAATTCCAAGAATAAGTACTTCAAGTTATATGGAATATATATAAGGATCTCATAATGCACCCTAGTGAGTCTGTTGACACGTTCATTGATAGGGTAAATGTTACTGAGGAAGACATTAATGGTATTATAGAAATTAGTCAAGATATAAATTTTGTAAAGAATATCTTGGGAATACATCCAACTTGGTTCAATCCATATGATTTTGTATTGGATGATAAATATTCAAAGGATATAACATTGGATAACATTCACAGTACCCTTATCATATATGAAATGAGAAATGATGATAATGTTTTTGTGGAAAAGGGTATTTCCAAAGAGGTGGAATTCAAGTACATGAAAAAGATCACCATTGAAGATGGACTCAAAGATGAATAGATATATGAGGATATGTCATTACTTGCATTAAATATTCATAGAGGAAAAGGAATGTTCAATGGAAAACATCCACTCGCATGATTTTGATGTCGAATGGTTGGAAATCATGTAGATAGGTTCCCTTTGAATTTTCAAGAAGATGATGAGGATGAATTTGAAATTCCCTTGAAAATGTCGTTGGCCTACATGAGGGGGAGGAACAATTTTAAGAGAGATTTCTTTAAATAGAATAATCAGCTTTCGAGATAACATGACAATTCAAAACAATATGAGGTAGAATAATTGAAGGACATAAAAGATCATAAATTAGACATTTTGGTTTAAATTTTTATAAAGTCTATAATAATAGAAAATTGAGATAATGTAATAGGATAAGTTAAAGTAATATATGACCTTCATGTTGAATGAGAATCCACTCCTAAAGAAATAGATGTATGGAGATCCAAATCGAAGAAATCCTACAAACTGGTTAATGATGCCAAACCTTTTATACCACAATAGAAAGATGAGAAGTCTAAGATAAATAAATAAATTTAAAAACAAAAGTCTTTAATGCTAGAGAGTTCAGATAAAGTGGTTGGGTACAATATAAAAATTGATAAATAGGAAATTGAAATCGATTGTTTGACTGAAACTGGAAAAGATAAAATAAAAAATACCAAACAACAAGAATTAGAATTCATCGGTCTACAAAGAAGATATTAAGATCAATAAAAACTGCTAAATATCAGTAAAACATTGAAAAATCATATTATACATGAATCATAAAAGTTGAAAGTGGAGAAAATAGTCAGAAAGAATTAATGAAATAGTCAAATCCAAATGATAAGGCTCGTATGAGGCTTTATTGAAAATAGAAAGTAGTAATAATTGAATTCAGACCACATGCACCCACTCTATGGTTAAAGATTTATTTGTGTATAAAGAAGAATTAAATGATTTAAAGATCCCAAGCTAAAATTAGTGGTGCAACAATGATACACAGGAATGCACCCCGCATTACATGTTATTGTTGTTGAAATATAGAACACTCATAAAATGATTGTCCCATAGAAAAGATGTACCAAAGTAATCAAGATAAATAAAGGAAACCATAACAAACATTATATTCTCAGACATCATTATATAGTCAATATTTTAGGATTGTATGATTTTTTCACATGGAAATATATTTCTCATCAACAATGAAATGAAATGTTCTGAAGCAGAATGAATATGGTCATAAAAAGAAGTTGAATGTATCATCAAATAAAGTGAAAATAGAAAATCAATTTTCAGACCTATAAGATGAATATGGTCCATCAGATATTGAGGATGATCAATATTATCAATCAGTATCAGTAATTAATTCAATAACATGGATAAAAAATAAGAGATATGAAAAATCAGTGGTTGCAGATATTGCATTCAAATCATCAGATCACCGGTGAATATGGTTGATTGATAGTGGATGCACATATCATATAACATGACGTATATAAAATGTGACATGAATCATAAATGTCAAAGTATTGTAAGATATGGTAATAATAAAGGCCTGAGGATTATTGGCTCAAGAAAATCCATGTTTGTGAGAAAGGACATGGGACGAGTAGATGTATTGGTTATTGAAGGTATCAGTCACAACCTATTAAGTGTAAGTCAACAGTGGGTCACAGGACATTCCATAAGATTATATAAGAAATCATTTTTCATCATGGAATAAATGGTCATGTTTTTTTAAATGGAATGAATATGAAAGAAAATCTCTACCTTATAAGTGGAGAAGAAGATAAGTGAATTTTTTCCAAGGAAGAATAAAAACAGTTTATTCTTATATTCCTTGGTCATTTTAGCCAAACTTCATTGGAAGATCGGGTAAAATATTATGTTTCATTCCACCTACAAAAGTTATCACATGATCGTACTCATACATGTGATTTGTGGAAACATGGGAAGATCAGTTGAATGAAATATAAGGGAAAAAAGAAAAGGTCAAATAAACTAACTGAGTTAGTACATATTGAAGTGTGTGGACCTATTTCAAGGAGATGAATTCATGGGATGAGATATCATGATCTACTCATTGAGTATCATAGAAAAATTTCACAATATTCAATCATAACACACAAATGCAAGGTGTTCAGTTTAATGAAGACATATCGAAGAAAATTTTAGAAGATGTTGGGTTAAACTATTTGAACAATCCAAATAGATAATGGAATAGAGTTCACAAAATTTCAAAGTAAAATATTATCTTGAGAACTATGGGATAAGGCACAGAGTTTCATCAATAATAAATCCATAAGAAAAATACAGTAGTTCATAAAAGAAATCAAATTATTAACAATATAGAAAGAATAATGATAATTGAGAAAGAACATTTAGAGATATTCATGAATGAAGCAGTGATGACTTAATTATACACATAAAATAGAGTGTTATTATACTCAGATGAATAAAAGACTCTATATGAGAAATTGTATGGAAATAATCCATCATTAAATTACTTTTGAGTCTTCTGAAGTATGTGTTTCATTATCAATGGGGAAAATAATGGATGATTGAATGTTTTTTAGATGAAGGGGTATTTCATAGATACTCAATGAAATGAAAAGAATATAAATACTTCAATAAGAGGTGGGGAATCATAATTGAAATCAACGATGTTACTATAGTAGCGAATGAGCATAATAATAAAAAAATACACGGTCAGCCTCATGAGGATTGTGATGAAGCGAGAAAATGATCATAGTTTTTTCAAGTTCCAGAGAATGATTCAGAAGTAGATTCAGATAATGAAAAGGATGATCACAATTCCGTATTTATAGAAAGAGGATAAAAAATTTAGAGAAAAAATATAATATATAATCAGACAACCAAAATTTAGACTTGGTGGATGAAGAATCTATAGAAATCATCATAATTATCACAGGTAGAACCTAATTGTTTTATGAAGTACCTAGAGATGAGAATTGGTTTTAGTATACGAATGAAGAGATTATCTAAATTGAGAATAATCAGACACGTGACATTGCTTCGAGGCTAACATATTTGAATTTTATCAGCAATAAATTGGTCTTTGACAACAAAATGAATAAATATGGTGCGATTATTCAAAACATAGAATTACTAGTGTGTAACAGGTACTTCTAGATAGAGGGTATCGATGATTATGAAACATTTTCACCTATTGAAGGGCTAGGGACAATCATATTATTCATGTACATAAAAGTGAAATGAAATTTTAATATTTTCCATATGAATGTAATGTCATCATTTTTTAATGGGGTTATGGAATAAATAGTTCAAATTTAGTATCCAGATGGTTTTCTCATTCATGAATATGAGAATAGAGTTTTTAGGCTGAGAAAGGCACTATATGAGTTGATGCAAACACCAAGATCATGATATTTATGACTAGACCCATTGTTGAAGAATCTCAGTTTTGAGAATAGTGGAGATCATTACAATCTCTATGTCAACAATGACAGTAATCAATATATGATGGTTCTCTTTTATGTTGGTGAAATAATTATTGGTGGATTATATTAAGCGTAATGTATATAGTTTTCTAAATTCACAAAAAGTATTTATGAAATGTCAATGATTGGGGATTTGATGTTTTTCCATAGATAACCGGTGAAATAAGGAAAAAATAAAACATTTATTTCTCTTTATAAATATTATATGTTTGTTGAGACAATTTTGAATATATAATTACAAAGCGATGATTAATTAAGTGTATTCATAGATGAAACTATCATGGGATGATTAATTAACATCATTTAATGCCCCCGAATACAATAAGATCATTGGATGCCTTTGATACATAATAGTGACATGAACAAATATTGGTTTTTTCCACATTTAAAGAATAATATTATAAAATTAACCCTAACGAATGTCACATTATTACAATGAAAATAATAATTTATTATATCATGGGTATGGTAGAATTTAGTTTTATGTACAATGGAAAATACCATCAAGAGTTATTGGGATATTCAGATGTAGATTGGGTCGGATCAATGCATAAAAGAAAATCAAGAACAGGTTATTAATTTTATCTTTTATTGTTGTGTATTTTTTGGCTATGAAAAAAATAGAATTTCATTTCATTAAGAACCAATGAATATAAAAAAAATGTAGCTACTCAATTGTACACGCAGATAATATGGATGAAGCACCAACTTGATGATATGTGAGTTGATGTGAACTATATGATCAGAATCCATTTCAATAATTCATGTGCTATAAATCAGATAAAAAATCTAGTCCATCACTCAAGAATAAAGCATATTGAAATAAAGTATCATTTAATCAAGGATAAGGAGGAGAAGGGGCTAGTGATTTTGGAGTCTATGCCTATAGAACCAAAGTATGAAGACATCCTGACAAAGGCCTTACCCAAAGAAGAATTTTAGAGGATTCAAATATCACTAGGAGATTAGTTGTATCCTCACACTTGAAAAAGTGTTGATGTGGGTAACCCTATCCTTGAGGTTGGGAGTATTTTCCCCTAATTTATGTATATGTGTACTCTACCTTACTGAAGACAACATTGAAGTGACCTTCGGGTATGTTGTTAAATGGGGAGAAATTCTGGATCTGAAAGAGGATAAAACTTCTTAATCAAGACTAGGGGATAAACTAATTGGTGGAGTTGCGATATAGGGGGAGTATTAAATGTTATTTTGATAAATGTTATCTATTAAAGAATACATATCACGGAAAATGAGGTTTATGATGAAAAAATTAAGTTATTTTTCAATGAAGTGTGTCATTAATATAAATTTCATACTACTCATGTTTCTCATGATAGGAATGGATCATGTGGTCTTAGATTATGTGCTGCGAAAATATTTTATCTCTACATGAATCGAATGAAGAGAATGTTGGAAGAATATGGAAAAATACTTAATGAGGTATCAAAATATGAGGAGTTTTCAACATACCCAATGTGGAATATTGTTGGGAAAAATCTCTCAAGGATTCCTCTTTGTGTTTTTAGGTGTGATTGTGTTTGTTGAAAAATCCTTCTGGCCATGAATCAATATATTTGGTGTTTCCAATGAGGGTTTTTAATGTGACACAGTTTCCTAGTATTTGTCTAATTTTTGGGCCATAAAATTGGGTATCTTTTAAAAGAATGTTTTATGCAATGGGGTTCATTGTTTACTGACTAAAAACATATTTTCTAGATAGAAAATGATGGTATCTATAATGAAAAAGGAAAATCATCAATGTAAGATTTCCACATAGAAGCACTATGTGGATTTTGAAGGATTCTATACAAACTACAAATGAAAAATAGTTCACAGGAGGATTGGATTCTGTGGGAGGCATGCAGTTTGTGGGATGTACATCTTTGAGAAATGGGGTGGTAGTTTTTTGGAGATATAAATGATTTCATTTTTAGAAGACATTGGCCACCAGAAAGGAACATAGTTCTATATGGACTACATAGTAAAAAATAAGGTGAATCATGTAACGCATCGAAGATTTATTTTATTTGGATTAAATGGATTTTTGGATCAATTTTCTTATATATAGTCTACTAAACAGATCATTAGAAAGATCTATTTTCATTAAAAAACATCATTTATTTGGATGAAATTTGGAAAAGTACATAGTGGTTTTCAAGGGAGGATTCCACGAAGGGTGAAGTAGTTCTGGGAAACAATTCCATGAAAGGATATTTGTGGGGGATCTATATCTCGTAATGGAACACGATCCATATATGAGGGAAATTCCATAAAAGGAAAAGTATTATTCAGAATAAGAAGTGTTATATAGAAGAAAAGGTGGTCGATAGAAGAATAAGAAATCTTCCAAATAAGGGTTGGTTCACAGTATAATAGGCGGTCCATGGAAGGAAATTCCATATGTGGGGGAAGGGCATTATATATAAGAAGAGTTCATATGTGAAGTGTGGATTGTCTATAAAAGAATAAAAATATTCATGATGGGACTAAAACAGTTTAAAAAAGTAATTTCCACAAACTAATACTACGCCGAAATGAAGGACGTCAAATGTGCATCAACCTATAGTTGAGGATGCATGAATTAATGAAAATTTAGAGATCTACATGTCCCTAAACTGTGAGTGTATCATTTATAGACTAGTGATCAAATGAAGGGGAAGATAATGATAATCTCCCCTCAAAGTGATCTAGAGTTTGAGACTCATGGGTGACCATTGGGAAAGTAGTGAGTTGACCCTTAACCTTATAAATATAGAGAGCCTGATAGTAGAAGTGATATAGCCCAAACTATGTAATTTGGCAATGATCCTTAGTGGATTTGGTACATCGGCACATCATTTTTGTATACCCGTTTGATGCAACCTAGTGAGGGTGAACCAAGTAAAATCATTGTATCCCTTACATTATTTTATTTATGTCCAAACATTTTGAAAAGAGAAGGAGAGAAGTGTTTTCTAATGACAATGAAATATCATAAGGGTAAGTTGTATTTATATTTCATACCCTAATTCACACCCCTCATAGGGTATTTATCATTTTGGACAAAAAAACTCTCTATTATTCCTTAGGAGTTATTATTCTCTTCCTTGTCCATGATTTCGTATCCAACTATGTTAGCTTACATAAAATCCTAGTAATGTTATTATTACTTATGACATTTTTATTTCCATTTTGGTCAAATTAAGATGATTTTTTATTAACTCTTATTATAATGCTATTTTTTAAAACTAGTATTTCCAAAGGCTAATCCATTTATTACCTTGAACGAGTATAAATTGTGATGAAAAAAGTTATTTAAATTTTGAAGAATTTAATAACCTGAACTGATAAAATAAAAAATGGTATTCAATAGACTATTTGAAACTCCACAACGAGCTTAAAAAACCATGAAATTCATTTCATTAAATTTAATCTCTTCGATAGCTTGTGGAACAAGAAAAATCCAAGTCTACTATAAACTAGTCATTAAATTGATTGGTATGAATAATAGTAAAAAAATTTAAAAAGTTCTATAGATTAATCATTTTAAAAATATTAAAAAAAATTCTATTTATTATAAATAAAAATAATAATTTTTAAAGGAGAAATAAATGTTTTCTAAAAATCTATATTTTTTCAAAAAGATAGTTTTTTCACACTCTTTTATCTCAATTTTAAATTCAATTTTACCAGTTATATAAAATTTATTTGAAAAAATAAGCACAATTTCTTATTTCAACTAATCAACATTATCTTATGGTGAATTTTGGATACATTTTCATATATGTTTTTATTTTTCGATTATAGTGAAAAATACGAATTTTTAATTGAAAAAAATGTTTTCATTTAAATTATTTATAATGTTTAATTATATTTTCAATTTATTTTATATTAAAAGTAGTTAAATTATACATCTATTTATACAATTTAAGTAATTAGAATCATTTTCTTATTAAAATTTTATACAAAAATTTTATAATCATTTGAATATTTTCTCTTTCAAGACTCACTTTCTCCTTATATCATTTAGATTAATCTAAAATTAAATTTTCCAACTTCAATGAATTTAATTTGAAAAAGTTGAATCCATATTTAGAATAATAATAATATATTTTATCTATTAAGGTAAACATAATGTTTTTCAAAATTAATAATTAAGTAAAAATATCAATTGTCACAGTTAAGGTAAAATTGGATTTACTAGGGGTTAGAATAAAAAGAGATGGATCAAAATGACAAAAAAACAAGGATAAAATATAATTTATACCCATTTTCTACCCTATAATGTCTAATTCATTAAGATACTTCATTTTAGACCCTTAATTCATGTGTAAAACGTGGGTATATATTTTTCTTTTTAAAAATCAGTAGTGTGCCACATACCTCACTTATAAAACACCACCGCCTCTCCTCTCTTATTCACACCTTGAAAACATTTTGGATAGGCCCATAACTTACCAAATAACTTCAAAAATACCTCCAACCTCATCATATAAGACTTATTTTTTCATAAATCTAATCTATCAAGGATTTTGGTGAACACCTAAGAATTTTACCCAAAAAGTGGTAATGTTCTTTAATGAGTGATTTTATTTCATTTCTTCCTCTACCTCCTTCAATTCTAATGGAACCTTGATAATATAACAAATAAATATCTTAAATATATAGAGTTATTTTTATGATAATTATATTTGTAACATCCTGACCAAGGAGCCACTGAATGGTGCTCCATGCCAGTTGGTCACATGCCCTCAAGTGCACCTCCCCGAACGCCAGAGGGTGCCGATTAGCAGAGAGGGTCTACTAATTCAGTCTTGGGGAGACTATACCCTCTGTTATCAGAATAAAATACCCGCATAAGTAACCAATAAATAGCGGAAACACATATAAATATAACAGTACAATGTCACTAGCATAACCAAAACTAGAAATACAATACTCAACTAAAAGGTAAAACAGCCTATGACAATTCAAATACCAAGTTTCTACAATGAAACTGAAAGTAAAGACACAATGACTCCAAACGTGTCTCGACCCATGTCTGGTCACCTCTTCCATGATTCAGCCCCAAAAAAAACTCTAACTATGGATCTTTCCCTTGTCCTGTCATGCAACAACAAAGTCTATTCGGGTACCAATCAGGCAGCCCGAGTAGGGTGTGAGTACGACTCAGTAGATCACCACCAATAGTGTCAAAAGCAAATCCAGTCATAGACAGTGTATACAGTTGCATTAATAATAAAGAAATGAAATATGGAAAATAGTTATACTTATCAAATTAACCTTTCATTAATACGTTAAACATCTAGGTTTCTGAGAACACCCAAAACACAATGCCTGCTTCGTCTTGTGTAGGATCCTAAACTACTTCCCCTGTTCAATTCATATTTACTATGTCACTATATTAATTTTATGAATATCCAAATGAAACCATAATAAAAAATAAATGAAATAGTGTAGAACGTCATGTCTAGCACACATGTGAGTATTTGGAGCATCCGTCCCTGTCACACAACCCCATGGGTATTTGGAGTATCAGTCATTGTCCCATAAAATATCAATTTCATGCATTTCATTGGTTCTCGAACGTAATTTCTAGAACCCCTGTGGTTATTAGGAGAGTTATTCCATGTCCCACAACCATTTTTCAAACAAATATCCAATTCACATATACAACATTATTCAAATGTTTAATCATCCTTATCCTTCCATCATAAATCTCACCCGTATTCAACTAGATCCAAAATTCACAATGAGCTGAATAACTAAACCACTAATTAATTATTTAATCCACAGCATTTATACAACTGCATATTCATAACAAGATGAGACTGTGGGATTGTATTTTAACCACCTACCTTGATTTATTGATGGAAGTTAGCCAAACGAAAATCCCCAAAATCCGAGCAGCACAATGTCGTCGATGAAGTTCTGGATCAAAATCCTTAAAACCAAAAATAAGATCAAAGGCATCATGATCTTGAAAATATAGATCTAGATCCATAATCCTAGATCTATACCTTAACTCATAGTTTATATCCATGGAAAATATGGAAATATCCCATGAAAATATCAAGGAATGATAGAGGAAGGAATGGAAGAAACAAGAGGATGAAATCCACTTACCGGAAGCAGAGTGGATCTTCAATCCGAGCCTTCAATCTTGAGGAATGGTGTTCAGATCACCTTGGAATCTCTCCAAGAGGCTTTTTTAACACCTAGAAATTTCCAAGACCTAGACAAGGGAGGAAAATAAGGTAGTCCTGGGTTTCGGGTTGTTTTAAAAATGATTTTCAAAAATAAAAAATTGCGCGCATGGTTTTCTGAATAGTGGCGCATTGTTAGGAAAAACTGTGTGCAAACCGTGCAGACCTCACTGTCCAGTTTTGCACAATCTGCATGGTTCGGTCGCATGGTTGGTCAAACCATGTGTAAACCATGAGTGCCTTTCTGTCCAGTTCTACATGGTTGGCACGGTTTGTTCGCATGGTTTTTCAAACTCTGCACAAACCGTGCACAACCAACTGTCCTTTCGTTTTACTTAAAAGTTCACCCAAACGTACCCTAAGTAACTACTCCAAAACATAGGTACTTAAAACATCAAAAGTACCTGAAAATGTGCCCAATATTGACTCTTGAAAAGGTTTGTATCTTAAAAAAATTCATAAAACCATCCCCACTTACATCAAAAGGGTTACAAAATTCGTATTTATCTGTACGATGAACTATTATCTCACAAACTGATTTCATTTGTTTTTCCATTAACACCTATCATGGATTGGTATACTGATGTATATAATTTATAAATATATATTATATTTATAACATAATTATAACAATTTATTCATTATATAATATTTATAACTTTTTATTTTTAATTCTATAAGACATATGATAATGTCGCTCATGTGTATGGAGGAATACCGCCTCTCAAAGTGATGTGAATTTTCTTTCACTAACAATTTACATAGAATGTAATAAGGACCAAATTAATAAATATATGTCATATACTTGAAATAAATTTTGATAATGATGACATATTTATCATTCTTAATAGATTATAAATCATTTTTATTACCTTTTCACTCACTAAATGATGATTACATCATTCGTGTACGTGTGGACTACAGCCTTCATGAAGCAATGTGAATCTCGTTTCATCATCGTGCCTCATTCATGATATATATATATATTAATTTATTTACTTATTTAATGAAATAATATGGTACATTGATTTTATTATCTTTCTTGAAATATAAAATTTTACTTACCACCTTTCCCTAAATTTCACTGAAAAAATGGAAATGTTACTCATGCTTTGTAAAACCTATCATCAATGTGGTTGTCACATAGTATGTTTTTTTCATAATAATTTTTCATGATATTCATTAAAATTATAACTGATGTAAAAATATTAAAATTATGTCATGATTATTATTCTGGATATTATCCAATTATATAATGTTAACAAGAAATAGAACATTCATGGAAAATAATGAATGAGAAAACACGATAATTAACAACTGAAACAATGAAAATAAAGAAAGATTATTAATAAATGTCTGATAAACTTTTATAAAAGAGTAATAAATGATATTATAAATACTTATATGCTTCTATTACAAGTTAATAAAATGTTTAAAATCACTATAGATGAGGTTAGATCATGTTCAATAAAAAGGAAGAGTGAGGTAAGGGACTTTATCTCACTTTCCATTCATTGATTTATATTATAATGTTGTAAACCAAATTTATTTTATATGATGTATATATTTCACCTTTCACATGTAATATCAAGACTACATAATAATTCAGTGTACTTTTTGTTTAAATTGGTATTATTTCATATATTGATATTTGACATGAAAATTACCAAATAGTAAAATTTATTGTACAATATCACAATCTTTTATGATTGTTAGCATTCCCTTTAAACAATCAAATTCTTGTGATAATTATTAAAATGGAAGGTACATTTATCATAAATATATATATTTTTAATGGATATGATTATTTCATAAACCATATACAATTTTTACAATTTTTGTTTACATTTAATGTTATTTTATTAATTTGGAAATATTCAAAATTTGTATACTTTTATCAATACGAATATTTTATGGGAAGTTACATTATTAATCAATTTGATATATTATTAGATATATGAGGAATGTTTTGGACATGTGTACATTATAGGGGCTTCATTATAGATATCTACTCTATGTATTGATGAATCTTAGGAGACAAATTTGTTGGCTAAACAAAATATTTTTTCAACTGGTAGTTTTAATATAGTTTATCAATTTAGATGAGTTTGTACCCTGATGTTTTAATATAAGTTGTGACAGGTATTGATGGCAGAGGTATAATGTTCCTGAAACATGAAATCTAATAATTGTGATTTTAATTCATTAATAATTCAATTATTATTATTATTATCCATGATATTTTTTCAATGATATTATCTTTGGATAACTTTTATTCTCAGTTATAGATTAAATGGAATCTATTTTCAGTTAATCACCTTGCAATATTGATTATTACTTATCTTATTTTGATAGTTATTTTATTTAAAAGGAATTCATCTTTAATTATTTACATTTCCATCTTGAATATTCATATTTATTCATCATATATTTTTTTAACATAAATATTAATGAGAATTTGAGCTCACCCTTATTTTGTTTCATTTTCCCATGACAAGAATATGAATTCTTGGAATGAGTTATCAATGATATAGTCCAATTTATTTTGTTATTTATAATGTTTTTATTTTTATTCCTAAATTAAAATGTGTAAAATGTATGTTTTTATTTCTCCAAAATAGCTAAATTGATATGTACTTTGTGATTTTCTCCTTTGTATCAATGGAAATTTTAAAAATTCTTTCATTGGATTTTGGTTACTAGGGTTGGGGTCATTATAGTTGGAATTTGAGGTATTTTAAAAACAATCATGTGAAATAGATTCAGGAAACCATATAATTGGGAGCGTAAATATTTCATAAAAATTAAGAATAAGAATAAATGAATTGCATTATGTTTTGTTAAGGTAGAGACTATGTGATTTTTCCTTGAAATACATCAATATCAAGATACTATTTGTGGATGTGGTTCTAGCAATGAGGTTCCTAGGGGTAATGACTCTCAAAAGGGAACATTGGGAATGACTATATAATCTACTAGTGCATAACAACAGGACTTACTGTCCACCTAGTCTGACACTCTTGGGGGATATCATTAAGATAAATCACATTTTCCTTACAAATAATTATGATGGATTTGAAAATAATGATTTTCTTAAAGAATACAAATTTATGATGCATATTTTTACATTTATTCTAACTATTATACCACATTTTTAATTATACATTATGAATTAAAATTCATAATATTATATATTAATCTAGTACATTTCATTGATTATAAATAGCACTGAGAACGTATAAGGGTATCAATACTCATAGACAATAAATAGATTTTCCTATAGAGATATCCATTATAGGTGGTATTTAAACTGAGTAAATTATGGTTATATTAAGCCACATTAATCATGTTATAAAAAAAACCTTTCCCAAATAGAGGAGCACATTCCGTAGCAAGATCATTTTATGTTTGATATGTTGTTATATCAAAATCCCCCATTATTTGGTGGTACTAATAAACCAATGGTAGCTGAACAACATATTATGTACCTAGAAAAGTTATTTATGGCCATGGGATATGGTGAAATAGAAAATATTATTCTTTTAGAGTATTATTTAAGTGGTTATGTTAATAAATGAGGGTCATTGATTCATAATACTAAGGAGGAATAGGAAATAGATATCATAGAATGGAAAGATTTTTAGGATACATTCTTTGATTAATATTTATCTCATGAGATAAAAACTAAGATGATTAAAAATCCCCATGTATTAAAGAAAAAGAAATAATAAGGTGTTTTGGATTATGAATCTACCATTACATGGTTAAATGGGAATGCTAATGATTATATATGAAACACACTGTGCAATATTGACTATTTCTCAGAACATATAAAGACTGGTCTCCATATGGCATTAGAATCTCAATATTTTTCATCAAATAATGAAATAGTTTTATGTGATATCAATAGAATTAAATAATTATCTAATACTAGTTGATTCGAAGGAATGTAATATTATAATAGGATGATAAAAAAATGGATAAAGGTAAGATGAGATTTAAGGGGTTTCTGACTGTGATATTTTGGAATGAAACACCCAAGTATATTCTTGATGGGATTAATAGTTGTCTACTATTAAGTCAAAATTTAGTTTTTAATTAACCATAGTATGGGTATATGATTTAATAAAGGGGTGGGGGAAATTATAAAATAAGATAATATTACCCTTAAGGAGTTTTCATCATAAGGGGGAGTTAGTCGTATTCCCTATTGTATTCAGCTGATTTATAAACTCATGGTGAGAAAAGTATTGTTTTTAATTATGAATATAGATGTTCTTAAAATTAATAATGGACTAATGTTTTTAATGTAATTTTTTATTTATGACTTGTGGTTTTTTTATTCCAAAAAGGGGATATTATTAAGACAAAAGTTATTTTGGACTTTCCCATTCCTTTTGTTTTGAAAATCACAAAATCATTCTTATATAATTAATTCTCTAATTCTGTTATGTCCATAATTTTATTAATTTTTTTTAAGAAAAATTATTTTTCTAACTTAATTTGAATTCATTTCAATGTATTCATAAATTTAAATTAAAACTATCGTAATGATCATGAATCCGATTATGATCATATTCAACTTATTAAATCAACTTAAAATCTATTTGTCCTGTATTTTACTGACAAAAGTTTTAATCAGAATTGAAATTAGTACTAATACCATCATATTCACACTCGTAATAAAATTCATAAAGAAATTATTTAAGTAAATCCATCAGATTGACTAAACAATAAATTTTGAATACAGAAAACATTATTCTATTGTAATAGAATACCTTTTACACAAAAATTGTGTGAAATAATGAGATGCCGTACATTCTGTTATAATATCTATAAATAAAATTGCCCTCATTATTTTAGTTATAATATGAATTTTTAAGTGAGAGGTTTTAATGTCCTAAAAATATAGAAGAAAATATGACTTTTGGAAATCCATATGACCATTTGGGGGCTTTCCAATAAATACCCAGTCATTTGATGATATTAGAAACCAGTTGAATGTGTCCTAGAGACACATGGCGAGAGCTATGATTGTTTGGCTAATGTGTGAATAATATATAATGATTACACAAGTGAACTACTTGTTCCTTATACTTTTAATCTTAGAGTGCTTTTTTTCAGTTGTGCGATTCTGATTATTTTGATTACGATCAAGGGTATCCGAGGCAAGAAAGGTAAAGGATCTGATCACCGTCTTGATAAAGGGCTTGTGGGGATTTAAATACAGCTAATTTGTTAATTTTCTCAATGGATTTTGGGGATAGAATGTCATAACCATCATTGTATCGAGGGATTTCTCTTGTAAAATAACGATAGAAATTCTTGTAGGTATAAAAAGGTTCATTTATCAAAGGTTATAGGATACCCTTATCTTTGGGTTGAAAGAATTATTTTAAATTTTATTACTTGATTCATTAGAATTATTTTATATTTAACTGTAATTATAAAAGAATGTGAATTATTCTATATTCATTTTTCTTTTCGTATTCTATATATCATAATAGTTTTAATTATGATTCATTTTTTACTCTATATTATGTTGTGGATAAAATTATAATCTTAATTTTATTATATATGCTTTAGGATAGTATCATTACTTTTGGAACAAATCTGATTAAAAACAACCATTGTAATTATAATACTTTTTATGAATACTCAGATATATCATTTTATACTATGAATATGATTTAACGTTGTTCACATTACCACCACATTATGAATACAATTATATAACTTGTAGAGATAGAATCACTATGAAACCTATTGAATAGTAATTAGAATCTACATTATTACAACATGTATTCCACATGTTACATAAGGATTACATATTTATAGCATATATAATTGTATTCAATATATGCTGGTAACGTAAACAAAATTTAATCTTATTAATTATAGAAAATGATATATCAGAGTATTCATAAAATTTCTCATAATCACAATGGTTATGATTAATTAGTGTAGTACAAAAAGTAATAATTATATCTTAAAGCACATATAATTGTATAAAAATTAAAATTTTATTCAAAATGTAATATAGAGTAATAAAAATGAATCATAATAAATGTTATTACGATACATAAAATAAAAATAGAATTATCAAAATAAAATAAATCACTTCTTATTACTATTGTAGTGTAATATTAAAGAATTTAAATGAAATAATTAATAAAATTGAATATAATTCTTTTAACCCAAAGATTAGGGTATCTAGTAACCTTGGATAAAGGTCTTTTTTTATACTTACATGACCGTATGTCATTCACTTATAAGTGAAATCCCTCAATATGATGACCGATCTCTCTTGTTATCTAAGAAAGACCCCAATACAATTATTAGATACTCTATCATGCTATATATGGAAGAACTTGATCAAAAAGGTGAGTGTATCCTCTATCTTCCTAGCCTTTAACGACCTTAATCATAAACCCATCATTCAGAATTACACAAAGTGAAAATAAATTTAAGATTACAAGCATAAGGAACAAGTAGTTCACTTCTATAAACATCAAAGCTCTCACACACTATAAAAAATACAACATATCACTCACAATGTGTCTCTATTACCCATTCATATGGCCCTGTAAATCCTAAAATGAATTGGAATTTATAATAAATAATTCCAATGATCAACATGATTTCCAATAATCATATTTTCTATGAGACTTTCTGAAGTACCTAGACACCTGGCACATCAATGGTCATATTATAATTGAAATCATGAAATCATTATGATTTACACATTTATAAAAGAATGTAAAAAATTAGTCTTTAATAATTTTTTAGAATAAATGGTATTCAATTATAATTTATTTAATTTTTCTGTATTCAAAATTCATCCATTATACATTCCAATGAATTGACATGGAGAATGATATTACGGTTTTCTTTATGAGTGTGAAATCAATGGTATTTGTTCCGATTCCCTCATATTGAATTTGGATATATACATATATATTTCAATCATATAAATACATGTGTGGAGAGAGATTCCACCATGCTCATGATTACATGGGTAATACATAAACATCCAATTTCAAACGCTTCCACTATAAGAGGATGGCTGACTACATAAATGAATTCCCTCAGCATCAGAGTAATATACCACAAAATATGTTATGGAATCATGGTCAGTATTATTCTATTGATATAACGAATTTGTTATCATTAATGATATTTTGTATTTATATCAAATAAATATGTTGTTAAAGTATATTATTGATGATATTATCTTTATAAGAATAATGAAACATATAAGTATTGTACTTCAGTTCATTTTCAAAAATGATTTTCAGGCATATTTTGAATGGTTCCATGAAAAATGATTTAGTGGAAAGCTATAATTTTTAGAAAAAACCTTATTAATGGGGGGAAAACCTTAATATGTGATATATATTTAGATACAAAATAACTGTTATATGTTTATGAGAGATAATTGGTGACTGTTAATATGGTTCATTATTTAATGGTTTATGATATCTTTGTTGTAGATTAGTAAATGTTGGAATCTAGGGAATATATTCCAGAACCTGAGTTTTTTTCAAACATGCATGTTTTCATTATGTTTTTGTGCTAATCATGGTATTAAAATTTTTGTAATGTGACACTTGTATCCAAAATATATATTTTTTGGGTATAAAATGATTATTTGGTGACCTTCCTACTAAGTTTGGTTAATTGTATTTTGGATTATCCATAAGGTCAATGAATTGGGTAAGGGAATTAGTTTATCCTTTTATGTTAATGGATACCATTTGATAACCATTTTGGTTTTAATAAAAACAAGAGGAATATATTGTTACAATTTTAGTGATCTTCTAATCTATTAAATCTTCATTTTATTTCTATAGGAATAAAAATTTTCATCATTGGATATTCATTTCATAGAGAAAACGATGAAGTGGATATTGATCTAAGAACAAAAAGGATGATATTGTGCCAATAAAATAAAATAAATATTATGTAATTATATTTCCGTATATAATTAATGACTGAATGAATTCCTCAAATAAAGAAAAGGGATCATAAAAAATGTTTTCAATTATAATTATTATTTTTTGTTATATATGTAGATTTTTTAAAGAATACGTGTTTTTTGGTTTTTTGGTTGCTAACTTTCTCTATATTAGACACTTAATTATGATTATTAACCACTATCACTCTCCATTAATATGTGAGCATTAGTACTCTCTTTAATGTCTATGATTTTATTTCCCACTAATGTTCTCCTAAATGAAAACCTAGTCATGTGATGATTCCATAAGCCCTTTTTGCATAAATTACTCACTAACTAAGAGGATGTTTTATTATCTCTTATTACAATGTGGGTTTTTTGACAATGGTATTTCAAAATTCTATAACCTTTATTATTGAGATCAAGCTTAAATTATGAGGATGCAATTTATTTAGGGTGAGGATAATTTATCACCCTAAAATAATAAAATTAGAATATTATACTCAATAGGATATATGGCATGCAACACAACTATTAATCAACCCATGAAATATAATTATTAAAATTTAATCTATTTGATAGCTCAAAGAATCCACAACCTAGAGTCTAAATGATCTGTGATATAGAATATCATTATGACCTAGTCATTAAATATGAGAGTATGATTATTACTATTATATAAATAAAATTATATGTTTTACACTTGTAAAAATAATTTATTGATTGTATATTGATTAAAAATAAAATAATTATTATTGAAATGATAAATAAATGTCTTCTGAAAAGTGTATTTTTCTAATGGATTAGTACCGTTTTTTTCTCAGAATTTAAAATTATTTTTTACTATTTTTAAAACAATTACTTGAAAAAATGACCTTAAAATTTTTATGTCATCAAATACAAATTAAATTACTATAAATGTTTGTGATTTTTTAAAAATATTTCATTTTTTATTAATACTGATAAATAATAATTTTTAAATAAATATTGTATTTTTGTTTAAATTATTTATTTTTATAAATTTTATATTGTATATATTTTTACAAAAAATTAATACAATTATATATCCATTAACCCAAATCATTTCATCAAAATAATTTTCATATTTAATTTTAGATATAAAAACATTGTAAACTTTTTAACATTTCTGTTTAAAAATTCACTTTCTCTTCAAGTAAATAAGATTCATTTTAAATTAAAATTTTTAACTAATGTTAATGGAATTTTGAAAAATAGATTCTATATTTGGAATAAAAATAATTTATAATGTTTTATTAGTTCAACAAAATTTTTGACAAAAATGAATAGTGAAAAGGGAAAAAATTGTTCATCGCGACTAAGGTAAGAATGGATTTACCGACAGGTTAACCAAAAATGATAAGTATTAAAATGACTCAAAACGTGTATGAAATATAATTTATTCCATATTTGGAACCTATAATATTTAATTATAGAGAATAATCCATTTTGGACCATTTTTCTAATGAAAAAGACGGGTACACATTTTTCATTTCAAAAATTACAAGTGTGTCACTGACCTCAGTTGTAAAATTCCACCCCTCCCTGCACGTTTTTATACATTCAAACCCTTTTTTTCAGCCAACACCTGACAAAATAACTTCCCAAATTTTCTCCCTTCATTGTAGAAACCTTATTTTTCTCATAAATACATCCTAGGATGGATTTTTGTTAAATCCTATGTAGTTTATAGGAAGAAGATGTGATGTTCTTCAACAAGAGTTTTAATTTTATTTCTTTCTCAAACTCATAAAAATATTAACGAACCATTATGATATAATTTAATCATTATATTAAATAAGGGGATATTTTTTTCTTGTTATTAATGACCTTCAACCATTATCACTTCCATCAAATGACTTATGAAATCATCATTACAGTATACGGTGGACTATCACCAAACAAACTGATGTTACTCTATTTTCCATTAAAACATCTCAAGAATGGGTATGATAATGGGTATAAAGTATATATATATTATATTTATAAAATATTGATATTTATTTAGTAATTAAATCATATATATACCTTTTTAATTTCTATTTTTAAGGAGATTCTATATTGTATCTCGTGTGTATGGCTTACTAAAGCCTCGCAAAGCAATGTGATTCATCATTCAGTAATAGTTTAAAGGGAATTTAAAAGGGATAATGTTAATAAATATATGTGATTTATATTACATAATTATGATATTAATGAAATATATATCATGATTAATGGATAATACATCCTCTTTTTTCTTACATATTCACTCAATTTAAGATGAAAACCTCAATTGTGTACATGTGGACTATCGCTTTCACAAAGAGATGTGAAAACATTTTCATCACCACACCACAAGAATGATATATATAATTAAATTTAAATAAATAATATGATATATATTATATAATTATCATTATTGAAAAATAAATTATTACATAATTGTTTTCAATAATGGTCATTGAGAAATGGAAATTTTTCTCATTCATACATATATCTTACCGTCCCCGTGATTGAAAAATAGTTCATTTATCATAACCATTATTCATGATTAGTTTTAAAAGTATTATTGATTTAAAAAAATATAACTATGTCATGATTATTATTCTGTAGATTATGTTACAATAAAATATTCACAAATATGATAACCTTCATGAAAAAACCCAAATGTGAAATCAATGAAATTAATACTTATGGAAATGAAAATAATTAAAGATTGTTAATTAGCATGTGATAATCTGTAATAAATGGATTATGTATTATATTATAAATATTATTATGGTTTTATTTTAATTTAATAAATTTTTTAATTTCTAAATACATGTCTATAAAGAATTATCATCCAAAAAAAAGCGTGATGTATGTGACATCATTTCAATTTCCCTTCATTGAGTCATATAGTAATTTTATGCACATAATTTTATTAATATGGTGTTTATATTGAACCTTGAAATGTAATTCCATAATTCCTTAATAATTCATGTTATTTTTTGGGAATGTTTTAATTATTTTATCATATGAAATTTTACATGAAATTTATAAAATTCTAAAAGTTATTCTATGTTCTCACTTACTTTTTTCATTGTTATCTTTATCTTGAAACAATAACTTTTATGTGATAATTTTTCATTATAAATTACATTTATATTAAATATCCATATTAATGTATGATGGATATTATTATTTCCTATAGTGTATAAAATTTTTATATAAATTTTTTAGTATGAATGTTTGTTTATTAAGTGGAGAAATATTGATATATTTTTAGCATTTTCAGAATATAGTTATCTGATGATAAGGATCATGGTTCATGAATAAAATTTATTCTTTCTGTTTAATTAATTCTTTGGAAAATTTTACATTGGTAAGGACCAATTATAATTATCCCCTCAGTGCATCGACATGTCTTATTAGACAAATTAGTTGGCCAAAACTACTGAGTTTTTATACAGTAGTTTCAAATTAGGGGGTCAAACCAAATGCGAACTATCTTTCAAATGTTTTTGATTATATAGGTATGATTTTCCTTAGACATGAATTAAAATTATTCTGTATTTCCATTATTTTGAATTTAGTTATTATTAATATCAATTACATTATCCCTATGTTATTATCTTTACATGAATTTCATTATCTTTTATTGATTAAATGGAATTTTTTAACAATTATTTAACTATACATATTGATTATGACTTATCTTGTACTCATATTAACATTATTTAAATGGAATTTTTGTTAAATTATTTACCATAAATGTTTTATTATGCATGTTGATTCATGATAGTTTCCAATGTACATAAACCTTAGTGTTCATTTCTGATGGCCCTTATTTTTTCCCTTAGAAAAGATATGAAGAAGAACTCATGGAATTAGTTTTCAAGGACTAAGGTCATTTTATTTTGTTATATATATTGATTTATTTTATATTTAAAAAATTTAATGGGAATGATTTTTTATTTCAGTTTATATAAATTGTAAATTGATCTGTCCTTTGAGATTTTCCACTTTGTATCTATGTCAATGTAGTAATGTAAGACATGGACTCTGTGTTATTGGGGTATGGTTTTTTAAAATTTCACTATAATTTTCACACTAGTGTTATTATGTTGAAAATGTTTAGTTGAGTTTATATGGAGTTTAAAGAAGAAATATAATATAAAACACATGGTTAAGAAGTGTTCCTCTTCTTCATACAACCTTTCTATTGTTTATTCTCAAAACATTCATAAGAATGTTTTATAATAAATTCATAACCTATATAACATTGGGGGATGTTAAGAAGGTTTATAGTATATTCCTAGCTAAAATAAAAGTATCATGATGTTTTTAAAAGTGAGGAGAGGTGATTTCCTTTTATAAGTGAGGAGGGTACACACATGAATTTTTTCAAAAGATTAAAATATATTAATGTATTAACCGATCCAAGTAGCCCAAAAATAACAAATATTTTAAGAGGAAATAATATAGGATTGAAATATTTCTATTAAATACAATTTAGAAAATTTATTAGGTAATATTAACACTTTTCATTATAGTGTTCATCAGTTTAACTCATTTTATCTCTTACCATGATAATTAATTTTATTACCAATGTTAAAATTCAAATTGGAAAAAAAAGTTGTTGAACTATTTACCAAATTTGAACCTAAAGATTCCAAATATGAAATATTTTTTTAAATATTAAATGTATAATGTTTTAATGTATTACATTTTATATCATAACATATAAAGAATCAAATACAATTTTCAAAATAAATGTATTTTTATGTATAAAAATATTTTTATACCAAATCGAAGTATAGTATCGATTCCAATGAAATTAATCGAATTATTTCTAATTGAACTGAAATAATTTAATATTTTTTTTAAATCTAGAAAATAATAAATCTTAGTAAACACATGAAAATAATAACAAATATTAAAATCATACTTTTATAGTATTCAATAAAAAATCAATATTTTTAGAAAATATTCAAAAAAATCACTCTAATATAATTTTGACATGATTATTTGAATAATGTTATTGTTTTTATAAAACTAAAGTTCTATAATTTTGAAATTAATCTTTTCAATGATAGTGTATAATTTATGAAACTCAATATATTTATAATAAAACAATTTTCTTTTTTTCTAAAAATAATTCAATTATTTTTATAACTAATATCGATATATGAAATATAACTCCATAATTTTAATATGGAATGAAATTGATGAATAACTAATATTTTATGGGTTTTAATAGAAGGAAAATGTGTTTACTATAAATGTTTCAAAGTTTCACCATAATAAAGATATTGATGTTATTACATCTTCCTAGTTTCACTGATTGGATGTAATGGATGTTGAAATTAACATAAAATATATCGGTTAATAATTATACCTCATATTTTTATATTTTTATTTTGATTAAGACTAATGATTTGTAAAGAGAGGTTTACAATCATTACATGGGATTTTTTATGTGTAAATGGATGTTTAGAGATGTATCATTTTATATTTTTTTAAAGAATGAAAAACTTGATTTTTGTTTCAAAAATGATGAAGTGTGACTATTTTTATATGAAAAAAAAATCAATGGAATTTTACAATGATTCAATCCTTAAGTGTAATGAATGTAATATTAAAAATAAGTAGTGTAAAACAGAAGAACCCTGAAATATAGGTACAAATAATTCTAATTCACATTAGTTAGGATATGATTTCTATCACTTAATTATTATTTTGATATAATTTTAAAATATTAAATATCCATTAAGTATATTTTAAGGAAAATTCAAAATAATAACATTAAACAAATCATGAAAAATATATATAAATAATATAATTAAATCAGAATTTGAGATTTAAAATTATCTGTGAAAATAATGGAACACCCTAATTTATCCAAAAAAATTACAAGTAATGCTTTTAAATTTGATTACTTGATTTTTCTCTTGTTTTTCTAAATGCTTCGTTAGCACAACATATGTGTATTATATAATTATACTTTTTAAAAAAATTAAAAATGAAATTAAATAATAATATAAATTATTTAACATAATTGTAGTCATTTAGTTTCATTAATAATGTATATTTTCACATATCCCAACTAGGAAAACATATTTAAGATATTAAATGAGAGAAAGTGGCATTTATGTAAATGTTATTTTATAAATAAAAAAACGGAAATCGTAATCATGTAATGTGGATAAAAAAATGTTGAAAAATTATTAATGGATATTAGACTAGTTAATCAAGAATCATCTACACATTTTCAGATAATTTGTTTATCTTATCACATTATTGTAAACATAATTTTACCATTTTACCCATTATTATGTTGTTAACCTCTTAACTAGTTAAATTATTTATATGGACAGAATATAAAAGGTACCTCTTTAGATAATTTTACCCTTATGATTAAAAATATGAAATAAATATTACAATACTCAATTTTTAGAGGTGGTTAAAGTTTTTTAATATAAGTCTAGAAAACTAAATGATAAAAAGTTGTTTAGAAAAATACCCATTTAGCGTTAATGGTTTTTATACAAAATTAAAGTATAATTTTTATTTCTAGGGAACTAATTAGATTATTTTAAATAAAATAAAACATACATAAATTTCAAAAAATTAATAACCAATTTAATCTTCTAAATTACCTTGAATAAAATAGTAAATAATGAGATTTTTTTCAAAATGATAGTTTTCGCTATTCACCTAATAATCAACATTTTCTATAAATTCTAAAAAAATTATTTTAAGATTATATTGAAATTTTGATTTCTAAAATAATGTTCATTTAATCATTTAAATATCACAAAATTGGTCTAAATTAATAATAATATGTATATTGAAATTGTAGTAAAACCATTTTTTAAGAAAATGTATTTTTAAATTATAAAATGAATTTATACACATTAATTTTCTTGAAAGAAACGTTATATTTTTGATAAATTGTTTTATTAAATATATTATCTAAAAATTTTATTAACATAATTCATATATAGTGATTAAGATAATTTATATTGAGAAAAAATCCTTTTCATACATAAATCAGTTCTTTCACAAATATCTCCTTTAATATTGTATGATTTAATTTAAAATTGGGTACATACTTACTAGAAATTAATTAGTGAATTTTTTAAAATGTAAAATTTTCTATATATATTTCATAATGTGGTTACTATTTTTCATAGCCACAAATTCAATGACTATGTTATAATGGTTTTATTTTAATAATTATATTTTCATAGTATATCACATTCCATGTTAATCATGGAATTACAAGTAGAACATACAATCAAACATAATATTATTTTCAAAATATAACAAATATGTGTTACTAATGGTGTTTTTTTATTTATACTCAACTGATTGTTTCTTTTTAATTAGTTATTATATGTCTTTGTGTGTGTGTTTCTTACATTAAGTTTTTCTAAGTTGTGTACTTCATTTCAAATAGGTTTTAATTTAAAATTAGGGGGTTTCTTCAGAAACTATAGGGTATTTATAAAGATATATCACTTATATTTATGTATGGATATTCCATTAGATACATCCTAGTCCATTCCAATTACATTGTATTCCTTTTTGTTAAGTGGTTAAGGTTTTTATGAACTTTTTTATTGGTCTTCCTAGATCATCTGTGTAATGATACTAGTTATTGGTGATTTTGGATTTACTGGTGAAGGTGGAGAATTTTTTATTTATCTAACAAAAAATTATATCTATGATTATGTAATGTTATACCTAATTTAAATGATTAATTTAAACATAGTTATTGGGATAATTTTTTTTAAAAATATACTTGGGATTTACATATTGATTACTGCTGGGAATTTAGTGTTTAATTTGTATATGGGTAATGTTGAGTGGATAATGTTTTATTTTTAGACTAATAAAAAATCATATGCCACCATCGTAATTTTTTTAGGTTATGTTACAGATGATTATTATCAATTTAAGAGGTTATTGACTTGATTATTTTCCTTGGTATGGTTTTTATATAATAAAAATTAATATGATTATATTAAACTAGAATAGCTAAAATAATTTTTTATTTTATAATGTTGATCACATTTATATAATATTATGATAGGAAAAATCATCATTTTTTAGGAATATTTCTGTGTTAAAGATGTCTTATCAGGTTATGTGTATGAATAAATTGTTACAAATGGCTCAGAGAATATAGTGATATTATGCAGAATGTATATATTTATTGGTAGAATATGATGTTGGTGACAATATATTTTTAAAAACCATACCTCAATCGGGATATGATATATTAGTTAAGTAGGGGGAAGCCTATGAAATTGTTTATGCTTCCCTTTGACATTCTATAATGTATTTGCATGGTTTCATATTTTATAGATTTACCATGATAATTAAGTATAATTCATGATTATTTCCACATTTCTCAATTGTGGAAATACATTTCAGATCCCTCAGACATTCTAAAATTTGATGTGGTAGGTGTTGTTTCATGTTCTTCATTAATTTGAGGACTATTTTAGATTTATTCTAAATATATAATTCAATATAGATAATGTTTGAGACACTATCATTAGTTATTTGGTATCTTGGATTGATCTAAGAGGAAAAATTGGATTGGGAAGAATAAATAAGGTCTTAGTAACCTAGGACATTCATGGGTGATACTCACTATTTTTCCACCTGGATAATAATCTGTATGACCAAGATCTTAAGTGGACAAAAAAATTATTTATAATTTTACTGGATGTAATTTCTATATTTTTATATTTTATTAATGTATTATATAGTCCATTGAACCAGAAAACCAATACTCAATTGTTAAGTCTCTTGTTTGGGATCCACGAGGACCGAGGATATATCCATGTTGGCTGATTGTACTACTACAGTACAATGCAGGTGGTGATGTAGGTGATAATATAGGATATTGGGGATATAGGCATGTCACAGGGCTGGTGACACAAGAAGAATGATGTAATCATGGTGTTGTACTGGTATACTAGTCCATGTTATGAGTTTAATACCCACTGGGCCTACATTCCATGTATTAAATAAATAAAGCTTGATGAGTTGGTTGTCCCATCAGGGGGGATCTGGCCGGCCTCTCTGGTTTGTGTTTTTTGTTTCTGTTTTTTTATGAATGTAATTATACCCCCAACTACATAATATTTATATATGCTCCAATGATCTAATGCATCAAGAGTAAATATCTAACATGTCACTTGATTTGATCATCACATATGTGTTCCATTGGACATGACCTGAAAACCTTTAAAATGATATTTTATTAGAGATTATGATATAAATATAAAAATGATCCTCTACGAGGGCATTCTTATTGATGTGAAAATAATAAAAAAGATATCCTTATGTAGGCTGATATTATAGGAAAATAAAAAATGCAAAATTAAATCCCAAATTAAATTATTCCTAAAAACTATGGTATATAATGGAAGAACTATTATGATTATTCACCCATACTTTTCAAATGAACAAATAATTCATTACCCAAATAATAAAATTAAAAAAATATACCATAGACTGCCTAAGTAAATCATATCAGTTATTTCATTAGAATAATTCTATGACTAGAAATTATCAACCAATTCATATGGGGGTCAGACCCTATATTAATCATTAAATGAAATTTACTAATAATTTATGAAATCTATTTTCATTTATGTATTTATTAAATTATTATATGATAAATTCAATTAAATTTTACCAATAATGTTTCACCATGGAACTAATAAAGAATCCATTTTCACCTATTTTTCATTATCCACTCCTTGATAATTACACTAACTCATTCTCATACCTGAGTCCCCAATTTCAAACAATCCAAACAGTTATATCAATAAATAAAAATAAATATCATACACAATAAATTACATTCAAAAACTTAGGTCACCCTTTTTAAGTGCCTGAGATGGCCCATCATAATGTTCAAAAGGAATTCCCAATCCTTATATATTGGAAACCTATACGAGGGAATCTAAAATACAAAAATGGGAATGGTTTTTCTAAATAAACAACACAACCAAGAAGACATATCAAGAAAAACCATCATTTTCATTCCATGTTTTTTAAATGACACATCCAATAAGAGGTTCTGAAATAGGGAAAAAACCATTAAATAAATAAAATATAATAATGAAACTATAATATCTAAATAAAATAATGAAATATTTAAATATAACCATATATAGATCTTTTTTTATATATGAACCCTATAGTGAAATTTTTTTATATGAAATATGATATGAATTCAATCAAATGAGATACAACCAATGAGTTTTATACAAAAACAAAATTAAAACAACATCTAACCATCTCTCTCTTACGTGAGTGTTAAATAACATCAAATAACATTATCAAAACCTCAGTCTATGATAGCATGAGTAACCACCCCCACCTTGTGTAACTATTTCATTATCTATGATAGTCAATAAATGGTGTATATAAACCCATATGGTGTAGGTACGTTATCAGAATGACAATACCGACATGATTTCACCAATCAAAAAAATTTAATACCTTTACTTGATAATATATTTCATTTTAGTTTGAAATAAAAATATTAAAATAAATACTTTAATCCTTATGAAAAAATATTTACAAATATAACATTTTGGATTGATAAGTATCACGAGTGAACAATGAGATTAGTTGAATTGTTATAATAATAGAAAAAATATGGGTCACAAGTGTCATAATATATATTGTTATAGGGCCACCAAAGTATCATGGTTAGTGTTCCTAGGGTCTTTATTCAACCATCTTGAAATAGAAGTTTATTCTCAAGGGAGCACCATGTCAACTTGATAAAAAAGATTGGGGAAACATCAATGTCCCATGTATTTATCCAAATAAGGGTGTTTTATGTCCCAAGCGTAGGATTTTATGGGAGATCCATATCCTAGTGTTATTTTTATCATTATATAAAATCATGGAACCTTTGATTCCCCTTAATGACTATATGGACTCACCCATATTTTTAGAAAATTAATTATTTTAAGTTCCATTAAAAGAAATTAATTAATTACAAACAACACATAAGTCCAGAAATTATTTATTATTAAAATATTTATATATCATCAATAATTGAATTTAAACATTCTATGAATAAAATTATATTAAAAAATGATTGTCTTATTTAATAAATTTTTTGAACACCTTATGGTAACCAATTTAATCTAAGATTTTAATAATTATAAAATAATAAAATTTCAAAACATCCATTCATTTGAAAGAAACCAAGAAGTATAAGAGTGTGATAATCACGGAATATTAAAACCCATAAAACAACATGAAATATATTTGATATAAGTCATTTATTAATTGTGAAAAATATAAAATAGTATACGTTGGGAAACCTATTTTAAATCAATTTAATATTTAATTAGTGGTTGATTTACAGAAAATATATGGAGAAGAGATCATTCATTCAAGGTTAGAATCTGTATTAATGTAAACATATAATTGAAACTAATGAAATTCATATCTCTATGACGTCAAAGACATTGGGTGAGATGGAAGAGTGATTAGAGAAAATATGATAAATAGGTAATGAGAGATGAGTTCTTAATATGAGTGGATCTTACATTTTGATGTTTATTTGAGGGTGACATTAAAGGGTAAAGGGATTCAAAGAGAGGATTATGTGATATTGACTGAGATGATCTTTGGATAATGTTGGAAGAATATGAGGGAGATATATTTAATAAGAAATATTAAAATATACTAGTTGTTTTTAAAAAATTATACTATTACAAAAGTATGGTTTATGCTTTGGGAGTCTAAAAATGTTTTCCATGAAACACGCTACATTCCATAGAAAACCATATATATTTTTAATAATTTTACCTGAAAAAAAACATGAAAGGTTTTGATGATAAAAAATACTAGAAAATTATATCATGGGTATGAAAATTCTTCCCACCATATCACTTTAATCACAAAGAAAGTATCTAAAATGATTATTAGTTTGAGAATCTATGAGACAACTCTATACTCATATATAATTTTTGTTCCCATGTATTATTTGAATCACCTATGGGATGAAATTAAAGTTAAAACAGGTGAATGAACATCCATCCGAACAACTTTTTTTAGAATCAATAAACACAATTCATTTCACAACCAAAGATACATCATCGGATTTTACCAACTCCTCCAAATTTAGAAAACAGAATGATTGAGATGATACTTATTTATTTGAGACACATGGAAAACATTATGTATTGAGATCATTTTAAGTAAAAATGTTAGTTGATTTTCATCATTCTCAATCCTCTAAGTGATTTAAAAATATTATAATAACCATGGATTTAGTTTTCCGTATATTTAAAGAAGTTTATGACCTGAATGAGTTGAGACCTTCAAAAATACCCTATCACTCATAGAAAATTCCAATTTTCAACAATTGAGATTGGTATAACATATGGAAAATCTAGGTTTATATAATTCATTTCTAAATAACATAAATATTTTTAGTTCTATCATTGATAGAACTTCATCCCACTATGGATGTTCCACAAACCTTAGTGCATTAGAGTGGGGAATATAATGAATAACCACATTAGACTTATAATAAATTCATTATGATAGATAGTTTATTGCTATTATTGTAATAAAACTCTATCAATAATAGATTTTTATTCCTTTATCCTCCTAAGTATAATACATGATTTGGACTACCTTCTTCATCTACCCATTTTTTTAATGTATTGTATGTTATGATGAACATATCTTGAGGCCACACACCCTATTGAAGGAACATTCATAATTAAGATGTGAATTGAGTATCTCTCTAAACAAATCATCATATAATTATTCCATTCATATTCATAACTCATTCCAATAAAACATAACTAACTCCTCTACCACGGTGTTATATATGATCTATACGAAGGGGGTTATTTGGTCATTTGATCGATGAATTCCGAAATTTAATTTATCCCATATTTTCTATTAGTTAATTTTTGTAATTTTATATCTATATATATTGGATGGAGTTGGTCCAATTGTAAGAGTCATGTATCGTAGCATAGTTAACCTATTACATGAGAGGGAAATACAACATCAAGTAGTTAATTATATCATCATTATTTCATAATGAACCTAGTTAACATATTTGGAATTATTACAATGTGGGTTACTTTATCACTTACTTTCTTTATAATCACATTTAGATCTAGGGTTTATATAAATCATGTTTTTACCCAATTACATATTACCATACATAGTGATGTTATTATGCCTCCCCAAGTATATATATACTATAATAAATATATATATATATATTGTGTTCTTTTTATTCTTAATCATTTTATCTTTTTCACAATTTTAAACATATAATGGAATCAAATTTCATTGGTGGTCTATATTTTTTAATAAAAACATGTTCAGAGATTAAATTATAAAGATCAATATTAGATTATATAAATTAAAAAATTAATATATAATAAATAAATTTGAAGTTAAATAATTTAGATGGATCTAATATTAGTTAATGAAGGATATAGATCAAATATTATATTTATCAAAATAATTATTCACTTTAAACTTCTAGGTGTTAAAAAATGAGATATAGAGTACCTAGTTGGAGTCACATGATTGAAATGTTCTCGGATTTTTCTACATTATGGTTGAAGTAATTTTGGGCATTCTACATCAGATATGAGAGGATTAAATTTTAGTTAATAAAATATCTTGATAATGTATTTGGTAATCCTTTTTAATCAATTATAGTGTACATGATATGGTGGTTGTTCAATGTGCATATTATTGAATGGAAGGATATTTTTTATCACATAAAAGAATTCATAAAAGGCTAGTATAAATCATTGGGAATATTGATTGATGATGAGGTATGCACATTAGTTATAATATCTTCATTACTTTATAATTAGTAATATATTGTAACATTAATGAGAAGTTACTTATGGAATTAAATGACACAACTGAAAAAACTATTAGATCTGATCCTCATTGAGGATATTAATAGAAGTTAGTTGGACAGACTCTTAGGTTCTATATTTCATATGTAAGATATATGTAATTATATGAAAAGTGATAATAAAATATTAAAATTTAAATCATTATGAATGTGATAAGAAAAATAAAATGGGTCAGGTCATAACAACTATACTTTTGGGAAGAAAAGAAATGTCAAAGAGTGAGGAGAAAAGTGAAAGGACCTTGAAACTAATGTAGAAAATAGTAGTTGAAGGACTTACTAATGTAATATGCCTATATGTGAATTACCCTATGGATTCTTAGATGTTAAACATATTTGAATCATTCTAGTATAAATCGGAGAATGTAATCCTGAAAATGTATACTTTTTAAAAAACATTTCCAAGGTACATATTCCCAATGATGAATCCTTGCAATTTATGGGAATGTGTGGTGGAAGGATGAAGACCAATAATGGGTTTTTAATAATATTGATAATGTTATGATATATTTATAGTTAGTGGAAGAATAATATATTATTTAGTAATATTTATGATTCAATATTTACCACTATGTTCTCTTGTGGTGCTTATAAAATTACCAAGAGATCTATTGTTATAAATCTTGGACTAATAAATGGTCCCCTTTAAAATATGACAAAATATTTCAGGGATCTCATTGGATCTATAAATACCATTAAAGAATAAAAATTTTGGAGTTAAAATTTTGGATACTAGATTGATAAGGGGATGAATTTTAAAGAAGATATGGGAATTTTACTGGAGCTAATGTTAGTGGATTTTGGCTTATGTGAATATTATTTATTTAGATAATTATATAAGGAATCATTTGTAAATGGATGATGAAAATAAAAAGTCAAGATCCAATTTATTGTTTATTATTATTACTTTTGTCCTAAACCAATTTTTTTTTATCGCCATTAGATTTTATGATATATTTTTCCTTTTATAAATTTTATTTATTTTATAGTTTTTTAGACACAAAATTGAGTTTTAAAAAATATGATATTCTATTGGAATATTATTATTTAGTGTAATAGTTATCACCTAGTTTTTTTATTGGAATGTATGAATAGGAAAAAAAATTACCAAAAAACTATTCTTAAAATTTTTATAAAATTAATTAATTTGTTTTTAATTAGTATTTAACTAAAATAAAAAATGTGAATGAATAATTTGTTTTTCTTAAATTATGTTTTTTTCAAAATGTGTTTTTATCTAAATAAATAAAATTAATCTATATTAAAGAATTATATTAATAAAAGTTTTAGATAATATATTCAATCAAATGTTTTTACATTTATCAAATTGTATTTACATGGAAGGAGTGAAGGTAAATTCAATTTTATGATTAAAAATGGATTCTTCTAAAAATAATGTTTATTTATTTTACAAACATATTTTAAAATAAATTTCTAAAACATATAAAAATTGAATCTTGATAAATTTATTTAATATTTTTAATAATAATAATTAATATTTTTTACTAAGATCAACTTCATTTTTTCCACAATGAATAGTAAAAATTATAATTTTTTTTATCATAGTTTTGGTTAAAAAGGGTTTATCGAGGAATTAACCAAATAGAAATGGTTTAAAGAATCACAAAAAACATAATTTTATTTCATTTTTTGAGGTTATTTTGAACTTAGTGATCTTATTTTCAATTTATTATAATTTTGGAGCCATTAGACATGAGTTAGACATTATAATATTTTAATATTTTTTTAAAATTCAATTTGTGTCATATCACTCCCTTAAAAATGTATACCACCTTTTATCTATTACTCACACATCATGAGAATTGTATGGTAGATAATACCTACTATAATCCCTTGTAAAAATCCATTAACATGTCATAGGGGTCACTTTTTTCATAATATGATTCTTTCAGGGATTATGTTCTACGATGAAAGAGGACTTTCAACGAAGGGGTATAACTCTTAACAATGTACATTCCATTTAATTTCTTCTTAAGATTTTTATAATTAAATACTATATATTATAAAATAAATTATCTATTTTATTTAATGTAATATATTTCCTTATGTATCTAGTTCCACCATTTTTAACCATATTTCCATAAAATAGGAAATAAATGTATCGCTCATTAATACAAGTGGACTACCCCTCCACATAGAGATATTATTCATTTTCAATCACCATAATTCATGGAATGTTTTTATGATGTATTTAGTGTTTATATATTATATATTTGAAATAATTTTTTTTTTAAATTATAATATCATATCTATTATCATACCATTCCATATATGGTAAAATGATAATGTTACTCATGTGTACATGTGGACTACAACCTCCTTAACGAGTTGTGATTTATTTTCATTTCCATTGTACATGGATGGTAATAAGTATATATTTAATATATATATATATGATATTGTTTTATATAATAATGATCTTATTAAGTTGAATTATTATTTAACTTCTTTTCATTCTAACAATTGATTATTAGAAACATCACAAGTGTGTACAAACAGAGTGCTATCTCCATGTAGTGATGTAATTAATTTTTCATCACCTATTTATATAAAAAATTATAAAATATTATATGATCAATAAATATTGTAATTATTTCATGAATAAATTTAGAATATGATGAAACCATTACCATAGTGAAACTACCAGAACCATCGAACTAAAACATAGATATAAAATGGGCTATTTTTTCACACGAATAATTGTTTTAATGAAAAAATTAAAATTAAAAGGTTAATTGAAAATTTTAGTTTAATTATACATATTATGTTGTGTATGAGTATGGTTATGGAAAATATTTATAAAAAACTATTATTGTTATTCATGATATTTAAATATGTATGAAGAAAGATAGACCTTTTTGTAATAGATTTTTGTTTCAATCTCATTTTAATCGATATTTTTTATTCCTGAATTTCCATTGAGGGAAATTAAATGGATCATTTTCTTTAAAACTCATATATTTTATATACTCTATATATTTTTATTGTTTTTATGTATCAATATAATTTTAAACACTTTGGTAATTAAAATTATTGAGAAAATGATTTTACTGAAGAGATGTCTTTATTTCTTATTTGGTCGACCAGCGATTTCATCCATTACTATAATAATAAATATTTTTGTTTGTAAATGATAAAAAAATATAAAATAAATGGTTTAAACTGTTTATTTTTAAAATCATGGACTTTATTTTAATTGTTTTTAAAATAAATTATCCAGAATTTATTATTACAATATATTTTATAACTATTGTAAAATATATGAATGAAATGTTTATTTTTAACAAAAATTTCATGAATGGATTTTACCGCCATCATAATTATTATTTTATTTGATTATTCCATTACATGTTTCCTTGATAATGTTAGATTAAAATTATTTTATCAATATTAGGAAAATTTTAGTGAATATTTTAATAAAATAAAAGGATATTTTATCATTATTTAAAGAATGGATCGAATGATCATTTAAATGTATTTTTAATTAATGTGAACATCCATTAAGGATTATGATTCTTCTCTATGAATATGGTCTTATGATACCTTACAATTTAGTTATCTATATTATTTATTACGATGATGGAATGATAGTGATTATATGAAATTTATTTTTATCCCATTGGTTAATTGTATAATGATGAAATTTTTATAAAACTTATTTCCTTTCAATGGATTATTCAACAATGACATGATTATGGTTTTATGATCTCTTGGAACACACATATATATGTTTTTCATTATTTAATTGTTTGGCCCAAAATTATATAGTATTCAAATGTATTGGGTAAATATGGATATCTCATGAGATTATAATGTTTAGAATGTGGACTAAACTACATTTATTAAGGGACCCTACCCACTATTATAATTTTGGGATAAATTTACGACTATTAAAATGATGAAATGGAGAGTGAAGCCAATCGAATATGATAGTCGAGTGAGTGATAATGGAAAAAGGAAATGATTTTATATGATTATGTTTATTCTAAAAAACCTATATATCCTGATTATGATATTTTATCACGGGTCATTAGTGACTATTGATTTTTTTTTTTTATTTTTACTAATGCGTTTTTTTATTCAAAAAAGTATTGTTCCATAATTTTTGATTAATGATATTTAAAAGATTGGGTATAATGAATATAAGTTATCATCATATTCTAATTCCATTATTTTTATCTTAAACTCACTTATAACCATAAGAAATATATATTATGTTTAACCTTACAATGCATCTGATCTCACCCTTTCTAATGTTTCGTTTCCCCAGCTTATGATGAAAGTATTTCATTAAGATGTGTTTAGGAAATTAACTATGTGAGACGAAATTTTTGGGATATATTGAAGATAATTCCTAAAATAATATGTTTATGTATTTAGTTACCAAATACTCTAAATTATTCCAGTTATGGGGCATTTTATATTATGATATATATTGAATATTAGTTGAAAATAATAAAATATATATAAAAAATTAATGGGTCACCTCAGTTGGAACCAAAGAAAGGTTCAGTTAATATTTGGAATGTAGGGTCATGAAAATATCATGAAACCCATGGGACTAAGTTTATACATAGTATCAAAAAATTAAGATTTTATAAATCATAAAATATGTTGATTTTTCAGAAAATACATACCTATTTGGATATTGGAAAATGGGTTTTGAAGTATATAAGAAGAAAATATGGGGGAAAACTCTGAATTAGGTTGATTAGATATTTACACAATCATCGATGATGCTTATTGATTGGTCATATGATTCCTTATAAAGGCCCATACTTCTAATATATTGATATGACAACTATTTAGATGAATATTCAAAAAATAAAAAAAAATATACACACTAGAACCATAAAGGTTTTGTGTCTTTGGAGATTAGATGTATTATCTACTTATTTAATGAAATGTTTCCATCATATCCCAAAAATATCTTCACATGTAGTAATCCAAAATTTCATACCCTACCTAAACCTTTCATCATCCCTGGGGGAAATAAATATAAGAATGGATGATCTTAGATTCTCAGTAAGGGTAATAATGGAGGTCATAATGATTTCATAAGAATAATATGAGTATAAGTTTATAAGAATATAATCACAATATTTTTAAATTATACCCATAATATCAATGATAATATTTATAAATGATAGAATAAATCATGGCAGTTCATAATACATGAATCATATGAAAATAAAATAAAATTATCCATAAGACCATTAATTTGCATAAGACATGGAATTTGTGGCATACAAATTAGCTTAAAAACCCATTTCCATATTAATTAAGGATCATTGGGAAGACCATCATAGAGGAAAAAGTCATTTATATATTAGTTAACTCAGACAACTTCCTATTATGCCCCTGTCTTACTAAAACGGGTTCACTTCCTGTTCATGACTAGTTTTACTAAACTGGTATTACTTCATGTTATATTCCTTTATATCTCATTATATATAATTATTTTCCCAATATGTTAGATGGATAAATAGGTCTCATGAATCAAATAATGACAACTAAAAAAATCCAAAATCACATAAATCATTCTTCATATCAACACCCATGAAAAGAAATGGTTTCCATAAACATTTTATCATTTCATTACCCATGCCAAAGAAATAAGAATAAAAAAATCAATCCAATATAAACATAACCAAACTAGATAATGAGTAATTATGGTATCCTTGGAAATTATTTACATTTAAACATATGTAACAATAATTTGTGTTATTTGTGATGGAAAATTATTTTAAAAAATAAGTTGAAATAATTCTTGAAGAAAATATTTATTTTATATAAAAACTAATTTCATGAAATTATCAAAAAAAATCATTGAAAGTAACTATATCAGTTCTTAAAGTAATAATTAATAAAATAAGGATTCATTAAATCAAGAAAATAAACTCATGGTATATAATCTATAAAAACATTATCTTTTATATTTGTTTTTAGGAAAGTCACAATTTACCTTGTTTGGAAAATGATAGAAATATTCTATTCATGCTACTTTGGTTAAAATAAAATAATGTGTAAAAATGAATTCAAATATACATAGGTGAGTTGTAAAAACTTTTTTGAAAACTTCATTCTGAATGGTTTTACATGAAAGAGAAATATTTCGTTATGGATACATAAATTTAAACAATCTCAAAGAATAATGAGTAGTAAAATAAACCCTTACCACTATGGGAAATTTTTTATCATAAGAACCATGAAATAAAGAACAATATATTAATATGTAAATCCCCATAAAATTTATAATAATCATGATAAAATAAAATTTAGGGGATGTATATGCACAAAACAATCCTGGTGAATATGGAATGTGTCCCACAGAAATAGATGTCAGATGAAAATCCCTTACAATGATGATATCATTGATGTTAATAAAATTAATTGATTAAGAGAATTATTTGTAAATATACAGAAAAACTTGAAATAAAACATAAGAATATAAAATTTCATTTTAGACATAATAATGAAATGACATAATAAATGATGTAAAATTTTTAGTCAATGAATGAAAATCGAGTTATGAAATTCATTTCTTAAAGTATTTACTTTATTTTTTAACATTCAAACCTCAAATATAATAAATATGAAGTTATTATATATTTTTTGTGTAACCATAATTATATTATATAATTTTTCTTATTTATATTACATTATCACCTGTTTGTTAATATTTTTTTAATAAATTTACTTTTTGGTGTGGTAACTACTTTTTTTTCAAGAATGTTTCATTTCGGTAGTCTTTATTCCTCTATTCTGATATTGGTATCATAATTTCCATAATTTAACAATGTTTTAAAAATAATATATAGTAATTATATACATATTTATAATCATTTATATAATATATAGATAGAAAACAGAACTATTTTTTTTCAAGTAGATAGTAAGCCATACGAATCCATGAACAATGATTTCCTTTTATGATTGATGGAATGAAAGAAAGGTAATTAATATTTCATTGTTACATAATTATTTTCATATTATATATATCAAATATATTCATTAAAACAATCATAAAACCCATCCATAAAATATGGTGATGAAAAATTAATTATATCGCTACATAGAGACGATAAGTCATTAGTATGCCTGAGAGATGATTTCACTTATTATTTGATAAGAAATAGGGTTTATAATGTTGTTTTGATAATAAAAATAACATTTCAAAATATTTAAGATACTGAATTTATTATTTTTTGATAATCCTCAGGGATTGGAGGATCTAAGAAAGGGTAGAAAAAGAATGTGACCAGATTGAGGGAATGCATCTTTATTGAGATGAATCGTTTATATATCTTATAAATGGATCTAGCATTAGTATTTTGAGATTAAAAGTAACTGTAAGATGATTTTAAGGATTTTTAAAATGGAATTTGGTTGTTTTTGTTCGAGTTATAAGGCTAAATGTGTTGAAATTAATTGAGGGAAGAGGTTTCCATTTTTACAGGAGGCGAGGGTCACTTCTCAAATTTCTGAAATGATTGAATTATAATAAATCCATATTATATCCAAATAAAACCAATGTACATAGATTAAATTATAAGATAATAATATGTTCCAATATCATCAACCAGTATATTTTTTGTCTTGTTTTGGTGTTATTTTAAATATTATCATTTTTATTAAACCTTAGTCAATATATTTTAATTTTAACGATGTAACAACTTTTTTAATATTAAAATGCTATAATTTTTACATGCATGGTGACAATTGGAAAATAATGGAAAATTAATGAAATTTTAGTTCATATAATAATCACTTTTTATTTTGCATCTATTATTTTTTTTAAATAATTTATTACTTTATTAATCGTATATTATGTCATTATTGTCAATTTTGGTATGATCCACCACATTAAATTTTAAATATGACATGAAAACATGTAAATTTTTAGGAAACTATTTTACTATATACCTAACTTGTGATTTTAATCAATATAACATTTTTATCAACTTAAATACCTCAAATTTTATTACTCTTAATATTGTTAAAATATTTGTTGGATTTTTTCCTTTAGTTGAATAATTATACATTCAGTGTTGTGTATGTATTTAGGGTAATTATTTAATTTATAAAAATTGTAAATTAATTACCATGAAGAATATAAACATTATAACTTCAAAATTATATTTATAGTCAAACATATCCTCTGTATAACACCATTTTGAAATATTATAGTTATTAAAACAAGGGTGTGACATGTTTTATTTTTTATTAAATAAAATAACACAAAGGTTATAATCATATAAAATGGCCCAAAAAATTAATAAATAAATTTAGATCATAAAAAAAGTTTATTTACTTAAAAATGGATTCTTATATTATTTTATAACCAAATTTTATCCCCATGTGGAAAAATAAGCTATATTTAAGATAAAGAAAGTGGAATTTTGTGACATTCTTTGATTTAAATAATATAAATGTAATATTCATATAAAAGTATCCATTATTCAATTCAATTTTGAAAAATCAGTGTTGATGATATAATTAAATTCATAAAATAATATGTAGGATGAAAAATATGGCCTAATAACTTATTTTTAATCAATATCATCTGGTTTTACCATTTTCCAGGGTAATAAATTTTATCATAGTTACTATTCATATTGACTAAAGTTAAAAGGGCCTAATTAATAAATATAAACCAACAAATTAAAAATATAGAATCAATTTTTAATATTTCATAGAGTATAATATTCAGCATTTAATGTAAAATTAACTTGTAAAAGAGAAATAAAAAACACTAAAAATGTACTTTTTAAACATAAAATTATTTTATACTAAGTTTAGTTGTAAAAACAACTTAAAAAGTCATAATTATGTTATTTTAAATAACAAAATCCTAATGAAATTTTATTAAAATATAAAACATAATTTTACATTGTGAAAACAATAAAAGAAAATATAGTTTCCAATAAAAATATGTATCTTTCACTTTTCCTTGAAAATTAAATGTTCTTTGAAGGATATTAAAACATAATTTAGAAATTATTAATTCAAATATGAAATTAATTTTTCCAAATATAATTTATACAAATTATTAAAATTACTATTCACTAATAAATATAATAAAAAGTTATTTTTTTACAATACTAATTTTTAAAAATAAAATGACCGCGCTAAAATTTATGCGATCATTTTCTTCGAACATAAAAATACAATCCTATTGTGTTTCAACAATATATCAATTTGATATATTAGTTAACCCAAAACATACCCACCATTACAATGGCTAGGAAACTATAGGCACATAATATTTTTATAATATTACGCAGTTCTTCTAAACTCACTGTGGTGTGCTACACAAGCTGTCAAATAAGTCACATTATTTAAATAGCAATATTTCACCAAAATCATGGTGTGTTTGTTTCTACCCAACATAAAATTATTTTCGCATTTGAAATTCATTAGTTGGATACAAATATATGAGGATACATCTGCCTCATCACTTCCTAAGGTTCCCATGTAGCTTCCTCAAGATTGTGGTTTCCCCATAAAAAATTGAACATACGAGTGGTTTTGTTTCATAGAGAATTCATTTTTGGGTCCACAGCCTCTTCCAGATTTTATAAATAATAAAAAACCTCTATCTAGAGGTACAAACATTTATTTTACTAGTTCTTAAGGATGATTTATGTATTTACATTGGGTATATACATGGAACACTTCATGAAATATACTAAAATTCAATGAAAGTGACAAACAAAAAGTTACTTTTCGATATGACCAAGTATTTAATAGGGAATGTTATACCAAGGGTTTTTATTTCCCTTAATTCTAAAATAGAGAAATTCACAGATAGACCTTATCACCAATAACAAATTCTAAATCTCATCGGCAATTATTAGCGTATCTTTTCATTAATCGTTGTGTTGTCGTTATGTGTTTTTTAATGAATATGGAATTCTTTGTTATCTCATGAGACTGATCAAGTCCCAACAACACTCTCTCTACTACCTATTTCTAGTAAGTTGGATTTAAACACTTCATTCCATAAATGGTTTTATAACGATCCATTTTAATGATCGAGAAAAATATATTTTTTCAAGAAAACTCAACTTGATGAAGGTGTTGATCCAAACCACATTTGAAATCCATATAATAAGATCATAAAATATCCAATAGGGTTTGAATTATTCTCCTATACTGACCATGTATTTGAGTTTGATATGTAGTGTTAAAACTCTACTCTATATCAAGTTCTTATTAAGGACATCATAATAACCTCAAGATAATCATAATATCAGAATCAGATATTATTGAAAATGGTAATCCATGAAACATTAACACTTCCTTATTGTATATTCTGGAAAGTGGATCCAGGGAGAAATCTTCTCTAAATGAATATTTTGAATTCAAAAGGTGATTAATTAAAACTCATAATTACCATAATATCAGAAATAATATAAGACCTAATGGGTACCAATACCATTACTCATATATCCAAAAAGTGTAAAACAATTTCTTCCTTACTATCATTGTCACAAATAGATAACCAAAGGGTTTTATTTCTATAAATTTATCATAAATTCATTTAATATTGAAAAAACCCCATTACATAAAAACCTAAAAATGGGTTTCAACACAAAAACCCATGATTGTATCTATAAATCGTTTTTTAATATTACATGGAAAAAAATACACTTCCAAAAGTTATGTCACCCTTTATTCCTTATAGAATATATTATATTGTACAAAAACATATTCATTGGAATCATTGGTTCCTCCTTTTACAAATAAAATATGAAATATGATTTCATTATTCCAATATCCATTTAAAATGATATAATAACATGAAATTTCACTAAATGATAACTAATGAAATTTTCATAGGAATCAATCATAGGAAATCAAACACGAATCATTCAAGGATTATAGAATAATGGTGCCCTATTAACCATGATTCACTTCATCCATTATGATTAAATAGGATTTTCTTATGTAATTTTTCATTATAGTTTTCTTATTATTCACATTAGCCCATGGAATGGGGAATTAATTCTCATAATTACCATCATCCTTTCACAAGAAACATTAGAGTGTTTTTGGTGCACTCTATGTAGCCTTCTCATTATTCAAACCATTATATTACCTCTTCCAATCACATCTAGAATCAGTCTATCATTGAACATCCCTTATATACATAATGTATTTAGTAGCCCCCTTAAGGTAATTTCTTGCATGTTTCTTATAACAAAAAAAATACATATGGGAAGGCTCATCTACTTCCCACCACGTTTTCTATAATTTTATTTGAACTTCATCTTCGTTTCTTATCAAAACCATGATATTGATACATAACTACAACCTCTATTTCCACCTTGATGGAATATCAGACAATTTCTTCATCGCTAGTGATGTCCCATATGGAAACTTCCATTTGGAGACTTGGTTTTATAACACTAAAAAATCAATCAAACCTACTTTCATGTTGAATGGTAATGCTAGAATCAAACCTCAAAGCCTTGTAAAAATTTATTCATAGGAACTAAAATAGCCATCATCCATTATCCATAACTCAAATAATTACTTCCATAATTTTGAAAAAGAATATTAGGTAATTACTTATTAAAAATAATATTATAAACTCATCCCTTTCCATGGAGTCAAATTCATCAGGTTAACTTATATTCATGACATGTATACACTGTTGGATCACTTAACCTTCCAAAAAATAAACATCCAAAATTACATTATCATTTTATGAACATTAGACAAAAAAAATAATTTTAGGGGTACTGATCAATTACTCATCCACTAGTGAATTAGAAGATCCACTGAAATAAGGTGGATACTTCCTAATGAAGGACTCAAGATAATTTGTTTCCCTCCATTTCTCATTTTGAAGAAATACATGATTCATATCTTGATAATGTAGTGTAATAATTGATATAAGAATGTTCATTCCCACTCCCATAACATTTTATTTCTCTGAAGGAAAATGATTTCATTTCCCATCACAGTCTGCATTAACGTGGTTCCTTCATGATACAACCATTTACTAAAACTAGAATCCATAGGATGACAAACACTAATCATAGCGGTTTACCAAATAATTATGATAAATAATTTATTGAATGTAAAAATAGTGACAAATTCCACTATTATACCATAGGTTTAAAATAGGTCATTCATAATCATTATCAAATCGTTATGATTTTTCCCTACACATAGTCATATCCCTAGGGTTTTCATAAATGTTTTCTAACCCAAATTTTCAAATATTTTCTAAATTTTATCTAATTACAACTATAACGGAATATAATTTTCTTACTTATATATTAAAATATTATATGAATATTTAATACATAAAAATAAAATACATTCTAGAACATTAATGGTTTAGAGTATTTGTACAGTAGATATAATATTTTCTCATTTTATGAAAGATATTAAACATCTCCATCATAGTATACTCACATGGTACTAATCTAAATCATACCCTATAAAAAAATTATTCATCACATGTGGAAGGAAACATAAGAAAGGGTAAGCTAAGATTCTCAATAAAGGTAAAAAATGGAGAAAACAATTATTTCCTTATGCATAATATGAGTATATGGTTATAAAAACATAAATACAACATTTTGAAATTATAACTCTCAAACCAATGATCATATTCAAGGATTATAGAATAAATCATGGCAGTTAGTATGACATGAATCATAAATAAATCAACAAACATGATCCATAAGTGCATAATTTTGGATGTTATAAATAAAATTTGTGGAATACACAATTATATGGAAAATAATTAAGATATTATTTAAGGCTCTCTACTAAGACTATAATTGCATAATAATATCTATACTGATGAAGGCACACTCCCCATTCCATACATTTTTTACTAAACCCGGTTCACCTCCCGATCTATCACTATCTTACTGAATTAGGTTTACTTCATGTTATAGCTATGTTTTACTGAACCTAGTCTACTTCTCTTTCCACCATATCTATCTCGTGATATAGTAATCTTCACCCAATGAATTGGAAAGAGATATTGGTCTCACCCAACACATAATGAAAACCACATATTTTTTTCAAAATAACAGAAATAATTTATTATATTATAAAACATGAAATGAAATGGGTTTAATAAACATTTCATCATTCTATAACCACCGAAAAATAAATAGGATTCATAAAAATCATACCATCAAAAACATAAACCCAATATAAAATGAGTATGGATGGTATAATTGGATGATATGTGTAATAAAACATATGTAATATCAAATAATGTTATCATTTATGGATACTAATAATGTAACATCACATAAAATAATTATTAAAGAAAATTAACTTTCTGTTTTGAAAAAAAATAAAATATAGTGAAATTATAGAATTCAAAATTTTAATTGAAAATAAATTTTTATGTCTATAAAAAATGATTTAACACATTAAGGTGACAAGAAATTTATAAAATCCCCTCATTAATTGTTTTTTATAGAAATATTCCTTTCATATATTTTTTTTATTAAAATTTACAAAATAAATTTTTTGGAAAATAATAAAAATATTCCTTGCAAACCAGTTTTGAAACCTCAAACATGGGTAAAAATGATCTTCAATAAACTCAAGATAACAGCAAAAACATATTTAATTTTTTTTATAAAACATTGACTTGAAACTTTAATTTTCCCTAGTTAACACATAAATATATTCATTTTCTAATAATAATGAGATTGTGAAATAAACCCTTACTGCTCAGAAAATATTTTTAATGATATGTCCCATGGAAAAAATAACAATATATTGATTTATAAATACTAATAAAATTAATAATATAAAATTTAATAGAAAATTCATTGTATGTATATCCCCCACACAAAATAAATATGTTTTGAATATTTCTTGTGTCCTACGAAAATAAAAGTGAGATGAAAATCCATTACAAATAACATATAATGGAAGTAAATATAATGAATATATTATGTTTACACATTATAAATAGACATAAAAAAAGTTTTGATATAACATAATATAATCAAAATTTCTTGCAAACATAAACATTTCATGGAAAAATCAATGAAGTCAAAGTTTCACCGAATGCAGAGAAACTGAGATTAGAAATTACTTACTTCGAGTATTTCCTTTATTTGGTCACATTCAAACCAAATATATAATAAATATGGATTTATTATATATTTACTACATAAGATATTTCTATCATACCATTTATTATTTTTTTGTAATATTGTATCACCTATTTATTAATAATTTATTTATTAATATAAGTGTTTTAGGGTGGGAACGCCTTCATTTTCCAAGCATGATTCCGTTCGATAGCTTTTGTCCTTATAATTGGATCTTTGTTTAATAATTTAAATTTTTTCAATTTTTGTATAAAAATAATATAGAATAATTATAAACATATTTATTATCCTTCATAGAATTTATGCATTGAAAAATTAATTACATTGTTCATTGAGACAGTACGATGTACGTAAGCATGAGTGACATTTTCATTTTCCAACTGATGAGATGAAGTAAGCGTAAATAATTATTCATATTAAAATAATTATTATTATTATATAATATATATGATATATGTTAATTAAAATAATCATAATATCTATCTATAAAATATGGTGATGAAAAGTGAATTGTATCACTACATGGAGATGTTAAGTCATATGTACGCATTAGTGATACATTAAATTATTGTTTGATGGGAAAGAGGATTTATAATAATTATTTAATTATCCTAATGAAATTAATATTTTTTGAGGATACATAGGATAATATTTTATGATAATCATAATTGATTTATAAAAGGAAAGAATTTGTAGAAAATGAAATTGATTGGTTAGAGAGATTTTCTCTTCTTCAAAACGTGGCCTGTAAATATCTTCTAAAGAGATCTAGGGATGGTGTTTTGAGAAGAAAATATCCCAAATAATGATTATATGGAATTTTTGGAGAGAAAAGTGTTGTTTATTATTGAGTTATATGTCATAATGTGGTGAAATGTAATGATGGGGAGGTGTCCTTTTATAATAGAGGTGAAAGGAAATTTTGGAATTTCTTAATAGATTAAATTATAACAAATTAATTTTTTATGAATATACTATAACCTAAAAATTTGTTTAAATATTAGATAATATAAGGTTTTAATATTATCATATAAGGGATTTGGTAATTTTTTGGGGTAATTTTAAACCTTATCATTTTGATTAGCCCTTAGTTAATATATTGTAATTTTAAATATGTAACATAATATGTAATATTAAAAGGAAATAATTTTTTCTTATACAAAGTTAATTGGAGAATAAATTTCCAATTTCTAAAAAAATTACCAGATCATAATTATTTTTTAATTTTTTACTTATTTTCAGAAAATTTAAATATTTTGATAAAATATTTTTACAATAAAATATAAATCTTTTAAATTTTGATATTATTCACTACATTAGATTTTAAAAATAACAGGAAAACATTTAAAATTACAACCAACTATTTTATTACATCCCAACAATGTCATTTTAATATATAGAATTTTTGGATCACCATATATTTCTTAAATTATATTAATTTTAATATTATTAAAAATGTTTATTCGATTCTTCTTTTAATTGAATAATTACTGCATCGACATTACATAAGAATTTAGTTTAAAATTTTAATTACTAAAAATTATAAATAAATTAACATGGTAAATAGAAATACTGTAAATTTGAAAATAATATTTGTATTTTAACATATCATCTTGATAACAACATCTTAAAAAATGTTCTTATTAAAAAAGTGTGACATGTTTGATATTTTATTAAATAAAATACTATGAATGTTATAATGTTATAAAAGTGGCCTAAATAGTCATAAATAAATATATATCATGAAAAAAAGTTAATTATGTTCAAAATGGACATTTATATTCGTTCATAACTGGCTTTTTTCCCATATAGAAACATAAGATATATTTAAGACAAAGAAATTAACATTTTGTAACCTTTAATTAATTAAATAATATATATATATTCTTTTAATGAGATTATTTCTATTAAAAACTAAATTTATAACCTTAGGTGTTAATGGTAGAATTAAATTCATCTAACATCAAATAAGGTGAAAAAGTACTGCCTTATTTTTAATTTTTAATTTGTATTAACCAGTTTTACCCTTATCCAATGTAATAATTATTTGTAATGTTACTATTAATATCAACTAAAAATTAAATTTCATAATTACCAAATTTTAAAATCCTAATTAAAAATATATAATACATTTTTAAAAAATCAAAAAATAGTTGTTTCAAATAATAAAAAAATTAAATTGAAAAAACAAAATGAATTTTTTTTAAATGCACTTCAGATCATAAAATGGTTTCGTACTAAATTCAAGTAAAAACATAAACATCAAAAATAATAATTTGATTATTTCAAATACAATATTATTAATTAATATTTTATAATAATAAAAAAACAGATTTTTATCATGTGAAAAAATAAAAAATTACACTATCCAATAAAAATATGTATTTTTCACTATTCTTAAAAAAATAAATTTTTTTAAAAAATTATAGAAAGAATCATTTTGAAACGGTTGACTAGAAAATGTAAGTAATTTTTCTAAAAAAATTATAAAACATTTAGATATTATTATTCTCTCAAAAAAATGAAAAAACTAATTTTTTAAAGAAAAAATAATTTATAGAATAAAATTACTTGACCACACAATTATGTGACCATTGTCTAAGAACATTCCAAAAAATCCATATTTTATCATACCTATATATATATATATGTGCAGAATTATTTATTCTTATTCATACCTATATCTACAATGTCTAGGAAATAACGGACACGTTATATTTTAATAATATTATATTGTTCATCTAAACTAACAGTTGTGTGCGACACAAGCTATAATAGAAATAAAATATTTAAAAAGAAGTATTTCATAAAAATATATACATCAAATAATACACATATAACCTGAAAATATTGGGGGATATAGATAGGTTAATTAAATTTTCCATTACGAGTGAATATAAAATTTTTCAAAATATTATGACTATAAAAGACAATTTTTTTACGAAATGATTCAATGATTGAAAAGTAGACATCATGATTTAGAAATCTTATGAAATATTTTTCATGGTTAAATTATTACTTTCTATGACTATAGTTTCTCATGCTGTGATTTTTGGTCATATTCAATGGATGAACCTAAGAAAAATTATGTTAACACTAAATGTTATGGGTGTTTAAATGGTCATCTACATGAGAAAAAATATGAAAAGGGAGATAGGGTATGAAATATTTTAACTATTCTCACACAACACTATCAAGATTTGAACTATAAAATGAATCATGCGGATGTTCCAAATGACCAGTGGATGGAATAACTCATTGTTGATTCATTTAGATGAAAAAATATTAATTCTTTCGTGGATTCTCTAACCCACTAATTTTATTGAAATGGATGTGTACCACTATAAATAAATTTTTTCCACATCCAATTTTTAGAACATGAAAAAATTCTCCTAGAATTAAATAATTTAGATGAAAAATAGATCAATGGATGGATCTTATCAAGAATATGGGGCATAGAGAGGAAATTCACTCCATAACATGGGAAGTGTTTAATAAGGTATTTTTCAGTAATTATTTTCCTCAAACTCTTCACCTGATAATAGATAGGGAATTCTTTTAACTAGAATTATAGTTTGATGAATCAATCAATACATATGAGGTAAATTTCACTAGACATTCAAGGTATTCTTCAGTTTCTATCAATTATTCTAAAATAAAAGTAGAAAAAATGTATACTATCCTGAGACCAAATATCTGAAAATAATTAGCTATTAGATATAAATAAATCATCCAATGTGCTCTAGTGATGAAATTTTATATTTGAAAATCTTAGTATTCTTATGGTTTAGGGAAAAATAGATGATTTAAATTTATGGTAATTCAAATAATAATACACTTGTAAAAAAGAAAATTAATTTTCATTAATGTTTTAAGTTTGGAAGGATGCATAGTAAAAATTCCAATATGGGGTTTGGTAAAAATATTAACTATTTAATAGAAATCATAGAAAAAAAATTCCAAACTGACTTGAGTAGGCTATTCAATGAAATAAATAGTGAAAATACACTACTAAATATCCCACCCACACTTAAGATCTATAATTACAATGAGTATGGATATTACCCAAATCATTCCTTAAATTCTTTAGTCTGTAATGACAATCAGGTCCAATAAACTCATAAAACTAGAGACAAAGTGAAATCTCGTGTGATCACAACTACTAATTTGGATCATAAGAATGATGTGGTGAAAGATACACATACCAACCACTCTATAATTGAATATGGGTTATTAAAATGTTATTATTCCCACTCTTATATATCAATATAATTTTTTATTGTTATCACATCACCACCTCAAACACTATATAGTGAGTTTGTAGTAAACCCTTATAATGTTATAATGATTTCATCTAAACCCTATAACACCTCTCTAATTTAATTTTTTAGGAAGTTAAATTCTATAAACATCATTATTTTCACTTTTGTTGAATTTAATATGATTTATGGAATTGATTGAATCTATCTATATAGATCCCACATCATTTCTAGTGTAAGAGAAGTGATGTTTGATATATGAAATTAATTAATGATTATATTTTGGTACGAGGATGAATATTAATGTCCAATGTTAGTTACATCCATTTTATGGGTCTTAATACTTATTCATGAGTGATATTTATCTCAAAATAGTTTGGGAAAACTCAATATCAATGATATTCATATTTTTATTAATTATTTTGATATAATTCACTAATTCATGTGTAGTATTCTATCAAACTATGTTATTGAGTTTTCAATAGAACTCTTACATGGTGCTGACAATTGTTAAAATACTCCATATTGAATGGCCTTGATATTTTTTCATTAATTGAGACAAAACATGAGTTGCATCTTGACAAAAGATTCATACACCCTAGTGCATCACTAAGGTGTTCACTAGTAATTTCTATCAGAAAAATATATTTCAATGCGTCTTTTAATTTATTATGGGTAACTAAATAAGATAATTATCAAGAAAAAGTAACCCCTACCCCATATTGATGAATATTTTTATCTACTATGTGTATATGAATACATTTTAACAATTTTCCTTTATTATATTTATCATCAATTGATTATTAATATGAATGATATACCTAAAAAAACCATCTATAAAGGTTCAGTCATTATGAATTTAAAGTGATTACATTAGAATATTCCAATAGTCCTCTTGTAATCATGGATTCCATGAATATATTCTTTAGAGATTACCTAGAACAGTTTATAGTAGTCCTTATAAACAATGTTATTATATATTTGAATAATAGGAAGGTCTTGAAAAATATTTGATGATTGTGTTTAATATCAATAATATTGACATGTTTTGATGTAAATTAACAAAGAGTGAGTTTTGGAATTAAAAATTTTCTTTCATAGGACCTAAAATTTCAAAAAATGGTATATTAGTGGATCTTTGAAAGATGTATGTTATTTTTTAATAGACCAAATAGTCCATAGTAACTAAGATCCACAGTTCTATTGGATTGAATAGATACTAATTAGACTTTTTAGGGGACTTATTAAAGCAATAAAATCCAATAAACATGTTGAATTAAAATGAATCCATGATCATTTGGATAAATTAATATGAGGGAAATTTCATGCATATAAAAATAAATTGGTCAACACATCTACACTTACACTACCCTATTGCGTGGAAGTGTTTGTAATACATAGAGAGTTTTCAAAAATTGATTGTAATACATCCTTTAGAATAATGATATAGTTATAACTTATTCTTTATGACATTATAAAATTCATATGAAACATTACACAACTCATTATTTGGAGTGGGATAAAAAAATTCCACTTAAATAGAGTGATACATCCTTATGATGAATGTTACATTAAATATATTTATCACAATGGTTTTTTGTATATATTCATGTAAAAATAGTTGAATATTATCTAATTGGTATGGTTTGAGTTGATTAAATATTTTTATTCCTTAATATATTACCATCATGGGAATGAAAACTAGGGGTTAATGCTCTAGGTTGGAATGGCCATGTTATGTTTTCCAAGATAGGGATTTAATGGGAACAAATATTAATGTATTTCCAAAAAATATATAAATCATTATAAAATGGGATATTTCATATCTTTCTTAGAAAAATATTCAACCATCCTTCAATCTGAAGATTAAAAAACAATATTAGGAGGATATGGAACTACAGAATAAGGAGATAAATGTTCACGAGATCAATCATGATTTTGATGGAATGATAATTTTCAAAAATTTAGTGTTTCTCCCATCAATGACATTCATTAAGAGGGAACTATTTGATGAAAAACATTTTTAAAAATTAATTATTTATCCTAGAAGTTTGAATATGTATAGAGACATGAAATGGTATTTATAGTGGGACAACGTGAAAAGGGATATTGGAGGATATGTATCTCGATAATTTTTTTCAAAATATTATGGAGAATAGATTAAATTATATGGGGGTATTAAAACTATTAACCACAAAATAATGTTAATGGTAAAATATTAGCACATATTTCATCGTCAGACTACCCAAAACAACTATTGGGAACACCATTTTTATGATTGTGATCGATGGCCTTATGAAAATAGAAAATTTAATTTCCATAAAATAATTTTCCCTATTGAACAATTTCTCATGATATACATTAAAGAAGTGGTAATTTTCTGTGGAGTACCAGATTCTTCTAGATCTGATCAGGGCCATATGTTTTACTTGATATCATGGAAATGTATTTAGTGATATTTTGATAAGAAGAAAAACAATTATCACTACATATCATCTTTTGATATATAGGATGTGTAAGAGGATCATTAAAACCCTAGAAGATATGTTTATATCATATTCAATGAATTTCAATGGTGATTGGGATAAACATATTTCATTATAGGAATTTTCATAAAATAATAGCCTTCAATCGAGCAATCTTTTGGAACTTAATGAATCCCTATATTGTAGGATATGAGTAAATCCAATTTTATGAGAAAAAGTGTCATGACCCATCCCCCAGGGCCTATTCTTTGACTACCCCAAGCCCGTCTTCCATAGGCCAGGGGCTGGTGACTAGCACCAAAGGCGTAATTCCCTAAATCTGTGAAGGTATTTCCTTTATAAATGTAAACACACACAACAGAGCACACAACTGGAAACAAAACACTAAGTAAAACTATATATCAAGAGAGTGCTGAAAAGTAAAGGGGCTGGAAATACCATCCCAGCTGTAAAGTACATGTATAACTAAAAATGAAAAAATAGGTGAAAGGTGAAAAGATGCTCCTGGATCGTCCACCACAGATCCTACCTGAAGTGTAGGTACATATAGGCTCCTCAGCACTCCATGTCTGTCAGTCTCCTTCATGTACCGACTCGTCGTATGGTCCACCTCAGGGTGTCGTCCAGTCCTGGTACTCTCAGACTTAGTGAGCTCTATCCGTCGTCTGTATCCAACACAAGGAGGTTTGGGCATAACTTGTGCAGGGGTGAGTATATCAATACTCAGTAGGGACCCCGAGACCCTCAAGGTCTCTCAAAATACACCAAGTATAAACCACAGAGTATGAAATCAACAGATAACCCCACATATGTATATGCCCATACATATACCTAAGTTATCAAGTAACTCATATCAATCATGAGGTAAACAAAAACATTACTGACTCATCTCACACAGGTATACAACTTATATAGAGAGATGGAGATGATCAGATGTAGCCACTTAATCATCTATGCTCTCAAACCCATACAGGATCCAGGAACAGTAGTCGGAGTTCTCGAACCCACATGGGATCCAAGAATAGTCATCAGATCTATCGAGCCCACATAGGATCCAGAAACAGTAGTCGGAGCATTATAACCCACACAGGATCTAGGAATTGTCGTCATAGCGCAACCAGCCACAGGGTTCCGCACAATGCATGCTTGATTTCAGGAGGGTCCTCTCCTCAAGCCAAGTTTCTATACATCAACTTCCACTAAGTCCAAATTTCATGTATCCAAAAAAAATTTCTTTCCAAAAGGAACCCAACGCAATAGACAGTGTGTCAATCGGACACTCAGTCTGAGAGTTATTGACATTTTAGTCTCGGGGGCATGATTTGATTCGTGCTCGATCCAACCTGGTCATATATCAAGTATACCCAAAACTATGGTGGGGTATACTCAAAGGGACATTCACACTCCACGTTTTCCAATGCTGCTGATAGTTCGTCAAACGGACGTCCGGTGCCAAAGATATGACCAAATAAAGTAAAGGGTCTGTAGTGGGCCCGGGTCCGGTCCGACCCAGTTTAAGTCGAACCATCCTCACCCGTTGGGTCCGTCCTGGGCCATTGGGTTCGACCCCGCCTGTTGGGCCTAGCCCAGCAGGCCGCGAGGGGCCAGAGATGGCCGCTAGGTCACAGACTGGACGCGAGGGCGTGGACCGGTCACGGTTCCGTGCGAGGGAGGCTCAGGAGGCATATGATTCCGGGAGGCCAGGTGGTCGGGAGGCCGGAAGGTTGGGCGACCGGGAGCTGGGAGGCCGCTCGGCAGGTGTCTAGGCCGGCCAGCGGGTAGCTGGGCAGGCTGGTGGGTGTCCAGACAGGCTGGCAGGCGGTCGGGCGGGTCGGCAGGTGGGCCGGCGGGTGGCTGAGCAGGACGGCGGCCGGGCCGGGGGATCATCTGGCTAGGGGCAATTGTGCGACGCGCCCTGCGGGGGCTCAGCCAGGGCTAGTTCGGCCGGCGGTAGTGTGAGACGCCGCGGGGGACGCATGGGTCATGGACACCATGGGTAGTGGGGCCTTTTTCTTCACCGCCTTCATCTCCCCATCGCCATGCCAAAGGGTATCACAAAAGAGATCGATGGAGGGAGTTGGGCCATGTTAGTTTGGTCCGCACCCTCCGCGATTATGGAGTTGACAATCGGTTCATTATGGTAGTTGAATAATGAACAACAACTCACCCATCAAGGGAAACATATCCCCGTTCTTCCTTTTGAAATAAAATAAGAACATGTCCCATGAAAGAAAACAACCCCTACCTTTGATCATTGATCGATGATGAAGCCGCGGAAAGAAGACAAAGGAGATCGTCATTCGTCGCACCCGCCGCACGCTTCCAATCCTAAGATGTGTCGGCTCATTTTGGACCATGCGGAGGGAAGGTTGGTTGAATACGTTCCATGTCAATAGGATTCGAGGAAGAATGTCGAAGGAGATCTTTGCCAGTGTTCTTCATTGGAAGAATGCGTTCTTCATTCTCCGATGGCGAGAGCTTTTCTCTCATCTCCCCAGTTTCCACCAAAATGAATATACTAATCCAAATAATAGATTAAGTTAGTCTATTATTTAATTTGTTGGCACAAAATTCAAAATGGGGGAATTAATTAACTTATCTCCCCTTAATTAATTCAAGAGGTTGGCACAAAATTCAAATGGAGGATTTTCCACCATAAATGTTGTGTGTTGGCTCCATTAAGGTGGAGGGGTGGTGGCACCATTAAGTGGGAATCTCAAGAGGTTTCTCCCCACTTAATGGGGAGTTCAAAAGGTTTCAACCTCGGGCAGTCCCCACCATATAAAACATGAAGAGGAGGTTCAGTTTGGGTGGGCCCCACCACCATAATTTCTCATGGAAGGTTAAGGTGTGGTGGTCCCACCTCCAACTTCCATTTGGATGTTTTAACCAACAAATAAAAATAAAGCCTCACACTTTATTTTTATTTATATCATTCTCTAAAAACCCAAAAACTATCTTTTATTCTCGACCAACTATCGTCGAGGTGAAAGTCTTCTTAATCGAATACTGGCACTGTGAGTTCAATGGTGCCCTCATATTTCAATTTCGAGCACTGGATCTATAGTTATATTAACCCGCTCGTATGTTTACTTAACGTACCTGAACAAAAATTCATAAATTGATTCCGGGCACACCGGGCCTTGGAATCATGCGCCGTTAGTTTTCATGGACTCTTAAAATTCCCATGTATTTAAGAAAAAAATATTCCACATATATTCCGAGTCTTTACATTCTCCCCACCTTAGGTATTTATGTCTCCATAAGATACAACTCGAACTATGCGAACAACTGGGGGTACTGAGCATGCATCTAAGCCTCCCACTCCCATGTGCTCTCTTGGAGGTTCCCATGCTGCCAACGAACGTGGACCATAGGTATCGACCTTCCACTAAGGAATCACTTCTGTCGATCCTCAATATCCACTGGAACCTCCGTAAAATTCACCCAATCGTCGACGTCCGGCTCTCCAGGGTCAATGATGTGAGAACGGTCGTGCACGTATCTACTCACCTGGGATACAAGGAAGATGTTGTGCACCCTGTGCTACTACGGTGGAATAGATAAGATATATTCCACCTTGCTGACTCTATTGAGGACCGGGAAAGGTTCGATGAAACTTGGAGATAACATACTACCACGGCCAAATCTCCATAAACATAGTCGAGGTGAGACCCGTATAATAACGTGGTCGCCATCCTCAAACTCTACAGGTCTCCATATCCTATCGGCATATGACTTATGTCTTCTTTATGTAGTCTTCATCCACTCCTGGATGATCTGAACCTTCTCCGTGGTATGTAGTATCATCTCTGGTCCGACTAGTGCTGACTCCCCCGGGTATGTCCAGCATAGTGGTGATCTGCAAGGTTGACCATACAAGGCCTCAAAAAGTTTCATCCAGATGTTGGAGTGATAGATGTTGTTTTATGGAAACTCCAACAAAGGTAAGTGATCCTCCCAGTGGTGAACGAAGTCGAGGACACAAGCACAGAGCATTTTTTCGAGGGTCTGAATGGTTTGTTCAGTATTTCCATCTGTTTGAGGATGGAAGGCGGTGCTCAGATGACGCTGCGTCTCGAAAGCCTCCTACAACCCCTTCCATAGCCGAGAAGTAAACCGTTCATCATGATCAGAGATAATAGAATAAGGTACTTCACGTATCCACATAATCTCTTGCACATAGAGTCATCCCAAGATCTCTACTGAACCCTGCTCTCTGATCGGTATGAAGTGGGCTGACTTGGTGAGTCGGTCAACGATCACCCAAATTGAGTCATGACCCCTGTATGTACGTGCCAGTCCTATCACGATGTCCATGGATATCTCATCCCACTTCCACTATAGGACCTCTAAAGGTTGAACCAAGCCTACTGGTACCTGGTTCTCTACCTTCACTTGCTGGAAAGTGAGGCACCGAGAGACAAACTATGCAACTACCTTCTTTATCCCCGGTCACCAATGTTATCACCATAGATAATAGTACATATTTGACACTACTGGATATACCGCTATAGGGGATGTGTGGAACTTTCTCAACACATCCTCCTGAAGTGACACTGGCACCATAGTACGTCCTCTGAAGAGGATGACATGCTCCCCACCTTCAGAAAATCCATCAGGTGTCTGCCCTGTGGATATCTGAGCACGTCATGTCTCGCAGTCTGTGTCTCCATCCTACGCCTCCCTGAATCACTGAATAAGTGGAGGAGTGACTGTAAGAGACTGAATAAAAGCTGCTCCATATCACTCGACAAAGGATGTCTATAAAGCTGCCAACTGCTCCATCGCCTCTCCTAGCAGCTGAATACCAGATATCCTGCTGAGAGAATCAGCTACAACACTCTCCTTCCTAAGAGTATAGACTATCTCAATGTCATTTTCATTTAGGAACTCAAGCCATCGCTACTGTCTCAAGTTCAAGTCCTTTTGAGAGAAGATATACCTGAGACTCTAGTGGTCAGAGTAGACTGTGAAACGCTCAGCCATAATATAGTGCCGCCACATCTTCAGGGTGAAGACCACTATTGCTAACTCCAGTTCATTGGTGGCATAGTTCTACTAATAATTTCTCAGCTGATGAGAACTTTAAGTGATCTCTGCTCGCTCCTGTATCCGAACACACCTGAGTCCGGTCCCTGATGTGTTGCAGTAGACTACGTACCCAATACCCTCCTCTAGAATCCTCAAGATGGGGGCACTAGTCAGCCTCTACCTCAGCTCCTGAAAGCTCTACTAGCATCTCTCAGACCACACGAAGGGTTCCCCCTTCTTCGTCAAGGATGATAGTGGTGCTGCAACTCTGTAGAAGTCTGGTATGAACCTCCGGTAATATTCATCCAAACCCAGGAAACTATGTACCTCTGTCACACTCCTGGGTGGATCCCAAGAAAGTACCGCCTCAATCTTTGCTGGATCTACTGCAACTCTATCCACCAAGATGACATGTCTCAAAAAGTGATCCTCTCATATCCAAAACTGGAACTTCAAGAGCTTACCATACTGTTGGCGCTCTCGGAATGTGTCCAGTAGTACCTGCAAATGGTAGGTATACTCCTCCTTAGTAGTCGAGAAGATCAAAATGTCATCGATGAAGACTAAGAAAAAGAGATCGAGGTATGGCTGGAAAATTATGTTCATGAGTTCCATGAACACTCCTAGAGCGTTGGTTACACCGAAAGTCATAACCAAGAACTCGTAGTGGATGTACCAACATCTGAAAGTTGTCTTCTTTACATCCTCGTCTCAAACATTGAGATGGTGATAGACTTATCTGAGGTCTATCTTTGAGAACTATAGTGCTCTCTTTAGCTGATCAATGTGGTAGTCAATCCTCAGGAGTGGGTACTTGTTCTTCATGTTCACCTGGTTCAGGCGAAGGTAGTCGACATAAAGCCTCATGCTTCCATCCTCCTTCTTGGCGAATAGAATCGGGGCTGCCTAGGGAGAAACACTGGGGTAGATGAATCCCTTCCCCTGAAAGTACTCTAGCTGTACTTGCAGCTCGTGAAGCTCTGAGGGAGCCATCCGATACGCTGGTGTAGATATCAGTGTCGTCTCGGGGTATAGGTCAATGTAAAACTGCACATCTCTGTGAGGAGATAGTCCTGGGACATCGTCTGGGAAAACATCCGTGTACTGGTCCACCACTACAGTATAATTCGGACTCTCTTCATAAACTGCTCCGAGGGTAAGGCAGGCCAACTGATGAGTGATCGGCTGCACCCTCCTCCGAGTAAGTCTGTCATGTGCTTCATAGGCTCCCTTCTCATCGTTGAAGGTAAAACTCGTCCCATCTGTGCGGACACACCGCACCTTATGCCTAATATAGTCAATCGGAGCATGGACTGTAGATTACCAATCCATACCCAAGTTGAAGTCGTAAGGCCTCGATGCCACTTCTAGGATATCCCAACCGAAGCTCTTGACTCCTACTGTAAGTTCACACTGCCGGCACTAGTGCCTAATCGTCAAATCAGCTTCTGTAGGAGTCTCTAGTCATAAGGATTGAGCCAACGGATCTATCGGATTCTCTGAGCTCCGAACGAGGGTGGTGGCAATAAAAGAGTGACTAGCATCGGTGTCTATAAGAACTGCAGCTAAGGTGGAGTAGACAGAGATCATACCTAGAATCATCTCTGCAGCACCAGGATCGTAAGCCCCAGATGCCTGGAGCTGGGCTCTTGCATGTCCACCTGCTCCCTGCGGTTAGGGGTGGACCTCCTGGTGGTGGTGGTGGTAACACCTTGTAACGTCATCCACCACCAACTACACGACCAGGTCCTCTGCCACGTCCGCCTGCATCCTGCGGATCGCCTCGATTAAACCTCTGCCTCTTCCTGGGAGAGCCCTCAACTGTCTGTTGATCATCCGAACGGCAGTTCAGACAGTCACGAGCCATGTGACCCTACCCGCCGCTTATGAAACACTGTCTGTTCCTCGAATGACTGGCTCTATCTCGCGTGCCTCGCCCAACCAAACTCGTGTCCTGAGGTCGTCCACCATATGGTCTGGTCAGCTTAGATATCTTCAACATCTGTCTGCTGCTAGCTGTAGAATACTCCACTACGTGATGCCCAGTGGCGGGTCTCGCTTCTAGGGACTTCTCAGCAAGGAAACTATCCACTACGAGGGCTCGCTCCAACACCCCCACCTGCATCGGGATGCGGAGGGAGATCATCGAAGCCCCAATCTCTTGCCTGAGCCCATGCTCGAAGGTCCAAGTCTTGAATAATGGGTCTCGTACAATATCAGTTGAGTAGCACGAGAGGTCGGGGAACCTCGTAATTACTGTGCCACCATCATGTTTCCCTACTTCAAATGAAGTAGCTCCTATATCTGCACTACATGTAGGGTGGCTGGAACAAACTCTGCCCAAAAGAGGCTCTAAAATTTTGTCAAGAGTAGTGCCACCTCATCATGCACCTAGAGCATCAGGCTCCACCATCTGCCTACTGCTGCCTAAAGGAGACTCGCGGCAAGGATCATCATAAGGTCAGATGGTGTCCCTACCAGTTTTAAGACTCTCACCACAACCTCCATCCAATCCTCAGCTGCATGCGGGTCTATCTCACCCCTGAACCTGGGCTACCTCTGGTGCTGGAACCCATGCAACACACTCAAGCGGCGTGCATCATCTGCTATTGGGGTTGGTGGAATCGGTGGACCAACGGGTAGTGGTACCACGGGTGCCTATGTTGTAATAGGGCCCTACACCGAGGCCTCGTCGCTTGGTGGGCTGCCATCTCATACAAAGCCTAGAGCCTTGGCTGGCTCTCTGTGTGGGGTCATCCTGAAAAGGAACAGGTGCGCCACAATGAATAAGTTATACCTGGTGAGCTGACTCAAAGAGATTACTAAGAAAACTCTTGAAACACACACTCAATCAGTTTTTTCATGCACTGGGTCACAAATCCGAAGTCAAGGTCCTGGTGTATGGATACGTCTACCACTGCACCGACACTATACTCCCTAAACTGAAAACCACACTCAATACCCATAACACTATTGATTCATAGAAAATATCAGAGTCCAAAGTTCTGCGGTACAACTGACTCCTCTGATACCAATTTTTCATGACCCGTCCCCTGGGGCCCATGCCGTGACTACCCCAAGCCCGCCTTCCATAGGCCAGGGGCTGGTGACTAGCACCAAATGTTTAATTCCCTAAATCTGGGAAGGTATTGCCTTTATAATAGTAAACACAAACAACAGATCACACAACTGGAATCAAAACACTAAGTAAAACTGTACAACAAGAGAGTGCTGAAAAGTAAAGGGGACAGAAATACAAGCCCAACTATAAAGTTCAAGTACAACTGAAAAGGAAAAAACAGCTGAACTATGAAAAGAATCTCCTAGATCGTCCTTAAAATATCCTACCTGAAGGGTAGGTGCAGATAGCCTCCTCATCACTCCACATCTGTTAGTCTCCTCCGTGTACTGACAAATAGTATGGCCACCTCCGAGTATCATCCAGTCCTAGTACTCTCAGCCTCAGTTAGTGTTATCCGTCGTCTGCATCCAACACAATGAGGTGCGGGCATAGCCAGTGTAGGGGTGAGTATTATAATACTCAGTAGGGACCCCGAGTACCTCACAGTCTCTCAAAATCCACCAAGGATAAACCACATAGTATGAAATCAACAGATAACCCCACTTAGGTATATGCCCATACATATACCTAAGTTATCAAGTAACCCATCTCAATCATGATCTAAACACAAAAGTTACTGACTGAGCTCACATAGGTATACCGCTTATATAGATAGATAGAGATAATCAGATGTAGCCACCGAATCATCTATGATTTCAAACCCACACAGGATCCAGGAATAATAGTCAGAGCTGTCGAACCCACACAGGATCCAGGAACAGTCGTCAGAGCTGTCGAACCCACACAGGATCCAGGAATAGTAATCGGAGCTTTCAAACCCACACAGGATCCAGGAATAGTCGTTAGAGCGCAGCCAGCCACAGGGTTCCACACAAAGCAAGCTTGATTCCGGGAGGGTTCGCTCCTCAAGCCAAGTGTCTATTCATCAATTTCCACGAAGTCACAATTTTTTGTATATAAAATATCTGACTTTCCAAAAAGAACCCAACGCGACAAACGGTGCGTCAATCAGATGCTTGGTCTAAGAGTTATTGTCATTTTAGTCCAGGGGGCCCTATTGGTTTCGTGCTCGATCCAACCTGATCGTATCTCAACTATACCCAAAACTCTTTTGTGGTTTACTCAAAGAAACCGTCACGATCCAATTTTTCCAACTTCGATGACGGTTCGTCAAATGGACGCCCGGTGCCAATGATATGGCCAAAGAATGTAAAGGGTCGGTAGTGGGCCCGGGTCCGGTCCGACCCAGTCAGACCGGCCCGTCCTGGCCCATTGGGTTCGGCCCCGCCTGCTGGGTCTAGCCTAACATGTCGCGAGGGGCCGCGTAGGGCCTCTAGGGGGCGAACCGGCTGTGAGGGCGTGGACCGACTGCGGTTCCATGCGAGGGAGGCTCAGTATCTGCGGGCGACCGGGAGGCTGGAAGGCCGGGCGGTAGGGAGCTGGGAGGCGGCCGGGTGGGCCGGTGGGCGGGCGGGCAGGCCGACGGGCGGGACGGCGAGCTGCCGGGCAGGTCGACGGGTGGCCAGGTAGAGAGGGGGCAGGTGGGCAGGCTGGCAGGCATGCCAGCAGGCGGCCGGGTAGGTAGGCAAACAGGACGGCGGGCGCCCGTGGCCGCGGCTCGGCTCAGCGAGCGATACGGCTGGTGTGGGCTAAGCTGGGGCATGTTTGGCCAGTGGCGGTACAGGATGTCATGGGGGAGGAGCGGGTCATGGAGGTCATGGGGAGCACGACCTTTGTCTTTGCTTCCTTTGTCTCCTTGTCTCCATACCGAATGATATCATAAAAGAGATCGACAGAGGGAGTCAGCCCATGTTAGTTTGGCAGGCACCCTCCACGATTAGGGTGATAACAATCAGTTCATCAAGGTAGGAGAACGATGAACAACAACTCACCCATCAAGGTAAACATATCCTCGTTCTTTTTTTTGATATAAAAGAAGAACATGAAACATAAAATAAAACAACTCCTACCTTTGATCGTTGTTCGATGATGAATTTGCGGAAAGAGGACGAAAGAGATTGTCATTTGTCACGTCCGCCACACGCTTCCAATCCCAAGCGACATCGGCTCGTTGAAGACGATGTGGAGGGAAGGTCGGTTGAATACAATCCTCATCGGTAGGATCCAAGGATGAAGGTCAAAGGAGATCATTTTTGGCATTCTTCATTAGAAGAACACGTTCTTCATTCTTTGATGGCGAGATCTTTTCTCGCTTCTCCCCAGGTTCCACCAAAATGAATATGTCAAGCCAAATAATAGATTAATTTAATCTATTATTTATTTTTTTGGGAAAAAATTCTAAATTGGTGAATTAATTAACTTGGTTACCCTTAATTAATTCAAGAGTTTGGCACAAAATTCAAATGGAGGATTTGGCACTTAAATGTTGTGTGTTGGCTACATTAAGGTGGAGGGGTGGTGGCACCATTAAGTGGGGAGCTCAAGAGGTTTCTCCCCACTTAATGGGGAGTACAAGGGGTTTCAACCTCAGGTGGTCCCCACCATATCAAACTTGAAGATGAGGTTAGGTTTGGGTGGGCCCCACCACCATAACCTCTCATGGGAGGTTAAGGTGCGGTGGTCCCACCTCCAACTTCCTTGTGGTGGTTTTAACCAACAAATAAAAATAAAGCCACACACTTTATTTTTATTTAAATCATTGTCTAAGAAACCAAAAACTATCTTTTATTCTTGATCAACTACCATCGAGGAGAAAGTATTCTTAAGTGAATACTGGCTCTGTGAGTTCAACAGTGCCCTCAGATTTCAATTCCGAGCACCAGTTCTAATTTCATAAAAACCCACTCGTATGTTTACTCAACGTACCTGAATAGAACTTCGGAAAATGATTCTGGGCACACCGGGCCTCAGAATCATGCGCCGTTAGTTTTTGTGGACTCGTAAAATTCCCATGTATTTAAGAGAAAGAAAATCATGGAAATTTCGGGTCTTTACAAAAAACAAGATAAATAAAAGTATTGGGACCTAACTAAGATTTTCAAATTGAAAAGAAGGTTAAATATATTCAGCAGCACATCCAGGGAACTCATAGTTGACATAAGAGTTATTCTTATAATCATTAATAATATCTAGAATTCAATGTTTGTGATAATGTATTCCTATTATTATATCATTGGAAAATGGTTATGATATTTGGAAACCTTTTAAATTTTATACCAAGATATATTATTTCCTTCACGATTCTTGATCATATCAATACAGTTCCCAATCACTTGGTGCTTTACCTGAATCTCTCTCGAGTTTATAATGTCTTCTATATATATATATATCATATGGAAGTATATACAAGATCATTCACATGTATTTAACTAATAATTGATTCCACTATGGAATTAAATTTCATATTGGGAACAACTAGTGGATATTATTCATTGAATTGATAATGCATCATTCAAAAAGACCACTCACATAGAAAAACTTTTACGGAAAAACCATTAATCTGAGAGAAGTTATGTGGGTTCCTAGAGATGTGATAAGGCAAAATAATGGTCAATTATTTACATTTTAGGGAAGTTTTTTTGATGAAAAAATGGTATAATGTATCACCAAAATATTTTATTATATATTTTTTTAATACATTTGATTTCGTTGATAGTTATCTTTACACACAAAATTGAATTTAAAAAAACTGCGATATACTATAAAAATATTCCACATTAATGAAATAGTTTTCACATATGTGTTGGATTTGAGGGTACGAATAGGGATGACTTGATAATGAGAATTACTATTTACATATTTATAAAATTTAGTCGTTATTTTTAAATTGGATAGAAATTAAAATAATAGCCTTTGAAGGTAAAAGATATATTTTTCCAAAATACACTTTTCATGTGCACATTGTGTTTTTATCATAATAAATTAAATTAATCACTATTTATAAAGTATAATAATTAAATATTTAGATAATATATTTGATAAAATATTTTAAAATTCATGGAGTATTTTTTACATGGCATGTAATGATTTTAGATTCATATTCATTCTTTAAAATACATTTTTAAAAATAATATTGATATATTTTATTTTCATGTTTTAAAATGAATTTATGAAACATAAAAAAATTAAATCTTATAAAATTAAATCTAAATTTTCAATCAACGTAATTATTCTAACATAAAAATGATTACTATTTTTTTCATAATGTATAGTAAAAATAGTCAAATATTGATCCCATGGATAGGGTAAAAAAGAGTTTATTCGGTAAATAAATTATGATTTAAATATCAAAAAACAACTCAAAATAATTTAATTAATTGATTATATTTTGATTCTAGATATCCTATATTATATTATTTGGAATTTTTTATCAATATGACTTTAAAAATACATTATTATATTTTAATATTTTTTAAAAATCCAGGTGTGTAACATCCTTCCCTAATAAAAGGATATCACATATTCACCCTTCATAACACATCATGAGAAATCTATGTCTGTAAATAACTACCCTAATACAATATTAAAATATTTCCCCATATCCTAGAGGTCATGGTTTGATCATAATACCATTATTTTAAGGCATAAGATGGAATCTAAATGAGGTTTCTCAACAATGAGGAATAACTATTAACTGAGTACATTCAACTTTATTTCACATTCAAATACCTCATTATATGTGTTATCCATTATAAAATATTTAATTGTGTTACTTACATGTATGTAATTGTTATTATTTTTTTGGGTCATCCATTTTACACCTCCATTCCATTTAATGAAAAAAAAGTATCACTCAAATTTTAATGCAGACTACCACCTACCGGAGCGATATCTTTCATTTTCCATTACCATATATCATATTTTACTATTATGATTTTTAATGATTATTTATTATATACCAATTTATATTTAATTATAGAATATTATATGCCTTTTTCCATTTCACTTCATTGGAACTTGATCGTAAGTGTGGACAACCACTTCTAAATAGAGATGACATTACATTTTCATATCCTTTTTAATTAGATTATAATAAGGATATATTTAAATAATATCTATGTTATTTATTATGTAATATAATTTTTATAATGTTTAATTGCTGTTTACCATTATTTTTTCCAACCATCCAAATGATGAAACATCACTCATGTGTGTGTGAGGACTACCCCCTATACAGACTAATCTACATAATTTTCCATCGACCCTTTATATAAATAATTATAAAATTCTATATTAAATATAATTATTACACTTATATAAATATTATGATCCTTTAAATTATGAATGTATTTCTAATGATAAATTACCTTTACCATGAAACTAAAACATGCATGGAATACAATCTATTATTTAACCGAAAATTATTTTTAATGAATAAATTATTAATAAATTTATAGTTAGAAATTATAAAATAATGATGAAGAGATTTTTATATATGAATATTGTTTTAGAATATATATAAAATAAATATTTATATATTATATATAATATTAGAACAGGTACAATGAAAGAGAAATCATGTGGTAAGCAATTTTTGTTTCAATCATATTTTCTTTAGAAGGGTTATGTTTGAATTTCAATAGAGGTAAATAATATGGAAATAGTTATTTGAACCCCATATATTATTTTTCCACTAGTGGTTTATTTATTTTTATTGTATTAGTTTCATTTTCCACTACTTGGTTCTTCAAATGAACAAGAAGATTTTTTAATGGAAATTTATCTTTGTTTACTCTTTGGCTAATGACATTTTTTTCTCACACCCACACTCTTTAAAATTATTCAATATATGTTATTTAATATTTTTTTCAAAAGATATATTTAAATATATTTATTTTTATTTTTAAATTATTAAAAAAATTCTTTCTATAATAATCAAACAATTCATTATTGAATTTTTATAGAATTTTTAAAATAATGTTTCTATTTAATGTATATGGCATGAATGGATTTTACAACTATCATGAATGTTTTTTTATTTATGATTCCATTATAATTTTATATGGTAATATTCAAATAAAAGGACATTCTCAATATTTTGGTCTTTTTTAGGTAACATTTTATCTAAGGAAAATGATATATTCTAATTTTTTCAATGAAATTTGGGAATATTATTTTAGGGGTATTTTTCATCTAGGTAAAAACCCATTAAGGGTTGTTATTATTCACTGGATATATTATATTATGACACCATTCACTTTATTTATCTGTATATCTTATGAATATTATGAATTAAATAAGATTCAATGAAACCTACTTCATTCCAATGGGTATATTACGTGAATATTAAATGTTTATGAAACATGTTTCTTTTCCACATCTTATTATATGTGGATATAATAAATGTTTTACAATAATGTGGAGTATATATAAATGGTTCTCATTATGTGGTTCATGGAACTATAATAATATATTCATCCAATGAATTGGGCAAATATTGATATCTGATGAGATAAATGGGACTACGATGAGGAGCAAACCCAGTTCAATATGGAACTATGAATACTATGATAGTCTTGGGAGGGATACCTAAATATGGAATTGATTGAATGTGGAGGAAAAATAATAAAGTGTAATAGTATCAATAGAGAACCTTCCAAATGAAATTATTTTCAGTAATTATGATTTTATTGCAAACTTCTGTATTTGTCTTTTGACATGTTCACATGTATCGTGATTGATTACTGATGATTCTACATACTTAAAAAAATTATTTTTTTAATGATAAATACTTATTCCATGATTTATAATTAATGTTCATTGAATGATTAGGTATGATTATTTGAAGTTATTATCCAATTCTCATATCCTTATACTTATCTTATTCTCAATTATGATCATTGAATGATATTTATTATTTTTACCCTTACTGGGAATTAGAGCTCATAGTTTTTTATTTTTCCATTCCCCATGATATAAAGAAAAGTATTATGTAAGTTATGTCTAAGAATTGTACTATTTGGGATAGATTTCTTGCATTATGTAGAATATATTTTATTAAATAAGATGATTATATATCATGTCTCCAATGAAAATAAACCTCTAGGGTTATAGGGTGTGTATTATTATGAGATGCACTGAATATTCATCTAAATTATAGTAATATACATATATAAAATTCTCATTATTACTCAACATTATCTTGTATTATTGTAATATTATGTGAAATTTATTGATAAAACTACACGAAAGATGCATTTTTACTATTGAAAAGAAATATGATGTATTTAAAATGTTTCAGATGTAGAATAATTTGGTTGATAATGAGCCAAAATCATGAATAAAATAATATATTTGTAATAACATAGGAGAGTTTAACTATAAAAATTTTAGGAAATTGATTTCTAGTAATTGAATTTTTGTGGGAGAAGTAAATTCTCGTCACACCACAATAGAATATTTTTGGTCAAATTATGGATTTTAAATTGAATTAATTCTTCAATGGTATGAGGATTCAATTGTTGTTACCCAAAAACTTTTAGGTAAATGTAGTGAATATATAATTATATCTCATCAGTAATAGTATATTAATACTAATGGGATAATGTCTACATGAGGATTTCTTATACGGAAATGAGATAAAACTCTTTACTTTATTATAATTCGATTATTTTCAATATTTATATTTAGATTATAATAAAAGAGAAAATATTGTTGATATGTCTAGATCATGTTTCTGTATTGGGTATGGTGCTGAGGACTTCATACACCATTTTAGGGAGGACTAGAAAAAAATATCATTTGAACCCAGAATGTGATATTTAATGATGTTTTTATATACATGTTTCATTATGTAGTTGATGTTAATAGTGAAATTAAATAGCTAGGGTTTTATGATAAATTTTACCCTAATGGTATACCTATGATTTATACACCTCCTTATGTAAATTTATGAGATAAAAAAGGGTGATAATGATTATACAAGGGTTTTATTCATCCTTAAATAATTTTTAGAATAATTATGTTGGAGGGAATAAATGATTATATATGGTCATTAAATTATGGGTGTCGAGCACATGAGAGTTGTCTATAAAGGTGTAGGTTTCTTCATTTCCTAATAACAGTACTTGAGATTTGACCATTTTCACTAATAAGAGAAATAATTTCATAATAAATGGGTATACAATGTTAAGTAAGAACATGATTTTAAGAGGACTTGAATCTAAAGGATAGTGGTGAAGTGATATTACAATAATGAAGGTTTTTATTTCAGTTAAATTTTATCTTTTATATTAATGCAATCTACCATTTGGATGGCTTATAGTATTATTTAATCATAGGATTTATATTATAACTATATTGATATCAAGAGTTCATTCCACTATAGATTATTGAAGGATTAAATTCATATAGATAACCCTAGAGGATTTATTGATTTTAGAAGGAGAGACCTTGAGTGAGAACTCAAAAAATGTATATATCGAATAAAGTAAGAACCTAAGAAGAATAAAAATGTGAATTACTTATTCATTAGTAAAAATTTATATAACTGGAGTTTCATTGATACCTAATACTATTTCATGTGTTTTTTTTATGAATAAATTATATTAATTCGGTACAATTGATGAAATTATCATTGAGGGATCATGTGAAAAAAAATATTATGAACATAAAGGATATATAGGTAAGGACATAAAGATGAATGATCTTTGAGAAGCATGTAAGATTTTTTATAAATATCAACGGATACTATGGGGATAAAACCTTGATTTTATCATCAGTTGTATAAATTTCAATGGTTTTTAGAATATTTAGCATTCTTATAGCATAAGTAGTTTCTATTCCCATTGAAATATATTTAAAATTCTATAAAGAGAAAGAACCAAATATAGAAGAAGATATTCAGTCCATTGAAATGAAACCTTATAAATCATCTATTTTATGATTCATATATTCTATATTTCGTTACTTTTCTTATAGTTCTCAAATAGTATATATATTTAGTAAGTACATGTCTAAACTGAGAAAGAAACATTTGGAAGTTATGAAGTTAATGATAATAAATTTAAATCGATGCAAGAACATATCTATCTGACTTGGGAAAGTAAAATAATTATAGGGGTATGTGTATAATGATCATAAATTTTATATTAATATAATGAGGATACCCATAATTTATGTGTTATCCCACAGGGGAACATTAGTAAATATTATATCTCAATTACATATGGTACTATTATAATATACATCATAGGCTAAGTGTGTTCCTATATTATATGTTGGGGAAAATATAGATTGGAAGATTAACATATTTTTGGATCCTGATAAAATGAAATAGGATGATATATTTTACAATGACAGTTAGACTGTAATATATATTATGAAGAAATAATTTTATAATTCCCAAATAATGAATATTAATTTAATATTACGTTTTGTCATAGGATTAAATGAATTTGAGATGTTGGAATTAAAAATCAAATGTGGAACTAATAAACCAACAAGCATATTAACGATGTCGATAGTGTTTAAGAATTTGTGGATTTTTTCATCTAATTTTTTTTTCATTAAGGTATGGAGGATGACAGTATTTCAATGGAGGAACACCCTGAGAGCATGCAAGGGAAAAAACTAGTATTCTCATTAAAATTTAGTGTGATGTTGAATAATTGATGGGAAATATAACACTAGTGAATGAAGAGTATGAAGAGATCATATTATATAAATTTTATAATATTGGAAACATTGAAGGATATCAATTCAATGGATTAGACACTCAATGGGATATATTTGGAATTTCTTAACCCCATCCATTGAATTATGTTCAGAAAATTTCTCGATGTTCATAGTAATGCTGACTACTATAGTATAGGTCATTGATGACACCAAAAGAATAACTCCACTAGTGTGTACTATGGTATGATTTTATTTTGGTATATAACAAGAGTCATCGACCCAGTACTGTAGCTCTTGGTATTTACTTCCATCATTACTATAGCATAATGGACATGATATACATACATGGTACTATAAAAACATGGGTTACTATACCAATTTGTGGTTTTTTAAGATCATTTTGATCTAAGGTTTCAGAAAAATTAGTTATCATAACTACCCAAGAATTTTTAGTCATATTGCTTTCTAATTTTTAACATAAATATTCAATAATTTGAAACAAGGATAATAAATTCCTTATGTTTTAAGAAGATTGGGTTCATGATCTATCGAACAAAATCTATAATATGACAACCTTATTATTCTCTCCATATTGAGGTCATAAATCCATTGAATCTCCTAAAAAATCATACGATAACATATTGATTAAATAAAATAAATGGGTGAGATAAAAAATCTAGTAAGGGAATAAATATAATAAAGAAACATGTTATGTGAGTTAAATGTATAACATGATATTATAAAAGTTAAAGCTCGTGATTTACCACATTTTAGAATAAAATAAATAACATGGGATCATAAGATAATAAAACCATTGAATATGTCTTAGTAACATATAGAATATCCAAAAAGTTTGTGTCATGGATTAAATCTTTGAAAATATTAAATGGTGATAATTGTCTCATAACTGATCAGGATTACTCCTTAATTACAAAAATTATGTCCAAGGAGTTTAATGCTTTACCCAATGTATTGGAGTTCTACTTTGGAACATCAATCATAACATGTTCTCGATTTATGTGGGCCTCAAAAATAAAATAAATCATAAGGAACATACACAGTAATTACCCCTTGAAATAAATTGGGTTTCGTAATATTCTCTCATATCATAATCAATGAAAATTTCGTAATATATGTATTTGAGAAAAAAAATTAGGCACTTACTAACCCATCAAGGGAAGGGATAATAATCATGGTATATATGTGAAACAAATATATACATGAATAAAAATTATTCCATAACATTAACTATAGAGTTAATTTGAGTAAGAAATGGAATGGCCATAACCCAAAGAACAGGTGGCTTAAAGAGATCTCATACTAACCATCCAAAATATTATCAAATATTAAATAAAAAATTTCTTTGAAAAACAACCTTTAAATGCATAATGGAAGCATCAATAAAATTAGTGGTCATGATTATTATAAATTCCATTCATTTCATTTAATATAAATAAACTTTCCTTTCTGACTTTTGTAAATTGTCAAAAAGATTTTCCTTCGGATAGAAATAAGAGTATTATTTTGAAAATATATTGTAAAAAGTAAATACTAAGTACATTTTTATATAATAAATCATTAAATAACATTAAAAATAATAACTAAAACATTTTAATGATAATATGTATATAGAAGCAAAATATTTTTTGATCGAAAGGATAAATAATGTTGTCTTTTCATAAAAATATTTTTTGCAACAATTTTATGTACCAATGAGTGGAAAATTGTACTATTACATGAAAATTTCCAGAATAGACACAAGGGAATAAAACTAAATGTAATTATTATAATTTTTTAAATTAATTTAATTCAATGGAAATTCGAGTACAAAAAATCCTGATAAAAATGTGAATAAATGATAGACCCTTACTTTATTGGTAACATTTAAATCATAACCCTCATGAATGTGGTATATGAATTGCATAATAAAATGAAAATTTTATAAAGGATTCATGATATAATATTAAATGTTTCATAATATACACCATATCATATACATTTTGTGCATAACATTAAAATATACCCCATGAAGGTAAATTGAGACAAAACCCATCACAATTTAAGAAAAATCCTAATAAAAAGTAATAAAAAGAGAGAAATATTTAATTATAATTTAAAATAAAATGATTAATAATAATACATAATTTTAATTATTAATTTGTTATTATATACACCATTTTAAATTAATTTGGGTCATAATGGAACATGTTTCCCAATGAAGGATGTTTTTAGACGAAAGTCTTTACCTTGAGTCCAAACATATCATGTATGTACTTTATCTCATGTATAAAAAACATATATCAATTTTTTATTAATAAACTTTTATAATTTTAATATCTTACATTTAAAACCTTTTACTTCATTCATTTTAATTACATAACCGTTTATGTCCTTTTTGGGTGTTTTGAGGAAATTCAGTTTATAAATTTAATGTTAAATATGGTTATTTACCACCATAAATAGTTTCATTGTTAAATCATCTACAGAATAATAATCATGAAATAAATATAATTATATACATAAATTGTACTTATAAAACCAATATTGAATAATTGTTATGAAAAATGAAATACGTTACAATTATGGAGACGGTAGCTTATACGTACGCGTGAGTAACACATTCATTTTTCAATGATCATGGTGGAAAGAACGTAAGTGTTATATTATAATTATAGGATAATAATTATAAAAAAATAATTTACTATTTCTTCCAATACCTTTATACATAGTATCCATTTGATGTATTGATAAATAATTAATCACATCTCTTTGTGATCCAGTTATATATCATATACATGATTGAGCTTATTATTTTTCAATGAATGGAATTGTTAGAAGGAAATTTAAACATTAATTATATTGAATTATAAATATTAATTAATATATCATATAATAATTAATTTTGTCATCATGAAAATCCATGATAACAGATTATGGAAAAAAATTACATCAGTTCACGTGGAGGTAGTCATCCATACACATGATGGACGAGTTCTTTTCCAATTTGATGGAAAATAAGATGAGTGTAGGTAATTACATAAACATAATAAAATTTATCTGTACGAGAGATAGTTATTTAATAATATTATCATTATTGAGTAAAATTTGATGGATGTGGTGGATAAAATAAAATAAAATAATCAGTGACCAATACATTTTATTCTGACAACATCGTTTTTGCACTAAAAGCCTTATATGGTGGGTTTTATAATCCAAAAAAGGGTTCATGGACATGAGGAGGGATTTATTTAAGGGATTTTGGTAGGAATTTTCAAAACAAAAAAAAATGGATTTGTAGAATGGAATGGATATGAGGTTCCTAATTATAATTGAGATAGAGTTTCATTTTAGTAAATACCCAAAATATCTAATAATTAAAAGTCCCCATCTAGGAATGTGAATCTAAAATTTTTAAATAATGGAGTGGATTGATGATTTGGTTAAGTAACACCTCCAAAAAATTTAAAACATGATACACCCTTTAACACTTTAGTTTAATGTAACATCCCAAGTAAATAAAGAATAATACATTTGAATTTTCATTAATATTTACGAATTAAATATTAATTTTACTTTAAATGGTATGATATGTTCGATAGCATACCAAATATGCAATAGCGAGTTTCTTTGAAATCTTACATTGGACACTAATAATATAATATTATTATTTTAAATGGTTGTTAATGCCTAGCCATTATATCGGAAGAAATTATTAGAACTACCAACAATATTATTATACATGTTTGTTAAATGTTTTTACATTTATCTAATAAAATATAGAGGCTTAAAATGTGAATGAATCTAAGCATAAATACTCTAATATTCTTTAAAATATCGATTTACCACATTTTGATAGAGAACCCTATTTTAATGTAGTTTTGGACGTTTTTATATTTTCTATTTGAAAAAATAAAATTCTTCTTTATATTCGGGACATCAAAATTTACTTTGGGTAAATGTTTTGTATTTTTCTGATAAAGTTCATTTTCTTAACGAATAGTGAAAAATACTTTATTTTAATTCAAAAGTGCCTTTTAATCTAATTTATTTATATGGATAGATTACCTTTTTAATTGGTTATAAAGTGTAATTATAATATATTTTTTCTATTTAATCCAATGTTGGACAATGGAATTAATTTCACTTCGAAATTGGACATAAACAAGTGTCAATATTTTAAAAGTTATTATTTCTTAAAAACACGCTTTTTGTTTTGACAACGGGAATTAATTTTAAATTAAATTCTGCCACTTCTGTGTTTTGAATTTAGAAAAATGGATTCTTCATTTGGAATCAGTAGGTACAAATTGTGTAAATAGGTAACTTTTTTTTACACATTTTAAATATTTACTTCAGTAAATATTTTATTTACCATTTTTAAAAGGGTAAATATAGTAAATAAGGGTAAAAAATTATATAATAATAATATTAAATTACCATAACATGTGTCCTATTCCTATTGGCTGAAACATATCCTACCATGGGAATCTTTGGGTGGATTTTGGGACCTCATGGATCCACATGGGAGTAATAATGACACTTTATTTTAATCAATTTAAAGTAAAGACAAAAATGAAATAAAAAAAAATATCTTTTACTAAATCAATTTTTACGTGGGTTTATATAAGTTATCATTCAACTATAAATATTAATTGGAATGATAAAATGATTTCCTACATAATAGTATTTTTTTATAATTTTTTGACATCAAATAATTTAAATTATTTATGACACAATAATGATGTAATATTTACATCATTAATAAATGATTTAAAAAAAATAAGAGAATAAATATTAAAACAACATCTAAAACCTTCAAAATTCTAATTGGATGATTTTCTTTCAACCATGAGTCATCTTAACATAGACTTTAACGATTATTTGACCATTTGAAACCAAAGAAGAGTTTATAATAAAATAATTGTTTCAAACATTCCTAAAGAGCCCCTCCTCTCCCTTATAAAAAGTCCTCACTTCTAACTCATTCCTCATTATTCTGAAGCCTTTCCCTTGTAATAACTCTACTTCAATAAGCTCCCAAGATCCCTTTCTTCATCCTAGAATCCTTACCTTAGGCATAAAGTACTTCAATAAACACTTTTGGTTCAAACCAAAGGGAGTTACCTGATTTAAAGGTAACGTCTTCTCTTAAGTTCTTTTATTTTATTTTTCTTCTCCAACCCCCTAAAAACTTTTTATTACTTTATTTTATAACAACACCAGTATCCTAAATATACTAGTATGTTTTTATGAGAATTATTATAACAACACTTATACACACATCCATCCAATGGGTGAAGAAGATATTGTTTCTGTGAATGGAAAACTAACGCCTCATGAAGCGATGATTGTTCAATTATCTCCTACCGCCTCTAATGGTGGCCATTAATATGAAACTATATTTATATATGATATATATTATTTTTATCTTTTCTTTATGATTCAGTATTTTTCATTTATATTATACCTTTATGGTTTCCATAGTGGGTAAACGCGATAATTTCATTTGACGAAGCGCGGACTACCGCCACCTCAATGTGATATGACTCGTTAATGCCATATGTGGGAAGTATAAAGGATAGAGTTAATGGTATTATATATTATATTATACTGGAATTATAATATAACTAGGAATAATTATGTTTTAATTCCATTTTAATTACAAAATAGAAAATAAAGTAGCGTTCTTGCGTACGTACGGCTTACCGTCTCCATGAACGCTGCATTTCATTTATTATATCCAAATGTTATGTACTGTTATAAATAAATATATACACTGAATATATATGATTTATATAATATCTAAATCCTGAATATAATTCAAGAGATAATGGATTATTGATGACATGGACAACTTGTAATTATAAGGTGTTCATTTATACTCAAGTACCAAATATCGACGAAACAACCGTTAATAACTTTAATGACTAAATAATGTTTATAACAAGGTAATAATTGATATAAAAGAATAATAAACATGAAAAATGTTTTAATCAGGTAGAAATTAACTTTAGCTTATTATTCTGGAGATTAAAGAATGATCGGGTCAAGTCTGACACGAGGTAAGGGGCATTGTCTCAATCCACTTTCATTGAGGCATATTTTGTTTTATTTACAACATTATTTTATACGGTGTATAAATACATTTGAAATTTCATTTCATTCAAAGGGAATATTTTCCTATGAGGCGTTTTACTAAACAAAAAAATGTTTCTTTTTAACGTAATTGGTGAGAACGACCTTTTCCGTCACCACGAGTATTATTTGATCTTTGGCTTCCTTAACAAGACGAAATGGATTTAAAAGGAAAATAAATACCATATACTCTTTTATGTATTTTGGTATTGAATATGGTTTTGATAATGGATTTTCTATGTCAATATATTTAAATGATATATTGTGATTATAATGTGGAAATGTTATCTTTCTTTTATGTTTATTATATGTATTATGAATATGTTATGGTTCTTGGGAATTGTTTACGTATATGGGTGGTTTCGTGATAAACCCCGGGCGGGTGAGCCCGAGATATCTCTCCAATGCATTGTGTAACATGATGGAGGTAAATGTGAATGTTTCTCCGAAGAGATTTAGGGAATATACTGTGATGCGTATTCCAAATGTAACTCCCTACATAGCTGTGATAACTACAATGTAAGTATGATATGGATGACACAAGTTACCTTTATGATTTATGTTTTCTATGTGTTATTCATAAATTTTATGATTTCATGTGGCATGTTAAAGGGCTTATGTTATGTACATAATGATGAACTAATGTTTTCATTCTTTATTTTATAACCCTTACTGAGCTTTTTATGCTCATCCAATGTTTTGAAATGTTTTTCACATGACTTAAAGATGAATAGGGTCTAGGATGGGGTCAAGGAAAATTCATGCTATCTAAAACCTGGAACTAGACATGACTCCTTTTTTAAGAGTTTTTATTTTGTGAAAAAAATGGAAACAGAGTATAAGTTTCTACTTTATAATCTTTTGAGATGTAATATTTATTTCCTATTTCTATAAAACTCAAAACCGGAAAAGATCCTCAATGTGAATTATTCATTTAATTCAATATTATGTAATGTTTTAAGGTTGGGTCCTTATAGTTGGTATCAAAGGTCAGTTTAGATAACTTTATGAGTTAGGGTATTGTTAAATTAATATCCATAAATTAATTTATGTTAATATTTAAATGATATAGCATTTACAGATTTCCATGTTTCTTTGCCTAAGATATTTCTATGTTCAGAATGGTTTTCCGTAGGGTAAATAGGGCAGCTATGTTGGGACGACATCCGGAGGAAGATAACCTTCCAAATAAGCAACCTGAGATGGTCGGAATTGGAATTGAACAGTTTGTTGCAGTGATGGAACAGTTGACTCAGGATATAAATGGTGGTGGTATCCATGAATGAGATCATCCAGATCAATCACAGAGGATCATGTTAGTAGTAAAGCATTTCATGAGGCAACATCCCCCATTGTTCAAAGGATCATCTGACCTTGTGCTCGAAGAAAGGGGTATTAAAGCACTGGATAAAATTTTTGATTCCATGGGGTGTTCAGAACACCAAATACTAGTCTTTCTATTTACCGTTTTAAAGGTGAAGTTGATCAGTGGTGGTCTATGGTGAAAAATATCAGGGATAGTGAAGAGATTGATGCTCTTGATTGGGATGAATTCAAAGGTATATTCCTTGAGAAATATTTTCCTATGGTGGTTCGACTTAGGATGTAAAAATAATTCCTAGAATTGAGGCAGGAGGATGACTCAGTGGTTGTTTATGAAGAAAAATTCACTCAACTCTCAAGGTATGATCCGAACATTATATGATATCTTGATAGTAAAATAAACTATTTTTACTCAGGATTAAAGCCAAAGTATCTAAGGGCTTTAGGTTCTCATGAGTTCAAAAGTTATGAAAAACTTGTTCGTTGTGTGGAGAAGGTGGAAATGGAGTTTTCCGATGATCAGGTGTTCCTTGAAAAACAACAAAATAAGAGGTCGAGGTGGTAGATGAAAGAGAAGAACTCTTCAAAAAGTCTAATGGTAAGAAACTTATGTTTACAGTTTGTGAAAATTATGGTAAAAAGCTTGCTGGGGAATGTCTTTTGAATTCTGGTAAATGATACTATTATGGTAAAATGTGACATAAGGCTCGTAATTTCACTGGAAAAGATCAAGGTAATGCTAAGACAAAATCTGATTTACAGTCAGTAAAATGCTTCAAGTGCAATGAAATTGGTCATTATGAAAATTAGTGTCCAACAAATAACTCAACTGAGGGAAAGCAGCTAGACTACAAGAAGAAAGGGGTGGTGAAATCTTTTGCAACTACCTCATTAGATGTTGGGACATCGAATGAAGTAGTATCAGGAACATTGTTTGTTTGTTCAGATTATGCCAATGTATTATTTTATTCAGGGTTTTCACATTCGTTTATTTCTGAGAAATTTTTAAATAAATTGGGAATTCCATCTTGTGATATGAATATGGAACTTATGGTAAAAACAACTGGAGGAAATTTTGGGACAAAAATAAATTATAAGAACCTTCCTATCCTTGTTTGTGGGAAGAATATACCTATAAATCTTATTGGTTTGCCTCTAGTAGAGATTGATGTTATTTTGGGTATGGGTTGGCTTTCTGTTTATCATGTTATGATTGATTCCAGAGCTAAAGAGGTTTCTTTTCAGAAAGATTTTTAGTTTGTGTACAAGAATGAACCCTTACTTTTGATAACATATTAGGAAGCTGAGAAACTAGTAAAATATGGAAAAGAATGTTACCTTGCACATATTGTTGAAAATAAAGGAAGTGTTGAGATTAATTATGTGCCAAAGGTAAATGCATACTGTGATGTTTTTCCTGATGAGTTGTCTGGTATTATACCTGATCGGGTATTTGAATTCATTGTTGACTTGGTGCCTAGTGCTAAAGCAATTTCAAAACCCCCATATCTAATGGCTCAAATTTATCTTTTAGATTTAATGAAGAAATTGTAGGAGTTATTAGATAAAGGTTTCATTTGACCTAGGACATCACTATAGGGTGCCCCTGTCTTATTTGTTAAAAAAGATTATTCAATGAGACTTTGTATTGATTATAGAGCATTGAATAACATCACTATTAAGAACAAGTATCTTTTGCCTCATATCGATGATTTGTTTGATCATATACAGGGAGCTCGGTATTTTTCGAAGATTTATTTGAGGTCGGGGTACCATCAGTTGAATGTAAAGGAAGCATACATTCTGAATACCGTGTTTCATACTAGATATGGCCATTATGAATTTGTAGTTATGCCTTTGGGTTAACCAATGAACCTGTTGTATTCATGGATCTTATGAATTGAATTTTTCATGAGTTATTGGATATGTTTGTGGTTGTGTTCATTGATGATATTCTGGTTTTTCTAAAAGTAAAGAGGATCATGAATGTCATTTAAGGGTTGTCTTGAAAACCCTAAATGAAAAGAAACTATATGGGAAATTCAGTAAGTGTGTGTTTTGGTTACAACAAATTTCATTCCTGGTTCACATTGTTTCAAAAAATGGAAAAACTTTTGATCCTTATAAAAAAAAGTTGTTGAAGAATGGCCAAGACCCACAAATATAACCGAGATTCAGAGTTTTCTAGGTTTGGTAGGTTATTACCGAAGCTTTGTTAAAAAAATCATGGTTATCTAGTCCAATGACTAAGTTAACACGAAAAGGTGTTGAGTTCATCTAGACAAAATAATGTGAAGATTGTTTTCAAAAATTGAAAAGAAGATTGGTGAATACTCCAATATTGGCAATGCCTTCCAGAAATTAGGAGTTTGTTATCTACATTGATGCTTTGTTGAATGGACTTGGTTGTGTCCTTATGTAGAATGATCAGGTAATTTATTATGATTCACATCAGTTGAAACCTCATGAGGGAAATTACCCTACTCATGATTTGGAATTAGCTTCTATTTTTTTTCTTTAAAAAATTAGAGGGATCATTTGTATGGAGTGAAATTTGAAATATATACTGACCAAAAATGTTTTAAGTATATATTCACTAAAAAATAATTGAACATGAGATAGAGGAGATGGATGGAATTAATCAAGTATTATGATTTAAAGATCTATTACCATCCAAGAAAGGTAAATAAAGTGGTTGATGCTTTGAGTCAAAAAAGTAATGCTTCACTAACCATGCTACGTTTGGAACAAGATCCTTTGGTTATTGATTTGATGAACTTTGGCACAGAAGTTGTTGGTGTAAGAAATAATTTAGTATTGTTTCATGTGTCAGTGGAATCGTCTTTTTCAGACAGAATTAAGCGAGCTCAGAAAGAAGACAGTGAGTTACAGAAAAAGGTAGAGTTGGTTCAGAAGGGTAAGTTTCCTGAATTTAACATTGATAATGACTGTGTTTTTAGGTTTGGGAAAAGCTTATACATTCCTTTTGATTCACTTTTGAAGAATGAGTTGTTATGTGAAGCTCATAGTTCCCCATTTTTAGTTCATCCGGGTAGTTCTAAGATGTACAGAGATCTTCAGGAGTATTACTGGTGGGATGGAATAAAAAGAGATATTTCTAATTTTAATGTGAAGTGTTTGACTTGTCAGTAGGTTAACGTAGACTGGAAGATACCGAAAGGGATTCTTCTGTCTTTACCAGTGCAAGAGTGGAAACAAGAAAATATATCCATGGACTTCATTGTCGGATTACTAAATACATCTAGAGGTAAAAAAAACAATTTGGATTATTGTTGATCGATTGACTAAATCTGCTCATTTCCTTCCTATTCGATATACTTTGTCTCTAGATCAGCTTTCTCGGTTGTATGTTAAAGAGATAGTCAGGTTGCATGGTGTTCCCCTCTCCATTGTATCCGATCATGATCCGAGGTTTAATTCTAACTTTTGGAAAGGCCTTTAGAAGTCATTGGGTACTGAATTAAATTTTTATACAACATTTCATCCTCAATCAGATGATCAGTCAGAATGAAGAATTTAGACCTTGGAGGATATGATATGAGCTTGTTCACTAGATTACAAGGGAAGTTGGGACCAACATATTTATTTGGTTGAATTTTTATATAATAATTGTTTTCATTCCAGTATATAGATGGCTCCATTTGAGAAATTATAAGGAAAGTGTAGTCAAACTACAGCTTTTTGGGATGAAGTGGGTGAAAGATTGATTATGGGACCAGAATTGGTAGAAAAGATGGTATAAAAAGATCAGTTGATTCAGAAGAACATGATAACAGCTAAGTGCAGGCAGAAAACCTATGTGAATAACTGGAGGAAGGATCTATCTTTCAAGGTAGCTGATCAGGTCTTTCTGAAAGTTCTCCATGGAAAAGTGTGATGTGTTTTGGTAAGAAGGGAAAGTTGAATCTGAGGTTCATTGGACCTTATGAAATCCTGGAGAAAGTTGGAGCAGTTGCGTATAGAGTGTATTTACCCCCAATTTTGTCTCAGGTACACAATTTTTTTCATGTTTCAATGTTGAGAAAGTATATTCCAGATCCATCTCATGTTTTAAGCCAAGAGGTAGTTCAGTTGGAAGAGAATCTCTCTTATGAGGAACAACCAATCCAGATTCTTGACCATAGAGAGCATGTGTTGTAGAATAAGGTAATTTCTCAGGTAAAGGTATTGTGGAAATACCATATGGTTGAAGAGGCAACATGGAAATATGAAAATGTTATGAGGGTTAAATACCCCCATTTATCTGATAAGTGAATAAAAATTGTGAGGGTGCAATTCCCAAAAGGGGGCAAGGATGTAACATTCCAAGTAAATAAAGAATAATACATTTGAATTTTTATTAATAGTTGTTAATTAAATATTAATTTTACTTTAAAGGGGATGCAGTGTTCGATAGCGTACCCAATACGCAACAGCAGGTTTCTTTGAAATCATACGTTACACACTAATAATATAATATTATTATTTTAAATGGTAGTTAATTCCTAGCCATTGTATTGGAGAGAATGAATAAAACTAACTACAATATGATTATACATGTTTGTTAAATGTTTTTTACATTTATCTAATGAAATATAGTGGCTTAAAATTTCAAAGAATCTAAGCCTAAATACTTTATTATTCTTTAAAAGGTCAATTTACCACCTTTTGATGGAGAACCCTCATTAAATATAGTTTTGGTCATTTTAATATGTTCTATATGACAAAATAAAATTCTTCTTTAGATTTGGAACATCAAAAAAAATTTGGGTAAATTGTTTGTATTTTTCTGATAATGTTCATTTTTTAATAAATAATGAAAAATATTGTATTTTAATTCAAAAGATCATTTTAATGTAATTTAGTTATATGGTTAGATTACCTTTTTAATTTTTTATTAAATTTTAATTAGAATATAGTTTTACTAGTTAATCCAATGTTGGACATTGGAATTAATTTTACATTGAAATTGGACATAAACAAGTGTCAATATTTAAATAGTTATTATTTCTTAGAAACACGCTTTTTGTTTTAACAGCGAGAATTAATTTTAAATTAATTTCTGCCACTTCTGTGTTTTGAATTAAGAATAATGGATTCCATATTTGTAATCAGTAGGTCCAAGTTGTGTAAATAGTTAACTTTTATTTTTTATACATTTTTAATATTTACTTCAGTAAATATTTTATTTACCATGATTAAAAGGGTAAATATAGTGAATAAGGGTAAAATATAATAAAATAACAATATTAAATTATCCTAATATTTGTCCTAATCCTATTTACTGATACATATATGACCATGGGAATCATAGGGTCGAATTTGCGACCCCATGGAGCCACATGGGAATAATAATGACACATTATATTAGTGAATTTAAAGTAAAGATAAAAATGACATAAACAAATATCTTTTTGTAAATAAATTTTTATATGGGGTTATATAAGTTATAATTTGGACTATAAATATTAATTTGAAATATGAATATATTTCCTAAATAATGGTATTTTTTTATAATTTTTTTACATCAAATAAATTAAATATTTATGACACAATAATGATGCAATATTTTCCGTATTAATAAATGATTTAAATAAATAAGATCATAAATATTAAAATCATATCCAAAACCTACCCAATTCTCCTTGGATGATTTTATTTCTACCATGAGTCATCTTAACTTCGACTTCAATGATTATTTGACCTTTTGAAACTGAAGATGAGTTTATAATAAAATAATTGCTTCAAACTTTCCTAAAGATCCCCTCCTCTCCCTTATAAAAATCCCTCAATTATAACTCAATACTCACACTTCTAAAGACTTTGGCTCATACAAACTCTACTCCAATAATCTCCCAAGATACATATATTCGTCCTAGAAGTACTACTTTAGGCATAAAGCACTTCAAGAAACCCTTTTGGTTCAAACCAAAGGGAGTTACTCGATTTAAAGGTAACGTCTTCTCTTAAGTTCTTTTGTTTTATTTTACTTCTCCAACCCCCTAAAATATTTTTATTACTTTATTTTATAACAAAAAAGTATCCAAAATATACTTGGATGTTTTTATAAGAGGTATTCGAACTAAACATACATACACATATATCAAATAGGTGAATAACATACTGTTTTTGTGAATGGAAAACTAACGCCTCACGAAGCGATGATTGTTCAATTATCTCCTACTGCCTCTCATGGTGGCCATTATGATGGAAATGTATTTTTATATGATATATATTATATTTATATTATTTATCCTTCTGTATTTTTCATTTATAGTATAAATTTATGGTTTCCGTAGTGGGTATACTCGATAATTTCATTTGTGGAGGTGCGAACTACCGCCCCCTCAAAGTGATATGACTTGTTAATGCCATATGTGGGACGTATAAAGGATAGAGTTAATTGTATTATATGTTATATTATACTGGATTTATAATATACCTAGGAATAATTATTTATTAATTCCATTAAAATACTAAATAGAAATGAAAGTAGCGTTCATGCGTACGTACGGCTTACCGTCTCCATGAACGCTACATTTCATTTATTATCTACAAATGTTATGTACTGTTATAAATACATATATATACTAGATATATATGATCTATATGATATCTAAATAGTGAATATCATTTTGGAGATAATGGATTGTTGATGACATGGACAACTTGTAATTATAAGGTGTTCATTTTTACTCAAGTACCAAATATCGTCAAAACAACTATTAATAACTTAAATGATTACATAATGTTTATAAAATGGTAATAAGTGATATGAAAGGAATAATAAACTCTAAAACGGGTCTTAGTCAAGAAGAAATTAACATTATTGTATTATTCATGATATTGAATAATGATCGGGTCAAGTCGGACACGAGGTAAGGGACTTCGTCTTAATCCCCTTTCATTGAGGCATATTTTGTTTTATTATCAAATTTCTTTTATATGGTGTATAAATACCGTTGACATTTCATTTCATTCAAAGGGAATATTTTCCTATGAAGTGTTTTACTAAAAGACAAAAAAAAAAGAATGTTTCTTTTTAAAGTAAGCGGTGACATTGACCTTTTCCGCCGCCGCGAGTATTATTTGACCTTTTTCTTCCTCAACAATCCAAAATGTTTTTAAAAGGAAAATAAATACCATATAATCTTTTATGTATTTTGGTATTGAATATGGTTTTGATAATGTATTTTTTGTTTCAATGTATTTAAATGATATATTGTGATTAGAATGTGGAAATGTTATCTTTCCTTTATTATTATTTTATGTGTTATGAATATTTTGTGGTTCTTGGGAATTGTATACATATATGGGTGGTTCTGTGATAAAGCTAGGGTGGTTGAGCCTGATATAGCTCTCCAATGCATTGGGTAACATGATGGAGGTAAATTTGAATGTTTCTCCTAAAATATTTAGGGAATATACTATGATGGTTATTCCAAATGTAACTCCCTACGTAGTTGTGATAGATACAATGTAAGTATGATATGTATGCCACAAATTTCCATTATGATTTATGTTTTATATGTGTTATTCATAAATCTTATTATTTCATGAGGTTTGTTAAGGAGCTTATGTTATGTATGTAATGATGAACTTATGTTTTCATTCTTTTTTTTATAACCTGTACTGAGATTTTTATGCTCATCCCATGTTTTGAATTGTTTTTCACAGGACTTAAAGATGAATAGGGTCAAGGATGGGATCAAAGAAAACTCATGCTATTTAAAACATGGAACTAGACATGAGCCTTTTTTAAGAGTTTTTATTATGTGAAAAAAATGGAAACTGAGTAGATGTGTCTACTTTGTAATCTTTTGAGATGTAATAGTTATGTCTTAATTATCTAAAACTCTAAACCTGAAAAGATCCTCAATGAGAATTATTCATTTAATTCAATATTATGTAATGTTTTAAGGTCGGGTCCTTATATTTAACCCTAGGTAAGTAGGTTTTTACATTAACTGTGGTAAAAGATTATTAATATTTTTACTATTCATTATAACAAAAAATTAAGTAGACCATATTATATAATATCAATTATTATGACTAAAAATATTTAATTTTTTTATCACATTAAATTAAGAGAATTAATATAACTTAATTATAAATTAAACCTATAAATCTTGATGAAAAATGGGTTTTGATGATAAAATTTTCTACGAGAAAGATGATTTTACATTAATTATATGACTAGTAATCATTATTATATGAATTTAAATTAATATAACAAGATATATAATTTATAAATTTCATTTCTTTATTTTATTATTTAGGTTTTCATTAATTGCGTAAAATATTTAATCATTATATACTTAAATACAGTTTGATAACAAATATGTTTTAAGAATTAAACTAAACAATCACCAAACTAAATAATTTTTTTATTATAATAAAATTAATTAGATTATTATAAAAAAATTACTCCATATTTCATTTCAAGAAAATAAAATCTAAAATAGGGATCTAAAATTAATTGAGTAAATGAAAATAAATGGTAGTTTTATAGAAAAAAGTTATTTTCATTATTTAGAAAAAATAAATTTTTTTAAAAAATCCAAAATTTTCACCTTAATTACATATTTATAATATGATTTAGAAACTAAGGGTACTTTTATAAAATAAATGTTCTATAATTTAAATGTATTAGTTATAGTATTTTCTTAAAAATTTCATTTTTTGCAGAAATCATATTTCTAATGTATTAAATGACTTTATAGAAATTTTAAAACTTATTTATTATGAATTAATTAATACTTTAATATTATATAAATCTTTTAGAGATAGTTTTCAAAATTTTATTATTATTATCCATTCCTCCAATTTTAACATTTAATTTATAGTAGTAATGTTTAAAGGAAAATATTTTAATAATATATTGTCGTATGCATAATCTCAATGGTGTGTGTTGAATATGATATTAAAAAATATATTCTTTTAAAATATAAGGCTTATGAATTATTCTCCCATTAATTATATTTCACCTTGGAAATTTGGCGTTATTCTTATTAATTAAAGGGATTTATATTTGAATTTTTTTTTACGAAAAACCCACATTGAAAAAAATGGTTAACAAAACTAGTTTTCCACAAAAGGAAAACATTGGGTGGAAGTGAAAATAAGGAAATGGATAAAAATACTAAATAATTATGGATAATGAAAGATAAGAATAATCATATTAAATTTAATGATAAATAGAATGTATCAACTATAAATTAATAAATTTCTAATAAGTTTATGGAAGATTTATTCATCTAATATATAGGTAATAATATACCATTTTTTGTTTCATGATCCTTTTCATAAATTGAGGGGTTATTTTTCTATCATGATAGGGAATATTATAAAATATATTTTGATGATTGGTTTCTATTTCTTGAAACAAATTTAATATATTCATTATGATTATATCGATTTCTATTTTAACTCTTAATCTATATAATGGATATCCAATATGAATATTTTTGTTCTTGTAGCACTAAAATTACCTTTTGATGGATCATAATACTCGTAAAAGAGAAACAACATATTATTATTATATATATTAAATACTAAATTCTTAGAACAAGTTAAAATAAAAGAAAAAATGAAAATGAAAATATTTTCTCCAAAATTCAATAACAATACTGATTATTTGACATAAATATGTCCATATAAATATTACAATATATCCAAAAAACATCAATATATTCAACATGAAAAATTGATTTATCCGCAATGGTTTACTCATACAATTCAAATTATATCACCAAAATCATAAAATAATTATTCCTATGAAATACTTTGTGTTAAACATTAATGTTACATATATGTCAACATAATAATATATTTCCAAAAAATGTTATTAATCATTTCAAAATCATATATATTCATAAATATTCAACCTTATAATATGTCTCCTACAACTAACATAATATTTAATGATCTACATTGCCTTACAATGTTTTATGGGTTGTTTCCCAACATTTGGGTTTTCCTTTTTCTAAAATAATCGAAAATAGTGATAATAAATAGTTTAATTCACCGTAATTCTATAAAACTCCCATGAATATAATGAACCTATTCAAAAGTAACCTTAGTAATTAAATAATTTTTTATTTTCTCTAATGTTTTATATCCAAGTATTTTTTTTCAACCAAATAAAATAATTTTAATTGGATATAATTTCCTCATCATCGAGAAAATTTCAAATATTATATTTTCCTCGATCATGTATTTTCAATAAAATAGTTCCTTACCAATAAATAAAATTTCTGGGTCATTAGAACAATTGATCATATTGATTAAATTATTTACAAAGAAGATGTTGAATAACCCATATAAAGATTTGGATTCTTATAAATATAATTTCATTGAAAAAATTATTACATAATATGATTCTCCAGTTCCAATGTTTAAACACTTCAATCATTCCACTTCAATGAATTTAATAACACAAGGAATTAACAAAATTATTAGTTGTGCCTTAGGTTGAATTTATTTTCCTCTATTTTTAAATAAGTTATTTAATTTTTTAAAAAAAATTACCTTATTTTTGCCATAATTTCCAAAACATAAAGAATATTCTAGTTCCCTTAATGAATTTTCCATAGTACCTCATCCATAATTTTTGAGATGTAGGAAAATGAATATTATTTTCATTATCATATTTAACACTTAAACATCATTGATACTTCATCATTATATTATTTGATTATATTATAAATTAAATTATCTTCAAGTTATTAATAATAATTAGAATAGATCATTTGAAATAATCCTAATATTTATAACATCTATTCCCATTAGGATAGGCATCTCATTTGGGAAATCATTATGTTAACCATCATAGTTTCTATTGGCATGCTTTCTCTAATTTCACTCCATTTTATTTAATGAATTGAAGAAACATGATGAAAAGTTTTTAACATAAAAAATTGAAACAAATATACCTAGAATGAATGTCATATAAATGAAATGTATATAATAACTTATGAGTCTTTAGGTTCCAATCTTGATTATACATGATAATATATCTTATTAAGTTTTCTAACCTAAAAAATCATTCATTTCCTTCATAATGGTTCATAAAGAGTTTTTTAATTTCCAAAACATATCCTCTATGGTGTCAAACTTGGTGTGTATCAACTCCCATTTCCATACAATAGGTCACGATCATATCAATTTCATTGAACCCTTTTCAGATTTATGAGCCCTTGGTATAGTAGTACAAGAGCCACATCCACATGTAGTATTTATATAAGAGATGTAATATCTTGGAACCCACTTACTCTATCCTTCATCAAAACTTTAGGATATTTTTCAATACATTGATATATACTAAGACTTATTACTATGGTTTTCAATAAATATTTCTCATCATAGTTTCCAAATTTTTAATAAATCATTCATTTTTTACTAATTATTTTAACCCAATCCTTCTTATACATATTATTTCATGATTTTTAAAATAAATATCCAATAAAATAACAATAATTTAAAATTACTTGTGTCTCTAGAATACTGGGTTCATATGAATTAAAAGGATACTAGAACATGATGTCCTTATTTTAATCACAATAATGAGCTTCTAGATCCATTGTAGCTTCTAAAACATCATAGGTTATCGTAGTGAATTGTAGAGACCCAAAGCTTGACGTACATAGATATTACATTACTTTTTCAGAATACTTAATACATAACAAAAACAGACACACAAGGACCATAATTGTATAGTGCCTTTGTAAACATGAAACGTAATCTTCTAATCGTGGTGAAAGATCTTTAACATCTCCCATAAAGATCTTCCACTTTTTGTTTCCTTACGTAAAACCTTTATTTTAATCCTGGGGGAAATAAAACATAAAAAGGGTGAGCTCAAATGCTCACTAAGGGTAAGCATGGATAAAATAGAACATACCATATACATTTGAACTTAAAAACATGAACATAATGTTTAAACATAAAAATCTTGACCAACGACATAAAACATGGAAGTACATAAGGCATAGATCATAATGGAACATAAATCATGATAAAATAGCATGGGAATAAAACATGTAGTTGTGGCATCCATTAAGAACATGTAATGATTTCCATATTAGCCAAGTCATTGCTACCAAGACCATCTTAGTGGACAAAGTCCCTTTCCGATTTGAGTTCACTCCTCATTCAAGTCCTGTAATACTGAACCAGATTAACTTACCATTCTAGCCATGTCTATCTCATGAGATATAAATCTTTACCCAATGCATTGGGAGGAGATATAGGTCCCACCCGTCTCATAATGAAATCATTCTTACTTGTGCCACAAAAAAACATACATCATTCATAAAAACCCAATAAATAAAATGGGTTTCATAAACATCATCCCATCATCACATAATCCATATAAAATAAATGGATATCATTTCATAATAATAAAATTGAAACCATGTAAATCATAGAGACATTATACTTAAAACATACACATATGAAATAATGTCATCTTAGATGAACAATGGTTTTGAGAAAACACTTGAAATGAATTCTTGAAGAAAATATCATTTTTCCTTCAAAATCATCTTCTTTTCAAAAAATGTTGTGCAATTTTAAAAGAAAAGTATTTTGTTGAATATAGTAATGAAATATTTTGGAGGAATCTTCATGAAAATAAGGCTTTATAAAACCCTAAAAATCCTTTCATGTCGTATACATTAAAAAAACATTCTTTTCGTACTTTTGTCGGAAAAGTCAAAAAGAACCTTGTAGTGTAAATAAAAGAAATATTCCTTCCATACCATTGGTTAAAAGTAAAAATGGGTAAAAATGACTTTAAACATACATGAAACCATTTTTAGGAAACATGGACATGGATGATAACAATAACCCCAGTAAATACTTACGAATAAACAATCTCGGATAAGAACGAGATTGGAATAGTTATCCCTTACCTTAGGTCTGATATGCTTCGTATGGATCCAAATCTCATGTATAATGATTTAAATAATGTCATTGACTTATTACATAATCATATTCATTGTTATGATATCATATATGTTTCACTTATGTCTTTATATTACCCATTCTTTTGTAAATTCCATGTTAAAGTAGTGTTTTGGGTAAAATCATTTCATTTATCATATGTGTTTCGTCTTGTCGTTCTTGATATTATTACTTATATCCTGATTTACATAATTACAGTGTGTAAAAAATGATTTATATATAATATATATTCATCATATACATATATATATTATAGATCGATAAAATGAATGAAATACACCATTCATGGAGACGGTAGGCCGTACGTACGCATGAACGTTGTTTTCGTTTCCTTATTGAATTGAATGAAACTAAATAGATGACATAAATCTATATATACATAATTCCAGTAGCATTATTATTTCATATATTTCATTATTATTCATTATATAAACTTTATGATCATTCATGTATGGTTAACATGGAGAATGAATCTCATCGCGTCGTGGAGACGGTAGTCCGTACGTACGCACAACCAATGATATCATTCCCATAATTATTGAATAGAATTGGAGTGGATGGTATAATATATCAGAATCAGTATGATGTTATAATAACCATATATAGTTATTCTTTACAAGATTATACCCATCCATGTAAGCTGTTGGTGGAAAAACAGATTTCACCACGGCGTGGAGAGGGTATTCCGTACGTACGCATGCGTGGTGATTTCGTTTTTCGTAGGATGGATAGATGGTGAAATAGGGTTGTTTCATACTTATAATAACATATCAGTATATTATTTATACTGATGTTATTACTTAATAATGAAACAACTAAAGAAGAAGAAGTGGAAGAAGAAATAAAGTTGAAAGAATCAGTAAAGAACATTACCTCTTCTTTGAAGCGCCTCTTTGAGACCTCCTCTTAGGGCACTGAAATTGGTCTTTGAAGAAGAACAGAACCTCTAGGATATTTCTATGGAATTGGAGAAGAGAATTTGGCATGGTTTTTCTGAGATTTAAGGCTCAAAGTGGTGTGAGGAAGAGAGGGAGGAGGTGCCCTTTTATAAGGAAGGAGAGGGGCACCTTTGGAATAACTAAAAATATTATTATATTATAAAGACATATTCGGTTTTTAATAGCTCCAAATTGAGTTATTTAGAATCTAAGGTGGGGATGGGTCGGAATCCTATAATCCAATAGAATTAAGACAAGTTTAGGTTTCTATTTTAACCTTATCATTTAGATTTAACTTTAAGTTAGATAATTTAACTTTTACCGTGTCTTCTGGTTTTCTTACACTATAAGGTTAATAAACATACTATAACAAGCAAAAAAGAACCCCAAGTTGTTTATTATTAATATATATATACTTATATAAGTCATTTTTCCGAACATTAGATTTTTTAGTAATAAAATAACAATTAATAATATAATATTTGTTTTAAAAACTATTTTATGTCAATTTTGACACTATTTGGTAATTAATTTTTGTGAAAATCATAAAAGAATTATTAGCTCTCAAAAAGTTAACTAAATCAATAATAACATGTCATATTAACCTATAAAATTAGTGGAATTCATAAAAAGTCTCAAATTACATTTATTTGTGTATTTATAACATCAATTATGTCAATATTTCATTAATAAGATAATTACTGCATACTCTTTGTGTCATAAATAAATTAAATTATTTAATGTCTAAAAATTATAAATAAAATACCATTATGTAGGAAATATTTTTAGCTTTTTAATGAATCTTTATAGTCTAATTTATCTTATTTATAACCCTATATTAAAATGATTTAGTTATTAAACATTGATTTTAACTATTTTAACCCTTCTTTAAATAAATCAATAATATATGTCCTAATCTAATCCAAGTGGGCCTAAAGGGTCATATTTTATTCCTAAGGTTTTTTTTGGTCGAATTACACTTATCCAATATAATTAGGACATGTTTTAGGGTAATAATAATATCATTTGTACCCTTAATTACCCTATTTACTTTTAACTGTGGTAAAAAAGTAAAAAGTTACTATTCACCAAAAATTATTTTCATCTCATTGAAGCACATTTTAGTCCTTGATATTAACCGTATCTCTCGGATTTTCAAAATTCAATTCACAGAAGTTGTAAAATTTCATCTAAATGAAAAAGTCAGTTTTTTTAACTTCTACTAAGTGGTTTCACTATTCTTCAAAATCGAAGTTTTTCAGAAAAATACAAAAAATTCAGCCAAAGCATTATTTGATATTCCTAATTAAAAATTGATTTCTATTTTTCCAAATTAAAAACATAGAAGTGGCATTAATTAATTTTAAAATTAATTCCTGTTATCAAAAAAATAGCGTGTTTTTAAGAAACAATAACTATCAAAAGATTGATACTTATTTATATCCAATTTCAACGTGAAATTAATTCCAATGACAAACATTGGATTAAATGGTAAAAATATATTCTAATTACACTTTAAAACCAATTAAAAATATAATCTATCCATATAAATTATTGCGATGAAATAAGTTATTTTTAATTAAAATATAGCGTGTTTTTACTATTCATCAAAATATGAAAGTTATGAAAATAATATGAAAATTTTATCCCAATTAAATTTTTATATCCAGATTCCAAGGAAGAATATTATTTTTTCAAATTTAACTTATAAACAGGTCAAAAAATAGATTTAAAGTGGGTGCGCCATCAAAAGGCGGCAAAACTGCATTTATTTAAAAATACTTATTTTACCCGAAAAATTTATTTAGTTCTCATACCATGTTCTAGAAAATATGTAAGATGAATAATAATGTTATAAAATTAAAAATGTAGTTAATACTATTTATAACGGCTAGTCCGTAATAATATTATAATAATATATCGTTGTTTAGGAAAACCCAGTATTGCGTACAACACACGCTATCGAGGAAGGTCGCGATTGCGTGAAATGAAAGCCAAGTCAGGGTTGTGTGTAGTGAACGACTCCTTTTTTGTTGCGTATAACAAAATCCAACCATATTTCATTAATACATTAAATATATATATATATATATACTCAATGTTTCTTAGAATAACTACTATCAAACCAACTCAAAATTGTGTGTAACACGATCCAAGATTAGTGTTGCATATACTGCATGCTAATACGGTGTTGTGTATAATGAAAGATAATATTGGGATATCATACAAAACAATACATCAAATAAATTAAAATAATGTTTTTCATAAAATCTTGGGGTGTTACAGGAATACATAAAATAAAGGGGTTAGCTAAAATTCAGAATACTGTAATATGCACAATAAGGAAAAAAATTAATTTAATGGTATAATATGATATGATAAAATATATGGATCATGAGTAATAATATATGAGAATAAGATAAAGGACATGGTATCCTAAATGGGGGATTATCCATAATAAAATAAAAAAGGGCTTTGGGCCATTCGCGCTAAGATAATCGAAACATATAAAATTGTTTAGGAACATATATATATACCTAAACACGATTCAAGGATAACTGCCTAGAAAATATCACAATGTGGAAAAAGTTCAATAACATATTAGGTTTACTCCCAAATCCAACACATAACATCTCAGGAGACAATAACTTTTCCCAATTAGTTGGAGATCTATCCGGGTTTACCCATCATAAAATTTTCATTCATTATGTTTTCGCATGAATAAAATCAATCTTATGGGATAAACATAAAAATTAATGATGGAATGAAAATGGACAGGATAATATTTCTTTATATCATAATGAAAGAAAATTTCACATTCAAGGTATTTTTTAAATAGTCATAATGAATTTATTACCCCATAAATTTAAGGGATAAAAAGATTGGTATATATGTGAGAAAAAAATATAATGATTTTAGAGGTTCCTTATAATTTTAAACAGGGAGATAAATTGAGTTTGAGAGATAATGGTTATAATCTATGGAAAGGGGTATTCTAAAAAGACCCCTTATTAAAATACATGAATTTCTCAAATAAAGAATAAAAAATTTCTATTTAAAATTATCTTGGAATCCTATAAAGGAATCATCTTAACATTTATTATTCATGACGTTATGAAATTACATTCATATCGTACAAGTTAAAAAACAATCCTTTCACACTATTTTAAAATGTAAAAAATATTTTTCTTGGAAATAGAAAATAAGATTCTATTTAAAAAATAATTTATAATTTCTAAGATGTTTAAAAAAAATTAATATATTATTTTAAAATATTAAAAATATTCTTTAAAACATGTTGACTAAAATATGGATGTAGAAGAAAAATAATTTTCAACCGAAAAGAGAAATAAAGTTTGATTTTCATAACAAAATTTGTTCAATTATTTTATGCTCCAATGAGTGGAAAAGGGAATTTTACCATAAAATTTCTTGAATAAAAAAAAGAATAGTAAAATTAACTAGTAATATTAAATAATTATCATATAATTTCTTTCATTTTAAATTCAATATTAAACATTGTCGATTAAAATGAGATCGAATCCTAAACCCCTACCGCAATGGTAACATTTGAATCAAATCTTCATGAATGATGTAAGTTAATTGTATCTTAAAATAACATTAAATATACTAGATTTATGATATAATTAGTAAATTGTTAGTATAGATTCCATATAAGATAAATTTTGTGAATTTCATTAAAATATGCCTTAATAAAGAGAAATTGAGATGAAATCCCTTATGATTTAAGAAACAACTTTACAAAAATGGATTCAAAGTGAGAGATATTGATGTGAAATTTAAAATAAAATTTATAATAATAATATATGATTACTAATATTCAATTTTCATTATAAATACCATTTAATAGAAATTTGGTTCAAAAAGGAACATGTGTCTCCATGAAAAAGGTTTTGAGATAAAAACCTCTACCTTGAGTCTATAATTGTCATGTATAGCTTTTATCTCATAGATAAAAACACATATCATTATTTTAATATTAATAAAATTTTATAGGTTTAATAACATATAACTAAACTATTTATTTTATTTATATTAATTATATAATTAATTACATAATCAGTTATGTTCACATAGAGTGTTTTGAGGACGTTCAGTTTATAAATTCAAAATGACATATGTATTTTAGCCATAGTAAAATGGGGAATTATACCATCATATATGAAATATTATTAATGAAATAATTAAATTTTTTATAAAATAGTTATATTTTTTAAACTAATCATAAATTATTATTATTATTAATGAACTACATTATAATTAGGAAGATGATAGACCATACATATACATGAGTAACACTTTCATTTATCATTGATCGTTATTTAAAATATTTATCTATTTTTTAAATATATATAAGTATCCTTATATTCTGAAAATAATTTTATTTCCTAAAATACATATATATAAACCATATATCTGATGTTTTAATTAAAATATGAATCACATCGCATCGCAAGGAGGTAGTCTGGTACACACGAAAAATGTTATCATTTATCAATGGATGTTAAAATGATAAGGCTTATGAAATATTAATTTTAATTAAATATAAATATGATATTAATACACTGTATAAAAATTAAATACTTCATCATTAATAAATTCAAGAGGAAATGCTGGAAAATGAGTCACACTAATTCGTTAGGTAATAGTCCTCCGTACACACAATCAATGGTTTTGTTTCCTATTTGATGGAAGAGTTTATGGATATATGTTATACCATGAACATAATAAAATATTACTATATTTCTTATACTAATTTCATTATATCATCATGATTGAGTAATATTTAAATGGTTTAGAGGAATAAATAACTCAAAATTTTCTGTTAAGAAGGATACATCTTCTTTAGAAATCAACATTGGGTTTGCACCAAACAGATTCCATGGTGGGGTTTTAAATTCAAAACATTACCCTAGGATGTGGGTAGGGAATTAAGTGAGGGGCTTATGTAGGTATTTATAAAAAGTCTTTTGAGGAGTGGAATTGAGAGGATAAAAGGTTCCCTTTTATAAGTGAGAGGTAGTGGCATTTTGGTAAATACCCATAACTATTCGATAATGGGAAGTCTCTCTAAAGCCATGTGCCTCCAAAATCAATAAATAAATTATTGGAGGAAATTTATATTTGAAAAAAACATCCAACATTAAAAATAAACATGTTTTAAACATGGTATTACAATTACCTCTTTGATTTAAAACATAGAAACTAAGCTTTAATATTTACTATGGTAATTGATTTGAAAATTGTTTATTATTCATTATGAACAAAGAATAATTTAACCATATTATCTATTATTAATCATTCTGATTATAAATTTTAATAAATTTTATCAAATTAAATTCATAAAAGAGGAAAGATTTATTTTAAAATTAATCCCCCAAAACCTGTTGGAAACTATTTTTCAAGAGATGTATATTTCAAGAATAAGATTATATTACAATAATTATATCACTATTAATACTGATTATATGAATTAGAATTCATATAAATAGAGAAATAAGATATAAATTTCTTTTAAATCATTCTTTATTATGGGTTACTTTTATTAGTTAAAATGGATAAAATATACGTACATAAAAATAGTTTTCAAAGAAATTTGTTTTTAAGAATAAAAATACACATACACAAAAATCATAAAAATTCATTATTCATGATAAATTAATTAGATTATTAAAAAAAGACCAATATATCACCATAATAAATAATCTGACATATATGGGGGTTTTAAAATTCATTATTTAATGAAAATAAATTATGGTTTTAAAAAATAGTATTTTTCACTATACATTGAAAAAATATTCTCTTTAGAAAATCAAAAACAAAGTCACCCAATTTAAATTTTGATATTATGATTAAATATATACATCATTTAAAAAATATCATTTATAAAATATTAAGAAATTAATAATAATCATTTCTTAGAAAAAAAAATACAAATCTGTTTTGATGGAAAGAAAATTTTGAAGCATAAATTGGACTTTACTGAAATTAGAGTACTTATTTATTATGAATTAAGTAGTACATTTAGAATATATAAAACCGTAACAGTTATTTTAAAAAAAATTAATCTTATTCTTACTTACAAATTTTAATTTAATGGTTATAATGGTCATCTTCAACTAATAATATTTTAATAATATATCATGGTTTATTCAATCTCAGTTTTGTGTTTTATATAATTTATCGAACATAGTTTTCTTTGAAAATAATATAGTATTCTAGATTTCACCCTACAATTTTCTGCCTGAAAAATTTAAATTATTATGCCTCTTAGTGTGTGTATGGATTTTTCTCAAACCCATGTTCTTCTACTTAATCTTTATTTCTCCTTATTGTCCCTTTTATTCATTTTTTGGGTTTGACTAGAATTGATGCTCCCAACCATTCCATAATGTTAACAAAAGGAAAATAAGTTGGATGACTCGTCTGATATCTAGTTGGGAATAGGTATGGAATGAATCATACTGGAGGAGATGTGATGCTCTATTTTTTCCTTTTGATAGGTGTAGAAGCTCGACACATAATTTGTGATCAACCAAATCATGGAAGGACACCTACATTAGAGTTTCATATCATGATACATTTCAACAGTTCAAATCTGAACTACCAAAAGAGAATGGTGACAGTGTTTGATAACTTCAACATCATAAAAAATTTGACCATGTTCCATATCAGCAAAAAAATGAGGACATAGGGAGATAAATACCACTCAATGTTGGTTCCTCCACTATATACAATTCTTTTGATACATTAACATTATTCATCACACAGTTTCTTATGATAAATAATACCATGAATAGATTGGGTGATCTAAATATTATCTAAGAATCATACCTATTTATCTTTATTTAACACTAGATATATCTTAAAAAATATTCTAATTAAAGTAATCCCATTACTAGATTCCTTTTCAAATTGAGATGAAAGATATTATCATAAAGAATTAGTGATATATTTCCTCTTTCTAGAGATGTAGGAAACTTGAAATTTAGATAGTTTATAGTCATCCACAGATCACCTATAAATAAGTTTCAAACTATTCTGAGTGAATATTTAGATCAATATTTTATGATCAATGTAGATATTTTTTATCGCGGATGAGGTAATGTCACCATAAAATGAGAGAATTAATGACCACTCATAATTTAGTGCAATGAGTAGTGTAGTTCTTCAGATGTGGGTTATGTAGGCGAGATATATAGAACATGACATAATCACTCTTCAAAATCACACACCCATACCCTAAACCTAAGGAATCATAATAAACCCCATATCTTTTACTATATATATGGATTATTACTATTGTTGTTGATGTTTATCACTCTATCAGATCATCAATGAAATCATGACACTCATGGATTTATCAAAATTAAAGTCCATTATAAGTGGAACTATTTAAGTCAAATTATAGCTTTAAAATCCATTACAATCTAAAGGTATTAACCCACAATATCCAAGAAGCAACATACCTTGAAATGTTATTTATTTCTTTCTAAAAAATAATGACCCTCACATTTATAGGATCAACCAAATTCACTAATTCTAAAACAAAATATCACATAAACATAACCTATTTAATCTAAAAGATATTGTTTATAAATTTTTTACATTTTAATTATTTCAAAAATGATCTCAATTTACCAAAAAATTAAACTCATGCATTTTTTCAATTTTCCATACTCCTTTATATCAATAACGAACACCATCATAAATTTGAAAATACATCAGTGCAATATCTTATTACTAAGGGCCATAAAAACTATTGGAGAATTGATTATACATAAATAAATTAAAAAATTAAAATGACTATTCTAAATTATAAAAGTATCATATTTTATATTTAACTACATCACCCAGAGTTTTTATTACCATGATCAGCGATAAAATACAGAGAACCATATTTCAAATTTTATTTGAACAAATAATCCTTTGGTGTGAGGATAGGGCTATTTATTACATGTGTTTACATTTTTCTTCTTAATTATATCAATACAATGACATTAAGATATATCCATATTTGAGAAAAATAACAATAAAGTTGGATTATAGTGAAATTAAATAATGAATACAGCCCTTATCTTTGATGGTGTCTAGTTAAATATTATTCTCTCATAGATCATTAGGTTCCATGTGATGTGATTAAAATTATAGCATCTACACTAATTGAAGGATACCAATACAATATTAAAATTCTATTTCTTCTAGAATCCTAAAAAATTATTTGGAAAAAACTTCTCGTATGTATCAAATAATATGATGAAGATCGCTTATTGAACACGTTTTTTCATCCTCTATCAAGTGAGTAGATAACTGGAAAAATAACCAATAATTTTTGGAAGAATAGGTTCCTCCAAGATAGATCTCAGTCCTCACTCCCTTTATAATACATCTGATCTCACATCAAAAAATGATAATCAAACCCTTAAATGAAAACAATAATACAGGATGTTAATGTGATCAACTACTATATATATTCAATCACGGAGAGGATTTCAAAGGGATTTTTCACTAAAATGAGGAATTTTCGAGTCATGTATACATTTGATAGGGAAATGAGGACATGTAGGAAACCAAAAAACAATCATCAATTCATTCTAGGAGAGATTAATTTTTCTATTAGATAATAAATGAACTCTGATGAATGATTCAGCATATTCACAACCATAGTAAACATAAATGAGTGAGAGGAACCTATATCAAAGAAATCAATATTGATATGTGATGAAAAAATTACTCTTCCTTACACAGTAATTTTTACTCCAATGTATTATTTGATAATTTCCTCTAAAGTGTGAAAATTTCATTCTTTATAGGTTTCTTGAGGCCTTATACTATTTTGAGGTTCAGTCATTAAATGGATCTCCTCAAAAAATGATCTAAATCATCATTTGAAATCATGATAAAATGATACCATTACAGAAAAAGAATCAAATTGATCAGGAGATCCCATGGAAGTTGAGGAGACCCTAACACACCCAATGTAATTATTGTCTCAATAAAATTGACAATGTATCCACATCTTCCAGGGGAATAGAAATTATTTGGTTCCACTAAACACACCATTTCTCATGGATCATATTATCACACATATGATATATTATAGTTATTCTAACCATGGAAATGTGTGAGTATAACTAATATTGATGCCAAAATCCATTTCTAACAACATTTTGAACACATACCATGTTCTATTAATATCAAAGAAGCCTCATTGAACTCATCCGGTAAGAGAATATCATCATCCATTACTATTATCCTGGATAGTAATACTTATAAATAAGATCTCTATAAAACACTAAAACATAGATGGAAAGCCTCAACACAGTCACCTATGATTGAATATTTAACCAAAAACGCATTTCAAACCAATAAACCTCCAACTTATCATTCCAAACGAATCTTGGTTAAAATTGAACTACATTGGAAATGTAATTTATATACTTCTATAATATTTAATTACCCTACTTGGGAAAATTCACTCCCATGAAGTTTCTAATGACATCTTATAAGGTTTGTACTACTAACTGAATTTAAGCTTCCAATACTTCTATGAAATATTATAATATTTTTTGTCAAGAATTATGGATTCCCACCCCTACAACATGGGGCCAATGAGAATGAATATGGAGAGAATTACATTGAACGATATAGGTGTTTTTAATAATTTAAAATATATTATTTATATTATCATGTAATCCAGAAATAACATGATGTTCATTACATCCATTTAATTATATACTATTGTGGTGAAGAAACCCCTAGGATTGATCGTATTTAGTTATTCGCACACCATCATCCCAAGATGATACTTTATTATGATTAGATTCTATGTCTGAGGATTGGATGATTCATAGAATGTTCTCAATCAAGTTATGATTATTATAAGGATCTTTGTATGGATTCTTTTTAACTTCTCATTCTAGGCGATTCATGGGGAAACATTTTGGTGGGATTGTTTCATATAAATTCAATTAATAAAAACACAGCACAAACTCCTTGAAAAAAAGTTAAGAAAAACTAATATTCATAAAATAAACTCCTAAACATTTTATAAAAGGTAAATATTTTAATTTTGAAACCAGATGGAATATGAAGAAAAAGAAATGATAAATTTCTATGTTTCCTGGATCGGGGGAGTGGTCTGTATCCTCTTCACCTTTCCCAAGAATCCTATATCCTAATGAAAAAATTCCTTAATAAATAAAATTTAATCTATATCATATCAATGGTTGGATAAAGGGAAAAACTATAAATACCCCAAACCCAGTGTCCTAGATCCTTTGGTTTCTTTATTACATTGGTTTTAAATATATGAAGACACATACCAAATGAACAAATAGTTTAGTACCTTTGGTAAACTAGATACATACTTGAATTATATATTATATTGGAATCATAAAATACAATTTTTTTGGATAATAATACTTCTTTATTTAATACCCAATCATCTAAATCATAAATTATTAAGTGTATGCATATAGAATGTTATAAATAAGTATTGAACAATGATATAAGAATAAATTATGATCAAATAATTCCACATAAATAAGAACATGAGTTTGATGCTTATCCAAGGATATAAAACAATTTTAATATAAAACAAATCATCAATAACAAATTTCATAATTAAGGAATGACTAATAAAGCGCACCTAGATATACTATCATAGAATTATGTAAAACCATTTAAAACATAATTTCAAATCCACAATCCAAGAAATATTATATAAATAAATAACCCCTCGATTAAATTCCCAAACAAGTTTGTCTCATGAGAATTATTGGTTTTCATGGGGAAATTCAATTTTCAGCCCTATCATTCATATAGTAAATCCAATTCATTCATCATATGAATAAAAACATAACATTATCAGTGTTAATTAACATCAATAACTATATGTATTAAAATAAATAACATGGTTAATATCAATACATTATCTAGTCAAATAATCCTAAAGAATCATGATAAATATAGATAATGATATCGTAAGAGTATAACCACATTAAATAATAATATTTAAGAATGGATTTTGACATAGATGAAAATAAGTTCAAAATATCACTTTAAAATTTCATGGGGGAAAACAAACTTTTCACTTTGAAAAGACTTATTTAAAATATAAATATTCTTAAAATATTGAGGAAAACAATTTCTTTTAAAATAAATATCTAAACATGTAATGAAATTTCCAATTTAATAACTATTCATGGAGATGAATAATTCTATCTTTGAGGTATATGTTAGAAAACAACCCTTTATGCTATCATAAAATGGTCAAAATCCATATTTTATAATACAATTTGTTGATTCCATGAAAATTGTTTTTAAAAAAGGCTAATAATTTATTTAGTAAATAATTATATAATATTAAAAATAATATTTTTTACATTTTATATAGTATATATACATAAAAGTTTAATATCCAATAATAAGTAGAATAAAAGGTCATTTTTCCTTTAAAACATTATTTTGGTATTAATAGTACCTAAAGAGATGAAATGGAATAAAAATAGGTAATTAATAGAAATAATCATATGATAATAAAATAGATTGGTTTGACGATTTAGATATCATATAATTCCCATAAAAGTTACTTAAACATAAAAATCCTGAATAATGATGAGATTTAAAAACAAAAATTTTTCTATAGGTATAACTTCCTTTAAATGTGTTTGAAGCTACTATGTAATAAAAATATATTTATTATAAATTTATTCCAAAATAATAATCACATATACCATACCATATATGATTAACCTATGATCATTTATTAACCATTTACTAAAAATATTTATTAAAATCATTTTTCTCGGTTATAACAACCTTTTTCATCATGTTTGTTCTTGTTTGATAGTTTTGGTCCTTGTACATTTATTATGGGTCAATCATCTCTAGAATTTTAATAATCATATAAATATTATATATATTCATTAAAATTTTACATAGAGTAACTCATAAAATAATATATAGAAAACATAATTACATAGTTCATGGAGATGGTAGACCGTGCGTATAAAAGAATTTTTTTTTCAGTTTTAGAGAGATGGAATGAAAGGATGGTGAATTAATTTTTCTTAAATTATTCAACTTATATATATATATGTTGTATATTCATTAAATCCATCCTTAGTACCATCCATCTAAAGAAGGAATTAAAAATTAAAAATAATGCTTATTAGAGGTGGAGGTCCACACATATGTGCGAGTGATATCATCATTTCCTTGTGGATTGCCTATCATGAAGGAAGATATGATATCATTTTTATAGAAGAATAATTATTTCATAAATATCATATCTAATTATTAAAAAAATCATAATTACTGACCATAAAATATGGTGATGAAAAAATAATTGAATTCCTACAAGGAGATAGTACATCGAACATATGAACGAGCGGTTGTCACTAACCATTTAAGAGAAGAGAGATTGAATAAGTGTGGTTTAATAATAATAATAAAATTTAAGTTTATATAAAATTATTATATAATTTTATGAGAAATACCATATCTTTAGAGTTTGTAGAAGAATAAACAAATTTCATGATGTCAGGTATGAAAATTAAAACTTGTTTGGAAGACTTCCCTAAGATCATTTCTCAAGAATCATATGGGTGGTATTTTAGAGATACTATTAACTCAAGAAAATTGATATATATGTTTTAAGATAAATGGGTTGGGATTGGTCGATCTAGGTTACTCACAATGTTATAAATATATGAAGTGTTGGAACCATGGATGTTTTATACTTTAAATAGAGTATGGTTTGTGTTCATTGTCAATACTCATTAGTAGATTATGTAATTTTCTAGGAAAGGCTTCATAAAGTTCAGGTGCGCAACAATATTGAAGGTGGCATCATTTACTAGTGTTTGCCAAGTTTTTTGGTCCCAAAATCAGAATATAGAGAAAAGTTTTTTTTTAGAAAATGGACTTTTGTGCAAGATTGAAGGGTGTCTAGAAACTTGCGTGCCAGGAATATTTTGGGTTTAGTGCATCAAAATATGGAAAAGGAGAACATTACGTGCAAGACATAAATGTGCATAAAATATGGTGTTGTGTAGAAGAATCTTATGCAGACGATGCGACATCAAAAGTAGTTTTGAGCGCTCGAAAAAAATTATGTGCACCGACAAATACATGTTAGGATCTTGTATGTATGGTCATCAAGGGCCTATAAATATGCAGCTACCCCCATAGAAGACTTAATAATTTTTCCATTGAAAATATGGTCTCTCTACCACGTGAAATAATTGAAGATAGTTAATCTTGAGTGCATGGGGTTCCTTTAGTCTAAAAGGACTATGTAAACCCTTTGGTGTAGTTTCACGAAAGATAAGTGTTGCACGAAAATAATGGTTTTCATGAAAGTCATCTTTCGTGACCATTCCCAAATCTTGTGCGCTAGTTGAGGTATTACATGCGAGTGTGGTGTTATGCTTCTGAATAGATTTTGAATATCTGGTGTGTGTGATCTATGTTTTTAGGTGCATTTTTTAGGACTTCGATGCAAGTAGTGTCTCATGCTCAACTAAGACAAAGACTTCAATGCAAATCTATTAAAGAGACCTTCTAGTCAATAAACTGAGTAAGACTTCTCCCAAGGTAGTGAGTAAGGGAAAGTTGACAAATGTGTTCTGTGGGACGTAGTGAGCAATCCTTTAATTATTGTAAAGGTAGTGTACCCCACACAAAGTGACTGTAATTGATGTCTTGTACTCTACAACTAGTGATTATTTGTGGATTGTGGTATGACAGACACATTGTCGCCATATACTCCTTGGACGTAGCCCTTTGTGGTGAACCAGGAAAAAGTGCTAGGTGGTCTGTTTTCATGAGATTTTTTATTTGTTGTTCATATCAATCATATAGGTTTAACGTGTTCTTACCAATGTGGGAACATGATCCATCACATTAAAAGAAATAGAAGACACCCTGAATCACCCCTCCCCACTCAAGGCATCTCGAGGTTCTACATGAAGGGCGTTGTGTCCATTTATAAGGTGGGTAAAGGACACACTAGTAATTATGAAAAAAAATTACTATGTCACTATTAAAAAATTTCTTCCAAGTAGACATAGATTCTAAGATAATGTTTTATACGGTTGAAATATCATAAAACAGTAAATTGTTTATAGTTTTAAGACTTATTTTAATCATTATATTTTGGTTTAACCACTATGTTAACATATTTTAACCTTAACCGCAGTAACAAGTTTTTCAATATTAATGGGTTATAATTATACATATATGGTGAATATTTCATCATAAATGGAAATGGGATGAAATTTTAGATTATGTTTTATCTCTCTTTTCATCTTTCAAGACTTTAATGAATTTTAAATAATTTAATAGAATATAATTTTTTCATTTTTGACACTATTAATTTGATTTGGCTTATCGTACATAAAGAAAAAGTTGTTAATTGAATTTAAACCTTTCATATATACCTAAAACACAATATTTATCTCAAAAATTCATATATAATAATATATCAACCAAATTTTACTAATTTTGTTTTTTTTAAATCATTTTTTTTGTTTCTACATCATTTGAATAAATATTGTATCAGAGTTTTGTAATATTTTAAGGTGATTATATAATACCATAAAAATAGAAATAAATTATCATATTTAAAATATCCTTATTGTTACAATAATTAAATTTAAAATGGTTCACTACTTTTTTCCTTTTCAAACACATAAGATATATTTAAAAGTAAGAGAGTGACATTTTGAAATATTATTTACATGAAATCTTATATAAGTCTATTTCATGGACACATGTTTATTAAAAAATTATATTTTTTGTATATAGTGATCACGGTCTAATTGAATTCATACAATATTAATTATTAAATAAAATTGTGACTTTAAAAATTATTTTTAACTAATATTAATACAATTTACCCTTTACCAAGGGTATAAATTTTACTATGGTCACTATCTATATTGCGAAAAAGTAAAAGGGTCCTATTTCAAAAAATTTGAGAAACCTAATTACAAATATTTAATACATTTTACCAGATTCAATTATTATAAGTGTAAGAATATAATTTTAAAATAAATATAAATAATGCAATGGAAACAATATTTAGAAAAATATAGTTTTTTCTCATAAAATGGATTTATTTTTATCTTATGCATAATAAAAAAATCTGTTTGATAATAATATTATTTATTGATAATAAAATATATAAAATTCATTAAATTTATTTTACAATATTGATTAGTATTATTTATTAATAAAAAACCTATTGCGTGAATAGTATTTTTATGAATGACCTCTAATTTACTTTCAATTGATTTTTTACTTCCATTTATAATCAATTGAGAAGTTGTGATTTTATTATGTACCTTAATTTATTATAATTTAGATATTTTTTTAAATAATAATTTAATGAATAGTTTATAATTGTATACTATATTACTATAAATTTACACATTGGGTTAAGTGTGTGGCAAACTATTGGTGAAAAAATATTTGAAGATAAATATTTCATAAAATCATAGTGTGTTATAAAAACCATACATCCTTGAAATCCTCTGTCAACTCAGGCCTCATTACTAGGATTGTTTACTCAAAAAACTCTTACAACCTATATCCTAATTATTGAAAATAGAATCTCTTATCTTCCATTTATACCAAGAAAACAAGAATATGATACTATCTTCCCAAAAAAAACATGTTTAGCCCCTTCTTTGTTCCCAAGATAGTCGATCACAAGGATTGGTGGGAATGTCAAATGATAATCCATAACACAACATCTAGAATATTTTCACTTATAAAAAATACCATTACAAAAAGAGACTTATTGAATAAAAACCCAAGACTAAAGAATGTATTGGAATGTCATGCATCCGATAATAAACAAACAACTATTGTTACCCATCCTTCCGAGATAAGGGAGGTCAATTCCCATAATTTCCCCTCCTCCAAAACCTATTCTATACTAGAATGAGTTTGTAGAACCTCCATATAAACACTTATCTTTAATTGTATCAGTCAAAAGAAGGCATATATACACCCATACACTATATATAGGGTCTGAGAATAATCCCATTATGATTTCACCATTCACTCAATAAGATTCCTTAAAAAATTAATCCATTCCTGGATAGTTTTAAATTCCAATATAAAAAAACACATTTTTTAAAAATAGAATTTGATTAAAAAATTTGCATTTTCAAATCATAGGTATCATTAGTAATGCAGAAAGTAAGTTATATTTTATAACTAAAAATAATAATGTGGAATATGTTTCATAATGTATATAATTATGGTGAGGATCCAAAGGATAATAGAAAGGGTTATTTGGGTTTATATACCACCATCATGTAATAGAGGTAGGTTCATGGGGGGAGTTTAAAAAATAATGATTTCAAGTTCCATTCAGACCAGCCAATTAATGTATAAAAATCCACTAAATAATGAAAATGTTTCATTACAGAAATCATCAATAAGGATCATGAATACATTTCCATTATCAAATGAAATAAATTACACTAAAAATAAAATTATGGTTCAACCATTTAATTTAATACCTTATGACAATCAATTCAAAGATGTTATTAATTATTTATCCTTACTAATGCAATCTATTTGAAACAAAAAAAAAGAGGGAAAACGGTATGATAATCAAATAATATTAATTTAACATAATAATATATTAAATATCCCTTAAATAATTAAAAAATTTATTGTTTATATTATAAAAAATTATTTATAGGGATAAAAACATAAAATCATGTGAATTTAATAGAAATGGTCGATTTCCACCAAGTATAAGGTCAATAAATCCTAAAATTAAAATAATTTGTCCTAGTGATGAAATTAATTTATTTGAACCCAAGAAATTGATATCCCAAGGCCACCAATGGCCATTTGGAGAAAGGAAGTATGGAAATTAAAGAAAACTATGAAGAAGTATGGGGAGATGTTTTTATAATTTAAGAAGATCATACACTTTTATTTTGATTGTAAGAAAGTATTTACATGATAGAGAGAGATACATAAGGATTTCAATTGAGATTGATGTGGGGATGATCCAAAGGGTTGACTGAAAAATAAGACGGAAGCTCGATTTTGCAACCAATTTAATAATTGAATGTTTTAAAATTTCCAACTGATTTCTCAGGTAGGTTTCATGGGTAGGGAGACTACGCATGATACTTGGGAACCTCATTAATTTTGTTAAAAAAACCCCTTAAATTTTCTATACATATATGTAAAATCCAGTTGAAATAAATGAACAATAAAAAACCATTTTAAATAATAGAAAATAGAACTATGGGTTTTATAATTAATCATATCCAAATTAGAATTTAACATTACTCATTAAAAATGACGTTCAATTTTCTAAAAAACTAAATCCATGATTTATTTATTGATAATTTGTTAGATAAACAATTATTTCCAATTTTCCCAACTATTTTATGTCAAAATATATTATTTTTCATTAAAAAAATTAATTTCCACCAATAATTAAGAACATATCGTGCACCGATTTTTCCCAAATTTTTATAATTTTTTATAAACTTTTAGTAACTAAAAAACTCTTGTAGTTTCTAATATTATCCTTATTATAATTAAAATTCACCAAAATCACAATGAAATATTACAAAATGAAAAAATAAAATCTCATTCTAAAAAATCCCCCATGTCTCTAAAACTATAAAAAAACAAAAATCCTTCTATACATAATCAGATACATAATTTAAAATATTTTAAATACAAAAAATTCTACTGACATTATGTATTCACATTATCTATAAGAAAAAATTTGGTAAATTACTTCAAGATCCAATTTTTTAATTCTAGACCAAGTGGTGGAAATAATGTGAAGAAACATTTTTTTCATGAAAAGTATACCATTCAAATTTCAACAAACATGAGAGAGTTATGTAGAATCGTTATCATGTGATAATGAGATAAGGTTGGTTTTCATACACTATTTATAGTGAATCGAACAACACTAAGAATTATTTTTTTTGATAAAGAAACATTATCAATAAAGGAAGTAGAAGAGAATACGGATAATTGATATTATTTTTTAGGGAAGAGGAATAAATGCAAAATAGGGTGTCTTCCATTAGACAATATAAAAAAGATATTTCCATTAAATAAAATTATTTTTTAATAAAGACCTATAATATTTATTTTCAAATGTATATATATCTATAAATATTTTAAAAATAAAATAGAAAGAAATCCACATCGGACCCCCATATCATTACTGGAGAATCTCATCACTAAGAATTGAGCACATGGAAGCATATTTAGATTTGATTTTGTTTTTGGGGAAGACTAAAAACTATTTAAATTCACTACACATTACATAAATTTTATCAGACCCTAAATTTCATCCTAATAACTCTCATTACAATAGGGTAAAAATAAAATACGTTTTCAAAAAATATTTGAAATAAATTTATAATTGAATTATTAAATTCACAATTTTGATTCTCACACTTATCTATCCCAGATTTTAAATTTTATATTATAGAATTCTCATGAAAAGTTATAATTCTATTAAAAATTTCATGTGAGGTTTATAATATTCTTTTTATAATTATTATAATAATTACCACAAAAAAAATATAAAATTCAAATTTATCTAGACAGTCATTTTTTAATAATTAATAATTCCAGAAAAAACTCACTAATGCATTCCGATTAAGAATTATTATCTGATAAATGCTTAGTCTTAATAAGAATATACAGTTTATTTTTAAAAATTATCATATAAGAAAAACAAAATTATTTTGATAATCAACTAGATGAAACTATATTAACAAAATAAATAGTGTAGTGACACAAACATTTTTAAATGAAATTATATTCTGATTGAATTAATGTGTTATTGAGTAGTACAGTTATTAAAATAAGATGCACTTATGTAGTTATTTTGGGTCCTTATATGTTATATACAATTAGATTTAAAATATAGTTAAGTATCATAGCCATTGATAATATAGTCGTCGTAAAATGAAAATTATGATTAATGTACATTATGGGTTATGATAAATCCAATTAGCACAAAAAAACCCTGGACCATTTGGTTCATACCATATGTAGCCCCCATTTATTAGATCTTATGAGGGATATTTTATCGCATGGATTTTCCCTCGACCAAGCACAAGATGAGATTACAAAACAAATTCATGAATGAACCCGTTTATAGGAGAAGTTCAAGATTATATTGATCACAACCGAAAACATATATGTTGAAACACCGAAATAAATTTCCCACATCTCCCACCATAGTCAAAGGGAATACATCGGTGTAAAAATTTATTTTGAATTTAGAAACTAATATTATGTTTTTAAAATTTTATTTTTTTATAAATTAATGTTTATATTTATCCATTTTGGTTTTATTTTTGTAAATAAATAAATAGTGAGTAATATACAAATTTGAATTTCTTATAACTAAACGTAAATTTTTTAATAAATATATATTTTCAATCATGAAAATTTTTATGAATTGAAAAAATATTGAAAAAATTGATATTTTATGAAAATATTATTAAACACTTTTTATTTATATATGAACGATAATATAATATTTTAAATACAATTTATTTTTCATTAGGATCTGAAAACGATTACCATCATAAAAACTAGCATTTTTCAATAATTTGGGGTTTTGATTTAAAACTGTAAATTTAACATCCTGAGATTTTAAAATAGGAAAGACAATGTTCAGTGTCAAATAATATCACCACATCAAGCATAAACAAATGACTGAATATTTTTATTTAAATGTGTTATGTATCACCTAACCATTGTAATGATGAAAATGAATGATATTAACATATTTATAAAATTATAGATTACTCTTGTTTATAAATAGATTCCATTGGTTACTAATTAATTATATATGAAAATTAAAAACAATTGAATATAAAGATGTGCTTTTATAAAAGAAGATCTTTTATGCTCAGAATGAAATTTTGTATTAATAAATTAAATTAACAACTATTTTTAAAACATAATAATTAAAATTTATGTTCCACATATTCAAGAAAATGTTTCTAAAATTCATCCAATAATATTGATAGGTTTAAGGCAAAAATTAATTTTATTTAAAACATTAAATCCGTATTTTCATAAAAGGAAATTTCACAATCTTTTGATGGAGAAACAATTATAAATATAAATTTTAGAATTTTTTTATTTATTTTATTTATTTTATTAAAAATTTAACTTCAATTTTCAAATTTTAATATCATAATTATCTTACAGTATTGTTTGAGTATTTTTCTGACAATTTTCATTTTTCATATGAATAGTGAAAATACTATATTTTAATTGAAAATAACCTTTTTAACTAAATAGTTTATGTAGTTAAATTAAATGTTTTCTTTGTTTTTAAGTATAATTAGTTCAGTTATACACAAATAAATCCAATTTAGGTAATTATAATCAATTTCTCAATGAAATTTGATATAAAAACATTTCAAATATTTGAACATTTAACATTAAAATCCCACGTTTTCATTGTATATGAGAAATTAAAATTAAATATAATTTTTCTAATTATATAAACTGAATTTGGAAAAATTGATTCCATTTAAGAAATAATAAAGTTTAAATTAGGTTTTAATATCAATTTTTCTTTTATGTATAAAAAATATACCGTCATAAAAAAATTTACCACAATATTGGTAAAATGGTGATAATGGTTAATGATAAAATGGAAAAGCTTATAATTCTTAAAAATTATAAAATTTAAATGTTGTATAAGGTATTTATAGAAAATAACCATCTTATATATAATTAATTAACAATATAATTTTTCGTAATTAAGTCTACCTCTATGTGATGGTCATTAAATTTAAAATAATCATTATTTAAATCACTTAAACCCACCTCTCCAATAGTGTAAATACAACCCCTCACCACCCAATTTCAACATACTTTCCATTTATATCCTAAAATATCTTACCAATATTATCCTCCTCACTCTACGCACATTCTTGCATAGATAGTCTCACTAGATGAAAAAATCTAATGATCTAAAGGGTCTCTTGATGAGGTGATATTCAAGAGGTAATCTTATAAATGTACCTCTCTTAATTTATTTTCTTAATTTATTTTTTCCTCCTCTATTTCATCTGTAAAGGAATTAATACTTAATAATAAAGTATATAATTTAATGTTATGTTTATATTTGAATATCTTATTAGAATTTATGTTCTCATATCCTCTTATTAAAATAAATGAAACTATTTTCCACATTTTGTCGATTTACCATCTTTGTGAATAATGATTTTTCATTTTCCATTATAGCCTTTGTAGATGGTATAACTAAACTAATTATACTTAAATCATGTTAAAATAGGTAAATTATAACAAATTACATGTTCTAGAGATAATATATAGAAATAATATTAAATAAAACAAAAAGAGTTTGTAATGTTTTGATAAACCTAGAAAAGAAACAAATCATTTATCATTAATGTTTTATCTAAATAATTATTCTGATATTAGAAATAAAAATGATATATATGACCATTTATAATTTAGGATGGTAATTAATAATATTCCATTCCAATTCTTTAGTTTTAATCCCATTTTAAAATAACATACATAATTTTACAGAATTGAGTCAATCATGAATCCCTGAAACGAATACACTTGAAATCATGAAAATGGTGAAATATTATAAATAATGGATTATAATATGTAATAAAAGCATAAAATATAGTATAAAAAAGATAAATATAATTCTAAAATGATTTAATAACATTTATTAACCGCTATAATTTTGGTAATATAATGGTACACTAAAGGGACGTGTGAGGTAATGGATTTTATCATATCACTTTTCTTTATTGGGATACATGAAATATTCAACAAATAATTATTTTTTCAGGTGTATATACATAAATTTTATGTATTATATCTTTAAACATCATTTTATTAGTGTTATTTAATTTTTTTAATTGATAATTATTACATTTATGGGGCATACGATTCGAATTATTGCATGTTGTAAGATATTTCTTAACCTAATTTCCATTCATTGGGTTGAACTTCTACCTCTTGGTTATATGATAATAATTATATGTGTGAAGTTACTTTTGATTATCATACATTGTATTTAGATTTTTTTATGTTTATTTAAATAGGATAAACATATTCTACTAATTTTATTAATTCCCACTTCAATAATATTATAAGCATAAGGGACATTCTTTTAAAAACAATATTTTTAAAGTTACCCCTAAAACACCCTTTTTCTTCCACATCCATGTTTTATAAAATTATTTCTAGATTTATTTTACTAATATTCAATGACTATTTAAATTTAATTTTACTCATTTTTTACTTTTTACAAAATGTTTTGTTTAATTATTTTTTTCATTTCCTAAAACAAGGTTCTTTGTGACTTTTCTGACAACAATACATAAGAAATTTTTTTATCTTTTACAGTATGACTAGTTTTCCATAGCGTCTTGTTTCTATAATTTTTTTAAGCTTCAATTATAAATTTACAATTTAATTTTAAAATAATATGTTTTTATTTATGAGTGCAAGACATTGTGAAAAATGAAAAGTGAATTAAAAATGGAAATGTTGTTTTACATAAGAATGATTATTTTATAAAATCTTTTTTCATTATTATTATGTTATGGTTCATGGAAATTTTTATGATAAGGGTTGGTTCTGTGATAAAACTTGAGTGGGTGATCCCATTATAGAACTCCAATTCATTGTTTAATAAGATGTAGTTAACCAGTTAGGTTTATCCTTTGGGATTATAGGAATATTGTTGTTGTGATTATTTCAAATGTAACTATGATGGGTAATCCCTGTGTATCCCTGAGATATATTGTGTTTGAAAGAGTGATATGAAAAAATGATATCCCATGTTACCTCTTTATATTTTTCATTCTATCAAATGACTTTTCATTAAAATCAATTGATTTTCGAAATGTAAGATAATGATCTTTTTGAAAAGATGATTCCTATTTTGGAATAAAAGATTATGTTTTTATGAAAATTTATTTATGGATTTTCACTGGACTAACCTTTTTCCTTCTTTTATCTCCCTTACTAATATTTTCCACATTATTTTTAAAAAAAATTGAAGGGAAAATGATAAGTCGGGAGGAGGATGAGGGCATGGTGAAAATTATGATGATGGAGCATGAAAGGAAACCAAGTTTTATTTTAAAAGGGCTTCATTTTTTGGAAAAAATAGATATTTGGTAAAAGTATCTACTTTTCAATATTTTAGTTGTATCTTATGATTTATTTTCAAATTCTCTAAAACTATAAACCAAAAATATTCTTGGGGAGGTAATAATGTGGATTATTGTTTAAAATATATAGAATATATAATGTTTATGTTTGGGTCAATAAAAATTGTATTATAGTAGGGTTTAGATAATTATATGTTAGGATGTTATTTGACCATATGTTTAAGATACTTTATATCCACAAGGTTTATTATCATATGGATATTTCTAGAGATTTTTGGTAATTTAAATGGATTATATGAAAACGTAAATCAACTGATATATAAAGGGATTGAAGGATTATAATATTATAATATTATTATTGTATTTGATTTAACCGATAGATAATTTTCCAATTAATAATCCAGTTCATGTTCAAATGATTTTATTTTCAATTGATTAAATATTGTTTATCAATATGTAAGGAAAGAGATCTTGCATTAACTTTTGATCCATACCAGATAATTTAATGATCAGTATTATGAAAAATGCATGCTCAAATGATTTTGATATCTTCTAGGGTATTCAAATCACATGTAAGAAATTGATATAGTTATTGAACACTAATTAATTTCTAAAAATAAATTATAGGCCATGGTATATTTTTCATTTTATTTCAATATATTAAATATTTCAAATATTTTGAAAATTTAAATACCTTAAGTGTCATCAAAAATCAATTTTTGAAAATAGGATAGCATGTTGAAGGATAATGGGAATATCAACAAGATCATAAAATCTGGATTTATGGTAAGAATTATTTTCTTATGTTATAAGAATGAATCATTTTCATTTTTCATATTGATGAATTATAAGAATATAATTTATTTATTTTTTATAAATGAATTATTGATTAATAAGAAGGTGAATCATGGTTAATGGTTTATGAAGGAAGTTGAATGATGGATATTTTTTTACTGAGTTTTATCATTTATGATATAGTGGTGTTTTAAAAATATTATGGTGTCATAAATGCCTAATAATATTTATATAGTTGGATTTTTTTTAAATTTGGAAGCACATTTTATAAGAAATTGATACTTTACAAAAATGATAAATATGTGATAATCTTTGATGTTTATGTAACCCATAAATATATGATAGGAAAAGGGTTATTTGAAGGAAAATGACTTTAAATTTGTTGTTCATATTTTGAAAGGCATTGGATGTCTTTTTTTATTATATGATCTCAGAATGTGCGGTAGTTATGGGTTCATACTTTATGGGATGAATGATGAAAGGTGTTAGATAACCTTTGAGGTTAAAATATAGTAAGTTTACTTTTTTTATTTTTTTTAAATTTTATAATGATTATATTAATATACTTTTTGAAAATCGACAGCCTCTAGGATGGGTGACAACCCATCATGTCCAGAAAGGCTCTGATAATCCAATCAAAAAAGGAATGGTGACAAGGGTGTATCTCATACCACTTGTCTACATGATGTCCCAATTAGTATGATATTTTTTTCATTAAAAATTTTATCAATAAAAAATATTATTATTTTGGGATCATATTTTGTATAATAATGATAACTATTAGATTGGAAATTGATTTGGGTATTTTTTTATCAATGTTATTTTGGAAGAAAATAAATATTTTTGGAAACTTATATGATAATGGGAAATATATTACTGTGGGATTATATTTGACAATAAAGTATGAATTATATTTTTAAATCATATATGATTTATAGTGATTTAGGTTATTTATTGAAATAATTATGTTATAAGGGGAATTAAATTTTAGTACAAGACTCTACCTCGGATCTAAGTTATTTGAATATGGATATTAAATCTATCATTGAAGACTAGGTGATCAAGTCCTTATGATTTTTGGGTTTCAAATTTTATTCTAGAATATTTTTTGTAATTGTAAGTATAGTTATATTTTTAATGATCTATGTGGAACTTTTGGTATTAATGTAGAATTTTGGAGATTAAATTCATTTTTAATCATATGAGTTTTATTTTTTTTAATATTTTATCCCTTTCTAACCACATTGGTTTTTGTAAATTCTCAATGAAAAGGGGAATAAATAGTTATACTTTTGTGTATTTATTTATCTGCATATGTTGATTCTGATGCTTTAGAAATGATAATTCATCTCGAATACTCATCAACTAGAGAAAATATGAGACTTTGGTGGAAATTAAGTAAAGTATGAAAGAATAATTTTTAAGTAAGTATGTTTCCTTACATTATTATTCTACATAGTAAAATTATTCCTCATCTTTAGAAAAATTATTTCAAAAAAATGTTATCTGATTACATTTCATATTGAGAAATAAATTTCCTTTCAATATATCACATATATACGGTTTTCTGGTTGTAAATAATATCATAAACATGTTCTATATTAATCTCCATTGAAACACGATATTAAGAATTATTTTCCAACCAGGTTTTCTTATATATAACCCTTGTATGTTTATCATAGTTGACCTTTTTACATCGATTTCTTTCTTTTAAAGTTGATGTTTTATTAACCCATATTCCAATGTGGGAGTTCAATAAAGGTAGTTTGAAAAGTAAAACAATAGTTAAAGAGGATGAATTTAAATTGAGGGAATTAAATTTAAAATGTGGGATAATATAACATCATTATATCTTAAAAAAGAAAGACTATGTTCAATGTTAAACAAGATACACCACATTGAGCTTAGATAAAAGAATATGTATTATTATTTAAATGTGAAAGTTATCAACTATTCATTATAATAATGGGAATGAATGATATTGAAAAAATTATGAAAATATAGTTTACTCGTGTTTATAAAACTAATTCATTTGTTACTAATTAATTATAAATGAAAATTAAAACCAATTGAATATAAAAGAATTTTTTTTGAAAAAATATGCCCAAAATGACATTTTATCTTAATAAATTAAATTAACACTTATTAGTAAAATATATTAATGAAATTTTTTTATTATAAACTTAGTAATATATTTTTTAAATTCATCCAATAAAATAGATAGTGTTAAGATAAGAATTATTTCTATTTTAAGCATAAAACGCCATATTTTTATTAATGGAAATTTTGCCGCCTTTTGATGGATCTCATTTTTAAATATAAATTTTGATACTTTTATAATTTATATATGATAAAATAAACTTTATTTTTGAAATCATAATATCAAAATTATATTAGGGTTCATTTTTGGTATTTTTTGGACATGATTCATTTTATTGATGTATATTGAAAAATACATCATTTTAATTGACAATTTATTTTTTCATCTAAATAATTCATATAGATAAATTGTACATAAAATTGGGTTTATTGTATAATTAGTTCCATTATACATTAATAATTCCAATTTATTTAATTGGATTCATTTTAACATTGAAATCAAATATAAAAACATTTCAAACATTTAATATTTTCACTTTAAAACCCTTCTTTTTTGGTGTGTCTATTGAATTAATTTTGAATCTAATTTTTCCAATTTTGTGAATTAAATTTTGTGAAATGGATTTAATATATGAAATCATAAATTCCAAATTATTTTTTCTCGTTAGATTAATTTTTATTTATAAAAAAACATGTTAATAAAATTACTTATAATAGTATATGTAAAAAGTGACAAAGATTGTTATTAAATGGTAAAATATTAACTTACTAAAAAATTAAAATATTTTACGCTTTTTGAGGTATTTATTAACCATAAAATTCATCTTAAACATTAATTAACAATATAATTTTTTATTATTAATTCTTCCTAAATGTGGTTGGCTTTAAATACAGAATAATAATTATTTTAGTCACATAAACCCACCAATCCCCAAGTTTAAATATCAACCATCACCACCCAATTTCAACTCACATGACATTTAGCTCTAAAAATATCTACCCAAAACACTCTTCGTCATAATCCCCATATCCTATTTCTACTGTTATCACAAGAAGCCCAAATCTAATTTCCTCAAGGGTCTCTGAAGTAGGTGAAATTTAAGAGGTAATTTTTTCTCAAAGTACCTCTCTTAAATTGTTTTCTTCTTTTAGTTTATCAGCACCTATTTCATACCTAAATAAATGATAATAAATAATATTTTATATTATACAGTTTCATGTTACTATTTTTATATCTCATAACCATTTCAATTCTCATCCCCATCAATTAAATAAAAAGAAAATTTTGATCAAGTTATGTCCATTTACCATCTTCATGAATAATGTTTTTTCATTTTCCATTTCCACATTCGTGGATGGTCATAAAAGTGTAATTATAGTTAAATAATTTTAAATATGTAAATTATAACATATTTATTATTATGTAACTAATATAAACACATTATATTAAATAATACAAAACTAGTTTGTGATGTTCAAAAAACTGCAAAAATAAACGAAATATTTATCATTATTATTTTACCTAATTACTCATCCACCCAATTGAAATAAAAATGATATATTGTAAAATTAATATATATGTATGTTCATTAATACTATTCCATTACACCTCTAGTGTTATAATCCCATTTTTAAGGGATATAAATAATTTTACACAAATGGACTGATCATAAAACCTTGAAATGAATGCACCTGAAACCATAAAAATGAAATATTATTAACGATTGTGTTATAAGATGTTAAAAAATAATCACATAAGGTATTAAAAATATTAAAATAGTTATTTAATTATTTAATGATGTTATTTAAAAAATTATACAGGATGTTAGATAATTATACACTGAAGGGTAGCATGTGGTATGGGGTTTTCTCATCACACTTTTTCTTCAATGACATGCAGGCCTTATTCACTAATTAAAACTTTAATGTGGTGTACATACTACCAGTGGACATATTATATAATAAAATTTTAGTATATTCATGGTATTAAATTTTTTAATTTATAATTATTACTTTTACGGGGAATACGATATTATTGATTACATGTGATATAAGATATTTTAACCCAATTTCGATTCTTTATATTAAACATATAATTCATGGTTATGTTTTAATAATATTATGTGTGAAATTAATTTTTAATATATTATTATACATTTATACTTTATTATTTATATTTAATGTGGATACACATATTCTATTCATTTTATTTTTCCCACTTTAACAATATGATAATTATATGGGACTATCTTTTTAAAAAAATCTTCTTAAACTTACCCTTAAAATATATTTTTCTTCCATCTCAATTTTTTGTAAAATTATTTTCAGAAGTGTATTTACTATTATCTACGAATTATTTTAATTAATTTATACAATTCTTATACTTCTTATTTAATGTTTTAAATGTATTATCTTTTTTGTATTCTAAAACAATGATCTTTGTGAATTTTCCAACAATAATACAGAATGAATTTATTTTAACTTACATAACATGAGAAATTTTCCCCCCGTGATATCTCTTTAATGTTTTAAATATTCCATTAATATTTTAAAATATTATTTTCAAATAATATGTTCTCATTTTTAGTGTGTGGCCTTGAGAAAAATGAAAAGTTATTTCAAAATGGAAATATTATTTCCCTTCAAAATGTTTATTTTTAGAGTGATTTATGTGTAATTATTATGTTATGGTTCTTGTGTTTTTTCATGAAGAAGGTTAGTTTCATGGTAAATTGATGTAGGGTGATATTGATATATCTCTCTAATTCATTGGGTAATGAGACGGATTTAACTAGTTAGTTTTATTCAAAAAAAATTATAGTAATAGTGCTAAGGTGATTATCAAAAATGTTACTATGGTGGTTTCGTTATCTATAGACAAGGGATCTAAAAATTTTTAATTTTCATATGGAAAAATTATATTCGAAGTAACATAATTATAATTTTGATGTTTTCTAATCATTTTTTCATAAAAAGATGCAGATTTTTAATAGGTAGGATAATGAATTTTTGTAAAAGATGGTTTAGTTTTTTGAATTAAAAGGAATTTTTAATGGAAATGTTTTTATGGATTTTTATTTGAATAAAATTTTCATTCTATTATATCAATTTTTATAATTTTGTTCCCATCATAATTTTTTAAATAAAATTCATAGGGTAAAGGATATGTGGGGATGATGGCGATAAAAAGATCAAAATTGGGAACATTGAGCAAGAAAAAAACCCATGTTTTATTTTAAAAGGGTTTCCTTTGGTGGAAATTATTTTTATTGAGTAGAAGTGCCTAAATTTAAATAATTGAGTTGTCTTTTATGATTTATGTCCAAATTCTCTAAATCTCTAAATCAAAATGATTCATTGGAATGTAATAATTTGGATTCTAGTTTAAAACAAATATAATATATAACGATTAAGGTCAGGTCCTTATAGTAAATTGTCATATTTATAGAATTATTTTCAAAAAATAAATATTACTTTTTAAATCATCATATCTAAATTAGCTGACAATGATTCTTTCATAATTTTCTGAGAGTCTCGAATTTTTGGATAAAAATTAAATATGTTATAAATATATGATAATTATTATTACATCGTAAAACAATAAAAATCATGTAATGCATACTACAAAGAGTATAAAATTAAAATATTATGTTACATATTTTAAATAATGCGTTATAAGTAATTTTTATTAATTTAGTAAACCCTTAATGAATCCTTTAAAGAAAATTTTATATTTGATGGTTTTATAATTAATTCTTTAGGAACATGACACTATTTCACAATACCAGTGTTATTATTTTATGGATTTCAATTATTAGACCTATAAAATATTTAAAATAACATATCTTTGTTGGAGAACATGGGAAATAACCAATGAAAGGTTATTTGATTTTATTATTATATCATATAGATTCCAAAACCTATGTTTAGAAATAAATAAAAAAAATCCCCCTTCATTTTCATTAAAAACACACCCAACCTCACATTCCGCTTCACTAAAAAACAATAGAGCATGATGTTTCCCTACCTTTACCTATATATCCCTCATAGATTTATTCTGATGAAATTCAGAAGATCCACTAATTCTTTTAAAATCCCTCTATTAAGGTAATCGATCCCCTCCTCCTATTTTTATGCAATATGTTTCTTTGAATCATGACTTTTTATTTTCAATTTTACATATTTGAATATATTTTTTGACATATATTTTACTATACTTTTTATTTCAATTTAATGATATACCTATTTTCACTCTAGCTAAATCCTTACATGAATATTTTTGTGAACCAATTCTACTATAGAAATTATCCTTCAATTTTTTCCGTGCTAAACATTTCAGTAGTGAATACCCATTGCTATATCAACTCAAATGTATACACCATGAAACAATTATACATCATTTATTGGGGAAATACTTTCTTTAACCGACACTACATAATCAAGGGATAAAATGTGATGGAATATGTTCTTAATTTTTATGGTCTATTTTTCATGCGAATTCATGCACATGATATGAATATGACGGGTGAGCCCAACGTTTTATATCCATAAAATGAATTGTTATTGTTTTTATCGCAGGAAATAAATTTCATGGAGAATGAGAGTTTATCCAATTAAAACTAATTTATAATTTCTTGACGGTCATCACTGACTCATGATAATAATTCCAAGTTTTATGTTGTTTTGACAATCCTATGTTTTCGTGGTCTTATTTTCTTATATCATTCATTGATGATAATTTTTACGATACATACCCATTTTATTTAACCTATTATTTTTTTTAAAAAATATTAATTTTTTCGAGTTATCCATTGATTATTATTATACTAGTATTTGTTATTCACCCTTTTCTTATATACCTCACTATGTTATATTGTTTAATATTAGAAGATTGATAGAATATAACTGCATGTTATAATGTTTTTAAATAATTTGGTAGTACCCTTATTTCATTTCAATGCCATATTTACATTATTTTTGAAATAAAATATGCTTAATTATATTCTCGGAATGTAAAATATGTATCTCTATATAATATATCCTTAATTAACAAGTACTAAAATATAGGTTGTCAATTTTTGGTATCTAATAAATGTCTTATTATTTTTGGAATTATTATTAGAAAACCCTAGGGAAATCGTTAAGGATAAATTAAACATAGGATTATATCGATAAATTTTGGAAAATTATATAGTAAGTGGTTTCTATGAAAATAAATCTTGGTATGGATATTAAAATTGTATGTGGAACTAGCATAGTTGAACCAGGGATTAATGACTCTGAAAAGGGAACATTAATCCCACCTTGATTGTCACTAATTGTATGATCAAAAGGCCTTGTTGTACACCTAGTTTGACACACCTAAGAGACATTATTAGGTAAATTATTGATCTTATTATGAATCATTATGAAGGTAAAAATGCTCATATGATTTCATCTAATGAAATAGATCACGCATAACATATATTGAAAACCTAAAATTCATTGGTTAAGGAATACAATTAATTTAATAGTTATCCCAATAATGGTAATGGTTTCCCTTTTATGAGTTTAATAGTTTAAAATATCCTTCCATTATTTTTCTCATTTTTTGGACACTGGATGGGAATAATAGAATCCGAGTCAAGATACATTGTGATGAGAAATATAATGGTTTCCCAAATGATATGATAAACCCAATGGGAGTAGGAGTTGAGAAATTCATGATAATAATTTGTCAATTGACTCATGTGTTAAGAAGAAACATGAATGAGGTGGAAGACCCACATCCCTTTAAGAAATAGAAATATGTCATTATATACTTCATGAAAAAACATTTTTTGACTTTCATTGGATATTATGATACATTAATTGAATAATAATGAATCTAATCCATTGAAAATACCTCCTCAATATTCAAATGATCTGATAAATAAAACGTCTTATTGGATACATATAATTTGGAAGGAGAATCTAATAAATGGTATATTTTGAATAAATAATTTATTCATAAGGAGGAGATCAATGGGATGGGGTGAAAATAATTATGTATATTTTGAATAAATAATTTAATCATAAGGAGGAGATCAATGGGATGGGGTGAAAATAATTATGGAAACTTTTTTGATAAATATTTCCCTCTTACTCACCTATTGAAAATATAGATAGATTTCACTAACCTCAAGAAAAATGATGACGAAACCTTAGTGGCGTATGAGGTTAACATCAAATAAAGTTCATCATACAAATCTGAATTGTCCATTTCCCCTAAAAAGTAATGTTGTATCCTTATTTGGTAGGTTAAATCAAGTCCCTTGAAAATAGTTGGTGTTTGGAGGCTTTGATATGTAAAATTAAATTTTGTGATATTCCCTTAAGGTCAAGATAGTTATCAATGAGTATCAATGATATCAAAATTATAGAGGTTTGATGTAGAAGATAGATTTTAATTATATCTTAATGAGAAATATATATCACGGGGAAATAGAAATCCAACATCTAACTTACCAAAAGTTTGGGAAGAATATTCCAGAAAATTTCTAAAAGGGGCAAGAAAATTCGTTACGTGTTATATGGAAGGGCACCATGTTTGATAGTTCTGACTGATGAAACCCGCCTGTGTGAAATAATAAATGAAGGATCCATCCAACACTTGGTCTATTTTCCAATTTTACAACAATAAGGAATATGGATACTATGTTAACATATACACTAAACCAATGGTTTTCAGTGATAACCAATGAAAAAAATCCTTTATGGACAAGAGTTAAAGTGTGACATTATGATATTGGAACTGATATGGTGGATCCAGAAAATATAGTTAGGAAAGTTACAATATTTATTCATTCAAGTATAATGAGTATATAATTTTATTCTGGTTATAGACAATATTTTAAATCACACAAATTTAGTAGAATAATTCAAACACAACCGCAAAACATGGATGTAAGGTTATCTAGAAAGATAGATAGAGGTTCAATTATTGAACAACAATAATATAACTAATTCCTGATAAATTATTTATGATTAATTTTCCATAAATTATTATGATAAACCCTTTAGTACAATTGGTTTTTTAAGTGATCATATTTTCTTTCCTTGTATAAACCCATCAAAAATTCCGAAGAGAAGGAAATCATCAACTTTATCACAAATCACCCTCTCATTCTATATAAGTTCAAGGACGAGGATTAATCCCATTTCATAAAATCATCTCAATAATGGATATTATTTCCTTATAAGAAATAATATTCTCTCAAATTAGTGATACTAAGGGAAAGATCATCCTAGGTGACATGCCCATTGTGTGAGAATGTTGTGATGTGTATCCCTAAGTATTTCTTAGTCTTCCTTACAACAAAGAGTTTGAGATCTCAATTAAACATATACTGGGATATTTTACAAAATCTAAGGCTCCATAGATAATGGACACTTTTTAACTTTATGATTTGAATAATCAACTACAATAGAATCTTTATAGAGGGTTTATACACCCACGTGTTTCACTATTTGCTACATCGGTCCTCTTAATTAAGAAGTAGTGTGTTTCTATTCACCTATAAATTGATTTTCATGATATTATTAATATCACATTATATAATAATTATCCTCTAACATGTATTTATTACTCATTCATTTAACTACATAGAGCCCAATACTTATCCAAGGTGGATCTTTGGTTAGTATATTATCATTTACCTATGAATAAAGACAATATCCCCAAGACTAATTTTTAAAAATGTTATGGGCACTATGAGTTCATATGGATGAAATTTGGTCACATTAATTTTAAATCTATATTTTTGGAAATGATTAATAGAGTCATCGTAGACTACCATGAGTTTTTTTATTTAATTTTTTATAGATTATATTCATTTTTACTCCAAAATAAAAGAAGAACATAAAGAGAATATCAATGTTATATTCAAGGAATTGTGGAATAAAAATTTAGATTCGAAGTAACATATATACAATTTATTGACAGATAAATTACCATTCTTGTAGAATTTATCATCAGTAATGGTATATTTGTGCATCCTTCCAAAATAATTGAAATTATAGAATGGACCAAGCTAATATATTTGATGAAGATTATAATTTTCCGTGCATTTTTTTGTACTATTGGTGTTTACTGAGAAAACACTCATGATTGAAAATCCCAAAAACCACACTATCTTATAAGCGAGTCAATTTTATATATATTGATGAATTTGGATAGAGCATTGAATATTTAATTTAGGGGATAATCTATAAACCTAGACTCACATACCCACTAGTAGAGATGGATTTCTGATCTATAGTGATATGTCTAAAAGGTCATGGGTTGTGTACTAATGAAAGATGACAAAGTGATCGACTATTACTCCCACAAATTAATGATCCACAAGAATAAATATCCAATGAAATATCTATAATTACCAGTAGAGATCTTTGTATATAATATTTTACATCATTAACTATATAGGGAGAAGTGTGATATATATATGCATCATAAAATTGTCAAGTATTTATTACTCCAAAGGATCATATTATTCTCAAAAAGGTGGTTAGATATAATAATAGAGTTTGATTGTTCAATCTATTACCATCGAAGGAAGGTGAAAAATGTGGTAGATGGTCTGAGTAGAACAGTTCTTGTAACCCTATCCATTTTGAGGATCACAAGAGATCCAATATTCTTAGATATATAGAATATACAAATTTTTGTGATAAATTTAAATCCATCTTACATTAGTAAAATAACATCTCAAAAATAAGTTCATGAGAAGATCAGGGATGGCCAAAAATATGATATTGTAATACATAAAATAGTATTGAATATTATACATATTGATATTTCTAAATATGGAATTAGGATTTGGATCTGAGATATATGTCTCATAAAAATCATAACTGAAGAGGTAACTTCTAAATGCTGAACATATATCAACCTTCTCCATTAATCCAATAAAAAATATAATGTATAATGTTTTGAATTAAATATAATAATTGGATAACATGAATATAGAGATTGTATAATTTGAATCTCAATGATTTGTAAGTAAATAGGTTATGGAAGAATTTCCTATATATTAGGGTACGAATCAACGATTTCCCATCCCAATATAGAAATGAGAAACCATTTACCCTTATTTTGATGTATGACACCCTATAAAATCTATAGAAAATAGGTCTTATATGTAGTAGTTTATCACTTTAAAACATTTTCATATTTCAGTTCTATCAATGAAAATATTTCCTAAAAAATTATTTATGATATACATAAGAGAAGTGGTATGACTTTATATATTTCCACTCTCTATTTTATCTAATAAATATCTGGGGTTTTCCTTGATTTTTTGAAGAAGCCTACAACAAGAGATAGATATAGAGAAACGTTTCAGATTTTCTTATAAACGTCAGAGGGATGGTATGTCTGAGAAACCCATTCGAGATCTACAGGATAAGAAGTAATCTGAACAATTTATTTCCAAGGATTTTTTGATAAAAAAAAACACCCCTAGTTTTTATTTTTAATAGAGTAACATCATTGATTTAATCATTCATGTGGCACCTTTGTAGGCTCAGTATGGGGAGCAATTTCAGACATCTGTATACTGGGAATAAGTTGTATAGTAGAACCTAATGTACCTAACTTCTCAAATATATGATCGATATCGTTAAAAACATTAAGAATCATCTTAAATAGATAAAAATTTTGTAATAAAATCTATTGATCTGATAATAAATGAGATCTAGAGTTTGGGGTTTGAGAAAATGATTTCCTTCGAGTATACTAATGGAAGAAAGTCCTGAGGTTTTGGAAAAAGTTAAATCATAGTCCAATATATATCAGGACCATTCAAAACATGGATCACATCATAGTTATCAACTATTGACTTAAACTCCCACCTAGAGAAACTCAATTACATGATGTTTTCCATGTGCCCCTCTAAAAGAAGTACATAATGGCCCCCTTATCTGTAATAAATATAGTTGTAGTACCATTGGATAATTATCATTCTCATGATGAGTAATTGGTGAATAGTAGATCATAGAGATAATTTTCATTGAAAAGACTTCACATGTAAACAGTGCAATGGAAGATCCATGTGTTTGAGGTTAAATCATATGAGTTAGAGGAGGGAATGAAACAGATGTACCATCATCTATTGTAGGGTCTAAAATAGAAATTTGATGGAGATATTTTTGAATGGGGGAGAATATACAATCAGAGGATTTATAAATTAATTTTATATTTCAATTAATTAATGCCTTATTATGTAATATAATAATTAAAAACACACGCACAATGTTGGTGATTTTAGACCATTATATGTTATATATAATCAAATTTAAAATACTATTAAGAACCATTACTATTGATAATATAGTTTGTGTATATTAACAATTACTATTAACATATATTAAGGGTTATGACAAATAAAATTGATGCTGATGGAAGAATAAATAGACATAACTAGTTGGATCATACATTATAAAGCGCGTTTATCAGAGCTTCTAAGGGAGATGAAATCACTATGCTTTTTCCCTTAACCAATCTGAAGATGAGACTCAAAAACTAAATCTTGAGAGAAAACTTTTATGGGCGAAGTTCATTAATATTGATATCACGACCCAAACCATGTTTGGTTAGCCACCCCAAAAAAGTTTCACCCCTGTAAACATTACCATTTGGGTTTACACTTGAGTAATAAGGGTTTATCTATAAATACCCAAATTTTATAATATTTGAATTTATTTTTAATTAAATGATGATTTTATTTATCCCATTTTACTATTAATTTATAAATTACTAATCAAAGAGTTTTATTAAAAGTAAATTTTGATACGATGAAACTCAAATTGTACATTTGGGAATTATAATGTTTGTATAAAGACACATTTATGTTGATTTGAGTAATTTATTAAATAAATTTTATTTTAATAAAAACAATTATTTAATAATAAATATAAATTACAATATAATTTTATAAAGGTTAATGTAATTTTAAAGGGTCTAAAAACAATTATTGTTGTAAAAATTACATTTTCCAATAAATAGGGGAATTGAATTAAAATTGTAATTTCTCATATTTTTAAAACATTGGTTTTGAAATCAGCATGCTGGAATTATCCAAATGTTATTTTTTCATATTTTTTAGAGATAGATGAATCTTTTGGGTTAAAATATAATACAGAATCATTATATAGCATGTATTATGACATCAAAAAATCCAAAAAGTGATGTAACAAATAAAATAAAGAGTATCCATGATAAAATATATTCTTACCTAATAATATTATTTATTATTTAAGTCCACTAATATTTTAAAAAACACTTAATGAATCCTCAAAAACCTATATTATATTATACGGTTTTCAAATTAATTATTTATAAACACAAAAATATTCAACATCTCCAAGGTTACTATTTTAATGATTTTATATCATACCCTTATAAAATATTGAAAAATATGCTCTTTGGTATAAACCATTAGAAAAATAATATATGATTTTTAGTTTTTATTGTTTAATCATATAGAGTCCAAACCTATGTTTTGAAATCAATAAAGAATTCTCCTCTCTTTTTCTATAAAAACCAACCCAAAATCCCATTAATCTTCTATCAAAACCATTTTACATTACATAGGTATACATTTCCATCTATATATCCCTCCCAATTTTTCCCATGATCTTAATATGATCCTTCCAACCATTTAGATGTTTCTTCATAGTGCAAGGGATTATGTCCTCCTTCTCTTTATTCAAACTATTTCTTTGTATTTTTCCTTCTTATTTAGAATTTTCCAGATTAGAATAAGTTTTTACACATCCCATTTAATTTCATTATGATTTAAATGTAATGGGATACCATAATTCTCTATCAATAAACCCTCCCCTGAATCTTTATGTTCACCCATTATCCTTTAAATATTTTCTCCATTTTTTATACCAATCATGTGTGTAGTGAATACCCTTCCTTATTTCCAATCAAGGTTATTCACTTATTATTAAATATCCTTCATTTATTTGTAGCATTCATGAATGTAACATGTACTCCTTGATCAAAGTATTAAATGTGATGAAATATTTTTGTATGTTGTTTGATATATATGGAACAAACATGCATGTATATGATATAAATTTGACAGGTGGGAATAGAATAATATATCCATCCAATGAATTGGGTGATGTTTTTTTCTTACGACATGAAATATATGGTCCCTAAGATGTTATAATAAGAAAAATATATTATTATGTCTTAATGATTATAATTGACTTATTCTTATGATTCCATGTATTATATTGTTACCACATTCCTATGATGCATTCATGTTATCATGCTATATCAGTATTTTATTACTATGTTTGTGATTCCCACTACTTTATGTCTCTTTTAGATGAATTTTGACTAATATATTTTACATTCATCATTCCATCCACTGATTATTCCCTTATCGAGTTTCATAGTTCACCCTTTTTGTTGTACATCGCATGTTTATCCTATGTAATATTATAATATTGATGGAATATAAGGGCATGTTTTGGATTTTTAATAATATTTGTATTACTCATGTTTCAGGATAATGAGTTATATTCTTAATTTTCCAAATACAATAGTCCTTATAATCTTCTAAGATGTTATTATGCATGTATTCATGTAATAAGTCCTAGAATAAGGTGTATTAAAAAATTGGTTGCCTTACAGAGCCACCAATCTATGGAAATCATCTGAATATTCCACTATAAAATAATTTATTGACATGTAAAATTTACTACCCTAGATAAAACTATTAACAAATTTCGGGAACCATTTTTCAAAATTCATATTATTTTTCAAATATTTTTCATTTTTTAAATTAAAATATTAGTTAAAAATTATTTTATTTTATGATGTTTTTATATTATTGAGGGTTCATTGCAGTTTCATTATTCTTTTGATTTTCTCAATGGATGTAAAAAAGTGAAACAATTTCAATAACTAATGAAAATTAGTTACATATTTTTTAACCTCAAGCCTGAGAGGATCATATATTTTAATCAATATATATAGATATTAAAAATAAATTATTGATGAAGTATCATCCAAATAAATTTAATGGGACTATTCACCATGACGTCAAACATTAAAGGGGAATATATTTATTTTTATTTGATATAAATCTTGTAGCATTGTTTGAAAAATGATTATGGGGAATTATTTTAAAAAATATATAAGGATATCCAAATTATCAAAATAATTTTATAGATTTATTTTAGAAATAAGGGTTTAGATACCAATAAATCAATATTCCTTAAGATATGTGATATATATTTATAAATCATTTTTTCAAAATATTTTTTTCATAAAAACATTACTATTCATTATTTAGAAATGACAATTATAAAATATCGTATTTCTAGTATGGTGTGTAATTATTAATGAAAAACAATACATGTAAAAAAAATTCCTCCCAAAAAAGTATTTATTATCATGATTAAATAGTAATATTTCCCATATTTATTAGGTGGATCATTGTGTAAGTAATTGAATCACCACCAAACCTGATAACGAAAAACCAATAAATTCGAATAGGGATATGGATTTAGATATATATTTAAAGTACCATTTTATATCAAAAAAACTAGATTATTGTTTTTTTTCTAATAAAAATGTGAAAAAGAAAACACCTCATGATTTATTTTAGTTTCTCTGTTAAATGTGGTTAAAATGATTTTATTGTAATCAAAATAAGAGGAAGGAAAAATAAAAAATACAAATAAATTATTCCACTTATAATCATGAATATTGGATATGGAATCATAATAAAAAATATAATTCATTACATTTATCATCTCAAGAGAATGAAAATTACTGTTGTTCCTTAAATATTTCTTTGGGTCAAAAAATTAATCACTCATTTTATAGAAAATAGAGTCAAATACCCATTTTTTAGATCATTAGGTGAGCTGGTTAAGCGATGTGTGATAATATAATTCACATTATAAAAGATATAATATTTTATAATTGAATCCCCACAAATATTTAATAGTGGTAAAAATATATATAGCTAAGTAAAGTATTTGATAATAATAGGTTATTAGAAACATTGTCAAATATGTATATATCATATGGAATTTTGGGGTCATTTTTTAAAATCTGAAATCTAGAAAACGAATACATATGTTTCTAAAAACACATTTTATGGATATAAATTGATGGTATGTAAATTTAAAACAAACATAGAGATAAAAAATTGATACCAAGATATGAAACAAACTAAAATCCATCAATTTCATGACGCTTTAGATAGAATAATGGAAATTTAGATATATTATATAGATTATGGACTAGTTTCTATGATTATAGAATATATCACTTAGTATTATTCTATGGTTATTATTTTTATATGTAGAAAATAGTTATAGGATATCATCGAGTTAATTAGGAAAAAATAGGGATAATTATGGTGAATCATTTTAATATAAGGATATTTTTAAATAAGAATCAGGATAAAAAAGAAGAGAAAATTATTAATTAAATCTCTATGGTTGTCCCCAAATCATATATACATACTCTTTTATATCAATAATTGAGGATTCAGTGGAAAATTTACACTATTTTTTATATGTTTGAAAATGTAATTTAATTATTTTTTATAAAGTGAATTTGATTATAATTACAATGTATCATAATTTATTTCAATAATTACTCACTGAAAATAGTGGTTTTGGGAAATTAAACCAATTCATTGAATAGGGAACACTCAACGATTGAGAAAAAAATATTAAAACCCCATGATCTATTTCAATTTATTATTCTATAAAAAATTGTATTATGAATATTTAGGAAACTATTGTGTGATAATGAAGAAAGTATGAAACTTATTCCATTTTGATATTTTGTAGAAATTTTTTAAGCAACAAAATTCTATATAGGATGTTACTATAATATAAATATATATTATTTATGTAACTTGATGTTATTTTATTCAATGTATCATATCATTATGAAAATACTTTTCTATGAATTTTCTAGGTATTTGATATGATAATATATTTTGACACTCATTTGATTTTAAGAGTCAAAATTATGAAATTGATAAGCATTGTATAATATGATGAAGATTTGTATTATCCTAAATTTTTAGATGATTTTGTGCCATTATTTATACATGAAAAATAAATTCCACGATATTTTTTAATAATTAAACAGATTTTTTTTATAGATAATCGTATCTCAACAATGGATTAGGATATATGTGACCGATGAGAAATAATTTTAAAATTAGTATTTTGGAAAGAATTTATGGTTGGGGCCACAAATATATTCAATATTTATTTTCTATGGTATATTGAGAAAATTAAAACAATCTAGAGAATATAAGGATTCAATAGAACTATATAGAATATTATTGTGAGGTAGGAAGTAGGATTATACAAAATACCCCTTAATATACTTAAATTATTAAGGGGTATAATAAATAAAATTATATAATATCTCTCATATATATTTATATATATCTTATAAACATTATTTCACATTCCTTGTATATGAAGGAATGATGAAAACATTATACGAGAGAATGAAATATCATTTAAAAATTAATAATGTGTGGGTTAAATGAATTGATAAAATTTCTATTAAAATGAATAATAATGCATAAACAAAGACATATATTATATTTGGATAAAAAAAATATTATTAGTAAATTGATTTATAATATCAGCTATAATAGATACTAAAAAGTAGATATTCATTCAAGGTAATCTATTAGTTTAAAAATTGATTAAATGAATGCACATTATTCAATAATGATGAAAAAGAGTAGGATTTATTTTAATTTTTAATTGTACACATAGATCCCTTGGGTATGGAAAAACAATTGTTGTGTGTTTCAAAATACACATGTGAAATCATCGTATATTATTCCAAAATATTGAGGTTTATGCAATTAATCACTATGAAATTTTTTTTTCTAAAATGTTATCAAACGCTCATGCCAACTTTCAATAGTAAATGTAACCAATAAAATCATTTGTTTTATGGGGATTTATTTAATATAATATTCCTTGATGTAGATTATTTAAATGATATAAATTAATCTATTAATATTCTAGTGAAATATTTCCCCATTAATACACATCATGTTCGATAGCTTACTCCACACACAACATTAAACCTTAGCAGACCGTGGAACATTCTAATAAAATAGTTATTAACCACTGTAAGGTAGTTATTAAATAAGTTGTTACCAATAGTTTTAATCAAATTATGGAATAATGGACCCTTTTAATACTGAATTTAATAGTGTATATAAGTATATAAAAAATAATTTATACATATCTTCTATTTTCTAACATTGGAATTTTTATCTATTATATAATTTAAAATTGCACTAATTTTAGAAGAATAGATAATATACCTAATGTATGATTTATTTTAATAATTAGTTTACATTGATACTTTATAATATTATTTAATATATAAATTTATCAATTAAATTATATGAACCTTATGAAATTTAATACATGTTTGTACGTGTTAATAAAATATCTGTTTACGATTAAATTTATTTATATTTTTCAAAGGAAATTTATTTTAAGGTGATTAGAGATAATATCATTCTTAGAAATTCATTTTTTTACCATAATTATTGTATATATGTATTAGTTGAAAATTAATGAATTTTCTTCCAAAAAAAAGATATGTTTTTTATAAAAAAAATTTATAACTAAATATTTTGTATTATTAATTTTCCATCCTATAGTAGAAATTTTTAAACAAATGTTACATTTATCCAAAAAAATCATATTTTATACACTTGTTATCAAAAAATATATTCAAATAAATATTTTGAAAGAGAATAAAATAAAATATATTTCAAATAAGGAATTATAAGGCCCAAAATATGTAATATGGTCATTTTATTTTATGTTCTAAAGGTTCAATTATATTCGAATGAAAATAGGTATTGTAGTATAAGACCAAAATTGTAAATAAGGGTAACATAGGAAGTAAAAAAATGTTAAAAACATGTTTATAATTGAGTTTTTTAAGTGAGAATTGATTAAAAAATATAATTACTCAATTTTAGTCCATTTATTGTAATCATTTGACATGTTTAGAACATTATACCTTTAATTTATGTTGTGTTAATTAGAAAAAATCCATTATAACCACTTATAAATGGGTCCCCTCACCACCCATTCAAGACCACTCAATGAATTTAATTTCCAACTAGAAATATTCCTGTTGTACTTACATTATGATCCAATTTTATAGTAGATCCTATAGTACTAATATATTGGATTAAGTATTATATTTACAAGGAGAATTAAAAGGGGAATCCAAATTCAATTTTCAATTATTAGATACAAAATGGTTATTTAAGTTTTGTGCAGAGTGCAACCTCCAGAAAGCAATAAATTAAAATTTTCACCACCTCCTCTCCTTGATGGTTATAATGGTAAAATTAATGATTATATGAGACATATATAATATTATTATGATCATGTATTGTAAAATTGTAATCCACATTTATCCTTAAAATTATAAGATATATTAAATCATTAATCATTAATTGTGAGGACTATTGCCTTCAAAAAGTAACCTAACTCATTTTTTGTATAGTTTCATACTTGTTAAATTTAAGTAATACATGATTAAAGACCATAATATTTTATAAATATTATTCTTATTATTAAGTAACAATGATATTATTCTTATATAATAATATTATTCCCAAAGAAACCACTTTTATACTCTTTATCATCCATTATTATGGTATATTCATGTTTGGCTCGGTCTGACCTCCTACTTAAGCAATTATAAAAAATATTATCATGGATTAATTTTTGAATTTAAATAATAATAATGACAATATATTACTTAAATATGTATATATATATATATATATTTGTTTCTATAGTGTCAATGTTAATATTAAATGCTTTAATTATGATAAAAATGTCTATTCACTATAGATAACTGAACATGTTCATTTTTGATTTTATCATTATGGGTCATTACCAAACCACTCAAGGAATGAAATTATAAATTATGAAATAACTAAAATGCAAAATTTTATTATATTTTAGGATCTCATAATGATGTTATTTTGGGGAACAATGAATAACAAAATTTTGATTCCAAAACCAATTCAAATTGATCATGACGAATTGCACTAGGTACTAAAAATGAATAATAACTAACAAAATTTCATAAAGAAAATATACATTAATTAAGGATATAAATTATTATAGTTATAAATATGGTTCATAAATATTTTATTTAGATTTATATTTTTTTATATCAAGTTAAAAAAATATTCATGGAAGTCACGAATAAAGATAATGGATTTGGTATATGAAACATGTTCAATTGGGGTATATGATTTCTCCTTGATTTTCATTCCATTTTGTTCATTATGTCATAAATTTAAAATGATTACCACTATTATATTTATCGGGATAAATTTTTTCTAATTCAAATACAATTCCATTAACTTTTTTATTTTCACTTTTTTAAAATAAAAAAATTTATAATTTTTTAAAAATCACTTATAAATAAGACATTAAAATTTATGATTAGAAATAAAATATTTTTGAAAACACTTCAATGATTTGGTTTTCATTTTCCTATCTATGTAAAAAATATTTCTATCTTCAATGAATTTACTTCTCAATTTTCACCCTCCTTTTTATTCTTATTATATATTTACAATGATAAATTTTTTAGGTCAATATATTTAGTTAATTGATTTGTTTATTTACATTTTCAAGTATTCTAAAAACCATTTTTATTCCAATGTGATTTTTATTATATGATAGGTGAAGTATTTTCAATAAATTTATTAATCCCATAATTTTTAATTTTTATTAACACTTTCTTATGCTTTCATTACCTATGTTTTGATGTTTATTATTACTAATCATACATTTAGAATATAGTCTTTTATGGTTCACATATAAATAAATGTTGATGAGTACTATAAAATATATTGTTTGTGTAAATAATCATCCCAGACAATAAAATTTTTTCCCTCCATATTGGGAGAAAATGAGTGTAATGGAATTTTTATTCATGCTATATAATGATATAAATGATCTTTTTTATCTTGTGTCTCCATAGGTGGTATTAGAGGAAGCTCAAGTTATTTTTTGGACCAATTTTGAGAACATTTGTGAAAACCCCAGGTAAATGTATAATGAATAAATATATGTATTGGATAACATCCTGGTGTTTGGGTAAATTTGATATTGTGTAGTTCTCTGAGAAATAATATCCATATATTAGTATTATAAGAGGAATTGGGCTCTTAAACAAATTAACCCATGGGTAATTCCCCTTAAAGTGGAATTTTATTTATTAACTCAATAGTCACATGGTTCATGAAAAAGAGGCCTAAATTCATGCTTATTTGAAACTATAATGGAATATTCTATGGTTAAGTGACTTTTTCTTTTGAGATGTTATTAGTCATTTGAATATTTTTAAGTTACATGACCTGATATAAAATTTCCATGAATAATATATATTTAATCCATAATATTCATATGTTAATTCATACATGTAATTCTTGAATCATAGTATCTATGTCAATATATTACTATTTATAATACGTATTCTTACCCTATATATCAATTTATTTATGAAATGGAAATAGAAAGTATAAAATGGGTTAGGAATGGGAGTTTTGGAAAATTAAACTATTGTCATAATTGAAAATGGATGGGATATGAACTTGGGTAAAAATCTCATCAAAATTCTAACCCAATTTTCCAAAGATATGAATAATAATAAAAACCATGTTGATCTCATGAATAAACCATGGATTGAGCATATAACTCTCATGTTTTTTAGGTGAACACTTCCACCCTCATTTGGTATTCCTTTTAATACTCTATATACTGATCAATATTTCATTCAAATGGAAATAATATTTTCTACTCTCTAGTGATCATATCTGGAAAGGGTACCATTTTTTATCTTTCATCTGTATTTATAGTTTGTTAAATGGTGGTATATTATTTAGAACAAAATAGATAAGGATAAAATACACACTATGGTAAGTAATAAAATAATGAAAACATCTATCATCATGTACTTTCCTCAAAATATTTTTAGGATGATGTGGAAAGAATTTCGCAATCTTAAATTGTTTTGGATAAGTCTATTTTAAATTATGAATAAAAAATTTTGAGGATGGTGAATTATGAAATCAATTATATCACCCAATTATATATAAAGAAGAAGTGTTTCTTTTTTTTTTTAAAAAACAATTCTTCAATTGTTATTATCCATAGATGACTTTGAAAATTTTTAGGAAATGTTTTGAAGATGACTAAAGGTGGAGGTGGAAATTTAAGACTATCATTATTTCATGTACTAGAAAATGAAGGACTGATATAAAGAGTACATTGATGATATGTTACATAGGGAGATGATATGGAAACCCACTACATGAAAAAGTGTAGGAAGAAGCACCATGTAAATTTCCCACAATGATTAGGGAAGTGATTTATGTATTGTTATGTAAGAAACAAATACCACAATGGACAAATTATGGATATTAGTTTATTAACATGAGAGAGGATAATAAGGTCACAACTAATGATCCACCCACACTATAATGCTTCAATTACAAGGATTTTGGTTATTAAATGAATAAAATTTTCATCCCTCAGTCCAATAAAGAAAAACAAGCCCCAAAATCCTGTAATGAACCATCATATGTCAACATAACACATCACATGATAAATTATCAAAACATAATTTTCAATAAAAGAATCAAAAAATGATCATGAATAACTAAAATGTGATAAACTATATGTCTATAGTGAGGAATAAGATCACACATCCTTGAGACTTACAAGGACAACACAAAATTCTCAACCTAATATTTATTCATGATAAGACCAAATTCATGTATCAATGTAGCCATCCATCAATAGAAACATATGTCAATATAAATGAAATGAAAACCAAGAGTATTCAGTGAACTACATGATTCACATCCATATACATTTGTCTTATAATACCACATAACTAATTTCCCAAATCAACAAAAGTAGGGTGTGAGTACATAGCCTAGTAGTATTCCAAAAAATAATCTATCCAATGTATAATACCATTAAAACATTAGATCTGACAATAAAACAAATAAAATTTATAAATTACTTTTAAAGAGAACCAATTTTTTAATAAACATTTAGTTTTCATAAAACCATTTCATATTCACTTAAATGAGGAATATGAAATTTAATTGTAAGAACCTTGGAAATAATAAGTAAAACCATCCACATATATGACATAAAATAGTCATGTGAAAAACTAAACATTAAATGTAACATTATGTAAAAACATAAGAAAAAGTGTTCTCTAGACTATGGGAATATATACTTAGACATATAAACAAACTCTATCCCAAAAAAAATGAATCCTTCCAACATAAAATCCTTACATAATCTTTCGATATCACTAAAGTAACCCCTAGTGTTATAACACACATTAATGTTGTGCATTTCAATTTCCAGATGTACCAAATTATTCCAAGTTTATATGGTTTCCCAAAACCATTTGAAAACCATGTTCAAAATTCATAAATCATTTTCACAGGGAATCATCACCACCCATATGCTTGATAATTCACATTTGTATTAAAATCTCCTTCGATTAATTTCACAACACACATTGTTTTCATAAAAATATTTTTAATGAAACCCATTTTATAAAATGAATATATTTAAATAATTTCACATTGATAAAAAATCTTCAATAAAACCAAAGTATTCTATAAGAACATCAAGTATGTAATGAGTTATAAACGTTATAGAGAGAGACATAACTCAAGAATAAATGAAAATGACATACCTTTTAAAAAAGTGATTGGAATTAAAATGATCAGATCCTCATGAACATATATGCATAATAAAATAAATCAATTCCATATCATATCATCTGGATTTCAAATCCCTATCCCAATTATATTTAAAGAATATTAGGATATACTAGATCAAGCAAGGGTCAAATAAGGAGAGAGAAGATTAAATCAAAAAGGAACATACAGTGAAGTTATCCACCAAGATGGAAGGTATATCACGAAGGAAATTGGGTAAAAGCCTCTATATCATTAGGCAAAGTTTAGTTCATGATAAATAGATATTTGGTAGCAATTATATATAAAAACTATTGAGCTAAGAGAGTTAAATTCTATATTTTTAAATTTTATGATATGGGTGATTGGTTAGGTTACATAATTTAACAAACTGTGTGTTAAAAATGCATGTATTTTTACATTTCAAAAATGGGGTGTACTATTACCTTGGTAGAGACATACAATTTTGGAAAAATCAATCTCTGGACATGTGAAACGCCTTGAAAATACCCATAAATCTATATGTTTTTACTAGTGAGCCCCATGTTGTGACTAGCCATGCCCAAACAGTGAGAAATGTCGCTACATCCTCATAATTCATTATCCTATAGTTACCCCATTATTAGTACAAACCATGAACCTAAACCAATGATCTTAACTTTTTTCTCCAAATGTCTAGATTTTCAACCTCCAAATCCTAGAGACCTCTACAATAAACCAATGAATCAACCAAGCTCAAACTAAACCATACATGTGTCCTATAGGGCGTCATAGTTCTCACAACCATAAATTCATTCTATACCTACAAATTTCTCAACATTATGAACTTAAAAAAAGATTAATCCATGACATCTTGATCAATGATTCCCACTCCAAGATATCGTTGTTATCTCTTCTAGAGATCTATAGTATACATAGAGGATAATTGTTTTTACCACACTATACATTATCTTGGTGAACCATAATCTAAACTAGATGATCTTCCACAGTGGTTTAATGCTTAATAAGAACATATTCTCACTAAATAACAAGGTAATGATCATGCCTAAACATCCTCATCTTGGAAACCTGAAATGTATCCTGAATCAATGGATAGAATAGAAAAAAGTCCAACTAGTACAAAAACAATTCCAAGAAACTTAATTATCACAAAATAACCAACATGCCTTGGTACCAACTTACCTTGCATAACCAATCGACAGTGTCCCAAGAAATGTGAAACATTTTGAACTAACTCATCACCAACCTCAAACTATAGTGTGTGATAGAGACTTCCAACATAGGATTCATGATCATTCTAAGAAGTCACTAACCACCAATTGATTAGTTAAACATTCCCCACCGTCTGTTGAATATAGAATGGTCTAACCATGGACCACTCTCCTATATCCACCCAATATATGAGAGATCTATATGTCCTCTAAAAAAGTATTTAAATGGATCTATTTTAATAAAATACTTATAAAAAGTTATAAAAACATTACTAGTGGTATATTATTTCCATATAAACCACCAAAATCATGAAGGTATTCTTGAAACATATCCTTAAGGGTATAAATATATTGATCAGTATTTCCATATATTTATAGAAGATATTCCATGTCCAATTTAAAAATGGAACCCATCACATATTTAAAACCATTCAAAACTTATATGTGAACCACAAATACCAATCAAAATAAATTACAGAGGAAACTCCATGAATCTATAAAACCTCTCGGACATAAAAGTTCCAATAATTATATACCTTCTTAATATTTATAATGAAGAGGAAATTAACCAATTTTATAATTCAATCACTGATCACCAAAATTGACTCCTTCCCTCCACGATTATATGAAAAATCAATTGTGATGTCCAGTGAAATGCCACCCCACGTCCAATTAGGAATGGGAAATGGTTATAAGAGACCTCTAGGTCTCTGATTCTTTTCCTTAATTATATAACATAGAAGGAATTGTTACATGATGCCAAAAAAAACTGCATGATCCCCTACATCCAATACCATTTTATTAGTTCATGATACATCTCTATATCCCTTTGGTGATAATACAAAGAAGATATTTTCCCAATTTTCATCAATTATACCATTAGATAAAAATGAAGGACCAACCTTCCTCAAAAATTGAATGTGTTAACAAGAGACCATGACCAATAACTTTAGGTCTCCTAAAATTATTGGATTTTACTAAATATATTTCAATATATTTATATTAATTATTCATCCAAAAACTATTTATTAATTGATGAGTCATCCTTAATAGAAGTTAATAACACTTTCTGACTATTTACTTCCCCTCCAAACATCATCTTATAAAATCAACTCATTAGAAAGAACTCATCCACATATTCTTTTGAGTCTTGAGATTTTAATTTCCTACACAAAACATCACTTACTAAATTCTCTTTAATGGTATTATAAGAAATGTCAATAGAAGCATATGAAGATACTCAACCGAGTGTTTATGCCGCATATTCAGATCCCTTTATGTAATAATATTTCTTTATATCTAATAATAAAAACATATGAAAATATTAACCCCAATAGATATTAGAAAAATAATTTGATATAATTTATAAAAAGTTCCAATACATGGTCATTCTATGTTTATTTCTTATAGATACCCCAACCATAATATCCAAGATATGGTTCCTTATATTACTATATTGGCATAGACAGAAGATTCAAATCAAAATGGATAAACTCATTAGTAGGTTTGGAAAATCAAAATACATACATGGTTCCAATATTTAATTGGTAAAATGAACATAAAACATATTACAAAACGAAATATAATAAGCTACATCCTTGAAAATCATTAAAAAATCATATTCATTACCCGGGGAATGGGAACATAAGAAGGGGTGAGAAACAATTCTTAGTAAGAGTTAAGTAAAATGGAAGATAAAATGCATCAATGGTGCCTAATAAATATGGAAAGGTAAATTATAGACAAAACATTCCATTTAAATAAATAGATAATGTATAATAAATTTTTAAAGTTAAATAACTTCAAAACACATGCCATTTAATCAAAAAAATGATAATAAATAAATCCATAGATAATGTCATAACATCAATCTCATGGGTAGTAATTATAAACAATCTGAATGAATGAAATGTATATTTATTGGAATCCATGTTTCTTATGTACACGGTACCTATACCATCAAAACCTTTCAAAAGATGGTTTAAATCATTATAGGTAGAATCATATCTCATTTGGCCAACTGATTCTTCCCACGAGATTACTGATGCATCGAGGGGATAAATATAAATGGTCTAAAACCCATGTCATACCAGTCCAAATAATTCCTCATATATCTAATAATATATTTAATTCATAAAAATGTTCCTTATAAAATATCCATATTGGATAATGGATATGAATTTTTCAAAATTTCCCCAATTAATGAAATAAAATTCAATTTAAAAACCACATGTAAAAATGGTATATGATTTTTGGAAATAATCATATACATTTCACAATAATAAGGATGTTTATTATAAATGAAATTTATAATGGAAAATAATTATAATAAATTTATTTTTCAATAAAATTCTTACAACCACAAGAGAATGTGATATTTCACAATAACTTTTACAATTTGTTATTTTCAAAAAAATACTATTTGGTGAGATAAATAAAATTGAAATTTATAATACAATGAAAAATAAATTATTTATGATATTACATATCAAATAGGAAATATATACATCACATAAATGTGATTTACTATATAATAAAAATTAAGTCTGAGAAGAATCTAAATTGAGATGAAAACCCTTACATTATGCTCACATTTGGTTTTACACCCATTAAAATCCTATATAATGGTTTTAAGCATGTTATTACCTTATTCCAAAATAATATTAATATATATGAAATAATTTATGATTAATTTATAACATACAATAACCTGATCAATAATAAACATTTATTATTTTCATTGTTTTGGGTGATATTTTTCTTTTTTTTTCAAGAATATTTTGACTTTATATTTTTGTTCCTATTATATAGAAAATTATTTCATAATAACCCAAATATAATCCATTATTTAAATATAAAATATATTTATTCTATATATATTTAGAGTAATCCATAATATTTTTGTACTAGGAAATGGATTTCCCTATTCATGGAGACGTTAGGTCGTATGTATGGATGAGAGATGCTTCCATTTTCATTTCATATTAGAGGAATGAAAAATGAAATATTTATAAGTATTTATTATTATAGTATCATTTCTTCATATATATTCCATATTTTTATTAATCCCAACCTTTATACATTTCATGAAGACTATGGGTGATTCACATTTCTTCACGAGGCGGTAGTCCTCCATACACTCGAATGGCATTACCGTGTTCCCTCAAAATGAAAATTATTATCCTATATATTATATAATAAATGAAGAATCGTGAAAAAATAATTAATTTATTAATTTCCATATATATATATATATATATGTTATTTAAATCATTATTCTCAACCACGTAAGGATGTAATGGTAGAACAAACTACATCAGTTCGTGAGGCAGTAGTCGGTCATACACATGAATGGTGATTTCATATTCCATTAGATAAAATGTTGTGATTTTTTGGTCAAAAATTAACATGAAAATCTAATTTTATATTTAACATACTTAATTCATAATATATTCATGATATAAGAATAATTTTTATGATGGTGTAGAATGAAATAAAACAATGATGCACATTGATGAACATTACCTCTTCTTATAATAACACCTATTGGTTTGCACTAATGGCCTTATTTAGATGGATTTTTTCCAAAATAGAGTAATATAAGATGAATTCATGTATGTTAAGAGTTTATTTGGGCATTATTTTGAATATCATAAGGGATTTAGTGGTGTTAATAGTTGGGAAGACGTGGTGGCCTTTTATACGGGAGGTGAGTGGTAAACATGTAAATTCAAAAAAGGTAAACACAATAAGAAGTTATACCATACAAAATATTCATAAAATAATTAAAAATGGTACATAAAAGATAATATTCAGTCTAGATATTTCATGAAAATTGGTTTTGGTCCTGTTTCTATTTCACTTTTCCACTTAAGTTAAAGTTTAGTCCCTTGGTTAACATGTTTGTCTCTTAATCATTGTAACTAATTTTAACTGATTTCACTAATTGTTTTGGTCATAAAATAGTTAAAATATATAATAAATAATAAATTATTATTATTCAAATTATTGAATCCATTTTCCAAATTCTAGTCACAAAATTGGATGAAATAAATTAAAATTTGTCCCAAAGACGTGTCGAGAAAAGGAGTTTTAAATGTGAAAATGTTCATTTGCTTAATATGTTTTCATATGTATATTCCATATAAAAATAATTAAAATGGCTTAATTTGGGTTTATAGACGTATTATTTATCTATTTTTACTATAAAACCAATTATTAACATAATTTAACATTATGTTTTTTTTGATGAAAAATCATTTTCAATTAAAATTCATTATTTTTCAATATTCATCAAAAAATGAAACTTCCTGGAGAAATAAAACAATTCACTATAAGATAAATTTTAAATTATTATTTAAAAAATTAAGTTAATTTTTTGAAATAAAATTTAATTTTTTTCACAATTTTGGTTTAAAATTTGTGCTTCATTAAAAGGCCGAAAAATGCCTCTAGAAGAATACATATTTTTATACGTAAAATTAGGTTTTTCATATATTATGGATATCAAATATATTGGATTAATTTCAAAAAAATTGTATCACTATATAACATATATTTTTACTTATGATCATTTATTAATATTAATTAATTAAATTTATTAATATAAATAGCCTTTGGGTGCATAATATTTTTTTAAAATCGTTTCTTTATATTCAATTTGATTTTTTATTTTCATTTATTATTAATTGGAAACAAATGAATTAAATTATATATTTTCCCTAAGTTATTTAATCATATTTATAAAATCTAAAATAATGAAAATTGAATAATTTTAAATTTAAATAATAATATTAGTAGTGTTTTGTAAACTTTTGTATTGTGTGTAACACAATCCATATAAAAAATCCATTATTGCATGTAATTGAGGATACTTATATACTGAATTCATTGAAATATATTGATTATATTAAATTCATTTAAAATAGTAAATATATTTTAATGTCTTGGAATATTATATTCCTTTCTATGCTCGGTGTTGCAGGCCAAAGATGATGTTCATATTTTAAAATTTCAATGTGTTACATTCAACCCAAATTAATTAAATTGTGTCCTCGCAATTTGATAAATATATTTGTAATCAAGGGTTTAAAATTGGTAAAGACCATTTTTGACAAACCAACATCATAAAATATTCAATGAAACATCCTTTTAATATGATTGAAAAGGATGTAAAAAAGTTGTCTATAATAATCACATAACTAGTTTTCCAAATAAGAGGACATATGTTGTAGATGAAAACATGTACACGTATGTGAAAAGTAATGCTCATATTCTGAGGGGAGTGATAAAGAACATGATCCAGATAAAGTTAATGACCAAAATTAAAAAAACCATAGGCGTGAGAATGATAATTGATATCATCAAAAATTATTGTAATAGGACAATTTTTGTTTCAATGCCCTTTTCCTATAGTATAAGAATTATTTCACTCACTATGAATATATGAAAATTTAATTACCTGATAAATTTATATTTTATAATAATAATAATATCTTATTATTGTTCCTTGAACTATTTCTAATTCATCTCAAAAAATTTGTTGCATCATATGGTGAAATAATAAACTAATCTCTAAAACCTTTTCCAAAGATCAATTAAAATCATTTCATAAATGGTTAACATTATAATCCTTGATGAATATAAAAATAAAAAACATTAAACGGCCACTAAAATTTCTAAATGAACATATCATTAATCTAAACAACATAAAGTATCTCTAAATCTTCACATTCCAAACATGTTCATACCTTCATCATGTATTCTATTAAATCATTATAACAACTAGTATAGCTATAAATCCTTACTGAAAACATGTATGATTACTTATTAATTAAGTAAAACACATATAATTGTATGTATTCCTTAAATCAAAAAATGTTGTTAACTACATCAATTATATCATGGAAGACTTTATCAATAAATCATAAATAATTTCAATGGTATTCAGTACTATCGATTTTACTTTATTCATATCAATTATCACTTAATCATAACATCATTATCTAAATATTAAGAACATATTAAGGTTTATACCTCCATCAATCATATGTTTTCTATAAAGCTCACATTTCCATTGAATTTTTGTTCTTGTCCCTTGGTATTGTTCAATATCTGATTTTAAATACATAATGAAAATGTATTTTAGTACAATCCTTATATATTTCATAATACACATAACCATTATATCATTGATAAAATACCATTACAACTTTACTCAGGAATCCAAATACATAACAAAATTAATCATTCCACTTCAGTTGTATCAGTAAAATAATCATAACTTTTATCCTTTCATATATTTTATGGTAGATTCAATTGAAACATGGGATAGAGGTGTGAATAATTCCCTATTTCACTACATTTTAAAGACTATCATCATTTAATTTTTTCTTACCCTTTAATTCTTTTGTATGGTGACCCATACCTATACCCACAATAAACTCTCAATCCCTTCATGCATTTACTAGGGTGATTCTTTCCAAAAACTATCACATGTGGGAGTACCATTAATTTCATTATTCCCTTTATCCATATTTTTCTCCGTCATACTCTTCCTCCCTTACATACCTTCTAAGATATATAACATATTAAATTTTTTATCTTTATTGATAGAAAATAAAACTATTTCATCATATTAAGAAATATTTTGAGACATAATAACTGTTAAAGACTTTCCTTAATTACAATAATTATTTGGTAAATCTTGAACCCCTATTACATAGTTAAACTATATAATACCTATATAACCTTGTAAAGGTTTATTCATACTCATAAAAAATTCATAATACTTTTTCTTTAATATATGTAATTTTTTTCATCTCATGTTTTCTCATGTGGGAAATATTTGTTAAAAAATTTCTATATAAAAGATAGACATTCCATGAGTTCTATTTTTTCTTCCTCCACATTATTAGGGATCAATGGCCACTATTGATCAAAATCACCACTATGATTATATATTTAAAGTGCATCCTTTTCCTTTTTACCACATCCATATGCCATAAATATATTTTCCAAAGAATTAATCCATTTTTAAACTTACATTAGGTCAGTATTCCCACTAAATGATGCGGCCTCTATCATATAATGTGATCAAGAATAAATAAATCTAAATGTAGAATAGGTTGCTGCATTTAGGAAAGGTTATGTGACATAACCTAATTATGATTCCATGATATATATATAACATACCCAGTTGCAATACCAGCTATATCGACATCCTTAGTAGGACAACCTCTAAATTGTCTATGAGTATTGAATCCTTTATTCCTTACATGAAAAGTCTCTAAAAAATTCCATATACTAGATAAGATCTTATAATTATGAAATTTTTATTATTCTAAATATTTTGTAACAGTAAAAAAAGTTGATATTTTTTTTCATAGATAATATCATAGTCATAATCACAGTTTCTTAGGGTATTTCTGTTATTTCATATAATTTATAATGGTTTGTTAGGGAATGTGAATTGTCCTAATCATATCGCCCAGGATGGCCATGAGAGGTTGATAGTAAGGCCCATTTTCCTATAATAGGTTATGTTGTTTTCAAGCCCGACCTCCACTATTCATATTTTTATGGCTAGGTATATCAGTTCTAGAACAACATTCACATATAGTATCCCTATAGGAATGTATTTCTTTAAAGATCCATATAATCTCTACCTTTAAAAAACATTAGTATATACGTACATTCTTATATTTAAACTCTATATCAGGTTTATTCTCCCTCATTGATTTCCTCCAAAATCTAGTTTACAAGGATTATAATAAAATTTATTGATACTAAATATAACGACCTCATCCTCAATAGCCTAGATTTGATGCCCTACTTAATTAAATTAACATAGATAAAAGATTCAAATCCGAAAGGAATAAAAAGTTTATAAATTTTATTAAACCAATTTATATTCATGGAACCCACATTACATTGGGAATAATAAAATAAAAACCAATATATAATAAAATATAATAAAATACATCCTTGAAACTCATTCAACGATCTCCTCTTCATAACCTCGGGAAAAGAAACATTGGAAATAGAGATATCAAATGCTCAATAAGGGATAATTACATCATAATCTATCATGAATAAATAATTAATAATCAATAACTGGATAGGTCAAAATCAATATTGAAAGGTAAATAACTTGAAACCATATGACATTCAATCAATATACAAAGAATGAAAGGAATCCATAGATAATTTAATAGAAGAAATATCATTGATAAAAATAATATCTGAATCTCAAATTAATACAATTCTTATTTATATGAAACAATGTTTCCTAGTTATACAATAACATTACTGTCATGACCAATCAGAAGATGTCTTGAAAGAGATATAGTAGAAAACCATTTGATTTGGACAACTGATTTCTCTCATAATACTACCAATGCATCGAGGTTCATACATTAAATGGTCCCCAACCCATGTAATACAAGTCCAAATATTTCATAATATACTTAATACTCTATTTAATTCATAAACAACTTTCATTATCAAATATATTTATTGAGATCATGATACAGATTTATCAATATTTCACATGTTAATAAAAAAATTCAAAGTAAAAAGTGTGTGTAAAATTGGTATATGGTTTAGGAAAAAATCATATAAATTACAAAATAATATTTATATTTAAAATTAAATTAAATTATATCAAAAATTAATACAATAAATTCATTTTTTCCATATAAATTTAACTATCACAGGATAATGTGAGATTGTACAATAACTTTTACTATTTGGTAATCTTCAATTCAAATCAACTTGGATGATATAATTAAAATTATAATTATAATTCCATGAATAAAAAAAGTCATTATATTACATTTTATAGTTTAATTATATACAACACATAAAAGTGATTTTTTGCAAAATAAGAGTTAATTCTCAATGGAATGTAAATAAAGAAGAAATCCCTTACCATATATTCCCTTGTAGTTGGATTCCCATTAAAATCATTAATAATTATTTCTTGCATATTTTAACTTATTCAAGAATCATATTAATATTTATAACATCATTTATTATTATTTTATAACATCTTATTAATATTTCATTAATAATCTTCCATTAATTTCCTCGTTTCTGGAGTTAATTTTTTTTCAAATATGTTTGAAATTTTTATTTTTTTCCCTATTCATTAGATCATGATTTCATCATCAGTATAATGTAATATTTGATTTAAATATCATATATATTTATTATATATGTATTTATATTAATCCATAAAATTTAGTGATAATAACTCAAATGCACCGTTTATGAAGATGGTAGGCCACATGTACACATAAATAGTGCTTCCACTTTCCTGTTGAATTACAAGGAATAAAATTACATGATATATATTTATAATATTATTAAAATTTTAATTTTATATAATATGTATCAGATATATTTATTTAAAAATTCTTTGATACATTCCATGTAATGTGTGGATGAATCACATCACATCATGAGGTGGTTGTCCAACACCCACACGAATGACGTTAATGTGTTCCCTCAAAATGGAATGTATGAAGGTATGTGTTATATAATATTTCCATAATAATTAATAAATAATAAATACAAAAAATATAATATATAAATAGTATTACTATCATTACTACCAACTATGAAAGGTGATAATTGGTGAGTGAACGTCATTAGTTCGTGAGGTGGTAGTCCGTCATACATCCAAATGATGATTGTGTATCCCATTTAATGGAAGCGTCTCAAGATAAAATTCATGAACATAACATAAAAAAATATTAGTATATTTTATATTCTATGGTTACTATATAATCATGATATAATAATAATGTATGCAATTGGAGAAAGATACAATAAAATATGCATGTTGATGAATGTTACATATTCATCAGGTAACTCATATTTGATTACACCAAAGGCCCCCCATGGATGGATTTATGACTAAATTTTGGACTCTATAATGATGTGATATAATTGTTGAAGTGATATAGTTAGTTTTTGTTTGGGAAAAAGGTACTTATAGGTGTGAAGAGTGGTGGATAGATGGTGGCCTTTTATATGGGTGGTTAGTGGAAAAATTTTAAATATAAAAAATGTAAACACTATTGGCAGGTAAACCTTGAATAATGTGCCTAAAATAATTAAAATAATTCTACCCAAGAGGGAATATGGTCTATATATATAGATAAAATTTGTTTTGGAAATGTTTCTAGGTCATTTGGACCCTTATGTTAATGTTTAGTCCCATTGTAAACTCAATTTTCTCCTAATAGCTATAATTAAAGTTAACTATTTCCAAAAATAATTTTAGAAAAAAATTAATTTGACTTTATTAAACATAATAAATATGACTATTCCAATATGGAATCATTTTTTTCATATTCCAATAACATAATTAACAGAAAATAATTTAAAACTAGTCTCGCGTGTGTATCGAGAAAACTGGTTTTTAAAATTAAAATATTCAAATGCTTACTATATTTTCATATCCAAATTAAACATAAAAAACTAATGACCTAAATTATATTATCATATTTATAACTTATATATTTTGAAATTAAAATAAATTAAAAATATAATTTAACATTTTAAATAATTTAGATGAAAAACCAGTTTTCAATTAAAATTTAGTATTTGTAGTATTCATCAAATGGAAACATCAAAGAAATATTAAAAAAATTACCCTAACATAAAATTTACATTTTTATTTAAAAAATGATTTTTATTCTGAATAATAATATTTATAAAATTTTCAAAATTTAGTTTTGATAAATGTGGCCCATTAAAAAGCAGTTAAACTGCCTTTAGAAAAATACATTTTTTATGCGTAAAATTGGATTTGTGATTGTCATATTAATATAAAATTTATTTTACTAAATTATTACAAACTGAATATATAATATATAAATTTCATTAATACCATTCATTAATATTAGTTAATTTAATTTATTTTGATAAATCACCATTGGGCGCATAATAATAGTTTTTTATAAAAAAAACCATTTATATTCAATTAGTATTTTTATATTCATTTCTAATTAATAGTAAAAATAGAATTAAACCATATATTTTCATTATTTAGTAAATCCTATTTATAAACACCAATTTACAACTATTAGATAATTATAATTTTAAAAAATATTATTTATATTATTTAGTAAAACTCAGACTTTCATGTAATGAATGCTATTGAAGAGTGACATTATTGCATGTAATGAATTCTAAATAAATATTTTGTAAATTTAAAGATATAGAATAGATTTAATTTATTTAAAATAGTATATATATTTAAAGGTTTGGGGATTTTATATCCCTTTTCTAATCTTGGTGCTTCAGGTCACATACATAACTGAATATGATATTTATATATTAACATTTCGAGGTGTTATAGTTATTCTAATGATGGAATAGTTTGTGAGTCCCATATACATACACATTCATTACCTATATCAGGACACACCCTAGTCATACACCTTATGAAACATGTAAAACATTATAACACAAGCTTTGTTATGGAAGAATTATAGCGTGATCCAAATTGAACATCTTATTTAATTCCTTAACGGACCTCAAACATTTTTTGTTTTACTCAAACATAAAACCTTTATAGGATAATTATATCCACATATATTTACTCCTAGAAAATTCTTGAACAACCCACCTTTAATAACTATCTAAAAAATATTCCCTGATTTTCAAACATATTTTTGAGATACACTGAAGACATTCTCACATGAATCTATTAAAGACACCATGAAATTAACCAATCATAGATATCATGGCCTATAAATTTCACTTCATTATTTCTAAATAATACTTTTAAATATTATCATACATGTGATAGTAATTCAAAATTATAATGATGATATCAATGTGATCCATGTGTTCATCCTCTGGCAGGGAGTAATCCAAAATATCTTCTGCAAAAAAAAACAATACAAGAGTACAAGAACTAGTAAATGATTTGATTAATCAATTTCATAAATAATGCATGAGATTTAGTGTCACCTAATGTAACAAATAGGAATATTAAATGCCCAAATTGGATCTTAAGTGACATCTTTGGTGTATCCACTTCTCAAAATATCAAATGATGGTTACCCGACATAAGGTAAAATTTAGAAAACCACCAATCCCCTATGATTTCATCAAAAAGATAATCATTTATTCGTAAGTTGTATTTTTTTCAAATGAGTAACCTAATTGAGATTTTTTTATTCAATATAATTTATAACACTTCCTTCTTCATTCATAGAAAAGAGAACAGGTGAATCCTATGGTGACACAGACAGATGAATAAATATCGTGGCCTCATGATCTATAATATGAAAGTTATGTTCCTTTAACTTATAATGTTCCATGAAATAAGACGAAATTAAAAGGATCTTTGTACCTGGAATCATGTCAATAGTGAACTTGACTTCTCTCTACGTAGTGCTAAACTGGAAAAATAATGAAAAAATCCTAATTATAAGAACTTTCCCCCATGAGAGGTGGAATTCTCAAAATATAATCAATGGAATCATGAAACATATGTGATAACTGATATTAGATTATTCAAGCATAAGGGACAACATTACCCTCTCTCTAGTCTAGAATCCCACTTACCATAAAATAAATTAGAAACCCCATTGGGGAATAAAAACTAAAGTCAAGGATGATAATAGTTTTTTTGGGTTATAATGAAGGAAATGAAACTATTCCAAAAATAAGATCGAATAATTTAAGATCAAGAACCATGAAATACCACACCACTTCAATGTTATCCATTATCTCCTAACAAACGAGATATGTAAAACCTCATTTGAACCTTTAACCAATGGTGTGGAAGGGTCCAACATGAATAGAATAAACATAGAACATAATCCCAAAAATAAAATTATATTTCATGACATAAAATAATTATATGAAAATGAATCAAAAAATTCCAAAACTATAAACTATGGAATGAACATCATACCTCTAATTGTATCCATCCCTATATCTAATTCTTCAAGCGCATACTCCACCACATAATGACATCTAGAATCATCCCTTCCCTGATATTTCCTTACTATTTTAGTATCCTCCTTATCTAGAGAGTGAGATATACCAACTTTCAATGCATTAGAATAAACCTCATAGGACATGATAAGTGTTTATCCAACTCTACTACTTTAGACATCATTAAATAAAAACACTAGGATAATAAGATTTTCAACAATAATTACATGTCTCGGGAGCTTCCATACTGTCAGGCTTGGTATGAATATTCACCACACACTAATTAAAAACAATCTACTAATACCCATAAAAATCCTATGAAACTAGTCTATATTTGAATTAGTTACCCTTATATTTCCTTTTTGGCCCAATACCACACACTTTCTTTAAACTGCAGAAACTAATGCTCCAAATAATACAATTTTTTTAGATATTTCTACCTCAACTAAAGCATATTGGTTGAATACCACCTATATTATTGGGAGGAATAATATGATCAACATTGAGAAATTTTTATCCCTCAGACACATCTAGAATCTCCACACCAAAACAGAATAATTATTAAAAATATAAAGTGTTAGGTGAACCAAATCTGTCGAATAGGTCACATACTCCATAATTGAACACTCTCCTTAATATATGGTTATAATTTCTTGGGAATTTTCCACATGTAATGTTTTAGGATAGAACTATTGGTATATGATATTTTTTAAAAGCCAATGTAATATCCTAATGGATATTATCTTACACGATATAGTCCAACCAATTCCTTCTTGGTCCTTCATGCATGTACATAGAAAACCCGCCCTAGATTCCTTGGATTTATTACAAAATTAAAGACCATTTGAAGTTGTATGATCCAATATTTTGATTCCATGTGTCATTTGTCACCATGGAATATGGGTTTATTTTTCATGAAAAATTCTAATAGAGGAACAACCATTATTCCCTAGTTTCTGACACCAACCATGTAAATCCTTGATATTTTAATAAATATTTCTCTTTCAATAATTTTATTTCTTCAATATCCTGTGTCACAAGAAACCGTGAGTTTAAAAGAAACTTGGGACACTATCTGTATAAAAATTCCATTAAATTAGCTATAAAAATAGGAATAAATAATTTATGAACTAATTATCATTCTCCAACTCAGTAAGAATATATTGGTATATGATTAAATAAAAAACACAGAATTTTAGTAAAATCAATTTACTCTTCAAAAATATGTTTTCATCAAAAATGATTTTTTCATATTTTATATGTGAATATTAATTTTTTAATGTTCAAGAAAATGGATTTGAAAAAATAAATTTAATTTTTTAAATTCATAATTTTATGTAATATTTTTTGTAAAACAATTATTTTCTAATGAATAGTGAAAATACAAAATTTTTTGAAGACTGTATTTTAAGTTAATGTATTTACATGGTCAAATTAAGTTTTTTAATAGTTTTATTTTTTAATTTGTTCATTTTAAATTAAAATAATAAAATTATGATTTTTTAAAAATATCTTATACTTGGATTTATTAAAAACACATTTTATGTTTTAAAAAGTAATTGTTCTAGAAAAATTGTTTTTCATAGCATTTTAATGATTTTATATCAAATTACATTATAAAACTTATATATTTTTAATTTATAAAAATTTATAGAAAATTTAAATTTAGAAGATCCTAATATATTGCATAGTTCCCTTTTATTTTTGACCAATATGGATAGTAGCCTTGGTTGATTTTGTTACCACAGAAAATGTTAAATTGGGTAATTTTGGTTAAAAATAAAATAAATTGACACTAACACATGGAAAATTTTTATTAACTGAGGAAAATTAGAGAGGTAATATGTAAGTATCGATTTTATGTTGTATAATGGAAACATTTACATGAAAATTAATTATATATTATTTAAATTAAATACTTATACATTATTTTTCTTAAATATAAATTATGTGTCTGCATGGGAAAAAATGTATGTTAGGAAAAAAATATAAATTTATAGATTTAACTTAATAATCATATTTTCATTATAAAAATTATTTTTGTAATTTTGGGCCACAAAGATGGTATTATTATATTTAAACTATTTATTTCAATAAAAATTTAATGATATCATATTCATGTTTTAAATAATATATCATTTTTAATATAAGGATACTCAATGATATATCAAAATATAAATATTATTATAAAATATAGAAAAAAAATTATTCATTTTGATATTTTTGTTTTAATATTTTGTAATGAAATAAGTATATTAAATATATACACAATAGAGATGATGTAATTATTTTATTAATGGATATATCAAAAAAAATTTAATAAAAATATTAAAAAAATATACAATTTTAGATAATTAATGTGATAAAATAGTTTTTAGATGAAATTTAGATATTAGTGATGTAACAAAATATTTTTTTAGCCAAAATGTTTACCTTGATGTTTTTAAAAGTCCTAATAATGGATAGTATCAAAATTAGAAATATATCTATTTTAACAAAATAATATATTAGTAAATTATTAAAAAATAATAAATAATATTTACAAATAAAAAATAAATATAATATTTTCTAATATATTATAAATTGATCATTTATGGTCTAATTCACATCAAATAAGTAAAAATTACAACCATTGAATATTGAACAATTTTTTACCTTAGTTAAAATTTTTATGGGTTAACTAACGAATAATCAAAATGATAATGTTTAAAACAATACAAAAAAATTGTCTAAAATATATTTATATATGATATTAAAAACATATCTCATCATATATTATAAAACATGTAATTTTAAAAATACTTATATTGATATTGAATTTATTAAAAATTGATATTTCTAAAAAATTCCAAAAGTGTCCCTTATCTAAATTTAAAAGGGAACCTCCTCCCACACTTATTCACATCAAATTGAGTATTCAATATCAACCATACCCTAAAGAGTTTTCTTCTCAACATCAATATAAACATTATATTGGATAGTTTCTTCTAAAAATACCAACCCCGGTGTCCATAAGAGGACGTCTAAAAGGATTTTATCTAAAGAAGTGGTAATCATCTTTACTGACTATTTCAATATTATTTATTATTGAACTTCATCTTCATTTGTTTTATCCATTATAAAATAGCAAATAAATTATAAAATATTTTCTAAGATTTTACTATGATTTTTTATCAACCATATTCCACCTTTTATCCATCCTAGAAAAAACAAATGCACTGCATGTGTGTACGTACAGCTTACCGTCTCCACAATGTCGTGTTATCTGCTTTTCATCACAACATTATTTAGATGTGTATAGTCATGTAAATAATATATATATTATAATTATAAAATTTTATTGATACTATTATTTAATATAACATGTTATTACCTACCATTTCACCATTATGGAAATGACACCATCGCTCATGTATACAAACGACATACCATCTCCATGATGTGATTTGATTCATTTTTCATGTTTACCATTACTAAATGGTTATAAAAATGTTTATATTAAATAAATATGATATATATTACCTTAATATCAATATATAAATGATTTAACTGTATCATATACCCTAAATATGGGAATTATATGATAACACATGCATAATAAAATGAAGTAGAAAACACACGAATAAAGGGTAACAATGAAATATTATTTAAAATGGTTAATAAGATGATATAATAGGATCATATATGATATAAAAAAATATGAATATTGTTCTATTTTATATTAATAACAATATTAAAAACCATATACAAGAGTTTCATATATGTACATAAGAAATCAGTCATAAGGTAGAGTTTAATTTCACAATCTTATTATTATTCTAGATTGTTTGTACTTAAGTATCTGTTGCAGAATATTTTTCATTAATGTCAATGTTTCAAAAAAATCCAATAAATTTTTACTATTATTCAATAATTTTTTAATGTTATTTTTTACCCATGATTGAATTTTAAGTAAAAAGTTTGAGAAGTTTTTTTTCATTTTCCTAGCAATGTACTTTGTGACTCTTCCATTAAATGTAAAAAATTAAATTTTTTAAATTATAATTCATGAATAAAATTTTATTCATTCATGATGGATTAATTCCATGATGATTCCCTTACCATATTAAATTTTTTATTCAAATAAAATTTTTTCATTTAAAATTATGCGGGTTTTTAGCTAAAGAAAAACATTTTATAGAAGAAAGGTTATTTTCATCAAGAATTATTTTGAAGTGATCACACATCATTAAATTCCATTTATGATAATATTATTTGATGTTAACTATTCTTTATTGGGTATATTTTTCTAGGATACTAACCCTATTAATTCTATGTTTGGTTTATTTTTATGATGGAATGATATTTATGAAAGCCATTTCTTCTCTATGGGTTATGGTATGATGGAATGATGTTTTTGAAACCCATCTGTTTTTATCGATTCGGTTTTTATTGATGAATTATGGTCATATAGAACACATATTAATGGTATTAATTATGAGATTGTTTGGACCTATATATCCCTCAAATTCATTGGGTAAAGATTTGTATCTCATGAGATAGATAGTACTCGAGTGGGAAGTGGTCCCATTTTAGTAATACAGGGATGGAAGAGGATTGAACTCGGTTCGATAAGGGGATTTTCTACTATAATGGTCTTTAGAGTGATCCTTGAATAATATTAAAATCATTTTCTATGCTTATGTGTATTCCACAATTTCATGTCATATGTTATACTCCCATCAACTATGTTCTTTAATTATTTCATATTTCATGTCTTATAAATTACTATGATTTATTCCATGAATCAATATCATGACCATTGATATACATGATAAATATTTCAAATGTTTCATTCATGATCTTATGACCATATAATTAGGATATCTTCCTTCATTACTATTACTGATCGTCTGAGATCTTCCCTTTATTATGTTTCATTTCCCTAAGATATGAAGAAAGGTATTAAGTATGATGTTTCAAAAAGTGTTCTAGTTTTGAAGAATTAAGTGGGATATGATGTATATTGTAAAGACCCAGAAATTCCATGGAATTTTTTTCCTTAAATACATTGGATTTTATGAGTCTGCAAAAACTGAGAGCACGTGATTCCGAGGCCCGGTGTGCCCAGAATCAATTTATGAAGTTTTTTTTGGGTATGTTCAGTAAAGGAATGAGAGGGTTTTTATATCTTTTGAACCGGTGCTCAGAACTAAAATCTGAGGGCACTGTTGAACTCGCAGTGTTGGTATTCTCTTAAGAAGACTTTCACTTCAATGACAGTGAGTCAAGAATGGAAGATTGTTTTTGGGTTTTCATGGAAAGTAATAAAATAAAGTAAGAATCACTTTATTTTTATTTGTGATGCCATGTGAGTGATTGGATGTTAAAACCTCCTCATAGAAGTTGGAGGTGGGACCACTACACCTTAACCTCCCATGAAAGGTTATGGTGGTGGGGCCCACCCGAACATAACCTCCCACGAGAGGTTACGACGTGGGAACCACACGGGGCTTTACCCCTATTGATGGAGGATAGTAAAACCTCTCAACTCTCCCCCATTAATGAGGGATAGCCTCTTCACCTCCCCTAATTAATTCCTTGTTCCAACCCCATGAATTAATTAAGGGGAGCCTACCTAATTAATTAGTCCAATTTGAATATCGTGCCAACAAATTAATAGGATATTTCAATCATTTATTTTGTTGGCATATTCACTTTGGTTACAGCTTTGAGAGGAGGATTATTGGGAGAAATCTCTCAAAGAATAACCCCATCACCCAACGAAGAACAAATAATGAAGAACGCCGACCTTCTTTGACTTTTTCCTCAAATCTTCAACCATCGTGAGACATCTTCGACGGCCGACTTTCTCATCATCATCAATGAGCCGACGCAGCCTAGGATTGGAAGTGTGTGGTGGACACGACGAACGACGATCATCTTCATCTACTTTCTTCGACTACGTCAACGAACGACGAACGAAGATCAAAGGTAAGGTTTTATTTTTTGTAACCTTCATTTTATTTTTTCTTCAGATTAGAAAGGAATCGATGTGTGGTTGTAAAATAATAGTTGTTCATATTTCTTATTCTTTGATGATGAACCAATTGATACCAGCCTAAACGTGGAGGGTGTGGGCCAAACCAACATGGCCTTACCCCTCCGCTGATCTTGTCTGTGATGAACTTCGGCATGGTGATGAGGTGACGAAATGATGAAGGCGTCGATGACAAAGGTCGTGCTACCTGTGGCCTCTACGAACCACGCTGCCCTCGTGGCGCTCCGGTGCTCCCGGTAGAACACCGCCGGCCTGAGCCATGCCAAACCGGCCTTCCTGGCTGCCTCCCGGCCACGCCCTGCCTGGCCGAACCCCACCGGCCCGCATGCCGGCCTCCGCGTGTGCCCCACGTGCCTCCCCGAACCGGCCCGCCTACAAGCCTCCATTTGTGCCCCACGCACCTCCCCAAATCGGCCCACCTTGCAGCCTCCGCGCGCCCCATGCATCTCCATGTCCCAACTTCCTCACAGCCTCCTGGCCGAGCAGGCATCCCAGATCCCTCGTGGCCACCCGGCTGAGCCGGTGTCCTGGATTCCTCGCGGCCTCCCAGCCAAGCCGGTGTCCCGGGCCCCTCATGGTGCCCAGGCCAAACCGGCCCCAGCCACGCCCTCCGGGCCAAGCCACGTAGGGCTGCACACTCATGGTTCACCGGGCCGAACCAGCCTTGAGCCCGGGCTAGACTGCCCCCGCGGCCGGCTGGGCTGGGCCCAGCGGGCAGGGCCAAACCCAACGGGCCGGCCCGCCCAACGAGCCAGGCCGAACCCCTCGGGTCAGCACTGGTCGACCAGAACTGGGTCGGCCCAGACTAAGTCGATTCGGGTCAACCCGACTAGGTCGGACCGGGCTCGGGCCCACTACCGACCCCTTTACGTTCTTTTGGCCATATCTTTGGCACCGGATGACCGTTTGACGAATTGTCAGCGGCATTGGTATTCTTAGAGCATGACGATCCCTTTGAGTTTACCCCACTAGAGTTCATGGTAATGTTGAGATTCGGTCAGGTTGGATCATGCATGAATCCAACCGGGCCCCGGGACTAAAAGGCTAGAAACTCACAGACCAGGCGTCCCATTTACGCGTCGTCAGCTGTGTTGAGACCTCTATGATGTGGCAGACCTTTGAGATACCTCTCCGTGGGACTTCGTCGTAGTTGGAGTATTGACCAATAGCTTATGGAGCGGATCTTCCAGGAATGAGCGAGCATTTGTTCGAGAACCTAGTAGCTGTATGAGACCTGACGACTGCTGGCAGTTTGACTCTGATTGATTCTACTAGCCTAGCAGGGAGCACATTGGTGTCGCGGCAGACCCACGGTACTCGACAGGAGAAGTACCTCAGCAGGCTACGAGGGGGAGCACCTCAGTGTGACGTGGTAGACCCATCGTGGGGAGCACCTCTGTGTGATGCAGCCGACACATGGTACTCAACCGGAGGAGTACCTAAGGAGTCCAAGGTTAGTGGGAAGCACCTCTATGTGATGCGGCAAGCCCACTGTACTCGATAGAGGAGGAGTTCTCCAACAGCCGAGGGTTCAGATTAATACTACCCCTAGAATAAAATCTTGGTTGAGCTAAGTCAATAACTTTTGTGTTTACCTCATGATTGAGATGGATTACTTGGTAACTTAGGTATATGTGTGGGCATATACCTAAGTTGGGTTATCTATTGATTTCATGCTCTGTAATTTATCCATGTTGGATTTTGTAAGACTTTTAGGGTATCGGGGTCCCTACGGAGTATCGTTATACTCACCCTTGCATGGGATATGCTCACCCCTCGTTGTGTTGGTTACAGAAAACGGACAGCGCTGATTGAGGCCAAGAGTAGCAGTATTGGACGACACCCAGAGGTGGACCACACGGTGTGACGGTACACATAGGAGATGGAGAGATATGGAGCTCCATGGAGGTTATCTGTACCTACCCTTCTTGTATAATTACCTGGAGGACGTCCCGACACCTGTTTTACTTTTCTTCAGTTAAACTAGTTTTTCAGTTTTACTTGTACTTTCCTATTGGGCTCGTATTCTGACCCCTTTACTTTCAGCACTCTTTTTTATATAGTTTTACTTAGTGTTTTTCTTCCATCTCATACTCTGTTGTGTGTGTTTTCATGTTTTAAAGGAAACGCCTTCCCAGTTTATGGATTTATTCCATTTTTTCTAGTCTCCATCCCCTGGCCTATGGAAGGTGGGCTTGGGGTAGTCATGACATGGGCCCCGGGGGATGGGTTGTGACAAATTGGTATTAGAGGAGTCAGTTCTACCGTAGAACATAGGACTATGATCATTCTTTTTTTTTTGAAGCAATATTGTTAAGGGTACTGAGTGTGGTTTTCATTTCAGGGATTCCAGTGTTGGTGCGGTGGCTGACGTATCCATACGCCAAGACCCTGACTACTGATCTCTAACTCAGTGAATGAAAACACTAATTGCATGTGTGTTTTCAAAAGTTTTCTTTATGCCTTCTCAACCAGGTCAGCTCACTAGGTATAATCTTTTGACTCTGTCACATCTATTTCATTCAGGATGCCTTCTCGTGGACGACCAGTTAGAGCCCCAAGAGTTGTATGCACAAATAGCCCACCAAGCGACGAGGCCTCGGTGTAGGGACCTTTTCCAGCGGAGGCACCATTGGTACCACTCCCCGTTGGGCCACCGATGCCACCAGCCCAAGTAGCAGATGATGCATGCCGCTTGAGCGTGTTGCACGAGTTCCAGCACCATAGGCCACCCAGGTTCAGGGGAGAGCAGGACCCACAGGCGTCTAAGGATTTGCTAGTGGCTGTGGTGAGAGCCTTCCGACTAATAGGGACACCAGCAGACATCGTGGTGATTCTTTCTTCCAGCCTTCTACAAGCTGCAGCGGGCAGATGGTGGAGCTTGATGCTCCAAGTTCATGATGAGATGATGCTTCTTTGGGCAGACTTAGAGAGCCTATTTCAGGCAGATTTTGTCTCAGCGACTCTTCACGCAGTGCGCATTCGGGAGCTACTACATCTGCAGTAGGGAAGTATGACTGTAGCTCAGTACTCAGTGAGGTTCACTGAACTCTCGCACTACTCCACAGATATGGTACATGACCCATTTTTCAGGGCTCGTACCTTCGATCAGGGACTCAGGTGAGAGATCATAGCTTTTGTGATCTCACTCAGCATCTTGACGCATACATGGGTGTTGGAGCGAGCCCTCTTAGTGGAGAGTTTCCTTGCTGAGAAGTCTACAGCAGCGAGACCCACCACTAGTCGACATGCAGCGGTGTCTTCTACAACTGGCAGTAGATAGATGTCGCAGAGGTCCAAGATGACTAGACCCACGGATGGATGACCGCATGACTCTGGATCGGTTGTACGGGGCACCCAGGGCAGAGAAACTCATTCTAGGAGTGGGCACTGTTACTCATGCGGCGGGCATGGTCACATGGCTCGTGACTATCTGACCCGTCGTTCTGATGATCAGAGCAGGTGGACGTGGAAGAGGAGTTGGTCGTGTAACTGGCTGTGGGCGACGTTTCGAAGTGTTACCGCAACCACCACCATGAGGTCCACCCCGACCACAGGGAGCAGGTGGACAGGCGAGATCTCAACTTCAGGCAGTTGAAGCATACAACCATGGTGCTCCAGAGATGATTCGAGGTATGATCTATGTCTACTCCACCTTATCTGCAGTTCTTATAAACATAGGTGATAGTCACTCTTTCATTTCCACTGCACTCATTCAGAGCTCGGAGATTCTGACGAAGTCATTGGCTCGACCGTTACACCTAGAGACTCCTACTGGAACAGACTCGGCAATTACGCACTGGTTCCAGCAATGTGAGCTTACTTAATGAAGTGAGATCTTCGGCAGGGATCTCCTAGTAGTGGCATAGATTCCTTATGGCGTCATATTGGGTATAGACTGGTTATCTACAGTCCATGCATAGATCGATTGTATTAGGTTCAAAGTGCAGTGTGTCTGCGTGGATGGGACCAGGTTTACCTTCACCGGCGATAAGGGAGTCTTTGCGTCATAGGATGGACCTACTCGGAGGAGGGTGTAGCCGATCACTCATCTGTTGGCCTGCCTTACCCTCGGAGCAGTTGGTGTGGAGAGTCTGAGCTATCCTTTATTGGTGGACTAGTACATGGATTCTTTCCCTGACGATGTTCCAGGATTACCTCCTCATAGAGATGTGGACTTTTACATTGACATGTTCCCTGGGACAACACCGATATCTACACCAGCTTATCGGATGGCTCCATCAGAGCTTCACGAGCTGCAGGTATAGCTAGAGGACTTACTGGAGAAGGGATTCATTCAGCCCAGGGTTTCCCCCTGGGCAGCCCTAATTTTTTCCGCCAAGAAGGCAGATGGGAGCTTGAGGCTTTGTGTCGACTACCATCACCTAAATCAGGTGACCTTGAAGAACAAGTACCCACTCCCAAGGATTGACGACCTCTTTGATCAGTTGAAGGGAGCATGGTGGTTCTCGAAGATAGACCTCCAATCATGTTATCACCATCTCAAAGTTCAAGATGAGGATGTGAAAAATATGACCTTAATATGTTGGTATGACCACTACGAGTTATTGTTTATGCCATTTTTTGTAACCAACGCTCCAGCAATATTCATGGGACTCATGAATAGGATTTTCTAGCCATACCTCGATTGTTTTGTCATAGTCTTCATCAAAGACAATCTGATCTACTCGACTACTGAGGAGGAGCATGCCTACCATTTGTAGGTAGTACTGGACACTCTCCGAGAGAACCAGCTTTATGGTAAGCTCTCGAAGTGCCAGTTCTGGATCCGAGAGGTTCACTTTCTGAGGCATGTCATCTCGGAGGCTGGAGTTGCAGTGGATCCAGTGAAGATTTAGGTGGTACTTTCTGGGGATCCACCCAAGAGTGTGACATAGGTACGGTGTTTCCTGGGTTTGGATGGATATTACCGAAGATTCATTCCAGACTTCTCCAGAGTTACAGCACCACTATCAGCCTTGATGAAGAAGGGGAAACCCTTCGTATGGTTGGAGAGATGCCAGCAGCTTTCAGGAGCTGAGGCAGAGGATGACTAGTGCCCCCATCTTGAGGCTTCCAAAGGAAGGCATAGGGTACTTAGTCTACTACGATGCATCAGAAACCGGACTCGGGTATGTCCTAATTCAGGAGAAAGTAGTGATCACAAATGGTTCTCGGCAGCTGAGGCATCACAAGTAGAACTAAAATACCCATTACTGGGAGTTAGCAATAGTGGTATTCACCTTGAAGATGTGGCGACACTATCTGATGGGAAAAAATTTTATCGTGTACTCTGATCACTATAGTCTCAAATATATCTTTTCTCATAAGGACCTGAACCTGAGACAGTAGTGATGGATTGAGTTCCTCTAGGACTATGACTTTGATATATTTTATACTTCTGGAAAGGGGAACGTTATAGTAGATGCACTCAAAAGGAGTTCTAGTATACATCTTCTAGGTGAGGCGACAGAGCAGCTGGCTGCTTTACAGATATCCTTTGTGGACTGAGATGGAGTAGCTTTCCTTCAGTCTCTTACAGTCACTCATCCACTTCATCAGCGAGTCAGGGAGGCACAACGTAGAGATGCTGATTGTGAGACACGGCGTGCTCAGATATCCACAATGGAGGCACCTAATATATTTTCTGAAGGTGGGCAGCACGTCAGCCTCTTAAAAGGATGTACTATAGTACTAGTGTCACTTCAGGAGGAAGTGTTGAGGGAATTCCACACATCCCCTCTAGCAGTACATCCAGGAGTGGAGAAGATGTACTAGGACCTTCCATGACAACACTGGTGGAAAGGTATGAAGAAGGCAGTAGTAGAGTTTGTCTCTTGATGCCTCACTTGTCAGCAAGTGACGGAAGATCACCATGTACCAGCAGGCATGGTTCATCCATTAGAAGTCCCAGAGAGTAAGTGGGGTGGGATATCCATGGACTTCGTAACAAGACTTCTATGTATATCTAGGGGTCATGACTCGATTTGGGTGATCATTGATCGACTCACCAAGTCAGCCCACTTCCTACCGATTCGAGAGAAGGGTTCAATAGAGAGCTTGGGACGCCTCTATGTACAAGAGATTGTGCGGCTAAATGAAGTACCTACATCTATTGTTACTGATCGTGATGCACAGTTTGCTTCCTGGCTATGGAAGGGGTTGTATGAGACTTTCAGGATGCAGCTACGTCTGGGAACCACCTTCCATCCTTAGAAGGATGGACAGACTGAGAGGACCATTTAGACTCTCGAGGACATGCTTCGTTCATGCTTCCTCGACTTTGGTCGCAACTGGGAGGATCACTTAACTTTGGTGGATTTTTCATACAAAAACAGCTATCACTTCACCATAGGGATGGCACCTTTTGAGGCGTTATACAGGAGACCTTGAAGACCACCCTTCTACTAGAAAAACCTAGGGGATTCAGCACTGGTGGGACCAGAGATGGTTCAGGCTACCATAGAGAAGGTGCAGATCATCCAGGAGTTGATGAAGACTGCACAAAGTAGGCAAAAGTCTTATGTTGATAGGAGAAGGAGACCTCTAGAGTTCGAAGATGGAGACCACATCTTTCTAAGGTTCTCACCTCAACGAGGTTTACGGAGGTTTGTCCGAGGTGGAAAGTTATCTCCAAGATTCATCGGACCATTCCAGGTCCTCAGTAGGGTTGATGAGGTGGCATACCGCTTGGCTCTTCCACCTCAGTTGCACCGGTTTCATGAAGAGTTCCATGTATCTCAGCTGAGGAGATATGTGCACGACCCGTCTCACATCATCGACCATGGAGAGCTAGATGTCAACGATGGGGAAACTTTTATAGAGGTTCCAGTGGAGATTGAGGATCGACAGGAGATGGTTCTGCGTGGATGATCGATACCTCTGGTGCGCATTCACTGGAAGCACGGGAACATCCAGGAGAGCAAATGGGAGAGGGAGGCTCAGATGTGTGCTCACTACCCCCACTTGTTCCCTTAGTTCAAGTTATAGCTTACGGGGACATAAATACCTAAGGTGGGGAGAATGTAAAGACCTGAAAATTCTATGGATTTTTTTTATTAAATACATGGGATTTTACAAGTCCGCAAAAACTGACGGTGTGTGATTTTGATTCCCGTTGTTCCCAGAATCAATTTCTGATGTTTTGTTCGGGTACGTTCAGTAAACGTTCATGCGGGTTTTTATAACTTTTGAACAGGTGCTTGAAACTGAAATTCGAGGGCACCGTTGAACTTTCAGCGCTAGTATTCGCTTAAGAAAACATTCACTTCGACGACAGTGAGTCGATAATGGAAGATATTTATTGCGTTTTTTTGGAAAATAATAAAATAAAGTGGGAATCACTTTATTTTTATTTGAGCCGTCATGTGGGTGATTGGTGGTTAAAACCCTACTCATAGAAGTTGTAGGTGGGACCACCACACCTTAACCTCCCATGAGAGGTTATGGTGGTGGGGCCCACCTAAACATAAACTCTCGTGAGAGGTTACGACATGGGGACCACATGGGACCTAACCCCTATTGATGGAGGAGAGTAAAACCTCTAAACTCTCCCTCATTAATGAGGGAGAGCCTCTTCACCTCCCCTAATTAATTCCTTGTGCCAAACCGATGAACTAATTAAGGGGAGCCTACCTAATTAATTAGTCCAATTTGAATATCATGCCAAAAAATTAATAGGTTATTTCAATCTACTATTTCATTGGCATATTCACTTTGGTGGCAGCTTTGAGAGGAGGATTATTGGAAGAAAGCTCCCAATGAAGAACCATGTCTCCCAACGAAGAATGAAGAATGAAGAATGCTAGCCTTCTTCGACTTCTTCCTCAAATCATCAACCATCGTGAGATGTCCTCGATTGCTGACTTCTGCATCGTCGTCAATGAGCCGATGCAGCTCGGTTTTGGAAGTGCATGGAGGACGCGACGAATAACGATCATCTTCGTCTACTTTCCGCGACTCCATCAACAAACGACGAACGATGATCAAAGGTAGGGGGTTTATTTTGTGTAACATTACCTTTATTTTTTCTTCATATTAGAAAGGAATCGATGCGTGGTTGTAAAACAATATTTTTTAATCTTTCTTATTCTTTGATGAACCAATTGATACCACCCTACACGTGGAGGGTGCGGGCCAAACCAACATGGCCCGACTCCTTCATCGATCTTATTTATGATGAACTTCGGCATGGAAATGAGGCGACGGAACGAAGAAGGAAGCGACGACAAAGGCCGCGCTACCCATGGCCTCCACGAACCGCGCCGCCCCCGCAGTGCTCTGGTGCTCCCGGCCGAACACCGTCGTCCCCCACCGGCCCGGGCCGTGCCGAACCGGCCTGTCCGGCCGCCCTTCGGCCGCCCGCCCGCCTAGCTGCTCCCTGCCCGACCGAATGCTACTGGCCCACCTGCCGGCCTCCGCGCGCGCCATGAATTCCTCCCCGAACCGGGCCACCTACCGGCCTCCGCGCACGCACCGTGCACCTCCCTGAATCGGCCCACCTGTCGGCCTCCACGCGCCCCACGTGCCTCCCTGTCCCAGCCTCCTCGTGGCCTCCCGGTCGGGCGAGCATCCCGAATCCCTCGCGGACACCCTGACCAACAGGTGTCCCAGCCTCCTCACGGCCTAACAGCCAAGCCAGTGTCCCGGCCCACTCGTGGTGCCTGGGCCAAACCCGCCCTGGCCGTGCCCTCCGGGTCGAGCCGCGCCAGGCTGTGCCTTTGCGGTGCACCATGCAGAACCGGCCCTGAACCCAGGCCAGACTGCCCTCGCGGCCTACTAGGCGTGGCCCAGCAGGTTAGGCCAAACCCAATGGGTCGGCCCGCACAATGGGCCAGGCTGGACCCGTCAGGTCAGCATGGGTCGACCCAAACTTGGTCGGCCCAAACTAATTCGTTTCGGGTCGGTTTGACTGGGTCGGACCGGACTCGGGCCCACTACCAACCCCTTTACTTTCTTTTGGCCATATCTTTGGCACCGAACGACCATTTGACGAACCGTAAGTGGCTCTGGTATTCTTGGAGCACGACGGTCCCTTTGAGTTTACCCCATTGTAGTTCAGGGTAAAGTTGAGATATGATAATGTTGGATCGTGCACGAATCCAACCGGGACCCCAGGAACAAAAGACAAAAAACTCACAGACCGGTCGTCCAATTGAAGCGCCGTCAGTCGTGTTGAGACCTCTATTATGTGGCGGACCATTGAGATACTTCTTCGTGGGAATTAGTTGTAGTTGGATCATCGATCAGTAGCTTGTGGAGCGGATCTACCAGGAACGAGCGAGCATTTCTGCGGGAACCTAGTAGCTGGCTGAGACCTGACGACTGCTAACCGTTTGACTCAGAGTGATTCTACTTGCCCAGCGGGGAGAGACATGGTGTCATAGCAAACCCACAGTGGGGAGTGCCTTGGTGTCGTGGGAGACCCATGGTACACGGCATGAGAGGTACCTCAACAGGCTATGAGGGGGAGCACCTCTTTGTGAGGCGGCAGACCCATGGTGGGGAGCGCCTCTGTGTGATGCTGTAGACCCATGGTACTCGATAGGAGGAGTACCTCAATAGTCCAAGGATAGTGGGAAGCACCTCTGTGTGACGCGGCAGAACCACTATACTCGATAGAGGAGCAGTTCTCTAGAAGCCAGGGGTTCAGATTGATACTACCCCTAGAATAAAATCTTGGTTGAGCTAAGTCAGTAACTTTTGTGTTTACCTCATGATTGAGATGAATTATATGATAACTTGGGATCCCTACTGAGTATCGTTATAATCACCCATTCACGGGCTATGGCCGCACCTCGTTGTGTTGGTTGCAGATGACGGACAGCGCTGACTGAGGCCGAGAGTAGCAGTACTAGATGGCACCTGGAGGTGGACCACATGGTGTGATGTTACACAGAGGATACAGACGGATGTGGAGCGCTGTGGAGGCTATATGTACCTACCCTTCAGGTAAGATTCCCCAGAGTACATCCCGACAGCTATTTTACTTTTCTTCAGCTGTACTTGTTTTTCAGTTATACTTGCACTTTCCTGTTGGGATTGTATTCCAGCACCTCTACTTTTAGCACTCTTTATTATATATTTTTACTTAGTTCTTTGCTTCCATATCGTACTTTGTTGTGTGCATTTTCAAGTTTTAAAGGCAATTCCTTCTCAGTTTAGGGATTTACGCCTTTGGTGACAGTCGCCAGCCCCTGGCCTATGGAAGGTGGGCATAAGGTAGTCACGGCACGGGCCCTGGGGAACGGGTCATGAAATATATGTACTATGAATCAATTTTTATGAATAAATGTTTCCAAAGACACTAAACCTCTAAAGTTTTATCATTTTTTTGGTATTATATGTAATGAATATTTATCTATTTAGATTTAATATATATGTATGAAAATTATGTGCAGTTATAGTTTGTATCAGAGAAATGTTTAGTTAATCATTGGAAAGTGATATTAATAACCCTTAGAAAGAAAACAAATGATGAGTTTATATATAAGATATATTCCCATAGATTTAGTAATAACCATTAATAACCTATGATAAAACATAATGTGTACTGAATAGAAATTTTATATGTAATTTACCTTTATTTTTTAGTTTTCCAACTATGAATAGTGTTTCTCACAATATGATTTTTGGTTTTAGTTAATGAATATAACCTGAAAGAACCACATTAAGGATGATTGTGATATTCAATGCAACAATTTTCCTCTTGAGAGACCAAATGTTATGGTATATTAAATGATGAATATTGTTACTCTGATCATGCAACATTCTCAATCTATAAATCATGAACGACATCCAAATAAGAAAAGGATGGAATAACATTTAGTTGAGTCCATCATGAGGTAGTATCCACCTTCTTTCAGTGGGTCTTCTGGTCTACTAGTGGTTGAAAAATGGATTTGTACCACTGAAAATATATTTTTTGTTCTCCACTGTTCAATATAATAAAATTTCTTTTTATTTGTCTATCGTTTGGAATATTAAGCAGATTAATGGTGGAATGTAGTCATGAATATAAATAAATGGGATTAAATTGAATCTATGGAATTGGATAAGTTTAAGAATATATTTTCAATAATTACATTCCTTATATTATTTGAATGAATATGGTTAATAAGTTGTCTAATCTTAATAAAAGGTAATATTAATTATTTGGTACCTATACAAAGACACTATCAAGTCCTTCAAGGTACCCATCAATAATTATTAGCTAAAAATAACGTATGGGTGATTAGTTTTTAGAGGTGGAAAACCATGTTTATGAATGTCATTAGCCATAAGGGACTATAGTAGATATGAGTAAATCATTGGCTATGTTCTCAAGGTTGATATGAAGATTTGAGTTACCCCTAAGTCTTCTGGGTTCAATATGAATACAAAATTGGAATTCAAGGGAAATCCAAAAATCATACTGAAAAGAAGGAAAGATTTACATTATTTTAAAAGTGTATAAAAAACCTTGGAGGAACCTATATTAAGGGAACTAGTAAATGTTTTAATAATGGGAATGAAGGCTATTAGGAAATTGACAACCTAATTGATAGTAAAAAGATATCTAGTGATGTGAATAAAGAAAATGTTGCACAGAATGCACCTCCCATGCATCAATCCTTTAAGAGAAAGAAAATTTTCCATTTTTAAATATTATTACAAAATACAATGTTTACCAAATATGGTTGATGTAATGAATCTATTAAGTACAAAGTCAATAGAAAATTGCATGTGATCACTATTGGAAAAGTGGAGTATGAAAATGAAGTGGTGTAAGGTACAGTTACCATCCACTCTAAAATAGTTAATATTTTATTTTATTATGGATCCACCCGCTCATTTATCTCTACTAAATTTTTTAGGCGTATTTTCATTTTATCTCAACAATTTGAGGTTGAGTTAGCTATGAAAGATCCCAATGGATTAATCATCACATCAGAAGTTTATAATTTTTCTCCAATTGTAGTTTGTGGGAAATCGTGTCCTGTAAATCTTGTGATGAATCCTTTAGTTTAAATGTATTTGATTCTTGGAATGAATTATTATTCAATATATGAATCTCATATCAATTTCTTTGGAAGGGAAGTCACATTTCATATTCCTAATACATCTATTATCATCTATCAATAAATGGATGAACATGATATTTTAGTAGAAATTATTTCCATCTTATAGGTTTTAATTCCTATAAATAAAAGTTATCATTCTCATATTATTGGTGAGAAACTCCACATTACAAATTGAACTATATTATAAGAGTTATTTGACGTATTTCTAGAAGAAATTATAATTCTTCCACCAAATCTTGAAGTTTATTTTTCAATATAACTCATATTGGGTGTTATTAATATTTCAAATACTCCTTATAGAATGGATTCAATTGATTTGAAAGAATTAAATATCCAACTCCATGTTAATCTTGAAAAGGAATTAATAAACACTAGTGTATCTCTGTGGAGTGTACTTTTGGATTTTCAAGAACAATGATGGATCAATGAGAATCATCATTTTTTATAAAGAACATAACAACATATCTACCAAAAAATGTCCTATATCCCATATTGATGACTTATTTGATCAACTACGCGGTGCTCAATGCTCTTCTAAGATTCATATTCATTCTAGATATCTTTATTTTTGGGTCAAGAAGGAGGACATTACCTAGAGGAAATTCTGTATATGCTATGGTTAGTGTGAATTAATATCGATGCCTTTTGGTCTTTCTAATTCCCATGTTATCATCATGGATTTAATGAATCGAGTATTTAGAGACTATGTTGATTAGTTTATGGTAGTCCTTATAGATGATATTATTTTATATTTAAATATAAATTAATAACATGAATATCACTTGAGGGTTGTAATAAAGACCCTAATAAAAGATAATCTTTTGGAATAAAATTTCAATTATGAATTTTGGATTCAGAAAGTTTTGTTTTTGGTTCACATAATATCAATATCGGGTATATATGTTGATTTAGAAATGACATTAGTTATTGAATGGTGTTCTAGACCAAAAACGGTAACTCGGATAGGAATTTTTCTTAGATTGGATGGATATAATTAACTCTTGGTAAAATATTTCTCATGATTATCTAATCCAATTACAATGTTATCTTAGAAAGGTGTTATATTCATATTAATGGAGGAATGTGAAGAGAATTTCAAGGATATTTAAAATAATGTTAGTCATTACACCTATTGTCACACTACATTGTAGTGAAGAATGGTTTCTGATCGAAAATGATGCATCAATGATGGGAATGGGATGTTTTCTCATGAAAAATGATATGGTGATAGCTTATACCTCATGAAAATAGAAAATACATGATAAAAATTACCCAACTCATGATTTGGGTTTGCTAATGTAATTTTTGAATTAAAGATATAGTGGAATTATCTTAATGGAGAAATATGTGACATATGTACGGATTATAAAAGTTTAATGTATATTTTTAATGAATATGATATGAATATGAACCAAAGTAAATGATTGGAGTTGATTAAGGATTATGACTAATCAACACATTACCTCCCTGGGAAAGAGAACAAGGTGGCAGATGCTTTGAGTTGAAATGACCATATTAGCCTATCTATGATGAGGATAACACAATATCCAATATTTATGGATTTGAAATGAGTTGATCTAGAAATATTAAAGGAAGGGGAGAAATATGATCTGAATCAAATTAATGACCAATCATCTATACAATTGATGATTAAGGAGGCAAAGAAGGAAAATGTAGAGCTACAAAAGAAAAATAGAAATGTTCTTAAGTTAAACATTGATTATGATTGAATAATAATGTTTATGGACCAGGTTTATGTCTCTCCCATACTAGATTTAATGAAGTAGATATTGGATAATGCTCATTGTTCATTATTCTATATTCATCCTAGTAGTACCAAGATGAATAAGGGACATAAATAATATTTCTGATGGGATGTAATGAAGGGAGATATAATAGAGTGTGTTTCTTGGGGATTAGTTTTTCAGAATGTTATGGCTGAGAGAAAGATGTCTAAAGGGATGTTATAACCATTACCCATACCAGAATGGAAATGGGAAAACATCACCATCGATGTTTTTCGTCGAACATCCCAAAACATCAAGAAATAATAATGCTATATGGGTTATATTTGATTACATTACAAATTTATCACACTTAACTACTATTAGAGAATATTTCCCTCTGTATCATATTTCCAGAATATATATTATGGAATTTGTGAGATTCCATGGAGCCCTACATTCAATTATATCTAATCGTTATCTGAGGTTTACCTTGAATTTTTGGAGGAGTCTCTAGCATTCTATTGATATACAATTATGTTTCATCACTTTTTATCATCCTTAGAATGATGGATAGTCTGATAATAAAATTAAAACTCTATAAAGAATTTTTATAGCATTATCATTGGATTTCAAATGTTGTTGGTATGAACACCTACCTTTGGTAGAATTTTTATACAAAAGTATCTTTCACACTAGTATCCAGATAGATCCTTATGAATCCCTATATGGTAAGAAGTGAAGAAATCCAACATGTTTGGAATGAACTTGGGGTGAATAAATCTATTGGTATTAGATCTATTATAGGAAATGGAATAGAAAGTTTGATCTATTCAACTGCACATAAGAGTAGCTCAGAGTCAACAAAATAGTTAAGCTGACAATCAACGAAACGAACTAGTGTGTGGAGTGGGTGAAAAGGTATTTCTATGAATATCTCCCTAGAATAGAGTGATGATATATATAAATAAGGTAATGATAAGATATAAGTATATTGGTTCTTTTGAAAATATTTATTTTTTTGGGAAGTTAGCATATAGATTGAAACATCTATTTAATCTATATCAAGTTCATGATGAGTTCAATGTATCTCTCTCGAGAAAGTACATACCTGATCCTACATATGTACTAATATTATTATTTGTACCACTATAGAAAGATATTTCTTATGTAGATCAACTAACAGAGATTCTGGATTTTGGAGAAAAAGTTCTATGAAAGAAGACCACTCTCTTGGATAATCTTTAATGGAAGAACTACAAATTTGAGGAAGATAAGTGGGAAACTGAGGATGTGATGAGATAGTGGTATCCTCATATATTTATATTATAGTGATTAATTTTAAAGTAAAATTTCATTTTTAATAAGGGTAAAATGCAACACCCTGATATTTTAATAAATATTTCTCTAGAAATAAATTTAATTCTTTAATAGCTTTTGTTCCATGATACTATGAGTTTAAAAGAACCGTGAGATAATATTAGTATAATATAGCAATTATATAGGTTGGAATAATTACGAATAAAAAATTTATGAAGTAAATAAAAATCTCTAACTCAGTATGAATTTATTGGTAAGTGCGTAGAAAATAATCACATAATTTTAGTAAAATAAATTTATTTATGAAATATTCATTTTAACAAAATTTGTTTTTATTATTTTTGTGAATGAAAATTTTTTTATTGATGGAAAATGGATTTTGAGAAAATTAATTTCAATTTTTGAATTCGTAACTTCAAAATTATATTTCTTCAACAAATTTTGTTTAAGGAATAGTGAAAACACTGATTTTTATTGAAAAATACATTTTAATTTAATATATTTACAAGTTAATATAATTTTTTTTAGTTATAAATTTTATTTTGTTCATTTAAATAAAATATATTTAAAATACGGCTTTTAAAATAATTTTATAAAATTATTATTTTAAAAAACTTTTTAAAATGTTGTAATTTTTGTTATTATTTTTTTGTAAAAAATGGTTTTCATGGTGTTTTAAAAGTATTATTCTAAATTGAAATTTTAAAATTTTATGTTTTTTAATTTTGAAAAATGGATTCCAAATTTATATTCATAATTGTAAAATTTAGTGATTATGACCCTTTTTTACTAATATGAATAGTGTCCATGGTAAATTCTGTTACAATGGTTAAGGGTAAATTTGGTAATTGAGGACAAAAATAAAATCATAAAAACTATAAAATGACTCTAACACATGTCAAAATTTTATTAGATGATTTAAATTTTAACCTTATCGCATATAGATAAAAATTAGGTTTTGTAATAGACACTTGTCCGTGAAAATGACTTATATAATATTTAAATAAAAAATTCAAAAAATGCCACTTTCTTTGACTTAAATATTACATATGTTTCCACATGGAGAAAAATGTATGTTATTAATGATTATAAATGGATTTTATTTACTTAATAAACATATGTGCATGATTAAAAAAATTATCTTTTTGGGACACTTAGATTAGATTATGATATTTAATATTGGTAAAACCAAACAATATATTCAACTATAAATATTTCTATGAAATCTGGATGGTTTATCTTCATCATGGTAATTTATTTTTTATTTTTAGTTAAAAAATATGTATGTTATATAATTATTGTGAGTCAATAATTTTCTAGATGACCTTGACCTCTTTGGAATATAATAAATGATATGTTAAAAAGTTCAATGATTATATTGATATTTTTACTAGTCCATGTAATTAATAGTGTCAATATTGATAGAAACGATTTTTTATAAAAATTGTATTTTATTAAATTAATTAAAAATCATAAAACATATTTGAAAATAAAAAATAATTATAATAAGGCCAAAAATATTATAATTCATTAATTTATGGTCTAATTTATATCACATATGTAAAAATTTAAACTTTTTAATATTGAAAATGTTTTTACATTAGTAAAAATTAAAATAGGTTAACTAAGGGTTAATTAAAATGATAAAGTTTAAAATAATATGAAAACATGTCTAAAATATATCAGTAGATTATATTACAACCTTATCTCATTTTATATTTCAATACATGGTCGTGATTATATATTTCTATTGGTATTGAATTTTTAGTATATTAATATTTTTAGAAAATTCAAAATGGGCCCCTCACCTCAATTAATAAATGATGTTTCCTCCATCACTTCTTCACATCATATTGAGCCTTCAATCCTGACCATCCCCTTGAAATTTTTTATCTAAACATACCTAGTAACATTATAGTGGTTTTTTTCTTCAAAATTCAATCCCTTGTGTCTTTGAGAGGATATCTAAGGGATATTCTCCAAATAATAGGTAGTTTTCTTTATAGAGTCATTCATTTTTTTTTCTTATACTTCCTCTTAATGTGTTTCATCTATTATAAAATAATAAATCCAGTATCACTAATATTGTGAGATATTATTATGAGTAAGTAACAACCATATTCTACCTTTTATCCATGCTATGAAAAACAATAGTATTGTGCATGCATACATATGGCATATCGTCTCCACACTGTGGTGTAATATGTTTTTCATCACCACTTTATTTAGATGGTTATGTGATGGAAATAATAAATATATATATGATAATTATATCATTATATTTTTTTAAACAATATACCTTTTTCTTCCTTTCCATTAAACCATTAAGGAAATGATACCATCTCTATTTCCTATGTATGGCCTACCATCTCCATGATGTGATGAGATTCATTTTTCCTATTCACCATTCATGAATTATTATATAAATTCATATACTTAATTAATATGATACATATTAAGGCAATATAATTCAATAAATTATGTAAATACATCCTATACATAAGAATTGTGACTTAAAATATAAAATATGCTTATGAAAATGAAGCAATTAACACCCAGAAGAAGGGTAATAATGAAATATAGTTAAAATGAGTGATAAGATGATATAGAAAGATCATTAATTGTATAATAAATATTAACATGGTCCTGTTATAAATTAATGTCAACCTTTAATTTTTTAGACACGAGTGTCATATACATACAAGGAAACTGGTCCTAAGGTAAAGGTAAATTTCATAATCTCATTATTATTCATGACTGTTTATATGTAAATATCTTCTCAGGAATATTAATCTTCTATGATCTTGTTTCATTAGAAAATCCAACATATTTTAAATATTATTATAAAAATATTTAATGTAATTTTTAACCATGAGTTGACTCTTAATAAATGGTTTGGATGGAATCATTTTGTTGTTTTCTGAATGAGGTACTTTGTGATATTTCTAGAAAAAGTACAAAAGGAAGTATTTTTAATCCTATACAGCATGAATGGATTTTTATTCCTTCAGAATGACATAATGCCTAGAAGTTTACCTTACTATATTACAAGAATATCTTCAAATCAAATTTTTTCATTTAAAAATTTCTATCATTTTAAGAATGATTTTTTTAGGTAGGAAAATTTTTTTCCTCTTAAATTTTATTCATCAGATCTCTAAAAATTAATTTCAATTTTTGATATAATTACTTGTTGTTACATATGATTTATTGGGTAGATTTTTTATGTATATTATCCCTATTATTTCTATGTTTGGTTTATATTTATGATGGAATTATATTTATGAAAACCATTTTCTTTCAATGGGTATAGTTATGATGGAATGATATGTATGAAACCCATCTGTTTTTATAGGTTCTGATATGATGAATAAATAATGTTCTTATAGAATAGACATATATGGGTTTCATTATGTGATGGGTGAGACCTATATCTCCATATAATGGATTGGGTAAAGTGTTATATCTAATTAGATAGACAGAACTAGAATGTTAAATGAACTCTATTCAATAATATAGTTATTGAATAAGGAGAGAACTTGATTCAATAAGGGAATTTATCCTCTATGATAGTATTGTTAGTGTTCCATTATTAATATGATAATTATTTTATGTCATTGTGTGTATGCCATAATTTCATGTTTTATGTTATACTACCATGAATTATGTTTTTTTAATTATTTATAATTCATTTCTTGTAAAATTCTATGATTTATTCTAGAATAAAATATGATGATATATTATGTGGGGGATAAAATATTAAAAAGTTGTTTTCATTTTCTTATGAACTTATGCTTATGTTATAATCCTAGATTACATATACTTAGCATCTGATCTCACCCCTTTATTATGTTTCCTTTAACTAGTATATGAAGATATTTATTGAGTTGGATGTGTCAAAAAGGTTTATAGTAATGAAGGATTAAGAGGGAGACATTATAGATGTTTTATGAATCGGTTTTGTATGTCTCCATGTTTCTAATTATACTAAACCTATATAGTTCTAGATTTTTTATGTTATGTAATTAATATTAAATTATTTAGATATAAAATCTATGTATGAATGGTGTGGGATGTTATACACTAAACCCAGAGTCTGATTAGAGTAGGAAATAACTTCTACAAAATAATGATCCACTAGAGGATTTCCCTAAAAAAATATAATAACAACTTCCTATTCTAGCCTCAGAAGATATCTTCTAGGATTTATTTTCCAATAAACCAAAATTATAATTTCTAATTAACTTGATAGATGTTATAGATTCAAATATGAACTTAATTATTTTGTAATAATGCCTTTAACCCACATGAATTTAAGGTAAACAAATATTAAATTAATGGAATACTCAAACAATAAAATGAGTTAGTTTCATTTAAAAAAATATACAAATCAAGTTCAATTAAATAACATCAAACACAAAGCCACAATACTAGAAGAATTCTATGACCACAAATGGTATGTCGAGTTCGAATAAAAATGTGAGCCGGCGTGGCACCTTTACACACATACTACCTAAATTATGGTCATCCAAACACATGTATTTTAAATAATGGGAACCAAATTAAAGATAATTTCAAAAAACTATTGGGTAGGAAATGGAAATCATAAAAAATTTGGTGACTTAATCTGGTAAACCTAACACATAAATTGATATTGTCTTCCATCATGTGAAGATAAAAAAGAACCAGCCAAGTATAATGAATAACCAAAAAGATAAAAACTAGTTCAGTAAAAAGAGGAAGAGGAGTACATATCAATGAGATATACATACCCCAACCAAAATTTTAAACTAGAATGATATACATAACCACACTAAATTCACGTCTTTGTGTGACCATCTGTCACCACTAATCTTTCTTATTATGAAGGTGATGAAAACCAGGAGAATTCAATGAACTACATAACCCTATTCCTTTTTACCATGTCCTAAAAAAGTTTCTACATAATCTCTATGATAATTGTTGTGTGTGACCACATAGCCATGTAGGATTCAACAAAATCATCTATAAAAATTTAATACCATAAAATCATCAGTTTAATCATTATAAAAAATTGTGTTTATAAATAATTTTCAAAAGAGATTTATTTTATAAAACAACCTAATATTTTAAAAAAATAATTTAATATTCATAGAAAATAGAAATAGGACATGTTTATTTAAGATAACATGAAATAATTATTAAAACCGTCCATGGATATTTGTAATAAAATCATGAGTGAAAAAAAATTACATTTTCCATTATGTATTAAACTAAGAACATGTTGGATCTAACAAATGGGAATACATACTCATACATAAATATTAGTACTAGAAATGAGTAAAATGAATCATACTAATATTGAGTCCGATCATATTCTATATACATTACCCGAGATACCCCTAGTGGTTTTCATTTCCTGAAGAACCAAAGGTTCTCAATGTGATATTTTTTTCAAAAACCTTTTAAATCCAATTATCCAGATTAATAAAATAATATCTAAGTGAAGCATCAACACCGCCATTCATTAAAATACCATTTACACTTATAATCACATTTGATTCATTTCATCGAACACATACTGTGAATAAATATGTATCTAATGGAAACCTACTTTAAAAAATGCATCTCTTGATAAAAACATTGATAGAAAAGAAAGAAATTTAATAAATCAAAATAACATGTTCCATAATAAAATATAGTAAATAATGAGTTTGAACAAATTTATAGACACACCCACCGTAATAATAGAGGAAAATTAATTTCATTTTAAAATATAGATTAGAATTTCAAAGATTCGTTCATCACAAGATATGATCAATAAGAAACACCATTAGTTATATAAAACCACATTTGTATGAATTAGTATTTATTATTTTCAATTATTATATTTAATTGATATATTTTTTTACATGAAACACCTTATTTATCTTTTGTTACATGCAACACCATGTTTTAAGAAACCACGATATATTACATATATTATTATTTGAATGCAAGCATTATAACCTAGTTGTCATACTAATAAATATAAACAATAATTATTGTTTTAAAATATTATGTATAATAACATAATATAATAAATAAATATTTCAAAAAAGTACATAATTTATAGAATGATCTTTATATGTTTTGAAAGTAGTATTTTCTCAAAAAAAAATTACTTATTTTGTAAATAACAATAATAATTTTTTTACACTTTCATAAATTTCATATGATAAAATAAAATTTATTTTAAATATAATAATTTAAGTAATATCTAATAGTTTAGGTTTGTGGCTTTTCTAAAAAAGATAAAATTTTAATGGATAGTGAAAAATACTACGTTTTTATTAAAAACAGCCTTTTCATTTATAGAATTTATGATGTGTGTTTTTTTAGTAAAATATATTTAAAAGTAAAATTAATTAAATTATATTTCAATTAATACAATTTCTGTCATTATGATCATTTTCATAAATAAATTTTCTATAAAAACTTTTTTAACTTTTGAACATTTTCTCTTTCGAAAATTGTTTTCTCATAACTTCTATGGGTTTAATTTTAAATTAAATTTTTTGATTTTTCAAATGGAATTTGGAAAATTTTATTAAATATTTAGAATGACTATAATTTATATTATCTAATAAGTTCAAATCAATTTTTACCTTTAGTCAAAATAGTTAGAAATTATTTATCACTATTAAGATAAAAATGTGTTCCTCGGGGGGTTAAACTAAAACTATAAGGGTTAAAAATGACAAAACAATTATCCAGAAATAATTTTGTGGACCCATTTAGACCTATTATCATATATTGTCTAAAATAGCTCTTTTTGGATCCTTATTTCATGAGGAAAACGTGGGAAAACTATTTCATTCTCAAAAATACAAGTTTGCCACTCACCTATCTTATAAATTCCCACCCCCTCCTCCTCTTCATATAAAAAATACATACCCATTTGGTTAATCCAATAACTATACAAGTTAATTAAATAAATCCTTTATCGAATTTTATAATACTTTTTTTCCATCAATCTAACCTAATAATTATTTTGGAACTAACAAAAATAAGTTGTCTAAAGAATAGGCAACACCCCTCACTAAGTATTTTATTATATTTATTACTCAACCTCCTTAAATTTTTATTAAACCATACTTATATAATAAATATTTTATTTTACAAGTACTAATATTTTTTTATGTTAAGGTAACAATTTATAAAAATCTCTATTTTTATCAAATGGGATTTAAAATCATCATTTTTCTATTCGGTGGACTACCGCCTTACAAACTAATGTTATTCTCTTTTTTAATCACCACCTATCAGGAACATATATAATTATATATGAAATTTTTATATATAATATTTATGAGATTATTATAATTATATAATTATTATATAATATATAAATTTTTAAATTCAATTCTATGGGAATAAAATAACATCTCTTATGTGTACGTCAAAGTAACATCTCGCAAAGCATTGTGAATCATTCACGCATTACATGGAAGGTAATATGGTTGGGATTAATAAAAATATGTGATATAAATGACATATAAATTATTCTGAAATTTCAATATAGGATACATATTTATTTATTTCAATAATTTATAAAATTGAAATAGTGTTCTTGCATACGTACGACATATTGTCTCCATGAATGGTGTATTTCATTTTCTATGTATAAATCTTATGAGATACTATAAAAACATATATAATGAATATATATGATTCCTATATCATGGTTAAAATTTTGGAGATGATGGAACCATGATCAAAGTAAGAGAAAAATAATAATAAGTCAAAACATATATGAAAAACACAGTTATTTACTAAAATATGACATTAACATACAATTGTTAATAAATGGTCAGTAAATGGTCATAAGAAATCGTATATGGTATGATACATATAATTATGGATATTTAATAGATTTTTATTAAAATATATTATTATACATGAGGATTGAAATATTATGATGGACGTCGAGACTTATGGTGAGGGATTCTCTTTAATGTTATTGGGATTTAGATATATATTTTAGTATCTAACTTTCATTGGGTTTACAATTAATGGGATATCAAAGTGATATGGTATTTTTTCCACAATTTGCCTTCTCCAACACATATGTTATGTTATTCACATATCTTATTTTATGATTTGTACCTACAAGACCTTTGAAATATAAAATCATGAATTTATAAATTATCATGATATTATAACTATCATTTAAATTTATTCCGTAATAGGGATAATAATTTAAATTTTCTAAAGTGATAATGATTTTGTGTTAAAATATCATCTTTTATCTGGATTTTTTATAATTATGTTTCGGATAAAAAAATATTATGTTTTATCTCTCAAGAAACTATTAACTTTTATTTTGTTCTAGTTATTTAATGAGAATACATTTTTTATGACATTTTCCTCTCTTTAGGTACTCAAGTGTTCAAAAGAATGATTTAATAGCAATTGTTTTCATTTCTGTCTTTTTCCACAAAATCATTTTTCATCCAAAATAATATGTTCTAAGATTTTTTTCATAAAATATCATTCAAATTCGAAATATAATTTATTAAAAAAATTACCCCTGAATAACATTTAAAAAATCGTGGGAATTTGCATTTTTTCCAAATAACACTAATTTGAAATTTTCTGAAAAGGATAATGGAATATTTGTTTTAACATGAATGAGATGAAATAAATTCTCCGCAGTCATGGGAAATAATTTCATTTAATACTCCTTTATAATATTCCATGGTTATATACAAATAAAATATTTTTTTAATATTTTTTATGTTTGTAAAATTATTTTATTTAAATTGCAAGGTTGGCCTTCATTAGGAAATGTTTTAAATGATCATTCAAATTCACTTTCTATCAAAGATGATATATTTTGATTTTACCTATGCCTTATTGAGGATATGATACAAGTATACCATTCATATTATTTCAATTATTGGTTTACATTTATGATGTAATGATGTTCATGAAACATATTTCTCTTCCACATGATATACAATGAGGAAATGCTTATGAAGCCCACATGTTTTTATATTTTATGAAATGATGTAATAATGAAATGATTATTAAATATGTATCTTTTTCATAGGTTATGATATAATTATTTTTTTATGAAACCCATCTCATTTCATGAGTTATTATATAAAGAATGTTTTATGATCTTGTTGAACACATACATCTGATTTTTATTTTGTGATAGGTGGAAATTATATCTCCCTACAATTCATTGGATAAGGATTTATATGTCCCTAGATATACATGATTAGAATGGATAGTGAACCGGGTTTAGTAAGGGAATTCATCCTCTAAGATATCCTTAGGAGTTACCCCTTTATTCTATCATGGTTATGGGAGTGAACCCATTCCACATTGATAGCCTTGGTAGTGAGCTTTTACTACTATGGAAATTATTTTATATGCTTATGGTTACTCAAAAATTCCATGTATAATGTAAATGATATTCTCTAATGGATCATGTTCATTCATTTACCTATGAATCATGTATTATTAATTGCCAATAATTAATCCATGACTTAATATTTTTATCATTATTATGTTGGTTACGAGTCTTATATGTTATTTTCATGTTAACATACACTTACCGTCATGTTATGGTTACATATCTGCCTTTTTTCACATAATGAGCATTTAATCTCACCCATTATTATTTTTCATTTCCATTGGTTACAAATAAATAAATTTTTTATGATTTTTATAAGAATGGTATAGAGAACCAAAAAATTTACGCATATTATGACATAATTTTAAGCATAAATAGCATTCAAATATAATTTTAGGATATTAAAATCGTGTGTCTTTGTAAGATTAGATACATAATTATAAGTCATGAGAACAGATTAAAAAAATATTTTATTTAATATTTATATTGATATCACAACAACCATTGACCCATTACATATTCATAGGATAACCAAGGGATTACATGAAAAAGGGATGATCTAAAATCCAATAAGGGGATAAACAAACTAATAAATCATAGCGTATGGGTTAGAAGGCCTAACATGATGAAATAAAAATAAATGAGACATAAATAATCATATGGAATAATAACATATAGTAAATGGGTTCATGTAATCATGGAATCATGATAATGTGGTAGAAATATAAAACCAGACATAAGCATTAGTCAGGGCTCATTACACATAGAGGATCCTGAGTCAAAGCTAACCACCATGATCATTGCACATAGAGCTTGAGTAAGGCTAACAACCAATACCATTACACATGAAATATCTTGAGACTAAAAATTACCCAAATAATTGAAGTAAAATATAGGAAAACTCATCATAATATCTTCATGAATATGTGTGCTACATAAATATTCACACACAAGGAATCAAGAAGAATCATAAGGGTTACTCATGGAAAGAATTTTGTATCACAATCATGTCAAAAGGTTTAAAAAAGGGGATATCATAGTAGTATAAATTAAAGAAATCATTTAAAAAATATGGACATTCATATGGGATAACATGAACAGATCATGAAATGTGATTTCAAACAGAA